>OX103953.1:83047577-84247577 GCA_944470425.2 Schistosoma bovis
ATTTATATATATATATATATATATATATATATATATATATATATAGATAGATAGATAGATAGATGTCTATCTGAAGTTTGTGCTGATGATGTCGTTCAGAAGAACGATGAATGCTCCACGACAAAACCATCCAGCTCAGAGAACAAAACACAACCAAAAAGAAGGTACAAGTATTTATAAATAGCTGTCTATGCAAGGTACTCAACATCCATTGGTCAGACACCATCAGCAACAGCCTTCTGTGGGAGCGAACAAACCAGCTTCCAGCTGAAGAAGACACTAGGAAAAGACGACGAAAACGGATAGAACATACATTGCGCAAACCATCACACTGCATCACGAGGCAAACCTTAACATGGAATCGTGAAGGGAAGCGGAAAAGAGGAAGGCCAAAGAACACATTACGTCGGGAAATCGAAGCAGATATGAAAAGGATGAATAACAACTGGGAGGAGCTGGAAGGGGCTGACCAAGACAGGGTTTGATGGCGAATGCTGGTGAGCTGCCTGTGCTTCTTCACGAGGAGTAAGAGGCGTAAGTAAGTAAGTAAGTAAGTACATGAAAAAAACAGAAATGTACCAAAACTATTTGAGTTTCTGTATTTCATTCATGCTAAACAGTCTTGTTTCGTTGTTTATTTTTTTGTAGATAGATAATTAGGAGCTGAGATAAGACAATAACTTCAAAATATTCACCCACAACTACAAACTATCTCTGTTAAGTGAAGTTTCATTTAGTTTTTGATTCTCTTTAGTTTTCTACTACATTGTGATAAATTATGAATGTTCGGTATAGTGAAAGGTTCGAGTGACTAAAACAAAGATTATAATAAAACAATAAAGTATAGTAATATAATAGATTGGTTGATAAATGATTAGTAACTATTTATCAAGTACAGAAATAATATACAAACTATCACCCTGGTATTCTTAATACATTATTATAATAGTTATCAGATGTCAATAATTTTCTTCGTTACAATGGCTTTACGATTTCCTGATGTTCACATACGATACTGTAAGCAGTTGAAAGTTAGAAACTTAATTCATGAAAAAAGTTTAAACTAGAATCTTACTAACATATTCTATTAGATGTAATGAAAGAATTGCTCATGGAACACTTTTTGTCAAATCCGCAGTTTACATTGCCATTAGATATCAGTTAGACAAATAGTTAAATTAAGGGATTGTTCAACTAGAGTTAAGGACCAATGTAGTCTACAATCTTAACAAACTATGGAACATAAAGCAATTTTTTCTGTATAGAACTTTCACTATAAATGGCTAAATATATCAAATTCACATGGTATTGCTTGTTTGAATCTTCCCATTGATGTTTAGGACTGCAATTGATCAGTCTCTTATTGGAATATGTGTATCCTGTGCGTATTGCCTCGATATAGCCTTAACTCATCAGCATTATATGCAAAGATGGATAGTGGCTAGCAGTGGTATTCCGAACGCGCGTTTCATTCTATTTGGAACTCGTCAAGTAAGTGACTATCAGGATTCAGTAGCTAAGTTGATAATGTGATGGCATTTGAAGTGAACGGTACTGAGTTCGAGTCCCTGAGTGGACATCAACTCTAAGATGCAGGTACATCCAGGTGACGAGTCCGAAATAAGACTATCTACCTTTGGTTAAACATGTTTTTCAGTAAGCTTTTGATGTAGACATTTACTTAATTAACAATCGTCACCTTGGTATTATAAAGTTTTTAGAAGACTAATATGTTTTGCGAAAGTGTCATCACATGAAGATAGTCTTCAACATTACTACCGTATAAGTCATGGTAATTTGTTCATATTTCAAGTACTTTTGTGCTGTATCGAGTATACTATTTTTGAAATAATTTCACACCCAAACACATTTGCATCGCCCAAAAAATTGCCTAACACACAAAAAGCGTTTCATACCATCAGCAAATCATATCAGTCCGATATGTCTTCTAATGGAAGACTACTTGTTGTATCTGGTCGCTGCTGATTATTATGTGAGGATCATTTGTTACTTATACTTGTAAGTCGTGGAACCAACGCTATTCCCACGACGCGAAAGTGAAAACACGACGACGACAAAGACCCTAATCGAAAATACATCGATTTATATATTGATTGCACACCCAGTTTAACTAATTGTTAGGATTAAATCATATATATGAAAATTACAGTTACGGTGTGTCATGCTGAGCATAGTCCACGTTAATATAATACACGAATATCTTATGTTATACAGAATAAAATGTCATACGGGAAAACGAAACAAATACTATACCGAGTAATCATCACATTGAATTACAACGGAATTATTGTTGAACAAAAATCATAATGAGTAAATCAGTCTAATTTCTACTTTTCATCCCGTCATGTCAAGTCACAACCCACACCACAACAAAATCTGCTTCATTCAACAACATCTCGCTTACAAATCAAAATATTCAAACATCAAACACAACTGCAGACAATAATCAGCTGACCACAACCTTCCAACACAAAGTTAAATACACAATCACACACATGCACAAAAATATCACCTCTCATAACTACACTATACCAAGTCAAGGTGATGCTTCTCATCAATATAATTCGTAACTGACATGCAGTTAATTTGAGAGGTACTTATTTAGTGAACTCTAGTCTTGTCCACTGCGATTTAAGCATCTACAACATAATATACACACAGCACAAAACACTCAACAATAATGAACATCACATTTCTTCCCCTTCACACACAGATACATTCTAATCTCCAATCAATACACAGTAACACGTTGAAATAAACTCAGCCACACCATCAACGCTAACTACACACCGACAAAAATACAACACGACGCAAAACATTTCATCTGGTCTAACTCATGCTCCCTTTTTATGCTTTGTTTAGACTACTTGTTTTGAGTTCGCGTGATCATAGTAACTAATTCATATACACATTTTCAATTATTTAAATAATTGAGTGTTGAAGGTAAGTAATAACTATACTCGATTTCTGATAAACTGATTACATCTCATTGTTCTTAAGTAACTGTCTTAGTGACTGAATAAACAGTGCCTATAAACGATAGGACAGATCAGCTATCGTCAAAATGTTAACCTGAATTTGTAGTTATAGCTTTAATTTATGAAATGATTTTATACATAATACAATTTAATCTTCGAATTAATAAGTGAATTCCATGGAAATTATGTCTGAACACGTCCGTTATAATTATACTTAAGATTTGACCGATATATTACAGTAGCTAAGATTAGTGTCCAGAAAAAATGAATATTAATTTATGTCAGCGTGTAAACAATTCATGCATTATATTTCTGAAATAAACTTGTTCACTTCATTCGTTATCTAAGATGAAATAATTAGGTGAATACTACTAAATAAGCAAGTTTAACAGAATTCTAAGTTATATAATTATCGAATCATATGTAGTAGAATATGATTCGAGAAATCTTGATGGTATATAATATTGCAAGAATCTTCATCAAGTGAAGCGATTGAAATATGTATTAGATGTGCCTAATCATTGCCTAACTAGTTGTCATGACAATAGGTTGGAAGGGAGCTAGGCACTACCAAACAGAGACTTGATATCAATTCATGAATTCATTGACTGTTGTATTGGTTGAAGATGTTGAGTGACATGATTTTTTAAAATCGGCGATACTTGCACTCTTTTGTCTATTAAATTGTCTCATACTTTTTAAACCGGAAACAAATTCTTTCTTCTCGAGCAGTATTTTTTTACCTGCTCGTTTTTACTGTCACTACTGCTACTACTTCCTATTACCACCACAACGTAGGTATTATTCTTGATGACTTCAACAAGCATTTCATGAATAAAACAATTAGGCACCACACAAACTTAATAATCATAAATATTCTTACATACGTTTTAAAATTAAATGTCCTTTATATGTGTTTTATAATCATTTCGAAAATGTAAATGATATCTTATCAGATACTAACCATCCCCTTCACTCTTATCTTTCTCCTTGTATATCGTCTGGTAGAACGAGACGTAATTACATTAAAATCCATGCACGCAAGCAAAAGTATAAAAAGTCCTATAATACCTTACTCTGTGACAAAAAGGATGTTCGAGTTAACCAAGTCAATAACCTGTATTCTTAAACATGTCTCTAATTTGAAATGTTGTACAGTTTCAGATCTTTTACAACTTTTTCCTCTCTTCTTTTGTTGTTTTTGTTTTTATAAAAGAAACTTGTTGAAATGCTTCGTGCTGAGAATTCTATATTGTACCAAAATATAATATTGAATAAAGCCATTAATGATAATAATAAGTATACGGTTATCTGACTAAAATAATTGAAACATTTTGTCCTTAAGATAAAATCAACCAAAATCGTATTATTGAGAGATTCAACCGTGAAATAAAGTTAGCTTATTAGTCTATCAGAAATATATATCCAACTTGAAAATTAAAGAAATTAACATTAAAGACGAATATAACCTATTGATGTTTACCATAAACACTGTGATCACAGACTCATGTACATCACAAAAGAGTTGCGTGGAGATTTAATTAAGATCAAGATAAGATTAATGTAGAATTATAAGCAAAGATAGATAGTGGTTAGCATTGAAATTCAAGATGTGAGTTTCATCGTATTTGGGACTCGACAACTGGATGTACCTGAATCTCAGAGTTGATGTTCACTCTTGGACTCGAACCCAGAACCATTGGCTTCAAACGCCATCACCTTATCCACTTAGCTACAAAGTCCTGATAACCACTTGCTTGTGCAATGTGGTGAAGTTGAAATTCATTTGGTATTGTTTATTTGAATCTTCCCAAATCGAGGCAATCCGCACAAGATACACATATGCTATTAAGAGACTGATCAATTGCAGTCCTAAACATCAATGGTAAGATTCAAGTAAAAAAAATACCAAGTGAATTATATAGAATTAGTTTAAAAGTATTTTGTTAGTATTGTTGTAAATGGTTATTAGTTACTGAAAAGAAATTGTAATGAGCAGAGTAACACGTATGGATTTGACAAAAAGAAAAGTTCCTGTCAATACTTAAGTTTGAACCGGAGTGAGACAGGAAGCTCTAAACCAGTGCCACTTAAAAAACATCAATACTGAATAAATCTTGTGTAGTAAGTAGGGTATTTAAGATGTCGTGAAATAAAGACTAGCAAAGGTGATAGTGAAAATGAAATGAATCTTTTAACATATATTTACTTTCAATTGTTACTAAAAATCAATATTTCATACATATTTACTTATTTCCTGCTATTCTAAATTGTCCTACTTATGTTAAAGCTATATGACATGTGTTGTGAATTCGACATTTGATCTAATTCAAATATCAGTATAGCGTTGTGCAGATCATTGCATTTTGATCGAGATCATGAATAGATCAATGTTAGATCACCATTGAAAACCTGGATTTGCCAGACAATCATTTCATCCTAGTATGGGACTCTTCAGCAGTGCAAAGCCATGATGTCGCACACGGGATTCGAACCCACGACCTCGCGCGCGAACGCTTATCCTTAAACTCATTGAGTCGCCATCCAACGGTGTTAATGTCTAACTTCGATTAATCCACGATAGTGAATACGCACTGCTAAGAAGTACCATACTAGGACGAGACGGCCATTCAGTTATTTCAGATTCTCAATGGTGATTTAGAATTGATCCATTCATGAACTTTACTCAAATATGTAATTTCACGTTTACCTGAACTACATATAATTCACTCATAATTGGAAATTGGAATATCGTGTCACTGAAAAGCACTTAATTATTAATCAAAATTAAGCTGTACACATTATACTTTAGTTGTGGTAGTGAGATATTTCAAAGCGGTAATATTTCACAGCCTTTAGTTGTCAACATATCACACAACTATGAAATTGTTTGACCATATTAAGATGACGAAACAACGAATGACCAAGTTTCAATCATTTGATATAATTAATTGACAAAATGTGCACAAAAATTTTTTTTACTTCATTTGGCATTGTTTCTTTGAATCTTCCCATTAATGTTTAGGACTGTAATTGATCAGTCACTTTTTGACATATTTGCATACTGTGCGTATTGACCCGATATTTCCCTATAACGTACATTTTGACATCAATTTTCGTTTTCTAGAAACATATCTTCTCGTGTTTTTTAATTTTTTCTGCTGGAATTTTCAATATTGCTAACATTCAGTCACTTTAACGTTTTATAATTCTTTCATACCTGCTATTCACTAATATGTAAATAAACTATCCACATCATAATCAGTATTATTTCTAGGTTGTAAGTAGTTGATGATGATTCGCAAAATAAATAAATTCACCTTATTCTATTAGGCCTGATCACTGGGTGGTGATCAATATCATGTAAATAAGGTCTTTTCTAGTGCAGATCGAATACTATCCACTAAGTTGTAATGTGGCTACTAATCTAAGTGACTCAACATTGCGTGCACTATGTTGAGATAAAATAGTGGTTGAAGGTAGTCAACAGGAAGCCCTGGACCCAGGTTTCATGATCTTTGGCACTCGTCAACAAGATGTACCTTTAATCTTGTGTGAAATGGTACTCTCTGGTAACGTTTCTGACTGTGAATTTGGGTAACACGGGAGCGTCAGTTCCCACACGAATACAGGTACACCTTGCTGACGAGTGCCAAGTAGCACGAAACCTAGATTCAAGGTTTCCTGTTGACTTCATCCAACTACCATCCTAATTTGTTTTCATGTGACAAACAATAATTTCCGTTAACTAAATTATTTTAATACATTTTTTAATCCAAATTTTATAATTGTTTTTCAAATGTGTCTTGTTTTATAATATACATTATTTATAATAATTATATGGACAGAATAACAGGCTTATAATAAATGAATTGTGAAGTGTTTTTCAGCATCTTGACAATAAGATTGATAGGTTGAATGGGATTGATAAAAACGATAAAATTTTTATAACTTAATAGTTGAGATCATGAGTCAATTGAAGTTAGTCCAACATGGGAAACCTGAAAGCAGTAGACGGCCATTTCGTCTCGTTGTGGGACTTCTCAGTAGTGCGCATCCACGATCCCGCTCCTCTGGATTCAAACGCAGGACTTATACTTCATGAGCTATTCAACGTTCATAATCAAGATTTTTTCCAGATACATAAGACCGTGCTTTTCTTTCGTATGAATATGAATACTATATATTAGACATTAAATTGAGACTTGTAATGACTAAAATATTTAAATATTAGCGAATTAGGTAAACAGGACACTGTTATTATAAGGTTTAATATAATAACGCACATTACAATCCAATGGATAGAATTTGATCAACAATAATACAAATAATTAAACGAGGTTTCATATATTTTAATCAATGGGTCTACTGTTTGAGCTACATCCAATTTACTTTAGTTTAAGAAACCTGATAGCAACGTTAACCTCGACATTAATAAAACAAATGAGTTACGTAAACATTGTATATTATTGCCAATAAGTGTGTGTGCAAACATTATTCGTGGATAGGTTGTAGTTAGACATTCACACCGTTGGATATCGGCCGGCTCAGTGGTCTAGAGGTTAAGCGTTCACGCGCGAGAATGATAGATCTTGGGTTCGAATCTTGCGGGGCGGGATCGTGGATGCGTACTGCTGAGTAGTCCCATAGTAGGACGAAATGGCCATCCAGTGATCCCAGGTCTTACATGGTGGTCTAGCTTCAATTGATTCATGAATTCAACTATTAACTTACTATAATATCCACGAAATCCCTCTCTGATTGCAAACATTATTATTGAAAGATAAACGACAAAGTAAATGCCTGAAAATAACTTTTGATGTTTGTAACTTTCACATGTTATTAAACGTATTAGCATGAAATGAAATCTATAATCCAATAACTTTTATGTATTTCTTTCGAAAAAACACACCATAAACTCACTGGCTTAGGAATTAAAACAAGATAATTTTGAACAAACAATGTTGTTTATAACTTGACTTTTTCACAAGCTTTACAGTATTATTTAGTTATATTAGTTGTGAGGATGGTCTACGGGTGACGTCGAGGAAGCATTAAGAAGCTCAGAAAGAGTCGAAGATATTTCAACTAATCATCTTTTGGAAGATCATTCCAGAATCCCTACTTGTAACTTTCCTATTAGACATATTCCAATAACCCCATGTGTGCGGATTAGATGACTATTATGGTGATTTCATTTTTATTAGAAACTATAAATACTTGACAGTTTTGTACCATAAATGACACTGTTTGGAATAAAATTCCTTTCACTAGTCTTTTGTTTTCTCATTCGAGAGTCGGGAGGGTTCTAGCGTTCGAATGCTCAAGTTATACGCGGCATATTAAGAGTCTAAACTTTAGATATAACAATTGTGTAATGGATATTCATTATAGTTGTCTTAAGAATAATGAAAATTATATTGATAACATAACCAAATATTGAAAGAACTTAGAATTTGCATCAGTAAGTTATGTGAATAACTGATGTCTTGGTATAATAACAGTAAAGAAAAGCGATAAAATTTAATGAAACTTGACTCAGTCTGTGGTGTGTGCTACTTATATTGACATAAGTAGTAGATGATATTAGTCGTGAACAGAATGTCTGGCAGCAGAGAGATAAGAGGATTGAACAGTAAGGAATGGAAACAGAATGCAATTTGTATCAAAATGCAAGAACAATGAAGTCTGAGTCATTATGAGACAGTTGATGGACATTTTGTAAAATACGTATTTACTATTTGTTTGTGAGATTTTATTGAGATACTCTGAAATTTTGTGCTTAAATACATTCGATTATCCCCACCCGTGTTCTGTTCACTACAAGTCTACTGTTAAAGACTTCCTTAAACGTAGACAAGATAATTTATTATTTATTTATTTGAAGACAAATATTGGTATAAAGGGGAAACAAATATATATGCGCCACACAAAACAATGAGAATGGGAAGAGAATAAAAAGAAGGTAAGGAGCGTAAAAGAGAAAAAAAAAGGAAGAACAATAACTACCAGATTAGTGTAAGGTAGTGTAATAATAATAATAATAGTAATAATAATAATGGGGGAAACGAAAAGGTACAACCAGAAGAAATATTTCAGTTAAGGAGGATACAACCACTTTTTATAAAGAAAGTAAAAAAAGGTTACAGCAGGATCGCCTCAATTATTTTGAATGCAATCATTATGGTTCTTATCATGAACTTATTTAGAATATGCTTTGTGTAAGAGTTAAGTTTGAAATTAACTGAAAGGATTTGATCATATAGGAATAATTTAATTCTTGAAATCTATATAGCATATGACAAAATATAACTAAGAGAAATGTGGAGTGTGTTGTTCAACAATATGTTTGTTTGTTTGTACTCCTGATGTAGGTAACTTGAGATTAGTAGCTGGATATATTTCACTATATCTCGTATGTGTAATCTAACTAATCAAATGAAGTATGTCTTCATTTTTTGTCCAAAACAAAAGTGAACATATTGAATATCTTTAAAGTAAAATTACTCACGACCTAAGATGCTAAAGGAAACCAGTGAAAATCTGAACCTATTCTACTATGTATGTAATGGTGCCCCCTACTCGATGGGTTTGAAAGTATGATTCAATAAATCACAATATAGATTCTTATTTATAAAACATTAATCAATAGAATAGATGACTTTAATCTCATTTTGTATGAAACCACTTATGTTTATAGTACAATGAACATTTATTTAAACCATTGTGTTATATCAAAAGTTCTTTAGTTGATATTAGTATTTAATACAAATCTACTTCATAAACAAGTAACTGATGACAAATTTAGTTGCTATGGCAACAATTTGCTGTGGAAATTAAGTATGAAATTTGGATCATAATATATAATCAAATAAAGTATTTGTTTTCTGAACAGAGCTATTCATAAGATGGTAATTGGAGGAAAATCATAGATCCGGGTTTCGTGCCACTTCGCACTCGTCAGCAAGGTGTACCTGTAATCTTGAGGGAACTGCTGCTCCCTAGCGGATTCGATCTCGTGTCACCCAGATTCACAGTCAGGGACGTTACCACTGAGTTATCCGAGCCACAACTGACCTCCTGTAGGACTGAGATGTAGTCACAATTGATTGATCACTGGGTGGCGATCAATGTCATGCGTGTCTAATCCTTGTTAGTTCAGATAGAATGCTATCGACCATCTTGCAATGTAGTCACCAGTCTAGGTGACTAGACATTGCGGGCACTACTTCCAACTTCCTCCAACTACCATCTAATTTCAATATATAGTGCGCGTAGTGTCGAGTCATCCAGACTGGTGGCCACATCGCAACATGATCGATAGCATTCGATCTGCACTAATAAGGACTAGACACGCATGAGATTGATCGCCATCCAGTGATCAATCAGTTGTGAGAGCTATTCATTAAAATCATATTCCTATATTCTGTAGTATATTTTTATTGAACTAATATATTCAAAAAGATATGAATCTTAACCATGCAAATTAGTATGCACGTTATCTGTCCAAAGATTTTTGACAAATCTTATTTCGTATATAAGATTACCTGATTTCTCTTCTGATAATTACTGATGAGAGAAGATTTCTAATTATGACTTTCATTTAATTATAATTCTGACAGTTTGACAAACACACTTTTTTTGAGAGTTTATAAGTGATGAGAATAGCATGGAGTTTGATGAACGTTACTATTGTTGAGAGAAGTACTAAGACTGTTGTAAAGTCATGTTATTTTATAATAGAATGTTCTTTATTAAGCCTATGCAATAGAATACATGAATTCTTCACAAGAAACCTAAATTTTGAAAAGTTAACATATAAACTGTTTTAACAATAATTTATGAACTATACAAGACTGAAGCGGAAATGATTAATCAGTAGACATGAATAGATAATTTGACTATATGGAGTTGTAGAGACTGATTAACTTGATTGACATCATGATACGATCAGAGTTAAAACCTAGAAGCACTGTATAACCGTTCCGTCCAAGTATAGTATTCTTTAGTTATGTGCATTCATTACCCTATATCCGGGGGATGGAATCCACGACCTTGGGTTTTCGGGTAAGAAAGCTTAACTATATTCTATTATGATCGTCGAACATTACCATACATTAAATGAGGTTAGAAAATGTTAGGATTGAATAACTCAGGTTCAGTTACTGATGTGATGAAGTTTACTAAGATGAAACGGATTCTAAGTGCTGCAGGGTTTTTATTGGTTGATTAATCAAAGTAAGTTTATAATGTGAAACAGTTTATTCTGTGAAGTATTCACTGAACCTTATATAAATTTATTCTAGCTTATCTAGTAGGCTGTAAAATGATATCGTTTGAAGAAACGCCCAATAAATAAAACGGTTTAAAGAAAATATATGATTTATAAAATTACAATGAAATTTTATTTCCATGCAGATGGACAATAGTAGAATAATCATTTTAGAAAAAGAACGATGCAAAATCCAGGGAAATTGTAGTTTTCCTTATTTTTAAACTACCTAATGAGTTATTCTTATTTCAAATTAGAAAATAATAATAATCATAACATCGACGGAAATTTTATAAGGTAACTGTCCTCTTTTTATAAGCAAAGATGGATAGTGGCTAGAAGTGGGATCCAGGATGCGCGTTTCATCTTCTTTCGTACTGATCGGCTGGATGTACCTGCATCTCAGAGTTGATGTTCACTCCATGACTCGAACCCAGCTTCAAACGCCATCACGTTGTCCACTTAGCTACTGAATAATCAACTCTGGGATGCAGGTATATCCAGCTGACGAGTTCCAAATAAGACGAAACGCGCGTTCTGGATACCACTGTTAGCCACTATCCATCTTTGCTTTTAAAAAAGCTTGTGAATTAGGACTATTATCGAGGCAATCCGCACAGGATGCATATATGACAATAAGAGACATCAATTGCAGTTCTAAATAGCAATCGGAAGAAACAAGAAAAACAACACCAAATGAATGCAACTGTCTTCTGTTTAATGTATTTTCAAAATTAAATTGATTGCACTATTGTAATATACTAAAAACTAACTAGTGTTTAAAAAGTAAGATTGCTCGATTTTGACTCAATAAGTATGCATCCTACTGCTTAGGGCAATATATTGAAGATATAAAACTTTATGTGTTATTCCACTTTAATATTCTATCGTTTTTCAATGGATATCAATATATATATCATTAGTTATACAATGTATTTTTTTACGCACATAACACCTCGCTGAATTTAAGGTTTCTTCAAAAGGAAATTATGATTTCAACTCTACTTTGTGACCTAGTAACCTAAACCGCATATATATATATATATATATATAAGGGTATACAAATTCACAGATTGCTGTCAGTCATTTACATTACGGAAAGTCCCTTGCGAATTGAGCATAAAAAAAATCATGTTTCGTTTTTTCGCTTTAAATAAACTCTAGCCCACTATTGAAGAGTTTCTAAATATATAATGGTTTTTTGTATTGTTACAAATGAGAGCGTATGTGCCTCTTAACTTTTATTTGCAACAATTGAGGTGAAATTTCGAAGAAACAAACACATCACAGTTACGCTAATATATAAATAATGTTATACAATCGCTGTAATCGATCACTTAAAGAAAAAAAGGTGATATAACGATAGAATCAACAAAACTTGCCGCATAAAGCAACAAAATATTTGGGAGTTTACACCAAATGGAAGCGACTTCCAACCATAAAAAGAAACTACATTAAAAAAATAAATCACTAGCGTATTGAAGTTAAGATAACACACTGATTAACACTTTATTGTTGAATAAGGTGGGATAGCTTACACTAAATGGAGTACGGTCATGTTAAGTCGTTTAACCTAGATACTGAATGTTAATATGACTGAATGAATGCAACCATCAAAAAGGATTAAACAAATATGGCAAATAGTCACTAATATGTTAGTTACGTAAGAATTAACAGACAAATGTTGAGTATGTGTAAAAACAAAAAAGTGGATAAAATCATAAAATTGTTTGAGCATTTTTTTTGTAGTAAAGGGTTAAATCATAGTTCAGCTAAAAACCGACTCCAGTACCGAAAGCAAAAGCAAGGTTAGAAAACATGAATTCCGTTAGATTCCGAAATGTGCAACAGACAAACTTATAAACCATGAGCTAAATTTTTTGGAATATGGTGAATAAACTTAAAACCTTTATTCAAGCCAGCTTGATGACCTGTGTTCACAAAGTAAGCGAGAATAGAACTTTTATTAACTCTCACCTATCCTTTGCTTAACCAAGATGGATGGTATTCTGCTATGCGATGACGGACATGCAGAAATGTACCCCCTATATAACTGGCTCCACAGGAACAGTTAAATTGATAAATATATATATGCATGTAACAAAATCAGTCTTTATTAATGATTTTTATTATTGAGCGATTGTGGAAAACCTCATTCTATCCGGCTGCAATAAATGTTTTTTTACACCGCCTTACTTAACCTTGGAGCTAAGAATTTTTTCCGTAGCATCACTTAAGAATTGTAATTTCATAAACAGTAATTTATTTGAAAAAGTAGGCACATTTGGACTTCAGATGGTGGTTAGAGGTAGTCGACACGAAACCATGGACCCGGGTTTCGTGCTGCTCGGCACTCGTCAACAACGTGTACCTGTAATCTTGAGGGAACTGGCGGTTCCTGGCGGATTCGATCTCGTGTCACCCAGCTTCACAGTCAGGGTAGTTACCACTGAGCTATCCGAGCCTCGACCGATCTCCTGTAGGACTGAGATGTAATCACAATTGATTGATCACTGGGTGGCGATCAATGTCATGCGTGTCTAATCCTTATTAGTGCAGATCGAATGCTATCGATCATGTTGCAATATGGCCACCAGTGCAGGTGACTCACACACACATTTGGACTTCATTTCATTTCATTCATGTGTTTGTTGGTAAATTTCATTAGATATCCATTCCTACTAAGCAGGTTATGAATACAAATCAATTCATCTACATTCGTGTTATCAGAGATAGTCATTTCAGCTCTATGGGTCAAGATCTTTATTAAGTTTTTTTTTATATCTAATTGGTAAAACACTATAAAAATGAATGTATTGTCCAACTGCAGACTTTCTATGTATTTCTCTTATTAGTGTTCCATCTATTATTTTTGTCAGTTGCACATCTACAAATGATATGCCATTATTCTGTTGAATTAATGTTATTAAATATATTCAGTAAATTATTATTTTCATATTTTTTTCTAATAACATAAATGCATCATCTATATAGCGACGGTACGATGTTAGATGTTGGACCTGGAAAGCATACTATCAAATCTATAAAAAGAATAATAATGTAATAATCAATTACATAACAGTACTTGATAAATTTACAAATGAGATGTTAATGATACTCTGATAGTGATAAAATTATGTTGTGCACACTATAAGAGAATAATTAACAAGGAAAGAGGTTGGAAGTTATGGTTTTGAATATTCTGAAGTTACAAACATGATAGAAGAAGAGGTGAAATACAATTCGAACTTCTCAGTAAATCTGGCAACATTTTCAGTAATTCAAGGAAGAGTATAACACATTATCTTTGTTTTATGGAGTGACTTTTGTTCAAAGAGTATTTTATTAGTAAACTAATTTGTAAATTTATTGTTGCCTTTTCTCAGTCATTCAAATCATTGTGTGTTTACGAAACCTCTTAAATACATGGCATAATGAATGACGATAGAAATAAATGAATTAGACAGACAAGTGAGCAAATACACATCAATATACTATATAGAGACATGATGGAACATTATTGTAAAAAATAGAGATTGTTCAGCTTAGGGAATAAATTGAATGAATATAGATCTATTAACTAGAGATCTATTTTATATCAGTATGGAGATTTGTGAAGATTGTAGTACTTTAATACTTGAATTCACGAGTCAATTTAAGCTGAATCACCATTAAAAACCTGGAAGCACACGATGGCTGTCTGGTCCTGTTATGGGACCCCCTAACAGTGCTTGCCTACAAATCCTCATTCTGATAGCAATGTGCTCATTAGTGAACAACTTGAAGATGAAGTTTCTTAAGTTCTAGTGAGAAGTAGTGACCAGTGGAGTACAATCTGTGTCGAGTGTAAGACAGTTATCCAATTCAGTTTATAGGTCAAGGTTTATGCAAGATCACGAATCAATTGAAGGTAAACATCAGCACCGTTGGATGCCAGCTCAGGGGTCTTGAGTCAAAGCTGTCGCGCGCGAGACCAAAGGCCCCAGGTTGCATTGTTGCGTGCATTATTTAGTGTACAGTTTTATTCATTAAAATATTAACTGAAAAATCTAGAGTAACATTAAACTGTTGCAGTTATTTATGAAACTTAGAAATAAGTTCCATGTTTTTACATTTTGAAGTGATGAAGTTTTATTACGGATAAGAATTCACAAATGAATGGTAAATATCTGTCCAGTGCTTCTTAGTTTATAATGGTGATAGTCGTGCTTAGTTCTTAATTAACATTTAATCATGAAATGTTTGTGTCAAACATCACTATTGATTATGAATACAGTAATTATGATGCTGTGATATCTCAGAGAATTTAAGTGGTTACTTACATGAACTTGAAAGTTTCATATCAATAGTTGAGATCATGAGTCAATTGAAACTAGACTACCATGGAAAACCTGGAAGCACTGGACAGTTGTTTCGTCCTATTTTGGGACTCCTCATCAGTACTCATCGACGACCCCGCCCTCCGCGAGATTCGAACCCAGAACCTATTGGTCTCGCGTGCGAGCACTTAACCACTAGACCACTGATCCAGCATGCCACGCCATTGATGTTTAACTTCAACTAATCCAGTTAGCATACAGATAAGCTGGATCAAAATTTCATAATTCGAAATTGTGAAGAAGCTAAATTGCTTAAATAAATTAATTATAACAGTTGAATTCATGGGTCAATCTAAGCTAAACTACCATGGAAAACGTGGAAGCACTGGACGGCTGATTCGTTCTAGTGCTTCCAGGTTTTTTAATGGTAGTCTAGCTTAAATCAACTCATGAATTGTACTGTTAAAATCACTACAATCTCGACAAATGTTCATTCTGATAGTAAATTAATTGATAATTTTTTGTAGATTTGATAAGGTTTGAACAGAGTTTTTAAATTATTTAGTGATAAATTGGCATTTAATATTCCCTCACTTTTCTTGTTTTCCATAACAGAAAATTTACGAAGATACTCTAAAAATGTTCAGAAGCCTAGAACATATTACTTGTCAGATGATTATTGACTATTCCACTAAATCATCAACAAATGAAATTCATTAGCTTAACATATAGTTAATGTTTCGTTTGTTGATTTTTTTTCAAAATAAAGTTAGATCAACTAAGAGATCACCATTACCAAGACTAACATAAGCCACCTAACACCCATATCCTTTACAAATTGAAACAAACTATATACAGAATGAAATGAACAAACTGATATCTTTATATAACCATTTCACTTTTCAAAATAACACTTAAAATAACTTTTCAATTATTCATTTCGTATTTTAACTTAAGAACATATTGAAACACTTGACAAAATATTTCTAAGCATTCATAAAAAAAGTACACAGCACTTAAATATTAATTTCACTGGTTGGAATCATGAGTCAATTAAAGTTAGACCACCATGGAAAACATTGAAGCACTGGACGGCCGTTTCGTCCTAATATGGAACTCCTCAACAGTGCGCATCCACAATCCCGCCCCCGCGAGATTCAAACCCAGGACTTATCAGTTTCGCGCCAAGCGCCTAACCAACTACACCACTGAGCCGGCATCCAACAGTGTTAATGTCTAACTTCAACTTAACTAGTAATTAGCTACATTAAATTTTTTTGTTTTCAATACATCAATTAAGTTCATTGAATTAAAAAATATTTCCATTTATGATTGATTACATAACACTTACCTATTTATATATATTCCACTTTGTTGATAAATAAAACATGAGTTTTTGATGTGTGTTTTTTTAATTGTTGTTTTTTTAGAAATTTCACAATCGGTATTAGAATATAAATAATAATTTTTGCCAGGAAACTAACAAAGAAAATAGGAAACTAATTGTTGAATAGATTCAATATTATGTGTAGACATATATATATTCCTTATAAATATTGTTTATTCACATTAGTATGATTCTAGTTTTCATTGAATTCATTAATCATTCTTTTTTCTTCTTTCTTTTCTTCTCTTTTTTCTTTTCTTTTTGTTTTTCTTTTATTATTATTTTTGTTTTAAGTAATTCAATTCACATTTTAAATAAATGAAATAAACAAGGTGCATTCAATCAATGTAGATATAGAATCATAATGATTATTATATAAATTTCTTAATAAGTTAATAAATTAATAATCGGTGCAATCATTCAATAGTTTACTCTTCTTTTTTTCTGATTGGTTAAATTATGAACCAATCATCTTTTAATAAATAAATTTAATAAATATTGTAATAGATGCATAAATCAATGTGAATTATGATTAGAAAATTAAAAGGAATGATTGGTTATTGAAACAAAAAAATGAATAAAAATTTTAAAAAAAAATTTGAAGTTCTCGATATTGAGATGGTAGTAAACAATGACAAGTTTAAAGTTAACAAGAACCAATTAATATCGAATTCCTCAGGACAAGCTGTAAACCACATGTAGAGAAATTCAAGCACTTCACTTCTACCGGAAGTTTATATGTTGATGATGTCGTTTCGAAGAGCGTTGAAAGCTTCACGACCATATCACCTAGCTCAGAGAACAAAACTCCGTCAAAAATAATCCCGATATTTCACAAGTATTATTAGATAACGTCTTCGATTGAATATTAGTGGGATTCAAAATAGAGTTGTACAACGGGAATCTGTGATGGTTTTAATTTTCCCATTACTAGTCATTGTTGAACATTGTCTACAGGAAAACGCCATTAAGTTTTAAGACTTTTTAGTATGAGTTTGAAAGTAAATTATTTTTTTTCATTCACCAACATAATTCAGAATCTAACGCACAAAAGAAGTTCAACATAAAATAACAAGTTAGACTAACCTTGCATTTTTTCTTCTAGTTTAACAGTAAAGAAATCTATGAATACATTATTTTGACTGAAAAATATCTTCTACTATGCTATCAACTTTATTGATATTTGATAATGTTTTCGTTCTATTTATCAATATATTTACCAAAAATACTCTAGAGAAAAATTATCTATGAAAAGAATAGTTGTTCTTCATATTGGCTTTACACTCGACTTAGTTTATACATTGTCTTTTCATTCATCAGCACAATTATTCTTCTTAAATCAACATAAATCTCCCGTTAATAAATGGGATACATATATTTCATTGGAAAAAATCCAAATCAATCAGAAACTACACAATGTTTCCTATTGTCATATTAAAAAGATACTTATGATACGTTTAGCAAGAAATGAAACAAATAATCGCTGAATTATAATATAGTGATAACTCGTCTAAAGATAGAAAAATATGTTATTACTCATATCTTGTTAACAGTGGTTGTTTGTGACTGCATTGGTTAAAATGAAGTAATGATAACAATAGAACGTCTAACACGAAGTGTACAAGTGGATAAGAAACAATTGGTGAACCATTTTTACACATCCTTGGTGTAAAGCAGATGATGTAAATGCAATAACTAAAAATTAATCGATAAAATGTATTACATCTAGTAAATAGGAGAATTGTTCAATCACATATATGTGAAAATATAGTCACTACTAAAGAAAATACATGAATAACTCTATCGAAATAAGTGAAAACTGAGTTTTTAAATGAAACATAAACAGTAATAAATAAAATATTTCACAATTGGTTGATCACTAGGTGGCGATCAATCTCATGCGTGTCTAGTCCTTATTAGTGCAGATCGAATGCTATCGATCACGTTGCAATGTGGTCACCAGTCTGGGTGACTCGACACTGTGGTCACTACCTCCAACTACCATCTAATCTCAATATATAGTGCCCGCAGTGTTGAGTCACTCAGACTGGTGACCACATTGCAACGTGATCGATAGCATTCGATGTGCACTAATAATTACTAGACACGCATGACATTGATCGCCATCTAGTGATTAATCAATTGTGATTACATCTCAGTCCTACAGGAGATCGGTCGAGGCTCGGATAGCTCAGTGGTAACGTCTGTGACTGTGAAGCTGAGTGACACGAGATCGAATCCGCCAGGGAGCATTAGTTCCCTCAAGATTACAGGTACACGTTGTTGACGAGTGCCGAGTAGCACGAAACCCTGGTCCATGGTTTCCTGTGGACTACCTCCAACCACCCTCTTAAATAAAATATTTCCATACAGAAAAAGAGGAGTCAAGCCAACAATCATGGTCTTTAGGTCTAGAACATATTTTCAGTGCTTTTATTACTTCCTTGGTCTTAAAAATTCTTATCAATCAATCTTATAATACTTTGTACCCGTTGTTTGTTTCTGTTTGCCTCTTTCGTATCTCTTCATATATATATATATATTTGTCGTTACGCAACTGTTTCATGAATATTATTTTAAGGAGCTTTTTTTTGTTTTGGTTTTTTTGATATTTTTCTTTTGTCGAAATGATGATTCGATATTGTCACGCTATTCCTGGTTCTTATAATTACTACCATATTTGTTATTGTATTGCTTTTTCTTACTTATTTCCATTAGTTATATAAACTGTAAAGTTCTTTTCATGGACAAATAAATTCCTTTCGTTGGTTTAATACATTTAATGTATACAAATGTATATGAAAGTATAGACTAATGAAAATGTAATTGAAATAACTTATACCAAGTTATATATTTTGTTTTAAATTACACTATGGAAATCTTGAATGTTTCAAACTAGAGGTTTTTATTTAAAGAATTAAAAACAATTGAATGTAATATTGATCGATATAGGACATCAAATGGTGATACATCCATAAATCACAGAGAACCTGACTATTGATTTCATTTAATTTTTGTAATTATTCACTAATGTTAATCAATAGAACCATAAAGAAATCAACCGTAAACGTTTGAGTTCTTATGATGAATACTATATGTTACAGTTAAAATATTTTTACTAAATAGAACTTCAATTAATCTTTCATGCTTCACAAGCTTGTGTCAGTTGTGATAACATTTTTATATATCGGAATAATATTAATAAAGTAATCCGAGTGTTATATTGTTTTCGAACATACACAGAAAGTTGTAAATATACAATGTTCCATTAGTCAGGAGTTGTTAAGCATTTCGAATTGAACTCTAGCCATCTAACTGAATGGTAAATTGATCGCTTTACAAATAAAAATTTCTTAATCTAGTTGTTTTTATTTTATCATGATTTTCGACTCTCTGTGCAGTATCTGATATAGTTTAATTTCTATTTTTTGTTAGATCTTAACGAACAATGTTTCATGTTCGATTTTGTCATAAATATATATGTATGTATTATATGCATTATGGTGCGGAAACCTGGAGAATTACGAAAGCCATCATCTAGAAGATACAAGTGTTTGTTAACAGTTGTTTACGCAAAATACTTCGGATCTGTTGGCCAGACACTATCAGCAACAACCTACTGTGGAAGAGAATAAACCAGATCCTAGTGGAGGAAGAAATTAGGAAGACGTGTTGGAAGTGGATAGGACACACATTGATGAAAGCATACAACTGCGTCGCAAGGCACGCTTTCATATGGAGTCCTCAAGGCCAAAGGAGAAGGAAAGGAAGACAAAAGAACACATTTTGTCGAGAAATCGAGACAGATATGAGAGGAATCAACAAGGATTGGATAGAACTAGAAATGAATGTTCCTGACACAGTGGGTTGGAGAATTCTGATCGATGGCCTATGCACCATTGGGAGTAACAGGCGTAAGTAAGTAAGTAATATCTATGCATATTTCTTGTCCCCGAATATTAACACTCCCCTCAAATAACAAAGACAATAGATAAATATCAATAGGTAAATTGTATTCATTAGCATAATGGAAATATGTAGTTATGTTTCACCTAACCATAAAACATTTGTTATGAGAAAAAGAATCTTTTTTTTTCTGATTTCACATTACAATAATTCCATGCGATTAAATATTACTACTGTTACTAAGTTACTAAAATTAGTAAGACACAAATACACTTTTTCCTTGACAAAAAAATATTTCACATTTTCATGTGTGAAAGAAAAAAAGAAACCAACGAACATTTTTTGTTTCTAATCAAGAAAATTTTTACCAGGTGTAAAATAGTGAATGGATGAATTTTTCTTCTATAACACAAACACACACACACATCTACAAAAAAAATAATAAAATCAAAGAATAATTCGTCAATAATACGAAAAACGTACAATTAAATGATCAATTCTTTCTTTTTTTTTCTTTTTCTTCTTCTTCTTTTTCTTCGTTTTTCTTCTCGATTTCTTACAACATCAAAAAAATAAAAAAAATATGATCAAGTTTAATCACATACAAAAAAAAGAAAAAAAAGAAAATAATTAACTGACTAAGATACATAATCAAAATGAGCCGACTTAAGTTTTCTTCTTTTAATTTTAATGATACATTTAAATCAATTATAACAGATGTTTGTTTCGACGCCAAACAACAACAGAAACAACAACAACAAAAACAAAAACAAAAACAAACAAACGAGCGAACAAAACGGTAACAACAACAAAACTAAAACAAAATGAAAATAAATATTCATTCATTTAGTGTTTATAGATAAAATAAACAAAATTTATCAGACAAATAATTTTTTTTTTTGCTGGATTGTGAACCATGTTAATGATTGATTTGCACGAATTGGTGAATAGAATATTGATTTCTTTTTATTACATTTTATGTTGAATCAATAATATGGATATAGATTTATAGATTTATGTTTGTTTATAAGGAAGGAACAAATCGAGCGAAGAAATTTCTTTTCGACTAGTTTTTCATCATGGCTTTACACTTTAAATATATTTGAAGTATTCCCATAATGTAAATATAGAACAACATGTATAAGCGAACAATATTGTTTTCGATTAGATCCTCATCAGGATTTACTCTAATATACAGTAATATTTATATGTATATACGTAATTATTAAACTAATCAAGACAGTTTATGAGACAATGATAACAGTAGAATAGATTACATAATTAAGTGAAAAGTACAAATTGGTAGTGTGATGACAGGTTTACTAGTTGTGAGAGAAATAATAAAGGGTTGAATCAATCCTACATAATGAGAAATAGGTTAGTAATTAGAAAAATATAGAAATTGAAATAACATTCATAAAAAGTATAAGAAGTGTTCAGATAATTGGACCATGAAATGTATATTTGACGGAAAGGGTGGGAGGGGTGAAGGAAAACAAACGAAGAAAGAGTATGGAAAGTAATAATGAATAAAATCATTTATCAATGCCAAGGGAGAAATAAGGGTGTTAGAAATTTCTTATGAACACAAAGACTTGGATTGTTAACTCGAATTCTTATTGCTTCTCTGTAACAGACCGCATATCAAAGATAATCATGTGCTCATCAGTGAGTATTAGATAGATAGATAGATGAACAGATACAGTTACAGAAGCTCTAGTTAGAAGTGACCATCAATAGACTCCAACCACTTCGATTGCGAAACATTTACTTACTAAAAATAACGAAAAATGGTTGTTTATTGTCAGACAGTTATACTTTTTAAGTAGAGATAGACAAAATTTAAAATTTTTACTGGCTACATATGCATATTGGCAAACATTAAACATTTATAAATTCTGCCCCGATTTACAGGTCTTATTCATCATTTCATAGTTGATCTTGTAGAACTGACGCTACATCTATAAACCTATTTCTTTTTAGTTACAATAGTAATATCACGGATTGAAGTCATGAGTCAATTGAAGCTAGACCACCATGGAAAACCTGGAAGCACTGGACGGCCGTTTCGTCCTAGTATGGGACTCCTCAACAGTACACATCCACGATCCCGCACCTCGCGAGATTTAAACCCAGGACCTATCGGTCAATAAATTGTATCCATGATACGAAATAACCTACATTTATGTTATTTGAAATCACAAATAAACTAAACTACTTATTATATGTGAAAATAATATTTGAAATAATCTCAGCGATTGAAATTTACATAATAATTCCAACGTTTCGTCTAGCTAACTTGCCTGAACTTTTTCAGGGTAATAAGCAAAATCAAAATCCTCAAACAAATATACAACTTTTAACAATCAAAACTATACTGTATTAAAGCAATCATATTTGGATGTTGATTTTGTAAAATAGGATAACATGAGTCAGTTTACACGGTAATCATCCACTGATGGTAAAAACTACAATACCTGAATTCGCTTGGTAGTGTTTGACTTGCATCTTCCTATTGAGTTTTTTAAGACTGCAATCAATCAGTCTGTTATTGCCATATGTGAAGATACAAGTCAACCGATACCAAGTGAATTTAAATTCACCCCATCGCACAAGCAAGTGGCTATCAGGACTCAGTAGCTGAGTGGATAACGCGATGACGTTTGAAGCGAATGGTACTGAGTTCGAGTCCCAAAGTGAACATCAACTCTGAGATGCAGGTACACACAGCTGACGAGTCTCAAATAGGACGAAACGCGCATCTTGGATTCCACTGCTAGCCACTATCCATCATTGACTAAAATACCTGAGTTGCATAAAAAGGCAAAAAATTATGATAATAATTTTTGTATTGTTCATCTGTGTGGTTAACCTGTTTGTCTCAAGTGTGTATCATTTAGTACAAATTGTATGATGCATCATAGAGCTTTCTCATAGCATTTTATACAGAGAAATTAAATTTGTATACATGTTGTGCACATTTATTGATTTGTAGTCATTATCAATATTCACTTTATATCTAACTTGTATTCTAATAGTTTAATGGATAAACCATTTTGTTTCTTAGAGCATTAGGATATACTGCTAATTTTCACATTAAAAATAAACTATTTACATATTGGATTATCACTTTTCTAAATATCCAAATATTGTGATCAATATTTCTGCTTATAAATGCTTACTGTTATATCTCTAGATGCTTTTATTCTTGATATGATGAGTATAACTTGAGCACTTGAAAGCTGATACCCTTCCAAGTCACAATGAGAAGACAGACGACTCGTGAAAGGAATGTTATTCCAAACAGTGTCATTTATGGTACAAAACTGTCAGGTATTTATAGTTTTTGGTAAAAATGAAATCATCATAATAGTCATCTAATCCGCACACATGGAGTTATTAGAATATGTCTAATAGGGAAGCTACAAGTAGGAATTCTGGAATGATCTTCCAAAAGATGATTGGGTGGAATATCTTCGACTCTTTCTGAGCTTCCTAAAGCTTTTTTGAGTTCACCCATGGACCGTCCTCACACCTCCCCCCTTTATAGTTTGTTGTGCAAGACATTTTTCTCGGATCCACCTGAAACTTGGTTATCGTATTCCCCTTGCAGTCCATCACTGTCGAAGGCTTTGCCCTTGCGTCTTCTATCTCTTCTACATTCGCGCTAGTGAGGGTTTTTTTGAGGCGAATCCACGAGTAATTGGAACGGGATTCGGGCTTGTGGGACCAATGTTATGCCGTTCCTTTGAATTTGATTTACGTGTCTTATACACGTTCCGACTAGGTATAGTACATTTCCAATCCGACATTCTATGACACCTGGTTCCCACTTCCTATTACCTTGATACGATGTGACAAGTACCCTTTCACCCACATAGAATCTACGAGTGACCGTACGATACTCATTCATGGGTTTATTGGTCTTTCTGAGCCTCAACATACTGTTAAAGACTGTCCGGATTTTCCTTCCGAACATACATTCGGCTGGCGAATTTCTTTCTAGTACTGCCGGATTAGGGGTAACTCTGTAAGACATTAAGGACTTACTGATCACTTGTTCTGGGATGCCCTCACCTCCCCCTTTGACTAGAGCTCTTTTTATCGTATCCACGAATCTTTCTGATTGGCCATTCGACCGAGGATGGTACGGAGGAGATTGTAGATGCGACATGCCATTTTCATTGCAAAAGCGTTAAAAAGCAGATGACATAAACTGAGTGCCGTTGTCAGTCACTAAGATCTCTGGAATCCCAAAACAAGCAAACAATCCTGCCAGTCTTCTTATTGTACTCTCTGATGTCGTTTTCTGCATGTCATATACTTCTGGCCATTTTGTGAAAGCATCGACAACAACTAAACAATTTCTGCCTTGTATTGGTCTGGCGAAATGGAATTTATAACACTCATAAAGGTATATTACTATAATCATCAAAATGTATGCATTTGTATAAACATATTAAAAAAACCTTTTAGTTATGTTCCTAAACTCTAATCCACCAAAATACAATTCTAACCAAAACAAACAAACACAAAAATGTTGGTAAAATGAATACTGTAATACTAGACAATCACATCTAATAATTAAGTTCTTTCCTATTGTCTGTAGCACACATTTAGAAAAACAGTACTTTAATGATATCTCAGTATATTTACAAACTGAAACTATTTATTGACAAAACTAAGTTGTAAACTGATATCATTTGAAATAAAAACACAATAATACTTGTCATTGATTTCGACGTTATGATAATCCTCTTTAATAAATTGAATTGCCGGTTGAATACATGAGTCAATTAAAGCTAGACCACCATAGAAAACTTGAAAGCATTAGACGACCGTTTCATTCTAGTATGGGATTCCTTAGCAGTGTACATCCATGATTTATTTGGTTTTAACACATTCTACTATCATTGATGTGTCTAGTATATTACTAATGCTCCTAATTACTTTGTTTCAACTCGTTACTTACTTACCTACTTACTTACGCCTGTTACTCCCAATGGAGCATAGGCCGCTGACCAGCATTCTCCAACCCACTCTATCCTGGGCCTTCTTTTCTAGTTCCATCCAATTCTTGTTCATTTTTCTCATGTCTATCTCCATTTCCCGGCGTAATGTGTTCTTTTGTCTTCCCCTCCTCCTCCTTTGGCCTTGAGGATTCTATGTGAAAGCATGCCTTATGATACAGTTGTATGCTTTCCTCAATGCGTGTCCTATCCACTTCCAGCGCTTCTTCCTGATTTCTTCCTCCACTGGGATCTGGTTTGTTCTCTCCCACAGTGCGCTGTTGCTAATAGTGTCCGGCCAATGGATCTGAAGTATTTTGCGTAGACAATTGTTAATAAACACCTGTATTTTCTGGATGATGGCTTTTGTAGTTCTCCAGGTTTCTGCCCCATACAGTAGAACTGTCTTGACATTTGTATTGAAAATCCTGACCTTGGTGTTGGTTGACAGTTGCTTTGAGTTCCAGATGTTTATGTGGGAATATGGTGCCGCCTATGACCAGCTTATTGAAGGCACATAGGTTTGCAAATCTCTCACCATTTTCGTTTCTTTCTCCCAGTCCGTGTCGTCCCATGATGTCTTCATATCCAGTGTTGTCCGTTCCAACCTTGGCGTTGAAATCTCTCATCAGAATGGTCAGGTCCTTTGTTGGGCACTTCTCGACTATTGACTGCAGCCTATTGTAGAATTGATCTTTAGCGTCTTCATTGTAGTCGTTGGTAGGCGCATAGCATTGGATGATGTTCATTGAAATGCCCTCTTTCTTTGTTTTGAAGGAGGCTTTGATGATCCTTGGTCCATGAGATTCCCATCCTATAAGCGCATTTTGTGCTTGTTTGGACAGCATCAATGCAACTCCTTGTGTATGTGGTGCATTTTCTTCTTCATGGCCGGAGTATAACAGGAGCTCTCCTGTAGTTAGTCGTTGTTGTCCAACTTGTGTCCAATGTGTTTCACTGATCCCAAGTACCTCTAGGTTGTATCTTCTCATTTCCGCAGCAATCTGGAAGGCTCTTCCGGTGTCCCACATTGTACGAACATTCCATGTACCTAAATAAATGGTCGCTCTGGTTGTCAGAAGGGGCATCGGCCTCGTAACTTCCGAAGGGATTCGGCTTTCATCATGAGGCGTCATAATTCTTCTAAATGAAGATCTTCTGACTCCCAGGGCAGAGTTTAAAAGGTTTGAATAATTTTTTCTGGTTAGCGTTTTTTTAGCGAGTTAGTTTTCTACGGGATGGGGACGCTAACCCCATGCCCAACCCTCCTCCTTTATCCGGGCTTGGGACCGGCAGTAGCCCCCGGAGGGACTCCAGGCGGAGTTTGTCTCAACTCGTATTATCCGTTAATGGTTTCTTTTGTTATGTATAAAGATACATTTAATAAGTTAACAATCTTTGATTACATTCAATAGTTGAAATCATGAATCAATTAAAGCTGGACGATCATGGAAAACCTAGAAGCAGTGGATGGCCATTTCGTCCTATTGTGGGATTCCTCGGCAGTACGCATCCAAGATCTCGCCTCGCAGGATTCGAACTCAGGGTCTATCAGTCTTTGATTAATTTAATAGCTGAATATTTTGAAAAACCTCTTGTCTGAAAACCCCTCTAGACGGTTTATATCAAACTGTAAACAGTGAATCTTTTTTTAGATTAAAAAAACAATTGTACTTGATTGATATCATGAACCGATTGCTGTTAGACCACCATTGAAAACCTGGAAGCACTGGACGGTCGTTTCGTCCTGTTGGTGGTCTAACATCAATCGATTCATGATCTCAATCAAAACTTAACAATCTCCACAACCCCTATGCTGATAATTTCATTTATAACAGTTAGCATGTCATTCATTTAATAAAACAAATTTCCAACTGTCGTATTTCGAAACTTTTGTGAAAATAATCGATTCTCAGAAAACTATAATCATGATTCAATGAATCTGTTCATCACTGTGTTCTCTTTAACTTTTTTGACAAAGTCGATCTGTTTTACTGAATGGTCAACATTATATTACATAACGGTCAATGACCAACTTATCAAATTATTTCTTTATAAAAGGTCACTTGTAATCTGCACAGACTCACAGTAACACTGCTAACTAGGGTGATATATGTTTTGATTGGTATGAGAAAAATGAACGATATAAAAAATGAATTTTCATAAAAGAACCAATTCCTTCAAGATAGAAGGTTTTCAGTGTTAAGGACTGCGAATCAGCTTTCAACCAAGATGTTTAAAAATTCAATCTATTACTCTTAACCACTATATGCTAAACATAGTTCACTACTATGTCCAGATCATATTGAAAACTTGACTGGTAGAAGTCTGGTACAATCAGTGACTGAATTACATGATAATTAGTACAACTTAGTGATCTGTTAGTATAAACAATAAATCCAAATTATTTATATCATTTACAAATATATTTGAATAACTTCCAACAACAATGTTATGCAGGTCGTAACTTTGCAGTATCACCTAGATTGTTTTATAAGAAGATATTTGAAAATGAAGAACAATAGGTGTTTACCAATGTTAGTAGTAGTGTAGTGAACAGAACACGGGCGGGGACAGTCGAATGTACTTGACACATAATTACAGGACTTGTTAATCTAACAATGATAAAGTAAATGCTTAATTTGCAAAATGTCTATCAATTGTCTCATAATGACCCAGACTTCATTGTTCTTGCATTTTCATACAAATTGCATTCTGTTTCCATTCTTTATTGTTAGATCCCCTTGTCTCTCTGCTGTCAGACCTTCTGTTCACGACTAACACCATCCACTACTTATGTCAATATAAGTAGCACACACCACAGTAGGAAATAACTATAGTACTTATAGTTGCACGAATCAACCACTTTCCTTCTCATTTACATGCAAATTAAATGACAGGAATGCGCCTGGTTTAAATAAAAGACCATTGAAAATTTAAAAAAGTACTTTACAGCCATTCGGTACTAGTATAGGATTTCTCAGCAATGCACATCCACAACTTTATTACAGGGAATCGAACCTAGGACTTTTGCTCTTGCTCGAAAACATTTAACCTCTAAACCTTGTGAGACAGCATCGTATAGTATACCTTCAATCAGTAAAAACTGTAAATTCTTGCAACAAAGTCATTGAAACAAAATGATATCGCCAGAAGTTTAAATGATAAACATTTATTTTGAAATAACTTAATAGAATTAGATAAAGAAGTATTCATTACTAAACTGATTACATTATAACAACCCTCCTACAATCATTTTCGATTATGGTTAAATTTTTTAAAACCTTTTTATGAACTTACTTAACAGACAATGCTATTCGAACAGTAACAATTCGTGTATTTCTTTTTACTATTATGATCATTATCTTGTCTGTGTAAACGTATACTCTTGATTACATGACAGCCTACGCACATCTCTCTAACAAAAATGGTAATATCTTAAATATCGCTCCATAAATCATTCTCTTCCTCATATGTATGTATATATATACTTGAATCCTATTATCAGCCTTCGCCTTTCCTATCTGGGCCTTGATTAAATATGACTAGAAATTTGCCTCTGTATTCGTTCACATACACTCCGCTCGATGTACTTGTAACTTTGTGATCTATACTATTCGCTAATAAACTTTAGTTGCTGCTTCTTATTTCCTTCTGATTTCAAACACTGTTAGGATTTATATAATAACAGTTATCAAAGTGATTGATTAACGAAGCTAAGCCACTCCAAATATTTGTATGTAATACCTAATTATCATTAAGTGTAAAATTAAATTAAATAATTGGCTACTTGGTAAACTTACATAAGGTATTGGTTATTTAAGTAAAACTGTTATTTAACTAATAAATTAAACTTAGACAATTAGTTATAAGAAGAAATTATAATCAGTGGATATCCAAATGTCTGAGTGTATTCAGTTTTTCTTTTTTCTTATCTGTATCTTAGTTGTTATAGACAGTCTAGTTGTTCATTTATACTTTGATGTTTTGTCTGTACTTCAATAACTATGATTATGTCGATAATAATTAAACTAAGTAATTATGCTAAATTCATAGCAGTTTTTCTGGGAGTTTTTTTTCATTCTTGCTTTCTGTGATATGAATTAGAAATGATAGTTTGAACATTGAATTTTGTTTACACTTGGACTAAAATAATTTGGTATTTAAAATTATCTCAATGGTTAAGATCATGAGTCAGTTGAAGCTAGACCACCATGGAAAACCTGGAAGCACTGGACGGCCGTTTCGTCCTATTGTGGGACTCCTCAGCAGTGCGCATCCACGACCTCGCCCCCTGCGAGATTCGAACTCAGGACCTACTGGTTTCGCGCCCTAGCACTAAACCACTAGACCACTGAGCCGGCATCCAACGTTGTTAATGTCTGGAGTTAATGTAGTGGAGTTTAACCAGGTCTGTTGTGAGGTAGTAACTCACTGAAGACAATGGTGAATGTGTCGCTCATTTTCGTGGATTAGTTGAAGTTAGACATGAACACCGTTGGATGTCAGCCGGCTCAGTGGTCTAGTGGTTAAGTGCTCGCGCGCGAAACCAGTAGGTCCTGAGTTCGAATCTCGCAGGGGGCGGGATCGTGGATGCGCACTGCTGAGGAGTCCCATACTAGGACGAAACGGCCGTCCAGTGCTTCCAGGTTTTCCATGGTGGTCTAGCTTCAACTGACTCATGATTTCAATCTGTGAAATTAGTCACTTTGATAAATTTCGATAATGCAATGAAAAAACGAGGGTTATTAGAATTATGTAATATATTCGCAATACAATATATGCAATACATTTCAAACAATCTGATCACACACATATACTTGTTAAGACATTTTCATATGAAAACTAAAAGGTCAACTAGACAGATTAAAGGTAAGTCGTAACAAAGAAAAATAAAGTACACAAGAACAATCTGATAACCACTCTGGATAATAGATCAGTATTACCAGGGTAGGTTAAATGTAAGGACAAATTGTTTTTGAACACATAAAGAGGGTTTCAGTTTCCGTATAGCCAAGGCTTCAATAAACTTTAATATATGCCCTTGAAATCTTTTGTACAATATTACAAATACTGACTTGATATCAACCTTATGATCAATCTCAACCAAATGTTTCGCAATGGATCAAGATGCCTGTCTATCCTGTGATCATTTGTTTCTGCAGACATTTGTGTATATGTCCCATCACCCTTTCTTGTAGATCACGATTTCTCCTCCATGTGTACATGTTTCCTCACATACATGTCAAATGATAGACATAATGAGAAGTGACACATGCCATTTGAGTTTTTGGTAGAACATAGACCTTGACTTTTCAATAATGACAAGTTGGGCTGCATAAAATGTCCTATTGATGGCTCATTTAAGTCTCCGTTTCACCATAAGACTATTTAAGTTGCCTCTAAATGGTAAAATAATGTAAAATCTCTTTTTGGGTGCCAGAAGCGTCATAGATCTAATCATATTGCAAACCTTCTAGCGGTTTATGAACTTCAATGAATAACCATTATTCATTAACGTTTCAGTGCAGAGCTTCGTCTCTACTTCAATAGTATCGCTAGTACAAATATGATTGATTCTATTGAATGAGCCCTTTATTAATAAGGATTTACTTGACTCTAAAAATAAATCTAAAATAATTTATGAATATATCACATTTTACATAGTTCATTTTCAATTAGGTTAATAGTTAGATCTGTATGAAATGGAACTGAATTATATTTAACAGTAACAATTCAATAACTTGCTGATGTAAACACATATTCGTACAATTAATCAATTATAATTGAATTAATGAATCAATTAGACTACCATAGAAAACCTGGAAGCACTGGACGTTCGTTTCATCCTAGTGTGGGACTCTACAGCAGTGAGCAATCACGATCCCGCATCGCAAGATTCGAACACAGGATCTATCAGTCTCACGCGTGAACGCTTGACCTCTAAACTGTTGATCCGGCATCGAGCGGTGTTAGTGTCTAACTTCAACCAGTCCACGAAATTTCGCCACCGTCCACCATTGTTTTCAGTGACTTACTATCTCACAATAAACCCGACTGAACTCCACTGGTCACTGCTTCTCTTAAGAATTACAGCAAATACCTCTTGGAGACAGTTAGGTTTTCCCTGATTGTCTAGCTTCAATCGACTTATGAATTCAATTAATAAATTGCTACAATCTCCACAAAACCCCTCTCTGATTACAAATATTTATAATTCCTTTTAAGATAGGAAAAAACAATCTCTTTCATGTATCCGTTGCATTCTAATGGATTAAACCATTGCTCTATATATCATGTCCGAAACAGGATACTCGATCGGTATAAGTCAACATAAGAAAAGATGTTATCTTAAAAATGAAATTTGGAATCGATGTCTGTATGAACAACTCTGGCATTAGAAAGTTAAAAAATTGAATCGTCAAACAACAATAAATAAAAAATAATGTGTATTCTAATGATAATTGCAGAAACTATTCAAATTTGCTGGCATTATGAAGTTTATACAGATAGTAATGTTACATGTAAGGGACAGAGATCCAACATTAATATGTATGAAAAGATGTGTTTCACAAATTGTTTGGGGAGGGAATTCGTCCCATAGATTTTAATGATGTGAGGTAGCAGTTGGAGTACAATTATTCTCAATAGGATAAGGATATCTTAATGAAGTATGATTTTATATAGAGGGATGATCTCAATACAGTATTAGAAGAACTAAAACACAATGTTTGTGAACAAATAGTGTAGTGATGGTAGATCTCAGTGTCGTTAAAGAGCACTTATTATCATCCACAATTAGGGAGAGGAAAACAAAAAACAGAGACCAAAGAACAGCAGCCAAAATAACTGCTACAAATCTGTTGTTGAATGTATGTACTTGAATGTTTAGTGGAGCGCTGATTTGGAATGATTATATTTAAACTAATCATGTCAACCAGATATAGTGTAAGGGTGCAAATATCAACAAGAAGAAAGATTATTAAATTTAGCTAGTAACAACAAAAACCAAATGTTTAATGTTCCTATAATGTTACTAGTGGATTGAAATGCAATCAACTAGGTTAAGCGATTTTATGGTAGTATCAGAGCAAACGTATCAATTGATGTAGTTTACAGACGTCGCTTTTAATTTTCGTTTGCAATGGGTTTTGACAAATTATTTACGGGCTTCACATAGAAAGTAGATCTGAAATGCAAAAGTCATTAAGAGTCGGCTGCCATTTCAGCTTACTTAATTTCCATTCTTTTTTGCAGATTTTTTTCGTTACTTTTCACTCATTGCGTTAAGTTACTCTAAGTCATCTCATTCCCTTGCTTAATTACAAATTCACAACTTCAGTTTGTCTATTACTACACAACTAGATTCTTGACATTTTTTGTCGACATGAATTTTGATGGAGTTTTGTTCTCTGAGCTGGATGGTTTAGTCGTGAAGTTTTCATCGTTCTTCTGAACGACATCATCAGCAAAAACTTCAGGTACAAATGAAGTGTTCAAATTTCTCCACATGTGGTTCACAGCTTTTCATGTAAACCTCGATATTGATTAGTTCATGCATTTTATCTAAACTAATTAGTGTACTGTCATTTGTTTCTGCTATGTTGTTTGACCTAAAATATCTACTTCAATTTTATCAGTCGAAATATGTCAATTTTCTGATTATTCATTGTAAATTCAGCCTCATTTACAGTTGACTATTCTACTTGAAATAAAATAAATTCGTTTTATTTTTGATTTATTTTGAAGGGCAGTTCGAAGAATATTTAAAAGCAATAATACCGTGTGAGATTATATTAACTGGTAAATTGACCACAACTTACTTCATGTTTCAATGGACATAATGAAAACATTCAAGATATTGAAATCATTATTCTGATTTAAACCACCATTGAAAAATCAGAATTACTGAATGACCATTCCGTTCCAGTATAGGAATCCTTAGTAGTGGGAATCTGCAATCCCAAACTCAGAACTCAGATACAAGACCAACAATCCTACACATGGATGCTCAACTTCTAGATTGTTGAATCGGGTTAATGTTTAACTTCATTCAATCCATGTAATTCCGCGATCATCTTTCATTATTTTTCGTGGTTCCCACTGGTTACTGGTTCTCATGAGAACACCGGTAATTTCCTCTCAAAGTTAGTTATTAATAAGCTTACTCACTTGAATTATTTTTTCCGATTAGCGTTTTTTAGCGAGTTAGTTTTCTACGAGATAGGATCACTAGCCCCACGCCCAACCCTCCTCCTTTATCCGGGTTTGGGACCAGTAGTAGCCCTGGAGGGGTTCCATGCGCAGTTGTTCATTAGCAAGCTCATGACTATTTTCAGCATGGTGTTGTGAAGATTGTTAAATTTCACCGAAATCATGAATCCTTTAGAATCCCGAAAGCATTAGACGGCCGTATGATCCCAGTACGGGACTCCACAGCGGTGCACAATTTCTTCAATCTACAGTTCAAGTTTTCCCATGCTAGACAAAGGTCCCAGGTTCGAGTCCAGCCTACAGGATTGTTAATGAAAAGTGTTAAGTCCTATATTGGGATTGAAACGACCGTCTAGTGCTTCTAGGTTTTCAAAAGTACTTACTTACTTACTTACTTACACCTGTTACTCCTCGTGAAGGAGCATAGGTCGCTCACCAGCATTCTCCATCCAACCCTGTCCTGGGCAATCCTTACCAGCTCCTTCCAGTTGTTATTCATCCTTTTCATATCTCCTTCTATTATCCGACGTAATGTGTTCTTTGGCCTTCCTCTTTTCCGCTTCCCTTCAGGATTCCAAGTTAGGGCTTGCCTCGTGATGCAGTTTGACGATTTGCGTAATGTATGTCCTATTCATTTCCATCGTCTTTTCCTAATTTCCTCTTCAGCTGGAAGTTGGTTTGTTCTCTCCCACAGAAGGCTATTGCTGATGGTATCCGGCCAATGGATGTTGAGTATCTTGCGTAGACAGCTATTTATAAATACTTGTACTTTCTTGATTGTGGTTGTTGTAGTTCTCCAAGTTTCAGCTCCATACAGTAGAATTGCCTTGACGTTCGTATTGAAGATTCTCACTTTGATATTGGTTGAAAGTTGTTTTGACTTCCATATGTTCTTCAATTGTAGGAATGCGGCCCTTGCTATGCCAATCCTCGCCTTTACGTCTGCATCTGAACCTCCATGTCTATCGACGATGCTTCCCAGATATGTGAAGGATTCTACATCTTCCAGAGTTTCGCCATCAAGAGTGATTGGATTGCTGTTCTTCGCTTTGAATTTGAGGACCTTAGTTTTCCCTTTGTGTATGCTGAGGCCTACTGATGCAGAGACTGCTGCTACACTGGCTGTTTTCATCTGCATCTGTTCGTGTGTACGTGATAGGAGGGCTAAGTCATCTGCGAAGTCCAGATCGTCTAATTGGTTCTGAGCTGTCCATTGTATTCCGTGTTTTCCTTCAGATGTTGAGGTCTTCATAATCCAGTCGACCACCAGAAGAAAGAGGAAGGGAGAGAGTAAACAGCCTTGTCTGACTCCGGTCCTTACTTGGAATGCATCTGTCAGCTGTCCTCCATGCACTACTTTGCACTGTAGTCCGTCGTATGAGTTCCGGATAATATTGACAATCTTCTCAGGAACTCCGTAATTTCGAAGAAGTTTCCATAATGTCCTCCTATCTACACTGTCGAATGCCTTTTCATAATCAATGAAGTTGATGTACAGTGACGAGTTCCACTCAACTGATTGTTCGACGATGATCCGTAGTGTTGCAATTTGGTCTGTGCACGACCGATCCTTTCGGAATCCAGCTTGTTGATCTCGAAGTTGGGCATCTACTGCATCCTTCATCCGGTTCAGCAACACTCTGTTGAAGACTTTCCCTGGTATTGACAGTAGTGTAATGCCTCTGTAGTTTTCACATTTGCTCAGATCTCCTTTCTTTGGAATCTTGATGAGGTGTCCTTCTTTCCAGTCCATTGGCACTTGTTCCTCCTCCCAAATCTTTTTGAATAGAGGGTAAAGCATGCTTGTGGTTGTTTCGACGTCTGATTTCAGTGCTTCAGCTGGTATGTTGTCGGGTCCTGCTGCTTTCCCGTTCTTGATTTGTCTGACGGCCATTCTAATTTCTTCCGTCGTTGGTGGGTTGACATCTATAGGAAGATCTATGTGTGATGCTTCGATGTTCGGTGGATTCATTGGAGCCGGCCTATTGAGGAGTTCCTCGAAGTATTCTACCCATCTGTTTCGCTGTTGTCTAATTTCAGTGATTGGCTTGCCTTCTTTGTCTTTGACCGGCCTCTCTGGTTTACTGTATTTCCCTGATAGTTTCTTCGTTGTATCGTAGAGCTGTTTCATATTTCCTTCTCTAGCAGCTTTTTCTGCCGTCGTTGCTAATTCTTCCACGTATTTCTTCCTGTCGGCTCTAATGCTCCTCTTCACTTGCTTGTTTGCTTCTATGTATTCAGCTTGTGCTTGGACTTTCTCTGCTCGTGTTCGGCTGTTGTTAATTGCTGTCTTCTTGTTCTTCCTTTCTTTGATCTTGTCCAGTGTTTCTATAGAGATCCATTCCTTATTATGGTGTTTCTTTAGGCCCAGAACCTCTTGACACGTTGAAGTCAATGTTTCTTTGATGCCTTTCCAGTTGTCCTCCATGGTAGTTTCTTCTTCCTTCAGTAGATCTTGAAAGGCTTGGAACCTGTTGTTGAGAGCTATCTTGAATTCATTGAGTTTGACAGTATCTCGAAGGAGGGCTGTATTGAACCTTTGTAGTGCTGTTTGTCCATTTGTCCAGTTCTTTTTTAGCTTCAATTTTAGATTGGCTACAACTAGGTGGTGATCTGAAGCTACGTCAGCACCTCTCCTGGTTCTCACATCTTCCATTGTCCTTCGGAATTTTTTGTTGATGCAAATATGATCTATCTGGTTCTCTGTAGTGTGGTCCGGTGAGATCCATGTAGCCTTGTGTATACGTTTGTGTGGAAATATTGTGCCTCCTATGACTAATTTGTTGAATGCACACAAATTTGCAAATCTTTCTCCATTTTCGTTCCTCTCTCCCAGTCCATGTCGTCCCATAATATCTTCATATCCAGTGTTGTCTGTTCCGACCTTGGCATTTAGATCTCCCATCAGAATGGTGAGGTCCTTTCTTGAGCATTTCTCTATGATTGACTGCAGCCGCTCGTAGAATTGATCTTTAATGTCGTCGTTGCTATCATTGGTGGTGACCGGAGTATAGCAGCATCTCTCCCGTAGCTAGCCTTTTCTGTCCAGCTTGAGTCCAGTGGGTTTCGCTGATTCCCAGTACTGCCAAGTTGTATCTCCTCATTTCCGTTGCTATTTGGCTGGTCTTCCCGGTTTCCCACATTGTTCGAACGTTCCAGGTACCTATAAAAAATTTTGCTCTGGTTGTTAGAAGGGGCATCGGCCTCGTGGCTTCCGAAGGAACTCGGCTTTCACCATGAAGCGTCATAATTCTTCTAAATGAAGACCTTCTAACTCTCAGGGCAGAGTTAAAATGGTTTGAATTATTTTTTCTGGTAAGCGTTTTTTTAGCGAGTTAGTTTTCTACGGGATGGGGACGCTAACCCCATGCCCAACCCTCCTCCTTTACCCGGGCTTGGGACCGGCAGTAACTCTAGAAGAGCTACAGGCGGAGTTCAACACACTCGTTTTCAAAAGTGCTCTAATTTAAATCAGTTCATGATTTCAATGTCATTCAATAATCTCCATAACCCTATACTGAAAATTTATGACCTTATTTGATAAACAATCAGAAATTGACCCACAGATCGTTCTTTTTTTTCCCTATTCATTAATTACAATTTATATCTTAACCTTAATTGTTTTGAGCATGAATGATGAAAGTAATATAGGATATTAAAGTCACACAAATTACAAATCATATATCTATATCTATGTATATATATGTGTAAATATAAATAATTTAGTCGAGAATTAATCACAATTACGTTTCATTTCATCAAATAAATCAGTGTAATATGACACTGATCCTTTTTTTAAAAAAAATTTTTTCGAAGAATAAATCTTTTCAATTATAAACTTTTAAACGTACCTTATGATGATAATACCATTCTAATTGAAAAATATAATCACCTATTTATTATGATCAATGGGCATATTATACATTCTCAATCCAGGAGATTGGATCGATGAGCAGAACACTTTAGGGATCAGTTCAACCGGTCTTCAGACACACTTCGGTTCCTCTGTTGATTGTGAGGTTCTATGGCAGTGTTTGTCACTGAAAGGAGTGCCAAAGAAGTACATTAACTTTATAAAGGCTCTCTACTCAAACACAACTGGTAGAGTCAGAGCTTATGACGAACTGTCATCAGAATCGATTACCTCAAGTGGTTTTAGTCAGGGCTAACCACTCTCTTCATTCTTGTTTAACTTTGTCGTTGACGTGCTTTTAGAGATGACACTTTCCTCATCTAAATTTCCAGGGGTTCAACTTCTACCAGGAGATTCACTTTCTGACCCAGAATATGCCGATGACATAGTTCTATTTGGTGAAGACGCTGACAAGATGCAGAGTCTTCTGATCACTCTAAGCAACAATGCAAGCATGTTCGGCATGCGATTCTCTCCCTTGAAATCCAATACGTTGCTTCAGGATTGGGTGGCATCAACACCCGAACTAATGATAGGGAGTGGAGTAGTTGAGCGTGTTAACTGCTTCACTTATATTGAAAGTCTCATCAGCCCTTGTGGTCTGGTGTGTGACGAGATCTCAGCACGGATACAGAAAGCTCGACTAGCTTTGACCAACTTACATCGTTAATCACGTAGGAGAGATATCTGTCTATCAACCATAGGATGGGTTTACTGCTCAGCTATCCGTTCCGTCCCACTGCATGGCAGTGAAACATGGACGGTAAGAGTAAAAGATATTCGTACGTTACTAGTGTTCGATCATAGGTGTCTTCGAAACATTGCTCTTATATCCTGGGACCATCGAGTAAGTAACGCAGTTGTGAAGAAACGGGTACTAGGTAAGGATGGCAAATCAATTGATGAATTAGTGAAAATCCATCAGTTGAGATGACTGGGACATGTGTTACGTATGCCAAGCCACCGACTGTCACGACGCGAGGTGTTTTATGGTGTAGGTGTAGGTTGAAAGAAAGCTAGTGGGGGCCAGACCAAAACATGGCACAAATCTATGAATTCACTGACAAGTGAACTGAGCCATATCGATAGATGTGGACTATCTGGTTGGAATCCGCGAGATGATAGCGACCGGTGGTTAGAGACCTTGAATGACATGGCTCAAAGTCATTTGCAATGGCGCAGGTGCATTCACTCCTTGTGTTCTTCCAGATTCTAATCTTCGAAACTGTTCATGTCCCTTTTCTTTTTTCTTTCCAAATTTACTTCACTGTATTATACTCCTTGAATAACGTCTTCGAACCCTAATCTTTCCGATTGCTGTCCATACGTTTATTACCTCTACCACTGTCGTATTTGAATCGACAATTGTATCTCTGTGCTAATGTGATATGGCAACTCGAACTGATATACGTACCCATGAAGTTCTACATTGTTACTGACTGACTGACTGACTATGATCAATATAGTTATTGAGTTATTTTCTGGTTAGCGTTTTTTAGCGACAGGACAATACTAAAGAGGCTTCTTCGACACTACAGAGTGCCTGAAAATATCATACGGAACACTTATGATGGATTAAACTGAAAAATCCTGCATGGAAGACAGCTGATAGACTCGTTCGAAGTAAAGACCGGTGTCAGGCAAGGTTGTTTACTCTCATCCTTTCTCTTTCTCCTGGTGATGGACTGGATTATCAAGACGTCAACATCCGTGGGGAAGCATGAGATACAATGCACATTTAGGATGAAGCTGGACGATCTAGACTTTACAGATTATCTGCCTCTTCTATCACACACGCAACGACAATTGCAGGAGAAAAAGATCAGTATAGCAGCAGCAGTAGTTCCCAACATACACAAAGGGAAAAGCAAGATTTTTCGATACAACACAACATACACTAATCAAATCACACCTGAAGGAGAAGCTTGAGAGGATGTAAGAACCTTTACATATCTGGGCAGCATCGTTTATGAACACGAGGGATCTGATACAGATGTGAAGACGTGAATCGGCAAAGCAAGAGCAGCATATCTACTACTGAAGAACATCTGGAACTCAAAACAACACAACTCAACCAACCCCAATGTCAGAATTTTCATTACAAATATCAAGGCAGTCCTACTATATGGGGCAGAAATCTAGAAAACTACGAAAGCCATCGTGCAGAAGATACAGGTGTTTATTAACAGTTGTCTACGCAGAATACTTCGGATCCATTGACCAGACACTATTAGCAACAACCTACATGGGGGAGGACAAACCAGATCCCAGCGGAGGAAGAAATCAGGAGGAAGCGCTGGAAGTGGATAGGACACACATTGAGGAAAGCACCGAACGGCGTCACAAGACAAGCCCTCACATGGAATCCTGAAGGCCAAAGGAGCAGAGGAAGACCAAAGGACACAATACTCCGAGAAATGGAGACATATATAAGATGAATGAATAACAATTGAATAGATCTAAAAAGAAAGGCCCAAAACAGAGTGGATTGGAGAATGCTGATCGACAGCCTATGATCTATTGGGAGTAATAGGCGCAAGTAAGTAAGTTATGTAGTTAATGATAAGTGAACTGTTTGCATGTGAAAAACTAGTTAAAAGTTTCAAGCATATGTATATCTGGAATTGACTGTTGACTGATTATTTCTTTATTATCATAAATACAACTTACTGGTATATTTAAAACAGTAAGATAACTAAACCTAGGATATGATACGAATAGTCACCAATTACCTGGCAAACTATTAACATATTTATTGCATCTAATTTCCAATTTATTCTGTTTACAGAAATTATAATCATGGTTACAACAAATATGTATATATATAAAGCTATGAGCTTCAGGAATAATCTACTTTAGTCACTATTCAGTATATGATTATTAGCAGAGGAAAGTACATAACAATAAAAGGTCAGCTAGACTAGAAATAGAGGGTAAGAAGAGATAAGGATAATAAAGAAATAGTGTGAAAACAATTTTAAACCTAATCACTTTGGATAATAAGTCAATATTACCAGGGTAGGTTTAAGGTGAGAACAAACCTAAAAGGCAAGCAAACGATTGCGTCCCATCTCACTGTGTTTACATTAAAGTTTATTGTTACTGAGGATGTAATGACAGCAAAAATTTATAATGATGATCATTTGAATTGAGTGATCTGAAGGACTTCACTGATGATAGTTTAAACATATTAATTCACTACTCTAAGATACAACTAAATGAATATCCAAAAAACACAGCAACTGAGTAAAAGAAGAAACTATCTACTACTCAAGGTGAAAATACCAACTTTTTGATACAAAATAAACATGATAAGGTGTTTACAAATTAATGACTAATGCCATTTATGTCAATTCCTTTATAGTGTTGATCAAATTTATTGTAATAAATTGCAGTTAGGCCACTAATCTAAGTGAAATGGTATCGCATTCACTATGTCAAGATGCTATTTTCTTTTTTTTATTGACTTCAAGTCTTAGTGAACATTCATAGTTAACATCTATACGATCATTATAAAAATAAAATGAAAATGTTCTACGAGTTCTGAATAATGGGAAGAAAAATTATAGGACTATACCATGACAGTTGTATAAAATCAGAGAGGGATATTGTGGATATTATATTAATTGAATTGTTGAAATCATGGATCGTGTATGTTCATTGCTGAGGAGTTCCATACTAGGACGAAACGGATGTCTAGTGCTTCCAGGTTTTCCATGGTGATCTAGCTTCCATTGACTAATGAATTCAACAATTAGGTTGTATAAAAGATTTGGTAATTTATAGTGCAAATATTTTATTTACATGTTTCAATGACTAGTATATTGTCAGTATTCATAATATGATGAAATGATATAACTTGTAATTAACTTACATACATTTCAAATCGATGATACAAAAAGTCATTACAAGTTTTAACTAAATTCCTTACAGAATGATAATACAGCAATGTATATTGAAATGATCTATTTTCCGGAGTGAATATTTCCCATATTCATAAAACTCCATCAATCTCTTAATTTAGTATTCTAATGGGATCATCTTGAGTAGATCTATAGTTAGATCTGAAATCTCCGTACATGTCTCAAGTATTCATTGGAATAATTCCTCTTAAACAGAATAAAGGCGTGGAAAGTACTGCTTATGAGTTTACATTTTATTAATTTGATATTTGAAGAGTAATAATTTAAAAATTCTTATAGGGCTAAACGAATCATTTGAGTAAACATTTTTCTCTTTCGAGTTTTCCATTAAACTCATTAATTAAGTATAAATCTATAATCACTGTATAGTACATTAGACAAAATCTCACGAAGTACACATAAATCTTCTAGTTGAACTAATCAGTGTAATGTATTGAATATAGTGGATTATATATTGATTTAATCTTAAATACTAACAGACTATGCAGTTAATAAAGGTAAAAATGTCATACAAGTAAAATCAAGAAGACTTTATATACCATGAGAGATGATCCATCACAAATTAACTGAATGAAACTGAATGAAAAGAAATTACTGCAGATGACTTGGCTTTTCTATCCCATACACACGAACAAATATAGATGAAGACAACGAGTGTAGCAGCAGACTCTGAATCAGTAGGTTTCAGTATACACAAAGGAAAATGCAAGATACTCGAATTTAACACAGAGAACATCAACATAATCAGATTTGATAGAGAAGCTCTGGAACATGTGGAAACTTTCACGTATGTGACTGGTCTACATCATCCATGAACAAGAAGAATCCGATGTAGACGTTAAGGTGAAGATTGGCAAAACAAGAGTGACATTCCTACAATTGAAGAACATGTGGAACACAAAACAACTGTCTCTAAGCCAACATCGGATTCAGAATCATCAATACGAACATCAAGCCAGTTGGTTCTACTGCACTGAGCTGAAAAGTCAAGAACTGCAACAACAACCATCATCGAAAATGTGCAAGTAATAGTAAACAAATGTCCATTCAGAACACTGAATCTCCGTTGACCGGAGAAAACAAACCAGCTTCCAGCTGAAGAGGAAATTAGGAAAAGACGTTGGAATCTGATAGGACACACATTGAGTAAATCATCAAACTGCGCCACGAGGCCAGCGTTAACGTGGTTTGCTGAAAGGAAACAAAAACGTGTAAGGCCGGAGAACACACTACGTCGGGGATTGGAAGCAGACATGAAAAGGAGGATTAGCAAGTAGAACGAACTGGAAAGGATTGTCTAGGACGGGGTTGGATGGCGAGTGCTCATCGACGAGGAGTAACAGCCATAAGTAAATAGATAATAAAAAAGGTTATATTGTTGTTTTTAATGACAATAATAACACTAACTAATAATCATAACAATATTCATTAATAAAAATGTCATGTAAAGTAAGAAAGATGAATGTATGGTGGTGAGATTGTAGTGGATCGGTGACGAGATAATCCCTTAGGTTTCGTTTATCAATCACCTTGCTAACCGTTATTAAATAAATCCGAACGGTTTTTGAATTCAGAAGGCAATAAAAAGCCGCGACTACAGTTTATTTTTGTATAGCATGAATAACAGTGTTTCAATCACATCGAGCGAATTTGATCAGAGAAGCCTATGTGAGTGAGCGAACGAATACAGAGGCGGATTCAGTTTCAAATCGAATCGAATCGAGGCAATGAGAAACAAGGCAAAGCAATTAATAAGATTCATGTAAAAAACTGGAGAAAAGAGGAGATTAAAGTTTATAATGTACAGTCAAAAGACCAATAAGATTTGGACTGAGGCGATCATGTGGTGATCTAGAGCAAGCAGACGACTTAAATGTATTTCTTTTGAGTATATTAGTCCAGTTTTATCAAAATGATAGTAGTTTGTTTTATTATATTACTGAAGGCATAATCATACACCTTTGGAAAATTACATGAAACTTGATGAGCAACTGTAAAAGTATCATTTGTCTTGATATTGTGTCCACTGCCTACCAAATGGCAAAGAAAGATACTGTTTACAGACTAGGTAACTCCAAAATCATGCCTGTACTTTAGTTCAAACCCACTAGTAGTATAATACCCTCTTAAAATTTGATGTGTAGTTTGATCCTCAAGAGCAGTTAAATCTCCTCATTACACAGTCTGAGGCTGTCAAAGACAATATTCTTTTTTATTTAAATATTACATTTCTTTCTATAGAACATTTATTGCTATTAAGTTAACAGTTAATTACAGTCTACTTAATATGCCATTTTATCTTTATATGCTTGTTTGAAGATTTTAGACTTTAACTGAAGTGTTTAGACATACAACTAAATACCAAACTAATAAGGACCAGCTAAATAAAAGTCCACACAATTATCAAGTGTTAATTGTAAATAAAGCAGAAGAAAATAGCTGACACAATACTAGAAAAAATAAGAAATTCTCCCGTAGAAAACTAACTCGCTAAAAAAACGCTAACCAGAAAAAATTATTCAAACCTTCTAAACTCTGCCCTGGGAGTCAGAAGGTCTTCTTTTAGAAGAACTATGACGCCTCATGATGAGAGCCGAATTTCTCCGGGAGTTACGAGGCCAATGCCCCTTCTGACAACCAGAGCGACATTTATTATGGGGCAGAAACCTGGAGAACTACGAAAGCCATCATCCAGAAAATACAGGTGTTTATTGACAGTTGTTTACGCAAAATACTTCGGATTTGTTGGTCAGACACTATCAGCAACAACCTACTGTGGAAGAGAATAAAGTAGATCCTAGTGGAGGAAGAAATCAGGAAGACATGTTGGGAGTGGATAGGACACACATTGAGGAAAGCATACAACTGCGTCACAAGGCATGCTCTCACATGGAATCCTCAAGGCCATAGGAGGAGGAGGGGAAGATCGAAGAACACATTACGTCGGGAAATGGAAGTAGACATGAAAAAAATGAACAAGAATTGGATGGAACTAGAAAAGAAGGTTCAGGAAAGAGTGGATTGGAGAATGCTGGTCGGCGGCTTTTGCTCCATTGGGAATAACAGGCGTAAGTAAGTAAGTAAGAACATGACGTGTTCTACTTTCTACATTTATCGATAACGTTGACACTAACTGATTCTGAAGCAATTTAGAAACATATTCAATGAATCTTGATAGCATTGTCCAAATTATTCATCCCCATACATGTGTGTTTACGTAAATTTGAATAAACAATAAGATGGATTTACCATATCCTATTACGAAATCAAGAAAATGGTAAGCTTTTAACAAATCCATGAAATTTTTATAAACTTCATGTCTACACAGAGAAGCATTGAAAATAAAACTCAGAACGTAATGAACAATGCTTCACTGATCTAAACATAAATACACAAGCAAAAATACGCTTCCTACAGAGATAATATAGATTATAGTGATTATCTTAGACAAACACTTATAGCAGCTCACGTACAATTGAGTTTGTTCACAACTAATTTGGTTAAGCGGTGGTGTGGGTTACTTATATCCACATAAGTAGTATATAACGGTGGTCAGGCATAGAATATATTTCAGTAGAAGGTCGATGAGGAAAGAACGGGAACGAAAAGCAAATGGTATGAAAACGCATGAACCATAAAATCTGAGACAATGGATTGATGTTTACAACAGGAACAGTCGAGTTTGATATGATGAATTGATATTTTGCAAATTAACTACTTGCTATATGGTTCTCAGATTTTAGTGAGATGCTCTGTAATTGTATACTAAAATACAGTCGATTGTCCCCACTGGTGTTCTGTTCACTAGAAAGCTTGTTTGTTAACTTATTTAACGGACAGACTCATCCGTACCATAACAACTTATCTATACCATTGTACCTTTATTATTGTTGCACTTTATGAATATGTATATTTGAGCATTGTTCACTGCCTATGCATATATTCATTCTACTAGTTTTATTATTAACTGCTTAATTGATTCGATGATTCATTCATTTCACTGTGTATATATATGTACATTTAATCCTGTTCATTGACTCGCTCATTCGACTCGCACGCTTACTCACTTGCCAGTTTACTTTTCGGTACTACTTTTTCATGCTTCTTTAGCGTACCTGTAAGTTTGGTGATCTGTGCATGGTGCAATAAAAAAACTTAATTAACATTTCATATTCGTCTTTTTATTAATACACCGTTGGGACGTTATCTAGTGACGTTTATCAAGATGAACTAAATACGAATTTTAAGGATTGTACTGAATACCGACCACAACAACATTGGTGAGCACGACGTGATTTGAACACACTACCTTCTGATTAATACACCATTTGTGCGTTATCTAGTCACAGATATCAGGACGAACTGTATACGAAGTTTAAGGATTATATTGAATACTGACCATCATAAACTGATGTAATTTTTAAAATTACTCCAAATCGGAAATGAAATGTTCTACAATACTAAACTGAAATGTTCATTCATCGATCATTTATGTTATGCATTAAGTATTACAAAATTTTATTGATAATTAATCATCTAGACGGTACAATTTTATCTGCGGAAAAAAAGTCTTATTTCCAAACTTAATTACATATAATTCTATCATTTTCATTTCAATTCTCATGTGGATAAGAAAAAGAAATTTGCTATCTCATATTTCAAAATTAATATCTTAAACGATGAAACTGACTTCATAATGTAAAATTATATGGTATATCTTCAAACTGCATCACGAAGAAAGCCCTAACTTGAAATCTTGAAGTGAAGCGGAAAAGAGGAAGGCCAAGGAACACTTTACGTTGGGAAATAAAATCAGATATGAAAAGGATGAATAACAACTGGAAAGAGCTGGAAGGGGCTGACCAGGACAGGGTTGGATGGAGAATGCTGGTGAGCGGGCTATGCTCCTTCACTTTTAGTAACAGGCGTAAGTAAGTAATTAGTATGCTTTCTAAAAGTATTCTTACTGCAATGACTGTAATTACAGATGTAAAAATGTATTATTATGTGTTATAGAATCTTGTAGATTAGGTTCCTATTACCTTAGAATTATCATTTCTAAGATACTAGATGATATAAATTTGAATCTCATGAGGAACACCAATATTTATGATATTACAAACGTTATCCAGTGACAAGTGACAACCAGTAAGTTCACAAATTTATACTGATTCTTGTTAATCAATGAATATCATAGTATCTTATAAAAATTTCATAATTCTCAGTATATTAAAGCAAATCTGACTACTTTGACTGATTATTAAGTAGTTTGGCTGGTCCTTGGAACCTCTCGAATTCATTGCAATGTTTCAAATAGTATAAATGACCTGAATATTACTGCATCATGATTTGTGGTTCGGGGATCCCTGTTGATTACCGTCTAACACCAGAAATTAGATTAGATCATCTTTAAATAGGTATGTTGAATCTTATCACATGCATAACTTTTCCCACTTTACCCCATCATATTAATTGGTGTCATCCAAATCTGTCTTAAACAATACTTTCCAGTTTTTTCTAGTCGCTATTCATCCTTTTCATATCTGCTTTCAATTCCCCACGCAATGTGTTCTTCAGTCCTCCTCCTTTTTGTTTCCCCTTTGCATTCCAATTAGGGCTTGCCTCGTGATTCAGCTTGATGATTTCCTCAAGGTGTGTCCTATTCAAATCCAACTTGTTTCCTAATTTCTTCTTCAGCCCAGGTTGAGACTCAAACTGAGCACACATTACTTAAAACATGTGTTTAGTTCTCCTCTAGCTCCTGGTATCATCAAACCGTCCAAAAAGGGTATTCATATTCTGAAGGAGACATGTCATATTAAATACAGAATATCATCAACGAAAATATAAACAATGTGTTAAACTAAAGAATGTAAATTACTAGTTTTCGAAGTCAGTCACCAACAACATAAAACTAATACCTAATTAGACAATTAAGTGCTAACACCATACATCTTCTTTAGACCTCAGACTTAATTTATATAAATCAGAATCCGATTGGCGACAGTGAATTTTCTCAAGAGCCAAATCATTATTTAATTAATATAAGAGATTTGTGGAAGCTGTTATGTGTGTATTAATACATCCGTCTAATGTTGATTGGTTTCCAGTAGTTTTCTAACCAAAGTTTGTTTCTATGACCACTACAAGCTACAATCTCAAAAAATACCACATTATCGATCACTATTTAGTTTACTTTTAAAACTTTTAACAAGACTTTGTGTCTAGTAGAGTCCGGCTCAGCTGTTAATGAAACAACCACGTACCAACAGGATTTAATGCCGATGAGGTGAGGCTGTCCATTGAATAAAAAGCCCTCAGTCAGTCAGTCAGCATCGACGTAGAACCTCATACGTATGTACATCAGTTCAAGTTGCCATACCACATTAGCACACAGATACAATTCTCGATTCAAATCCGACAGTGGTAGACGTAATAAACGTATAGGCAGTAATCGGAAAGATTAGGGTTGGAAGATGTTATTCAAAGAGTATAATACAGTGAAATAAATTTGGAAAGAGAAAAAAAGGGACACGAAGAATTTGAAAGATTATAATTTGGGAGTGGATGCACCTGTGCCATTGCAAACGACTTTGAGCTATGTCATTCCTGGTCTCTAATCATTGATTGCTATCATCTCGCGGATTCCAACCAGATAGTCCACATCTATCAATATGGCTCAGTCCACTTGTCAGTGACTTCATGGATTTGGAATAAAAGCTGTGCATTAAGACAACTTTTCATTATCCTTAATTTTTGATGAATTTTTCGAGTGATTTCAGTCGGTAAATTAAATTTTTGATTTATTTGTAATAATGTCAATCAACCTATAGTTTCTAATTTCAGCTGATTTATTAACCCCATGAATATAAATTAAAACCTGAAGGTAAACACTATTCACATTTGATTGGAACAACTTTAGACCATCATTGAAAACCTAGAAGTGCTAAGCGTTTACTTCGTCCTAGTATGGAACTTCTCAATAGTGCGCATACACGATCATGCACACGTGACTCGAACTCAGGACCTTCAGTTTCGTACGTGAACACTTAACCTCAATATCACTGAGCCAACATTAATATCTAACTTTAATCAATCCGCAATATCAATCTAAACTCAACAATCTTCACAATCCTATACTGATAATTCTTATTTTCAACACAATCAAATCATTACAATAGTAGTTAAACACATTCAGGAAGTGAATAACATTTACTCTTTATACATAGGAATCAATAATGATGTACTTATCAACAATCATTATCAATTAAATTAAAAATCTATTAGAATGGTTATATTTATTTTTTGTATAGAAAACATTTAATATTATCCAAACAAACAAACAAACAAATGAAATAGACAGAAAAGAAAAGAAAAAGAAACATCTATTACATAACTTACAATTATGTAAATGTATATCAAAGATAATGTCATAACTATGAAGATAAGAATCATAAAAATCAATTTATTATTATGTCATAGAAATTTTACATTTTGATAAAGAATATAAGAAGGGGTTTTGTGGAGATTTTAGTAATTTCAATTGTTCAGATCATATTTTCACTATTGATTGGCTTCAAGATGTATATCCTTGAGGTCTAGTGAAAAGCAGTGACCAGTGGAGTTCAATTGGGTCAATTGTGAGATAGTAATTCATTGATGACAATGGTGGATGTGTCACTCAATTTCTTGGATTAGTTGAAGTTAGATATTTATACCGTTGAATGCCGGCTAGCTCAGTGGTCTAGTTGGTTAATTGCTCGCGCGCGAGACCAGCAGGTCCTGGGTTCGAATCTCGTAACGCGGGGTCGTGGATGCACACTGCTGAGGAGTTCCACGACAGGACAAAACATCCGTCCAGTGTTTTTAGGTTTTTAATGGTGGTCTAGCTTCAATTGCCTCATGATCTCAACAATTGAAAAACATTTCCATTTTATAGTATTGTTTCTAATGTATATTTAATAAAATGAAGAGTTAATGTGTTAAGGACGTTAGATCCCCAGAACTCACTTGGAAAAGGTCGTAATTTTGTAACTTTATTCTGAAAATTTTAATTTTATGTTTTTGTGCCAAGAGACGCTTATTTGACCTACAACTTACATTTTCCACTCAGAAATCTTTGACTGTCATTGGTTGACGGATTGTTTCAGTACGCTGTTTTGTGGCTCTCCCAAGGGCATTTTTATCATTGTATAAGTAAGCTAGATTTGTGCGCTTAGTGACCTCTTAGTTTCTGGGTGCTTATAGAATACATTCTCTAAGCCTCATCAAGACTTCTTGATTCAGTTAGCAGGCCCGGAGACAATGGATTAGAATAGCCTATCGTGTCACTGTATTTTGACCCTCATTCTGTTTATCGAGTAATGTGAACTCGTATTAGCATTCAAGCATATCAGAATGAGATTAAATAATCTCATTTCATAATGTATACACTATACGACAAATGAACGTGTAAAGTATAATATCGATCACAGAATGTGCGGAAGGATTCACTTAAGATTCTTAATTCTATATGTATACATAGGATCAATCGGTATAGTAGGTGATGTAAACTATACACTAATCAGTATATTTGAAATTAGTGTGGTGTAAAATATGTGGAGTTTGTAGAATTTTCATAGGAGATGTTTGTGTTGATGATATCGTTCAAAAAGAACAATGAATGTTCCACGATCAAACCATCTAGTTCAGAGAACAAAACTCCATGAATTTTCATAGTTTTAATCACGAACTGACCTGATTGAATATCTAGGATACCTGTTCCTGACATCTAGATATTTCAACAAGTTATCTGTTTCTTTAGTTTTTTAACAGATCATTACGTCAGTTAATTGTATAACCTATTCACGTGAGTTTGTGAAAAGTTTATGACACTTCGCTCTACAAGTTACAAAAATTTACAGTTGGAGATAACGTGATGGCAGACAATATGCATTGAAAAGAATGAATATTATTCAGATGTCGACTTTTGAAATGCTAATATCTAAGCAACAGGAACTCGCTGAAATCGTTTGTGATGAGAATGCTATATTGTACCAAAAATATAATATTGAATAAAGCTAATAATAATAACCTGTAAGCACTTAACAGTTGTTTTGTTGGATTCCTTGAATACGAAGCCATGGATTTACATTTCTGGGATGTTCTTTTTCAGGACTAAACAGCCGTCCAGTATTTCCAGGTTTCCAGTGGTGATTTACATAAAATTAGTTCGTGAACCTTACTAAGAAAATATCTGTAATCGACAAACGGTTAGTGAACAAAAATTACAAACGTTCATTAATGTACCATATAATGAATAGGTGAAAATCAGTTTTAACCTTCATATTAGTATACCACTTGTTAAATCTCTACACTTATTCATTCAAACAGAAAGCATAATTCAATTGAGCAGATCAAATGTAATAAAATGATATTTCAGTAAGGGTAACAATGATGATTAAAAATAATACAAAGATAACTGTCATATATAAACAATTAGACTATCAGTAACACAGAAAGAGTTCACTGATGTTTCATATTGACCAAAAATGTAATTTTCAGTTGTAAACAAGATTCTTGTAGAGCCATTTGTTACTGTATAAATATAACAAACGTTTACTTTGTCTTATAACATCTGAGCAAATTTACTCCATTTTATTTAGCTTCACTAGTATTCATCTACATCACATATTTTGTTTTACTGTTCCAGTATTCTAAATGTTAGTATTTCAAATGGACTACTATCGACATGTAAACGTATTTACGTGATAATACAGTTAATAAATAAGGGTTTGTAAACAGTTTAAATAACGTTCATCAAGCTGTTAGATTCACCAATAAAAAAGAACATAAAATAGTTTAGCTTTCCTGCATTTCCTTTCCAGATTTTTGCATGGGTCCGTAAAAGGGAATATATTTAAAAAGAGTTTTTGAACAGATCAGTATACCCATTTCCGTAAAATTATATCCATTCAGACATAGAATCAGACCATTGTATTCTGAGAATGGTATCAATGACGAAACTGTTAGATTAAAGAATACATTACGAAACTACATTTGTCCGTCTAACTCACCTTAAACCTACCCTGGTAATATTGACTTATTATCCAGAGTGATTAGGTTTAAAATTGTGTTCACATTATTATTATTATTATTATTACTCTTATTATTGATCAGTCCTGAGGTCAGAATAGCCTATGTGGGCTTGACATAGTACCAACCCCTACAAGTCAATACTTACAAAACGTATCAAGGATAGGATACCAATGTTTTCCTCAATGTTTGTTTATTAATTTAACTGTTATCGTCGAATCAGTTACATAAGCCAAACTCAGAGGGCTTTATCCTTGAGTGCTCATGAAAATGCTCTGGAATGGTTGAGAAAAAGTTACAAAATAGATCACTAGCACAATTCTTTCTTACTTAATTGATTGCAAACATGATTAAAAGATTAGGCGTCTTGTTTTTTATCAATTCCCGAATAATCTACCTAAAGGAGCAAGGTTACACGTTTTCTACGTGACGAAGCGGCAGTCCAGTAAGAGGAATAATATTCGAAGTAATCATTAAATCAAGAAGTTGCTAGGTTGCATAATATATGAAAAGGAGAACAAACAGAATTTTTTTAATGGATGCTCAATAGGATAGTAGTTACGTAAGAATCAAGAGGTGAATGTTGAGAAATTATAAAGATCAAAAACAACAAAAACAAAATTAAAATTAAAAAAAACAAATGGAAGAAGTATGAAAAATAGTTCTGTTGAAGGAAACCTTATACCGATGGCCAAGGCAGCGAAAGTGGTTGTACAAATTTCTTTTGAGTGCAAAGGTTAGGTTTGTGAACATGGATTGCAATGGCTTCCGCAATACGCAAACGGCGCACTCATAAACCATGTGGCAAATTTGATGGGATATTGTAGATAACCTTATAAGCTTCATTCAATTCAACTTGATGACATGTGTCAACCAGGTGAACGAGAATAGAACTTTTAATCACTTTTACCTGTCCTTTGCTTAACCACGAGGGATGATGCTCTGTAATACGATGATGAACTTGCCGAATTGTACACCCTATATAACTGGCTCCACAGGAGCAGTTGAATCGATAGATACACATGGATTTGGCAAATTCAGGCAGTCTGTCTTTATTAGTAATTCTTATTTTGGGGTGGCTGTAGAAGATAGCATTTAATCTGGCTGCATTAAATGTTTTTTGTACAGCTCTTCTGGGTTTCTGAGTCACTATTTCTTCAGTAGTGTCATTTATGAATTGTAATTTTATGAAGAGTACTTTCTTAGGGACAGTAGGTATTTTCGCCCTTGTTTTCATCTCTATCATGTGTTTGTCGATGAATTTCATAGGGTACCCATTCATACTAAGTAAGTTCCGAATATCAACCAATTCATCTTCAATGGTGTCTTCCGAACGAATCATTCTGGCACAATCAGTCAAGATCTTTATCAAGTTCCTTTTGTATCTGATTGGAACTGCACTGTAGAAATGAGTGTATTGTCCTGCTGCAGATTTTCTGTGTACCCCTGTTTTTAAAGTTCCGTCTGCTTGTCTAGTTAGTTTGACATCTAGAAATGATATGCTATTGTTCTGTTCTTCTTCTGATGTAGAAATAATTGATAGATGAACGTTATTAGATATATGACGTAAATTGTCCTTATCATGTTCTTTTTCTAATACTATCAAAGTATCGTCTATATAGCGATAATAAGTTGGTAAATGGCCAATAGTGTTTTTAAGTGGTCCATTTCCCAGTTTTGCAAGGACAATGTCTGCCAGTAGAGGTCCAAATGGTGACCCCATGGCAACTCCATCTAGTTGTCTACAGTATTCTTTGTCAAATCTGAATTGGAACTTCATTGTGCATCTAAGAATTAACTGTTTTATTGAGGATTCGGGAATTGAGGTTTCTATGCGCTTCACTGTTAGTTCTTTGCAAATAAAATCCACCGTTCCAAGTAGTGGAATGTTGGAGAATAAGGGTGACACATCATGAAATTATTCTTGACCGATAGGCTTTTTACATTCTCAACAAATTCAAAGGAATCCTTGACACTATGCTTCACAATTTCTTTGTGTAATGGTTTGAAAATTTTCACCAACCATTTTGCTATAGTATGATACGCTCAGTTATTCATATCTAAAACTGGTCTAAGGGACCACCACTGAAAACCTGGAATTACTGGACGGCCGTTTCATCATAGTAAGGAACTCCTCAACAATCCGCACCAACGATCCCTCATCCATCACTCGAATCCATGACCTTCGATCTCGAGTACAAACGCTTAAATAACAAATCACTAAACCGGCATCCAACGGTGTTAATATGTAACTTCATTCAATCCATGATCTTGCTCAACCCTTCATCCATTATCTGAGATGAGTAACTGTCGCACATCCAACATGGGTTGGAATCCACTGATCACGACTTCTCACTGGAACTCCAGTAAATCCATCTTGAAGCTAGTCACTAGTGAGCAAATGATTATTATCAAAACTGGATTGAAGGGTTGCGCAAGATCATGGATCGATTGAAGTCATGTAATAACGCCGTTGGATACCGTCTCAGCTATCTAAATGTTAAACGTTAGTTCGTGAGACCGAAGGTTCTAGGTTCGAGCCCCATGTGTGCGATTGTGAAGGCGCATTGCTCAGAAGTCCTACACTAGGACGAAATGGACGTCCAGCACTCACAGGTTTTCAATGGTGGTTTAGCTTAGATTAATTCATGAATTCAACTATTAAAATTACCACAATTTCCATTCTGAAAATATATATTAGCCTAGAGGAATATGTAATAGATCACATCACAGTGTTTGAAGACTTCAATTGTTACATGTAGATTGTGTAATAATCCAGAGGTGGTTAAGTAGACATTAAAATGAAAATAATTTACGGTTCATAAATATGAATGGTAATCGTCCAATTGACATATAATAACGAATAAAAAACATAAATGTAATAATAACAGTTGAACATTAATTGTAAAAGACTATTAATAACTGATTACTGATGAAATAAAGCGAGATACAAATAAACCAGAATGAGTGTTATGGTAATCGAACTGTGAATCATTTCATATTTTATCAAAACGCATAGAAAATCCCTTGATGAAAATGAATTAGGACAGGAGAGAAAAGACTTGTAAATTGTTTCTTTTAACATTCTCGATGTCACTTATTTTCTCTTTAATTATAGGTAATAAACATGATTTCCGCTGAAATTACTTCATATTTCAAATGATGGATGTTTAACTGGATAAGTACCAATTATACTGATTGACTACAGCTATTCTTATAAATCGTATATCCATTCTTGAACATCATCCATTAATATCGATCTGGCGGCAAACTTACGGGAGATCTCCCAAGAACCATTCATATTGTGGTTAGGCTGATCATTTCACTAATATTATATAAGTTACAAAAGCATCATTATTGCAGAGAACAATCAAGATAGTTTAGGTTAAGTCTGTTAAAGTCTAGTTTTGTTTCATTGTTATATAACTTGTATAATTATCATCATCATCTCTTATATGAGTATGATTATAGTATGAGTATAGTTTGACGAAAGAATGTTTTTTCTATTACCTCCTTTCCTAAATTTAATATATTCTATTGATTCTAACTAGCGATCGATTTTTATCTTCATGGATTATTAGATGCCATAAATCATTATGTTATTTAATAATTAGCAAGAGTTTGAGTAATACCACTGTTGATATCAGTCTTTAACAACAGGATAGCTCGAACGATTACTACAGATTTGAACACAGTGGCGTAGCGGATAAAATATCGTACGTTGACATGTCTTAAATAGGATGAAATGCATTCCCTTGTTGCTACTTAGGTCGACAGATATAAGTATTATGTAACACTAATTGAAGGTGGGAAACCCGACAAAGGAAGGCTATGAAAGTTGACTTGAAAAACAAAATAAAAACGGAATTAGAAAAGAAATTGTGAATCGAAAGAATCATACAGAATACAGATGACAAATGGTGGAAAGTTACAAATGAAGTATTTCATCTATGGACCCCATATTTTCTACAATTTTATATTAAAATACATTGAGTCATCCTCACCTGCATTTTCATTTCTTACAGTTTCTACTGTTAGCCATAATTGATATATTACAAAGTAATTTAACTATTTCTGTTTTAATAGAGTTTTGTTCTCTGAACTGGATGATTTGATCATGAAACTTTCATCTTTCTTCTGAACGATATCATCAGTATAAACTTCAAGTAGAAATGAAGTATTCAAATTTGTGCTGATGATGTCGTTCAAAAAGAAATAAACGATGAAACCTCCACAATCCAACCATCCAACTCAAAGCATAAAACTCCATCAGAATTATCCATTTGAGTTATAAATCTTCTCCATTAACTATTTCTGTTCTCTATAATCAATATTTCATTGAATTAGTTTTCCCTTTAAAAATTAAATATGTATGAATAGATCAGTGAATTTTGCATTCGATAACAAGATGGTCCAAATTGAAGACAATAGATAAAGACAACAATATAATCTAATACCTAAATGATATGATACACCCAAAATAATAAATTTTCATTTATAACTAATTAATTATTCAATATGTATTCGTCTATTTAGTTAAATGAATTACTTATTTTGTAGGTAATGGATTCATTTAACAGGGAAATAAGTTTGCATTACAGTTGACTGATTTAAAACCAATTGATGATATTTATTAAGACTTTATTATTGGGTGTATACTGCGATATTTTGAATTATTATCATTATTAATATGAATTCAGATTATGACTAATGTTTCAAAAGAAATGTAAGTGAAATTCTTGTCTTATTATTTATTTATTTTATTTTTTCGATGGTTATATATGATTTTCAGTATGAAGATTGGTGGCTTGGACATGTTCTACGAATGTCGTCTCAGAGAATTCCACGTCATGCATTATTTACCGACTCTAGGACTAGTTGGAAAAAGCAGGGAGGTGGTCAGTGTATGACATGGTGTCGAGGTATGAAAGAAAGCGACAAAGGGCTGGCTTCTGTTGGTCCTTCACGACTCCATGGCTGGGGTTGGAGAGAAAGTTCTTCATCTCACACAATAGATGAAGGATTGTATGAAATTATGAATCGATGGAAGTTACACATTAACACTATTGGATACCGGGGATCCGAGAGATGGTGTGACACAGTGGCTGAAGGCGTTATCATATATGGCTCAGAATAGAAGCCAGTGGCGATCCTGCTGTAACCTTCTTTTACTTTCTTCATAAAAAGTGGTTGCTTCTTCCTCGACTGAAAGATCTCTCCTAATTGTACTTTTCTGTTTCCACCATTATTATTATCATTACACTACCTTACACCAATCTATTCGTTATTGTTCTTTTTTTAACGCTCCTTACCTTGTCTTTTTTCCTTCTTCTCTCCAAATTCTCATTGTTTTATGTGTGGCATATATATTTGGTGCCCTCTTGTACCAATATTTATGTGTTCAAAAAATAAATATAATAAATGAAGATTGGTAGTCATTTTAATTGTTGAATTGATGAATCAATCTAAGATAGAACATCAATGAAAACCTGGAAGCACTGGACAGCTGTTTCATTCTAGTATAGAATTCTATAACAGTGCACATCTACAATCCCTCATGCCCGACTTGAACCCGGAACATTCGGTATCATGTGTGAGCGCTTAACCCACAAACCATTGAGCCGGTTTCAAGATGAATTTCCTAAAGTTCTAGTGAGAAGTCATAACCAGTGGAGTTCAATCCATGTTGGATGTGCGACAGTTATTCATCTCAGATAATGGATGAAGGATTGTATGAGAGCATGAGTTGATGGAAGTTACACATTAACACCATTGGATGCCGGTTCAGCGATTTGTTATTTAAGCGTTTGTGCTCGAAATCGTAGGTCACGGATTCGAGTGATGGATGAGGGATCGTGGGTGCGGATTGTTGAGGAGTTCCTTACTATGATGAAACGGCCGTCCAGTACTTCCAGGTTTTCAGCATTGGTCTATCTTAGATCGACTCGTGAATTCGTATGCAAAAGTATAGTTTGTTATCATTCCTTATTACCATGTAGCTCTTCATTCATTGCCTCTTTGTTTGCTATTTATAGCTTACTTCATGCATGCACAAATATTTATCATTTTTGAATGGTTACATTTTAGTACAATTTTTGTAAAACAGGATAAAGAATTGTCTATAAGATGATAGCATATTTCACAGTGGAAATGATTTGTTGATATCAAATGATTCTAAATACAATATCTACCATCCGACCAGTAATAGTTAATTTTGAATTCCTAAACAACAAGTCGTTAAGTTGAGGTCGATACTCTGAAACTTCTATCCTTAGTGGTCGATTCTTAAGGAAGCCTCATTTTTTTAAATAAATAAATACGTTTTGCGCACTTGTATAAGTTTTATTATTATTCCATGTGCCCATATTAATTGTTGCTCTGGTTGTTAGAAGGGGCATCGGACTAGTGACTTTTGAAAAACCTCGGATTTCCTCATGAGCCATAATAATTCTTTTGAATGAAGATCCTTGAATTCATATGGCAGAGTTCAAATGGTTTAGATTGTTTATTCTGGTTGGCGTTATTTTAACAGGGGTTGTTGACCCCACGCCCAACCCTCCTCCTTTATCTGGGCTTGGGACCGGCAGTAACTCTAGAAGAGCTACAGCCGCAGTTATGAAAAGAATGAATAAAAACTGGAAAGAACTGGAAAATATTTCCCAGGACGGGGTTGGATGGAGAGTTCTGGAAGGCGGGTGGCCTATGCTCCTCCACGAGGAGTAACAGGCGTAAGTAAGTAAGTATTCATTTAAAATAAGTGGATTATGACTAGCAACTGAATCCAAGGAGTTAGTTTCGCATTATTTAAAAGTAATCATTTGCAAACAATATAATTCACCTCATTATAAGTAATAGAAAACTGAGGGTAACTAAAAAAATATGATATCAATCTATGAAGTCCCTGATTGTTGTGTTGTGTTACATCCTTAAGCACAAACTTCGAGGTTGAGAATTATCTTTTTATGATTTCAGATGTTCGGTAGTCTGATTATAAATCGGTTGAAGTAATGTGTATATTTGTATTCGGTCACCATCGTTCACTACATTTTGAGCTTATTAACATTGCATACATTACATTCTTCAATGACCTATATGTCATTGAGTCTACATTTCTTATGTTATTCTATCCCATAAAACTTGAATCACAATGGTTTTATCAAGATAGTACGCACAGGATGCATAAACATTGACACCTAATAGTCAAATTTCAGTCATTGATATCAGTGACCTGATAATTCAGATAACTACTGATAACAATAAGAATATCATACACTATGAACAAATTACTAGTTATCTCGACTCGATACCTCAGTGGATAACACATTTATCAAGTTCGAATCCAAATAAAAGAATCAACATTGAAATGCAGATACATTCAATTGACCAACCTCATATAGGATGATATGCGTTTTCTTTATTCCATTGGTAGCCATAATCCTTCTTTTCTTATTTCTTATGATCAATTTTCTGCTGCAAAGAATAATATTATTCATAATTCGCTAATATTCTTGTCATTTCTTCTTTTTTTTAAATGTAATATATGGCAAAATGGACCGATTTGTCATTTTCCTTACTATATATCTATATTATATAACATTGATAGATTAGAAAAGCCTAACTTACTACAAATTTTATTCCAACTAATTATCTTATATTAAAGAGGAAGAGCGTAGTTGTAAAATCTTAGCGAATGAATTTGAAGTGAATTCAACATTTCACCTGACAATCTGGTTCAAACTTTTTCAAAGAAATATCTTGAAAAAGCTTAGACCAGATTTCCAGGTGAAACGTTGAATTTACTTCAAGTTCATTCAATGAAATTTTACAAATACGTTCTTCTTCTTCTTCATTAATATTTAACATTAATTCAATGCCTAGATACTGTGAAACTATTCGATCTAATTATCTTATATTTCTGAATTAGATAAGATCATTAAACTAAATGATTTCATCTTGTTGAATAACTGATTAGATAAACATGAAGAAGAAATCAAACTATAAACATGATTTGTATAATAACTGATTGACATATAGACAATTATAACATTGATTATAAATGGCAATAATATAAGATAAAGTTAATTGTAAAATAAGAAGAGAAAAAACAAAAAACAAATTTATATTAATAAACTATGTTTTATCGAATGAATATGAACTTACCTGAAGTTTTTGCTGATGATGTCTTTCAAAATAACAATCAAAGCTCCATGACTAAACCATCCAGCTTAGAGATTAAAACTCCATCAAAATATGAATCTATATTAGTTTTATTTACTGTACTTACTTACTTACTTACGCCTGTTACTCCCAATGGAGCATAGGCCGCAGACCAGCATTCTCCAACACACTCTGTCCTGGGCCTTCTTTTCTAATTCCATCCAATTTTTGTTCATTCTTCTCATGTCTATCTCCATGTCCCGGCGTAATGTGTTCTTTGCTCTTCCTCTGCTCCTTTGGCCTTGAGGATTTCATGTGAGAGTTTGTCTTGTGACGCAGCTGGATGCTTCTCTCAATGTGTGTCCTATCCACTTCCAGCGCTTCTTCCTGATTTCTTCCTCCACTGGGATCTGGTTTGTTCTCTCCCATAGTAGGTTGTTGTCAATAGTGTCCGGCCAACGGATACGAAGTATCCGTTGCCTATTATTAGTCGATATAATGGTAAGTCTAAAGATTTAAGAAGAAAAATTCATCTAATCAGTATACCTAGCTTTAATTGACTCATGATCTCAACTATTGAAATTACTACAATCTCCACAAGATCCCTTTTGATACTAATCAACATATCACCCACTAGTGACTGGCTTCAAGATGTATATCCCGGAGTTCTAGTGAGAGGCAGTGACCAGTGAATTTCAACCGGGTCAGTTGTGAGATAGTAACTCATTGATGACAATGGTGGATGTGTCACTCAATTTCGTGGATTAGTTGAAGTTAGACATTAACACTGTCGAATGCCGGCTCAGTGGTTTAGTTGGTTAGACGCTTGGCGCGAGATTGATCAGTCCTGTGTTCGAGTCCCGCGAGGTGGGGTCTTGGATGCGCACTGCTGAGGAGTCCCATATTAGGACGATACGGCCGTCCAGTGTTTCCAGGCTTTCCATGGTAGTCTAGCTTCAATTGTCGCATGATTTCAACTATTGAAATTACTACAATCTTCACAAAACCCCTTCTGATATTAGTCATATTGTTAAATATTTTTATTGTATAGAGAAAGTGGTAGTTTGAATTCGGTATGTACTATGCTTCATTCTTAATTGGATGAGTTTTTAAATAAGTAAAAAAAATAAGTATAAACTTAATGATTTTTGGTGGAACATTCATTTCAACTTTTCACAATCAAAATGTTATAGACGTATAGATGTAAAATTTCATACACATAGTTCCCTTTATCATTTTGAAAAGAGCAAGAACAAACATTCTAGCAGAATAGCATGAATTCATTTTTATTTCGTTGGTTCTCGTCAGCTGCTTACAACCTACGAGACAACTTTTACCCACAAAAGTTTATTGACAAGTATAAGAAGCGTAAACAAAACAATACTGAAGTAATTACTGTCAATAAAAAACCAATAACTATAAGTCTTAATTTCAAAGGTGACGAGGTTACAAACACAATCAACAGGAGACTGAATACTGCGCTAGCCAGAACTTATCCGGCGGCCAAACTTCAAATTCTGTATAAAACAACATGCTCAATAACTCAATCAAAAGTTGATAAGCATCCTTTTCATGTTACCGCCAATTGTATTTATAAATTTACGTGTACCTGCCAAAGCAGCTACATTGGCCGAACAGAAAGGAGGGCATATCTCAGATTTTTTGAACATGTCCCAAAAAGCCTCAGAACAAGAGAAAGAAAGACTCTAAATAGTGCAATCACTAAACATCTTCTTGATACAGGACATCAGGTCGATACCCTACAATCATTCAAGGTGATTAGTAAGCAGCCAAACTCCAGTCTTCTGAAGTTTGCTGAAGCAGTTGCTATCAGGAGCCAAAAGCCTGATTTATGTGTTCAAAAGGAGATGGTTATTAATCTTTCCTTGCCTTGGTGATTAATATTCCCTCGTTATATCTTATTAATTTTTTTTTCTTTTTTTTTCCCTTAAACTCTTTATTGCATTTATTACACCATTGAGTTTTATTCCAACTATCTTATTTTATTTTATCAACTGAACTCTACTCATTTTATTCCTATCAAGGTTTATTTGTTTCTAACCCTTTGAACTGTTGTCACAATGTTCTTTCATCACATAAGGTATATATTTACAATATTCAGTCTATTAAATTTATTTACACCCTTGCTATACTATATGAATATGTCTTTAATATAACTTCCAATCAAACTCTTTTATGTAAGTAATTTAAACCCATTAATTATGATTTTAAATATCACAGGTTGTAAGCAGCTGACGAGAACCAACGAAATAAAAATGAATTCATGCTATTCTGCTAGAATGTTTGTTCTTGCTCTTTTCAAGATGTAAAATTATTCATATCATTTTTAATTACGTAAGTATGTAAGTGAAACTAAAATGAGAGCATTTTCTAAGTAATATAATAGTTCCTCTGAGTTTTTAAATTGGATTTGACATTGATTTCTGAAGACACTTCCAGATGACTAATAAACAAGCAAGTTTAAACTTGTCATGATTTACTGAAGTTACTTACTTACTGCCACCCGTTACGCCTCGTGGAAGATAATAGGCTGATTACCAGAATTCTCTATAGAACACAGTCCTCCAATCTCCTTTTCAGTCCTTTCCGAGTGGTATTCATTCTTTGCATGACTGCTTCCAATGCCTGACGCAATGAGATACTCGATCATCCTCTTTACTGTTTCCCTTTACGACTTCAAGTTAGCGCTTGCCTTGTGATGCAGTTTAGTGATTTCCTCAATGTTTGTTCCATTCACTTTCATCAACTTTGCCTAATTTCCTTTTCAACTAGAACCTGGTTTATTCTCTCACATAGTGGGTTGTTGCTAAAGGTATCCGGCAAACAGATTTGGAGAATTTCTCGTATATAATTGTACTTTCTTCATGATGATTGTAGTAGTTCTCCAAGTATCAGCTTCATACAGTAGGAATAACTGTCTTGATGTTCATATTGAAAATTCAAAATTAAATATTGGCTTTCAGTCAGTTGTTTTCAGTCCCATATGTTCTTTAACTGTATCCAGTCTTTGCTTTGTCAATCATTGATAATTTCTAATAAATTGACCATTAATTGGAGTGTTAATGGATAAAATAATGTTTGAATTCATGAGTCAATTGAAGCTAGACCACCATTACATATATTACTTGAATAGTCTTATTTTAATTTAGTGAGCTTATTATTATCTTTTATTTATTGAAATTGATAGAAATTCTTATTCTTTACTACTCAACTTCGTAATTAACATTATTTTGTTGTTTTGAACTAAGATATAACTACTTTAATCAACTGACTAATTAATATTCGTATCAAGTTCTAAGTTATAACTGAAATATCTCAACTACAATTTTAAGCTTTAAACTGATAATCCATAAAATGCTTATATACCAACAAGAGACTGATCAATTACAATCCGAAACAACAATGGGAAGATACAAGCAAACGAATAGGATGTCCAGCTGGAGATCCGCTTCTTTCGATGGGCGAACTGGGGCTAGCCACTTACATAGCTGGTTCCGGTGTCGAGTTCACCTGTCTCTGCCCACCTCTACCTCATACGTAACATGGCCTAGTTTTCCGATCACATGTGCTTCTTTCCAGGGACCAGGATTTGGTCTGTAGCATCGAGCGAACACACGACATCTAACGTCGTACGTTGGTAGCTTCTGGGACTTGGTCTGTGATGGCTGTGGTGTGGTTCTCGGAAGCATCAGATTGTGGATCGTTCTCAATTTTCTTCCCAGGAGGATCTCTGCCAGGGACTTCTGTTCTGATAACATATTACTAGGTGTCGTTTGGCAAATGAATAAGACGTTCTGCAGCGTCCCCTCCCCTTTCGATTTGATTAGAGCTCTCTTGAATGTATCTACAAATCTTTCTGCTTGGCCATTTGATTGTGGGCGGTAAGGTGGAGAGCGGAAATGCTTGATGGATAGCCATTGACAAAAATCTTGGAACTGAGTTGAGGTGAACTGCGAACCATTTCTGATACAATTTCATCCGGTAATTCATTGAGGGTGAACATCTCCGTCAATAGTTGTATCGTTTTACTAGTCGTGATGGGAACAATTTCTGGTCATTTTGAAAAGGCGTCAACCACGACTAGATAGATGATTCCATTGATTAGACCGACAAAATCGACATGTATCCTAAACCATAGATACTCCAAGTTCGAAACAGGGAAATATATTCCGCAAGCAGCCAGAAACACAAGCAATAACAGCAGGCACAAATCAAATGTATATATGTAGCATAAAGTTGACCTTGGGAAGCATTACAAAATAGCATACCAAATGATTCAACGAACTAATATCGTTTAAGCAAGTGGGGAATACAACATGAAGATCAAAATGAGAGCTTTTGGCAATAAAAGCAAAGTATTTACCAAGTGAATTGCTGGGGATCTAATATCCCCAACACAAAAAATAATACTAAATGAAGTTGTTTTTTGTTTTAAATTTATAATTTATTTACATTTTAAGAAATAAAACATTCATATCTAAATATATTTGTTTTAATAAATTTGATGACCCTTATTTATATATGAAACATAGTTACCAGTTAATTTCTCTTATCACTATACTACTATTTAAAACTAATAATAGTAATAATAATATTAATAATAATAAGTAGCATTAGTAGTAGGTCAATATTCTACCTGACATTTATAAGTGAAAATTAGTTAACTATATTCTTGTCAATACAATGTGACATAACAATTTGATATTTATATATCAACATGTGATAGAACATCAACTGATGTTATAATAAATAAAATCAAAAATGTCATTTATTGAATGTCAGTGATGGGAATTAAAATTTTAAAAGTGAACTTGTTTACATGTAAACAAACAAACAAACAAAAATATGGACATTTTAATTATTTGTCAATTATGATTATTATTATTATATAATCAAGTTCATTAAAACAAAATGAAGATGATAAAATAAGAAATAATATTTTAAAATATAAATGGATATTTAAATTAATATCATGAATATATCAATGTTAAATGCTTTATTAAAAACTTGGAAACACTAGATGATCATTTCGTTCGAGTATAGGACTTTTTAACAGTGATGGGGAGTGAAGTAATTGAGCGTGTTGACCGCTTTACTTATCTTGGATACAGAAGACTTGACTAGCTTTTGCCAACTTGCATCGTTAATCGCATAGTCGAGATATCCGTCTATCAAACAAAGGACGTGTTTACTGCACGGCAGTTCATTCCGTCCTACTTTATGGCAGTGAAACATGGCTGGTAAGAGTGGAGGATATTCGTAGATTACTAGTATTTGATCATAGGTGTCTTCGAAGCATTGCTCGTATATCCTGAGACTACCGAGTAAGCAATGCAGTTGTTAGGGACCGGGTACTAGGTAAGGATGGCAAATCAATTGATGAAGTAGTGAAAATCCATTAGTTGAGATGGCTGGGACACGTGTTACGTATGCCCAACCATTGACTGCCTCGATGTGCGATGTTTTATGGTGTAGGAGTAGGTTGGAAGAAAACTAGAGGCGGCTAGACGAAAACATGGCACAAGTCTATGAAGTCACTGACAAGTGAACTGATTGAGCCATGCTGATAGGTGTAGACTACCTGGCTGGGGACCGCGAGATGATAGCAACCGATGGTTATAGACCCTGGATAACATGGCTCCAAATTGTTTGCAATGGCGCAGGTGCATCAACTCTTTGCGTTCTTTCATACACATAGTTCCCTTTATTATTTTAAAGAGAGCAAGAACAAAGATTGGTGCAGAATAATATGAATTCATTTTATTTCGTTAGGTTCTCATCATCTGCTTACAACCTAAAATATTTGAAAATCAACATTATTATAGATATTGACATACTTATACAACAGAGGGCGATGAAGGATGAATATATGTAACATTATGTGGCAAAGATTTCGTTAGAGTTAATGAGGTCATAAAATTTTGTTTCGAATATATAGAGTTTGGGAGGGAAGGTTCCAGAAAATTGAAATGGTGATTAGAAATCATGGAATTAAAACACATTAGACGACTATGTTGTTAGGTATGCAGAGGAATATACCAATAATTATCGTGTTAAGTCGAATGGTGTCCTTGGACGTTAAATGTACACTCCCTATTGTTCGATATTTATTTCACTTGTTAAATATTGTGTAAATGTTGTTTTCTATTTTATGGTATGATGTGGTTTGTTTGTTTGGTATATAAATAGAGTATGTCTGAAATAAAATGATTCATAACTCAGAGGCTGTGACTTGTGTTCTGGACTCAACTGGCTGCGCTAGACAGGGGAGCGGGACCAATCAGAACCCTAGGTCGTCCTTACGTGTTTCCGTGTCACGGTAATCGATCGATATAACGCTGCGCATCAAACCTGCAGTCCACACGTTACAACATATGTAATGAAGTGACTGAAAATAGATTAATGTTAATAAAGAGAGATATGAATTGAAATTGGTCAGTTATGAATGATGTATTGTGTTCTCCCAAATTCTAATCTTCTGACTCGTTCATGTCCCTTTTATTTTTCTCTTTCCAAATTTATTTCATTGGATTATACTCCTTGATTAACATTTCACACTCTAATCTTTCCGATTATTGCTTATACTCTTACTACCTCAACCACTGTTGGATTTGAATGGACAATTGTATCTGTGTGCTAATCTGGTATGGCAACTCAAACTGATGTATGTACGTATGAAGTTCTACGTCGTTACTGACTGACTGACTTTCTTAACAGTGTGTATCCATGAACGCCCTAGGTTCGAATCACATATGAAGGATTGTGGATGTGCACTGTTGAGGAGTTCCATATTAGAGCGAAACGGTCGTTCAGTATTTCCAAGTTTTCAATGGTAGTTTAAAATTAATCGATTCATAGTCTCAATCAAAAACTTAACAGTTTCCACAATCTCATACTGATAATTATCATGTGCTCTGTCTATAACCTATGATACCCTACCTATCAAGTTCCAAAGTGGAAACTAGTTCAACTGACTGAAAGTGTTAATTGGATGTAGGAAATCTACAAAGCCGTAGACTAATGTTTCATGCTATTCGACACGCTTTTGTAAGTCTGGAAGATATACTGGGACCTCGCCGACAGAATCTAACCAGTACTGAAGTTTAGACAAGCATAATGTTGATTACTATAGTGTAACTACTTATACTATATATTTTATTTAGAATGTGGAATGTCATTCTAAAACTTTTGATAACCTGCCGTCACTACTATTTCTCTTTAAAATACAATAAATTTCAAACAAAACAATAAGGAATATACCAAATATTTGCAGAAGAATTAAAAATACTGTATTCTGCAGTTATATGTATTCCATTCTTTCTGATTTTGCGATAATTATGCACGGAACTCCACCTGGGGCCTCTCTGGGGCTACTTCCGGTCCTAAGCCCGGAAAAAGGAGGACGGTTGGGCATGTGTTAAACGACCCAATCCCGTGGAATACTAACTCGCTAAAAGCACGCTAACTATGCATGGAACGAATGTCACTTTTAATGACTGTATTTTAACTACAATTGTAATAAATCCAGTTGAAAACACTGAGAATAATTATAAACTGAATGAATTAAAGTAAATATTTTTCTGTTGAGAAAAGCATAATAAAAATAGATTTCCCATAAACACTCTTATAAAAATGTAAAGTAATACAAATCAAATACACTCTAAATCATTGTAGAATTTTCACAGACTTTATATCATGAAATGGTTTTCACTAGACTATTATTTAAAAACTTGAAAGCACTAGACAACCGTTTTGTCCTAGTTGGCTAGTCTTCAGCAGTGTGTATCCAAGACCTTGGGTAAGAAGAATTGTACCAATCATATTCGGCTTCGCGTGTAAACGTTTAACTTCGGAACTACTGATCCTGAATATAACAGTGTTAATATTAAACTTCAACTAATTCACAGTGTTGGGTAACTATCTAAAGATTGTTAGTAGTTAAGTTTTTTTATTGTGAGGAGAAGGTTTAATGTGGTTTTAGTACCTAATATTCAATTGTTGTGTTATAAGGTCTATGATCTATGATGCCTTAATAGGCTAAAGCCATCAAATTGTATCATCAGATACCATACAATTTTAGTGTATGATTTTTTGAATAACATTAAAACAACAATAGTTTAAATGATTACTCGTAACCCCTTTCTTCATTAATGAACAATTTTTCACATCTCCATTCTTTACACTCCTCAATTCTGTCTTCAAAATAATAAATGAACTATCCTTTACATCCATTGATACAATCCAATATACAGAAACACCTAGTTATAGATTCTGTAACTGTTTATTATTACTGAAGCGATTTCATTCTGAATCTTTTCTCCATATGAACTAATTTACTAGCAAATTTTCAAAAATGGAACAATTTCTAGCAATCTTTCCGTGAAATAAAATCATTGTCATTATTTATTTTATTATTATTATTAGCTTTATTCAATATTATATTTTTGGTACAATATAGAATTCTCAGCGTAAAGTATTTCAACAAGTTTCCGTTTCTTCCTGGTCGGTCATGGCGATAAATATTGAGTGATCGCCAGTTAGATGTTGGCAGTCCAGTAAATGAACATCTGAATAATGTACATTCTTTTCGTTGTGTATTGCCAGCAACCACATTCTCTCTTATTGAGCTTTTTGTAACTTTGACAACGAAAGGTTGTACACTTTTCAGAAATGCACTAGGATAGCTTATGCGATTAATAAACATAATGATATATTAAAACAAACAAAAATAGATGACTTGTTGAAATATCTAGATGGCAGGAACAGGTCGCCCAGATGCTCAAGCAGGCCGCCTTGTTCATTATATGGGTAATTTTAAAGTGGTGTAAAAGCCAGTCATTCGTATATCGTGGATTGGTTGAAGGTAGATATTAACATCGTTGGATGTCGGCTCAGTGGTTTAGAGGTTAAGCGTTCGCACGCAAGACCGAATGCCCTGGGTTCGAATCTCGCGTGAGGGATCGTAGATACACACTGTTGATGGGTCTCATACGAGGACAGAATGGCTGTCCAGTACTTCTAGGTTTTTCATGGTAGTCTGGTGTAAATCGACTCATGAATTTGTAGTGTCTGGTCTTATGTCAATCTCATATTAGCTTATTCTAGCTTGTAGACAAACCAACTCATCCATTCACCTCAAGCTACATTTTGATCTTGTTATTTATTCACTTATCAACCTTGATTGTTTTTATGTGAATATCAATTCACGCTTGGTTAAATTGAGTCGGCTCACTCACCTTTTCCATTGCACGTCATTATGTTTTGTTATGCTTTCAGATCAAAAACTATACGATATATACGTATTCAGAAATCTTTTCTCGTATTTGACTTATTTTAATTCCGTTATTCGCTAACGTGATTTAAATCAATGATTATATACGACGTTTGGCGACATATATATTTGAATAACAATCAATATACAGTCAAACTGGAGTCAGATCCTTGGCCAATAAATTCAACTATTAAATTTGTATAGTGATTATATTTGTAAACACAATGATTTCTAATAAACACACTATCAGTAGTTTAGAATCAAGTTACTATATTTTTATATGATTGTGTGAAAAAGATGTATACACCCAGACATACTGTGCATATATTTTGTTAACACTTAAACCAAACATTGTTTGCTAAATATTTACTTTCACTTACTATTGTTTGCCTTGTATCTTCCCATTGAGGTTTAAGACTGCAGTTGATCAGTCTGTTATTGACATATGTGCACCTCATTGCACAAGCAAGTGGCTATCAGGACTCAGTAACTGAGTGGATAACGAGATGGCGTTTGAAGTGAATGGTACTGGGTTCGGGTCGCAGAGTGAACATTAACACTGAGATGCAGGTACATCCAGTTGACGAGTCCCAAATAGGACGAAACGTACATCCTGGATTCCAGTGCTAGCCACTGTCCATAATTGCTTAAATATTTACTGTCATAACCTCGAAAGAATAAACAACAGTTGTTCTAATGTCAGTCAAACTTTAACATTGAACTATATAAAAAGAACTAATAAAGGGAATTCTAAATGGATAAACAAAAGAGAAAAATATTTTAATGTTAAATCAATAATTCCGTGCACAATTGTTTGCCAAACTGTACAGTAATAATTATCTTAAAACACTCTGATAGTGTGAATGAATAAAAGGGAATAAATGTACAGTTGATTTGTATTTTTACTTATGAAATAATATTAGATGGATTACCATTAGAAATTAAACAAAGCTATTTCGTCCCAGCTAGACGTTCATCAGCAGTATGACATACTAGTGAAACTATATTGAAACCGACACGTAGAAATATTTAAGTTAAGCATATGTATGTTTATGTGTTCACACATTTGACAAGTCCTAAACTAGAAAAAGCTCTAAGACCTCCTTGATCTTCATTGTTTTTTTATCCGTCAGTGAAAATAACCTTTTTAGTTATGGTATTTCTTTTGACCTTAGATTCTGTATGAACTGAATTATCTGGCAACTAAGAAGCTGTGAAACGTAACATTACTAATAAATAATTAATCAGATAGGATTCAGTTAGGTATGGAATGCTAAAAACAAGAGATTTTCTACTCGTTATATATATATATATATATATATATATATATATATATATATATATAGAGAGAGAGAGAGAGAGAGAGAGAGAGTGTGTAATATCCCAATGAGTAGAAAAACTAAGTTTTTAAATTTTCTGATGTTTCGTAGCTCATTGTAAGCCACTTCTTCAGTGAATAAATAACCAAATTAAATTAACCCAAGGTTAAAAAATATAAAGGAACAAAGCAAGAATATTAGATTCGATCAACCCCAAAACTAGTCTGAACAAGTCAATGTCATATCATTCCGGTCAAGGTGATTTATATGAAACATGTTTGTATGCTTTTGTTTGTGTGTACAGCAAAAGATAAAAAGTGTGACATTTGTGGTGAGTAAGAATGCAGTTTAATTTGTATGTACGATAATTGTATCAAATATGAATAGAATCAGACGTTCTCCATCATCTCAGAATCAGATATGTCAGCTCCGATAGATGATAAGATCGATCGTGAGGCCTTATTTATAACAACCTACCCAATACTCAATGTATCCGAAAGTAACATGTCAAACCTTGGTAATGACACCTATATATATATATATATATATATATATATATATATATATATATATATATATATATACTTTTGAAAGCCTAAGTTTCTAAACAAAATTGAAAAACAAGTCCAAAATTGCTAATGGACACTATTATTAATGCCAAATTAAAATCAACATTAAAAAAAACAAACCCAGATAAGTACATGTATAAAAAATAGTTTTAAAAACTTCCTAATAAAATGTACGATATTTCTAAAAGGGATGTAATGTATTTAATGGTTTATATACAATACAGAACTATTTTTATTCCCAAAAAAAATAAAAAAATAAAAGTGTATACAATCAATGATCACAAAGAACATAGAATGGAATTTACTAAATGAAGCTAATTTCAACACAATAACTATTTATGATTAGAATTGATTCGTTAAGTATCATCTACTGTAATCACGGTAGTAACAGTAATATGATTGCTATCAATACAATGAATAATAATAACACTAATTACTGAATATATATAGTTTCGAAACACTAGTGAATGGTATATTTAGGATTATTATACATTAATAAACTTAAAAGGCGACTGTTTGCTTTAAAATTACCATACTAGTTCTTTTCTGTTGTTCTATTTATTCAGTGTTATCCTTTTTGTTCGCTGTTACCTCTAAGAATGTAGTAAATCCCCCGAAAACAAAATGTCAGCTTAACTATTCATAATGCATTATTCTGTAATCAGTGTAACATATCATTTAGTTCAATCACTGTAGAAATAAAGAGAGGAAAAAAGAATTTTTAATAACTTGTGTATAACAGTATGTTTGACAAAACACTTCACACAACCTTTGAAGTACCAAATTATTTATGTTATGATGGTATTGATTAGGAAATGGAAATTGTTTATCACTCATTTAATGTATTGGTTATTCATTTTGTATTGTTTGTTTGAATTCATCCATTGATGATTAGGACGGCAATTGATCCAGCTGATGAGTTCCAAATGGAACGAGGCACGAATCCTGGATTCCATTTTTACTTATAATCCTTGTGACTTAAGGCAATATCAAGGCAGTCTACACAAGATGCACATATGCCAATAAATATTGATCAATTACATCAATGGGAAGTCTCAAGTAAATAATACAAAATGAATTTTCACTCCACCTCATTGCACAAGCAAGTGGCTATCAGGACTCAGTAGCTGAGTGGATAACGAGATGGCGTTTGAAGTGAATGGTACTGGGTTCGAGTCTCAGATTGAACATCAACTCTGAGATGCAGGTACATCCAGTTGACGAGTCCCAAATAGGACGAAACGCGCATCCTGGATTCCACTGCAAGCCACTATCCATCTTCGCTTATAATGCGTATTAGTTATTGTTTGTAATTACCCATCTATCAAATTTCACTTTTTAAATTAAATCATTTACAAGACAAAATGTATAATAATTCCGTGCACAGTATTTACTTTACAACTATCTACGTTCCAGTTAATCGTTATTGTATTTTTTTTCATTAAAAACATTTCTACCATGTCATCTGAAACAAGATGATAAACGGAGACGGATTTCTTTTTTTTTTAATATTTACTTACTAAATTATGCGTGTTCACTATGATTTATTATCTTAAGTTGATTGCAGTTGAAATCCTGGTGTGTCGATGAAACTCCATCAAAATCATCCATCTGAGCTACAAATCTTCACCAAACTCTATGCAATAATATCAGTAGATATATATTTCAACTTTATGGCAGTTGATCATCTCATCAAATGGATAGTGAATTTTAAGATAGAATGTTGGGAATTTAATGAAAATATTTTTCTAAACATGGAAGTATTAATGCAACCTATCTTCTTCGTCTTCAATAACATGATCTGTCTCCATCTGCAAATTTATCAGTTCTTTCTCGATTAATGATTCATTCAACCTTAATTAACAAAAAGATTTAACTAGATAACTGGGATCATGTAATAGGAAGTGAGGAGAAGATTTTTAGCTCAGATGGATGATTTTAATAAAATTTTGTTCTCTGAGCTAGATGCTTTAGTCGTGGAGCTTTCATCGTTCTTCTGAACGACATCATCAGCACAAATTCCAGGTTTAAGTATATTTGAAGTTCGTGATAATGATATCGTTCATAAGAACGACGGAAGCTTCACAACTAAACTATTCAACTCATAGAACAAAACATCATTAAAATAGGAAATGTTCTTCTCTTTAATTAACTTAACGCCAATTTTTTAAATCTATAATTTAAGGCAATTTTTTTCAAAATTTCCCAAGAATACTAGTAACACTCTGGAAACATGATTAATTGTAAATTTACAACTTGACAATCTCGTCTAGCTAGAACTTCTATATCACAAAAACAAACGTTCACTCAGATTCTTGTTGTTGTTGTTTTGTTTTTTTAAAAAAATTACATTTTACCAATAGTACAGATGGTGTAAATCAATAAACATTTATAAGACTAATATGTACTGAAAATAGGTTAATTTTTGTTACTGATTAACAAACAATGTGGTATTTTAATCACTTAGTTACTTGTTCTCCATAATTTTGGATCGATAATTAAATAACCAGACACACACACACACACACAGAAAAAAGCACGCACGCACGCACACGCACACACACACAGAAAAAGCACGCACGCACGCACACACGGATTGTAATGTGTATATAATGACTAATTTTGAAAATTCACTCTATATAATCTATTATCTTAGTTTGTCTTTATATTAGATATATGTGTAAAATATTCACACGATATAATTATGATTATTTATGCTTGTAAAAAGTAGTTTGTATCTATGCAGGTCAGTACTCAAATGTAAATATTCAACTTATGAATTTCAACTTTAAAATATGAATTAATTATGGAAAAATTTCTCATTCAAATTTATATTTTTTTTCAAGTAATAAAGTTGATTAGTAGACAAAAATATTTTATCATTTAATGAATTAGCTCGATTGCGGAAAATTCCCATGCGAATTTTTCTCATGGTGAATGTTGTTGTCGTTTTGTTTTCTGGTGTGTTTTTTTTTCGTTTTTTTCCAATCAATCTATGTTATTCAATTAAATTTCGATGCAGTTTTAAAACTTACTTACTTACTTATGCCTGTTACTGCTCGTGAAGGAGCACAGGTCGCTCACCAGCATTCGCCATCCAACCCTATCCTGAGCAATTCTTTCCAGTTTCTTCCAGTTCGTATTCATCCTTTTCATATCTGCTACTATTTCTCGACGTAATGTGTCCCATGGCCTTCCAATTTTCCGCTTCACTTCAGGATTCCAAGTTAGGGCTTGCTTCGTGATGCAATTTGATGATTTGCGTAATGTATGTCCTATCCATTTCCATCGTCTTTTCCTAATTTCCTCTTCAAATGGAAACTGGTTTGTTCTCTACCACAGAAGGCTATTGCTGATGGTATCCGGCCAATAGATGTTGAGTATCTTGCGTAGACAGCTATTTATAAATACTTGTACATTGCTGATTGTGGTTGTTGTAGTTCTCCAAGTTTCAGCTCCGTACAGTAGAACTGCCTTGACGTTGGTATTGAAGATTCTCACTTTGATATTGGTTGAAAGTTGTTTTGACTTTTAAAAAGTGTACAATATTTATGGCGGCACGGTCAGCACGTTAATCCATGAGTTTTCATGCACATGTTACATATTGTCGAGGATTTTGGATGTTGTTATTTATCTGTTATTAACAGGAATTTTTTCCGTCTCTTGTTAACTTTCGTAGTGTTTACGCTTGTTACATTAGCTTTTATTCCAGTTTATTAGTAATTTGATGTATTTGTTATTCATAATCTGCGCGAATGTTTTGGTCAGCTCAATGTGCTTATTTTTAACAATGTAAATTGAAACAAGTGAAATTCATCATTTATCAAGTCAAAAATAGACTGCAATCAGAGTTTTATGCAAAAATGAGCTTTAAGATCTATTACATTTGATTCATCTCCCTAATTATGATGGTGATGAACATGAATGTTGGTAGTTGTTTATAAAATGTAGGTTGAAGCAATTAAGAGTTAAACTATTTATGAATGTTGTATAACTTATTAATATACAGTCATAAGCAGTTCTGTCCATTATAAGTATAGTCATTTTCGACTGAACTGACATATTATTATGCAACGTATTTGAGAGAAATTATATGAGTAACAGTTGACGTTGATAGCCTTTTCTGCTCGCTTTATGAACATATACAGGAACTGTGTATAACATTACTGTAAGTGCCACATTAAGTAGTTATATATTCATCATAAGTAAAGCGATGCGCGTTTGTTTTGAACATGGTGACTAAACCATGTAGTAGTTAATAGTAATTTATGATGTCTCTTATTGAGTCTACTAATGAATTTCTGTAAACGGAATCCGCAATCACTGACCAAATTGTAAACAAAGTTCCACTGTATGTTGACAAGTAATATCTAAATGCTGCTTACCAGTTTCTTCGTTAATACCAAATGACTAGGTGAAATTCTAGAAGAGTAAGAAAATGAAGAGCACTGTTTACAACAAGAAAGACACTTATAGGTACATTCTGTTAGCTACTATTTCATTTACTTATTGAGTTTGATACTGATAACAAGGTTCGATCGTTTGTTTCACGACTGACTTGTTGTTTTTCAGAATTCCATTAAGCTGAGAAAGTCCTCATACGTTTTCCGATATGCAACTTATGTCTTCTGTCAACGAATTGAAAGGCTATACAGTCTTTTAAATTATAAATCTTGTTCGTATGCATAATTATAGTCTACTTAGGTAATAATAATACTTTGATAATAGAGCTAATCCGAAAACGGTAAATTTGCCATGTGATTGTCTAATCTGTAAGATCTTACGTGGAAGTCGCATCACTGTCTACACTGACTCATCGTGTCGTAACAATTAACAATGATACTTAGTACTTCTGAAGAACACATTTGTGTTGTGGATAGAATAATACATTTTATGTGAATAGTAATAAGTTACACATAATGAGCACGTCTGCAAGGCTGAGACATGCCATCCGATCGAATGTACGTCTCCGTGTCCACCACTTCCGACCTTCTCCAAGTTTTACATGTTGAATATACAACTTTTCAGTCATTATACGCTTGGCTTCAAAGACCGTGTGCTTAGGAAAAAATGCCACTATAATTATCGACCCGAATATACTGTCATAGTGAAGAAACTTATATATACAACGCAACATTCTAGCGAAACGTCTAAACTGATGCAGTACTACAAATTTTCTTAACGAAACGGGTACTTATAAAGCAAACATTTAATAGTCTTTAATCTTCACAAACAGTTGCCCGTTAAGATAATTGGTATAACTCACAATGAAACTGCGAAGATGAAAATAAAAACTGGGGAAAAGTTTATTGATGCATCATCACTACTGGTATAGGAAGAACAACATTTGATGCAGAAAAATCAGTTTACAAGTTGGATATATAATCAAGTTAAAAAGACTACTAAAAAGAACTTATAGTAAACAATTCATGTCATGTCTCCACACTGTTGTATTCCGATCCATATTTTCTACCGTAAAAAATACTACACAAAGACAAGCATCAGAGTAACTACAGTCTTACCTACTTATTGATGATTCTTAAGCAAACATTGGCTTCCTTGAATCTGTATATACTGTTTGCTTCGTCTGGGTGGTGAAATTGTTGTTGTTATGGAATGTGTTAGTGTTATCTATCTTCCATCGCCTGCAATGTCTAAAAATATGATGAACTATACAGTTTATATTCTGTAATTCATCCAGCTTGCCTATAAGATTTCGTCTTCTTATGTATGCCAGAAGCACATGACGGCAAGGACACCGGCATGTCGCAATTTATCCACAATTCAGGTTACATCTGCTCGCAATACCTTTTGCTTCCAGGTAAACAGAACAAGACGTCCTCGATCGAAATTCACCCTAGGCGGAAAAAAGTTTCCCCGAAATAGAGAGATTGGGCAGTTATGGAGCAATGGTTTTGTGAATTTGATGCAGCGAAAGACCTTTTAAATTTGAGAATACCTGGTATTCGTACAACCTAACGCACGCCCAACAAACCCACAGCATCTGAAATACGGAATGACCGCCTCTTGTGAGGCCGTTCAAAGTCGTTGAAACGAGAAGACGGGCAGCTTTGAAAGGGTCTGACGTTTTTACGATGCCACTTACTTTTCTTACATAGATGATAAAGTATTCTGTTGTATTATAAATAACTTACATTATAGTTAAATTTCATTTTGAAGAGAAAAGAAGTGAAGAATATTTGTGTAATTTAATTAGTTCTAGGTATGTAAGTCTCCAAACTGATTTACATTCTTCTTGAATAAGTCAGTTTAAGTTGCGGTAACCTTATGTTGAGTGAAAGAGTTACGATTGTTAACGATTCAACAAAACAGTCTGTAGTCAGTTCATACGTAGATGAATCGAAAATATTGAAAATTTGAAAATTCTTATAAATAAATCTTTGTGCTCTTCTAGAAATGCATTGAATATCTGAAATTCATTACATCTGTTTTGGTGAGACTGGGATACATTTCATCATCATGATTATTATAATCATTATTATTATCATTACTGTTAGTTAAGAAACAACTGAATAATCGAAAAGTTAGACATTAACAGTGGCCTGGAGGTTAGAAGATCCCAGCTTTGAATATCGCGTACAGGATTGTGAATGCACACTGGTAAGGAGTTCCGTACTGGAATAAAACAACCGTTCAGTACTTCCAGTTTTTCAATGATGATCTATCCTTGATTGGTTCACGATTTCAATGATAATCAAAAGGTTTTGTATCTATTATTACGTATATAGTTGTTGTTCTGTAACGTAACACAAATTATCAGGTGTTAATAATACATAATATAAAAAGTAAACATGAATTATCTTTAATTAAATAAACACATCTATGTATTTTGAACACCTCATTCTTAATTTAAAAACAGATCAAGTTTTGTTTTTCACTAACAGTCATGAAATAAATAATTGTTATTTTTAGAAAGAATCAGGTCACATATAACTATCACTATGTTTATTTCATTGAATTTGATCAACATACCCTCTATTCATATAATAATAACATTGAGTTCTTGTTGAATATTTGATAAAACATCTGTTCAGATGCTCAGTGACTTATGTCTTTAGTAAACAGTTCAATACTACAATGATGATAACAACGATAATTGTTGAAATATTTGAACAGTTGATTATAACAAGTGATGTACATTTACATTTTCTAATTAAATAGTATCAACATATAAAGTAACGATATTTTTTATATAAATAATCATTCTTACCGTTATGATAAGTGATTACATGTCAGTGTTACGTAATAACAGTCAACTATAACGTAGGACCAGGTACATTCATGCATCTGTCCAAATTACCATACTTCATTAACACAACAAGATGAACACAGGATTTATAGAAGTAGTTAACTAAGTTGCGGTAATATGTAAAAGAACGATTACATATAAGGACATAGTACAGGAAGAAAGAATTAGTTCGTAGAAAGAAATATATGAAGCGATTTTAATCTCATAGTTTAAAAGAAGACAGAGAGTGTATACACCTACATCGTTTTGATCGATTCTGAGCCATGTCACCAAGAGTTTCCAACCATTGGTTACGATAGTCACGCGGACCCCAACCAAGTAGTCTGCATGGCTCAGACTAGAAAATAGTGACTTCAATCAATGATGCCACGTTTTGGTTTAGTCGCTCCTAACTTTCTTTCAACCATCCCCTACACTAGCCAGCATTGTGTGTCGTGGTAATCGATGATCAGGCATACGCAACATGTGACCCAACCATCTCAACCTCATCAACTAATATATTAACAAAAAAAACAATTGATGTAATTTATGAAGTGAGAATTAATGTTTTTCTTCAATAAAATTAATTGGAATCATGTCAAGTAATTTAATGTTAACACGAAATATTTAACGTTTTCAGTGGGAACTACTTTTGACTGGGAAGAAGTGATATTTACAAGTGGGTTTTTTAAATGATATTTGGAACGTTATAGCTTGAACGAACATATTTGTGATGTTACTTTCTTCGAGCTCAGTAGATGGGATAGGATATTGTGAACTGTCTTGTATTTTTTTGCAATAGTTGTATACAACATCAGTTTTTAAAGAAATAAAATATTAACGAAACTGTTTATTATTTTTTACATTGTAATCAAACAGATGAATGAAGTTAAAATTGCGTCATCTAAAAGTAAACAAAACAAGGTTATATATCTATACGTATCACATGCTAATATAAATATATTTATCTAAAAGAAGACTAAATTAGCTTTATCAGTGTAGAATATTTAATAATGGAATTTTCATAATGATAAACCAAATGCCCTGGCGGCCTCCGAATGCTCTAATATGACCGAGGGTCGGGAGAGTTAGCTCTCTTTCTCTCCAAATGCTCTCACATGGTCACGCGTATACAGCCACTGCCAGGGTAGTCCTACTCACTTCCTTTTCCCGGCGAGGATGTTGTTTACGAAATTAAGAGGACGAAAAGCGAATGTCTGGCACTTTAACCGAGTTGGTGGATATAAAGGATCAACCTAGGTGAGTTGGAAAACCCTGATTACAAATCAGTGGTGCATATCAGCTCCAGTTTCCTGAGGGAGCAAATGGAGTATGAACCTATTATTGATCACCGGATACCATGGGATTGCATCTCCTGAAGTTACTCCACTGCCTTATGGATCAGATCTTTAGGTCGAAAACTCCGAGTGTGCCCCCCTAAGAAAACCACCTGCTTTGGTTTGGAAAACCGAGTAGTATCATAGCCCACACACAAATCAAGTGACTTGTGTGGTACATATGTATTCGGTGCCATTTTGTACCAATATTTATATGTTCAAATGAATAAATAAACTGTGAGGTGGATTTATTATTTGGAGTTTAAAAACATGCTATAAAGGAATAAAACAACCATGGTACACTTGTACCATTTCTGATTACACGGATCAGAAAATTTATGATAGTTTTTAAGAACCAAAGCCGTCAATTTTCTAATCGCTTTATATTTGCTTAGAATCATGTTATCAGATTTGTTTACCAAATTTAGTTCAGCAGCCACTGAACAGTGAACCGGTGGTCAGAAACTTTAAAAGGCCTCATATTGATCATGTTTTTATTAAAACATGAATTTAACAGTCGTTCCGGTCTTGATTCATCCTTGTAGTACTCAGAGCTATTAGTAGAACACTTAGTCTTTTTGAACTGAGTTGTTTTTTCCATTATATTGTCTCTATCTACAGCCCCTAGCATTTCATAAATTCTCAGTGTTGGGTTGTGGAGATTACTGAATTTCATTGAAATCACGGACTGACCAAAGCTAAACAACCATTAAAAACGCGAAAGCCATGGATGGCTTTTTTTGTCTAAGTGTGAAACTTTGAGAACTACTAAAACCATCATCAAGAAGGTGCAAGTATTTATAAATAGCTGTCTACGCAAGATACTCAACATCCATTGACCGGATACCATCAGCAACAGCCTTCTGTGGGAGAGAACAAACCAGTTTCCATTTGAAGAGGAAATTAGGAAAAGACGATGGAAATGGATAGGACATACATTACGCAAATCATCAAATTGCACTACGAGGCAAGCCCTAACTTGAAATCCTGAAGTGAAGCGGAAAAGAGAAAGGCCAAGGAACACATTACGTCGAGAAATAGAAGCAGATATGAGAAGGATGAATAATGACTAGAATGAGTTGGAAAGGGTTGCCCAGGACAGGGTTTGATGGAGAATGCTGGTGAGTGGCCTATGCTCCTTCACGAAGGGTAACAGGCGTAAATAAGTGAAACTTCTCAACAGCTCCCATCCAAGACCCCGCTTGCTTTGAGAGTAAATATCCGGGGTTCAAGTGAGAAACCGTGACCAGTGGAGTTAAACGGTGTCGGGTGTGAGGAAGACACCCACTAAAGACAATGGAAGATGATCATACACTATTATGGGTCGACTGAATTGACGTTGGTTCGCAAACAAGTCGTGGTTCAGTATTCTAGACGCTAGACGATAGCGCGTGAGATCGAAGACTCTGGGTTTGGTTCCCGTGTGTGAAGTAGCGGCTGCTCAATGATAAGGAGTTCTAGACAGAGATGAAACAGTCGTTCATCGCTTTTAGATTTTCGATGATTAACTAACTTTAGTCAGTTAGTGATTACAATTTATTTCATAAATTTCTCGAGTTTTTTTTCCGAAATCCCTATATCTCGGCTTACTCAATTAACAAATTGATACATATTTCAACAGAGAAATAAAAAATAGGATATTTGAGCTTAAGAATCAATAATAACTGTCAATTTTATGCGGTTGGTTTCTTCTGCAAAATCGAATTTGTTGTTTTACCTTTTTTTCTTCAAATATTGTCTCTCCTGCATTTCAATAACGATCTTAGTTTTTGTTAACCAAGTACATAACATTTTTGATTCACTTCCTCTTTCCTTATGAACCATTTTTATTTTTGGTTTCAGTCTATCACATTTTACTCTGTTAATCTGCATTCACACATTTTATATTAATGTATATAGGGATAATAGTTGTATGTACACATGCATAACTAATGTTACTGTTTGAAATTATCAGTAACTGAAACAACCCATATAGTTAATAAGTAATAACATTCGACCAAAATGGGTATTCTTGCTTTATTGACATTTTTTAAAATTGAGATCATGAACTGATCAATGTTAGGCCATCATTGATCTCAATTAATAATTCAACAATCTTCATAATCTTATAATGATAATCACTGAGATTTACAAAACAGATTATCTGTACGCAAAATGTTTGCTTAACTAGACACTAATATTGTTTCCTTATCATATCTATCTATATCTGGATATCTCTATCGCGTGTATAGAATATCAGTATACGAACAAAATTGGGGAAATACAGTGTATGCAATTAGTATACCTGTAGTGAACAAGAACACGAGTGAGGACAATCGAACATGCTTCAACACAATCCTCACAGAGTATCTCAATAAAATCTGACAACCATATAGTAAATGCTTAATTTGCAAAATGTCCATCAATTGTCTCGAAATGACTCAGACCTTATTGTTCTTGCGTTTTCATGCAAGTTGCATTCTGTTTCCATTCTTTACTGTTCGATCCTCTTGTCTCTTTGCTGCCAGACATTCTGTTTCTGACTAACATTATCTGCTACTTATGTCGATATAAGTAGCACACAATACATAACAACATAAGATTATTACAGACAATCATTTGGAATTTGTGTGTCTGGAATTCATGTTATCTACTACTCGTTGATAAGGCTTATTTTCAATATTCTATGGAACTAGTTTTCTTTCAGCAATTTTTACTGTCACAATCAGGTATGTTACTATATAACAAAAAGAATTTAGTCGGCACTGTTAATTAAGTAATATAGTGTTATAACTTGTGCCCTTTGTCCTATTAATGCATAATGTAATCATACCATCAATTAGAGAACAGTGAATTATCGACCGGACCAATGACCCATAAACCTGGTCGAGCAGTCTAGAAACCTTATTGGTCCTTCTTCCGGCCTAGCCCTGCCTGTTATTTCTCAGTCAGTCAGTCAGTCAGTAACAGCGTAGAACTTCGTACGTACATACATCAGTTCGAGTTGCCACACCACATTAGCACACAGATACAATTGTCCATTCAAATCCCGTTGTGGTACCGTTAGTAAGAGTATAAGCAGTAATCGGGAAGATTAGGGTTTGGAGATGTTATTTAAAGAGTGTAATACAGTGAAATAAATTTGGAAAGAGAAAAAAGAGACAAGGAGGAATAAGGAGATCAAAATTTGGGAGAACACAAAGAGTGGATGCACCTGCTCCATTGCAAACGATTTTGAGCCATGTCATTCAGGGTCTCTAACCATCAGTTGCTATCACCTCGTGGTACCCAACCATGTAGTCTACACCTACCAACATGACTCAGTCCAGTGACTTCATGCACTTGTGCCATGTTTTGGTCTGGCTCCCACTAGCTTTCTTTCAACCTACACCTACACCATAAAACACCTCACGTCGTGGCAGTCGGTGGCTTGGCATACGTAACACGTGTCCCAGTCATCTCAACTGATGGATTTTCACTAATTGATCAATTGATTTGCCATCCTTACCTAGTACCCGTTTCTTAACAACTGCGTTACTTACTCGATGGTCCCAGGATATAAGAGCAATGTTTCGAAGACACCTATGATCGAATACCAGTAACCTACCAATATCCTCTACTCTTACCGTCCATGTTTCACTGCCATAAAGTAGGACGGGACGAACTGCTGTGCAGCAAACACGTCCTTTGTTTGATAGACGGATATCTGGTCTACACCATAAATGACGCAAGTTGGCAAAAGCTAGTCGAGCCTTCTGTATCCGTGCTGAGATTGTGTCACATACCAGACCACAAGAGCTGATGAAACTTCCAAGATAAGTGAAGCAGGTAACACGCTCAACTACTTCACTCTCTATTATTAGTTCGGGTGTCGATGCAACCCAATCCTGAAGCAACGTTTTCCATTTCGAGAGGGAGAATCGCCTCCCGAACATTCTAGCGTTGTTGCTTAGAGTGGCCAAAAGACTCTGCATTTTGTCAGGGTCTTCACCAAATAGAACTATGTCATCGGCATATTCTAAGTCAGCAAGTGAATCTCCTAGTAGAAGTTCAACTCCTGGAAATTTAGATGAGGAAAGTGTTATCTCTAAAAGTACGTCAAGGAAAAAGTTAATTAAGAATGGAGAGAGTGGACAGCCCTGACGAACACCACTTGAGGTAATCAGTTCTGATGACAGTTTGCCATAAGCCCTCACTTGACCAGTTGTGTTCGAGTAGAGAGCCTTTATAAGGTTAATGTACTTCTTTGGTACTCCATTCAATGACAAACACTGCCATAAAACCTCACGATCAACAGAGTCGAATGCCGCCTTAAGGTCGAGAAATACTACGATTGTGGGGCGTCTGAATGTGTGTCTGTGTTCTAGAACCTGACATAGTGTGAACATGTGGTCTATACAACCACGTCCAGGTCGAAAACCAGCCTGGTTTTCTCTAGTCTGCTCTTCACGAGCTTTAGTTAGGCGTCGAAGTATTATTGTTATGTTATGTCTAGAACACCAATCTCAACCTCTGCGATATGAATCATATATTTCAAACATATTGGGTTTATATACCAACCAAACAGACCACATGGTACCAAATGTGGCTGTGAGTGTGGGAGATGGCAATTGATAGACTGTGTATAACTTAAGAATGGTAAATCGTATAATAATAGTTCATAGGTCAAAATAGAGCTTATGATAAGAGGGACACGAATATAAATAGTTTAGTTACTTGACAATCATATGATAAAAAATATACGTATAGTATTACTCCAGAAATATATTCCAACAGTTACCATTCATTGTTCTCATCGTGACATAACATAGAATTGATTATTAGGATGTCAGTTAGTAAGTTTACTTCTTTACTTAATTTTCTCTAGCCCTTTATGCTCCTCTTTTATGAAACATTCTTAGTACATATCCTATGATACATTTTTATTGTTATCAGTAATATTATTACTATGGATAGCTAAATTTAGCATTTCAGTAGTATTGTATATTGTTCACATGGGTTTTTCTACTTAGTACAACTTATTACCGTATGGCATTTTTTTTAATGTAGTATCAACGTGCAGGTACAGTAATGATTATGGTTTACTTGTATGACCTTTCAGTTATACCAATCATTTACTTTTATCATATAAAAACTCAAATGAACATCAAATTCATTATTCTTCCATCTTTCAATCTGTTAACTCATCTATCTTTATCAATCTATGATTAATTCCATTCGAATTTGTTCATATATTTTAAAATAATAAAAATGTTTATGGATTGACAACTGTAGAATTCGATGTAGGACTTATATGACGACAAATTATTCTCTAGCAGACTTTTTCTATCAGATAAATTTACGGTTTGAAATTCACACTTATCAAATACTTCTTATTTTCTCTGTGTAATTTTCTCAACTAACTTCAGAGCCTTGAATATATGTATTTTATTTCGGTTTAAAACTTCTTAGTAATCTATATCATTGATACAACAGGGAATCGAAGCTAAGAGACTGACATCCTGTAGGAATTATGATACATTTTAATCATTAGTTCACATTTTTTACTACGCGTATCATTTGAAACGACTTCCATAAACTTTTATCATAGACCAATGATGTGACTTGGTCTACTAGGATGCTCGGTACCTGTGTGGTTGCGCCACAAGACTGATCTGTACTATTCAGATTGTAGTGTTAAAGCCTATATAGTGTCTAGTTCTCCTGTGAAGCGGGATTAGTCTGTAATGCTTGGGTTATAAAGTTTAAGCCTGAATGGTGCCTGGTTCTCCTGGAAACGGGATTGAGCCGTATTATTTGGGCTACAAACTTTAAGCCTTGGCTGTTTCTGGCTCTCCTGTTAAACGGGATTGAGCTGGACTGTCTGGGTTGTCACGTGAAAGCCTGAGTGGTGTCTGGTTCTCTTGAAAATTACCCTGGCCCACAAGGTTATATTATATAACTTAGATAACTAATTTTCATGTTTGACGAATACATCTTTAGAATACGGAAAATCACACACGCAAAACTGACACAAACTATTTCGTGTAATGTTATCACTTTGGTCTAAATTGAGTGAAAGGAAGTGATGAACAAGAACTCTAATGCAAAATTACAAAGTTCTTTCGTAAAATATAAAAACCATACATCAGATACACAATTTGCGTATCTTTCTTCAGTTGTCGTTTACATGTTTCAGGATTCTCTCAACTCTGTTGTTATTACATTAACTTTCTGTCCTGTTCAATTGAATTTTCTCAATCTCTTGTTAGCATGCAATCTACTTCCGATTACTGCTACATACTACTCACATTTGTCAACATAAGTAGCATACAGCAAAGAATATACGATGAGAATTTATTTCTTGATCCGAATAGAAAATACAGCTAGTGTCTGGAAGTACATACATGCTTAACTACATTTTTGTACTTACTACTATTAGTAAGTAGTATAAATTTGTATCGGAAATTTCGGTTTACAGATGATGGAAGCGATTTTTAGAAATCGTTTCAATTAAAAAGGCCAGTAATCAGTAAATCGTCCACAAAATATATTAATATGTAATACCTTTTATATTTAGTTAAACAAAATTTTACAGATCACATTGTTTTAACAAAATGACGTGATCTTAAAATAAACGGATCAATCTGATTAAATGAACAGAGACTGAATATCTTCCAGCCTTTGTTTCCATTTAATTAGTGTGTTCTGAGAATTTTTCTGTATATTTTCAACAAAAAAATAAATTGAAATAATTCTGTAATGGTTTTAAGTAGACCAAGTTAAAACTAAGCGCAATAATTCAAAATGTTAAACTATATAGGCATTATAAGCTTGATCTTAAAAAATAGATATAAGCTATCCTGGTGAGACTATAATTTATCGACGACCTTTAGGCGACGCTAGATTGACCCTGAGAGTGTCCATCCAATAACTAGGAACAAATGAGGGTTATAAATTAGTGTGGGGAATTAGAACTATAATTTACAGTTGACGGTTAAAGTAAGGAATTAAACTTAGAGTTTTTATCACGAACTGACATCTACCATAATGCCAAGACTCTATTTAGCCAAATGGATGAGCGGATTTCCCGCCAAATTCCGAGACCTGTTATCTTATACTTGATTAGTCCGTCCACAAATTGTAGTCTCGCTGCTATCTTTTCTGGTGACCTAGAGAGAGCAATGTAATAAAATTAAATGAGGGACAGTTATCATTCACACTTTTCTTCATCTTATTTTGTTGACTTAACATTTAAATCGTTACACAACACTAGTGTGACGTTTCAAATTTCTCAATACTTATTTTCCATTCTTCAACAGACAAATATATCTGATAAATCAGTATAAATATGATTACGCAGTTCCGGTAAATGATCTAATCACAAATGTTCTTGGTTGAATTGTTTTTATTTCCTCTCCAATCAGTTGGTGACATTTAGTTAATTATGGTTAAACAGAATCAGTAGAAAATTCTTTCACAGTTATCTAAAAGAATAAGATTTGTTGAAACTGAATTATTATCAGCTGTGATTATCGGAGATTTCAGAAGTTCACTGGTTCTAAGGTGAATCTAATATCCAGAAGAATTGTTAGATTTAATTTCATACATTTTTGTCGTTTTGATTCATGTCTTAATAACTTTGGTTCATTTAATGTCGAAAATGTTTGAATATCTACATACTATCCTTATTTTTGTATGAAAACCTTTCTCATTTAAATCGTTGATCTGGAGCGTTGGGTCTTGAACCCTGAATAGATTTTTTAATCGTTTTCATTTTGAGAGGTAAATCGTATTACGATGGTTTATTGTGGTGTTTGAATTAACTAATGATTCTTTTGTACTTGTTGAATGCTCGATTTCGAATTCTAAATACAATACATTCGTTTGTGCCTGTGTCTTCTTAATTCAATTACGTTAATCCTGGAATTCCTAATTCATACTATATTTAGAATACTATATTGGCGTCGCGATTGAGCCTGCAATGGAAAAGTTAGATATTCATTCAACTTCAGAAGCTTTTGAAGATTACTTTGAAAGGTTCGAAATCTGGGCTATGACCAAGGAAGATGATGAGGATGTTAATATTGTGGCACACTTCCTCACATTCATTGGAAAAGAAGCATACAGCTTATTAAGAACTCTGGCTATGCCAGAAAAACCCATTTCGCTTTCTTATACAGCTCTCAAGGATCTACTGCTAGACTATGCTCAGTATACAAATTTCGAATGTCGTAAAGGAGGAAGATTTCGTAAAATGATTCATGAGGATATAAAAAAGTCCACTACATTACTACGTCATCCCAACCCAGTGCATACTCAAGGTTATGCAGACAATTCATTGAGTTTGGATGCAGTTCACGAGGATGGGGATAAGTTTGGTCAGTGTTTGTCCTGTTGCAAGTTCCACTCTTCTAATTCATGTAAATTTCGTAATTCTATGTGCTTCAAATGTCGTGATATTGGACAATTTCAGTCAGTTTGTAATGCTAATGTTCATCTTACTGCAACTAATATTAAGTCTTGTAATTCTGATTTTACTGAGTCGAGTATTCATGATGATCATTTATCCTTATCAACGATTTCAAAAGACAGTGCAGGGTCATATGGCAGTTCAGAGTTAAATGAAACCCAGAATTCTTGTGAGACAACAGTTCCTAATCAACCGATTTATCAGAATTCTCATGCTATTGTACCAGGTATGACTTTCCCTAATGATTCACATATTTCTAATGAAATTACTTGCAATTCTGAGGAAAATATGTTAAATGAACCTAATCATGATCGAAAACCTGATGTGGTTTGGATAGATGCTGATTTTTCTAACGATCCTACGCTCTGCAATGACAGTCCTGATGAATTTCATGAGAATATTTCAGAAGAATCAAATCCTGATGTCATATCATATATTACCTATCCTCATAATGTATTTGATCTTCGTGAAAAACCTGCCCAATGCGAAGCACGAGTACTAAGTGACCTCGAGTTTTATTATATTTCGGATGATTTCATATCAACTGCTGTTTACTCTTATCACAAAAACAGTTCTAATGTTTACTCTAAACAATGTGAGATATATGTTTTAAATGAAGCCACATTATTCATAACTTGGGAGTATAAAGATCCAACATTATTTCGTGGGGGGGGGATAGTGTTGAAAAATCTATGGTTCGAATTCTAGATATTAATGATTTCATTACAAAACCGACATGCTGGTTGTATACAATTCCTGGTGAGTCTGTTCCGATTTCGTTTGTTAATTTCAATACTAATGAGCACTTTCTAGATACTACAAAGTTTTTATCTTATACAATGTCGGACAGACTCAGGATGAACTTAACAAGAAGACGTACAACCGATTACAAACACTTATACTTCTATTTAAGCTGTGGCGGATGTGGTGTTTGAATTAACTAATGATTCTTTTGTACTTGTTGAATGCTCGATTTCGAATTCTAAATACAATACATTCGTTTGTGCCTGTGTCTTCTCAATTCAATTACGTTAATCCTGGAATTCCTAATTCATACGATAATTCGAATACTATATTTATTTAAATTTTTAAGCCATTTGTTTTATAGCTATAGAGTTATTGCAGTAAATTTCGTACTCCAAATTTATTTTATAGAGGTAATAGGGTCACATGCTGTGAACACAAAGTCTACAAACTACCATGATAATAAATATTGTACAATACCTACAGAAACGATAAATTTTGTGGTACAGAAATGTTCGAAAACCCACCAGGTTGAAGATGTTTGGCGGATTAGCACTTCTAGAATATGTTTGAAGGCATTTTTTTGAAAAATTACAAACGAGACGTTAAAGTGAAATTCAATATGTCTTTTCTGTTTTCAATGTTATGTTCTAAACATTTTCTAACTTATTTAGGCTAGACACTTGTTTGATTACATTTGATTCTACTCCATAGTGTGGTGTACAGTTTCTTTGCTTTCTGTTAATATCAAATTAACTGACTAATCATGAGTTTATTGTGAAATCAGTACTCTACATATAAATCTCATCAGTTGCTGGTTGTTCTAAGACATTAACATGTGAACATGATGATTTATGGTGGTACATTGGGTTATAGATTTGACACAAAGTCGTAGATATAATTAGAAAGTGAGAGAATACTTTTGACTTTTGACCTACGAAATCGCGTCCAATTCACAGAATAAACATATACGGACGATCTCAGTTAAACAACCATCGGAAAGCATAAAGCACTAGACGGTTGTTTGTCCTATCGTTGGACACCTTATCCACTAATCCACCTTGTTTTCAATGGTTATCTATCTATGGTCAATCACTAGTGTTATTTACGAAATACGACAGTCATCATAATCTCCCTTTTGTAATTAACGAAAAATTATATTGAGGAAATATGAATTGTATAGATAGTCATTTATGAACTTATAGTCACTCACACAAATCATGAGTGTGATTTCAGTCCAACAATTGTGATTAAAATTGTATTAATCTAACTTGTAGAAAATAAAGGAAGATTATAGAAAAGGTTTGATTGTAGATTAGTGTTGTGGTTATTTTAACAACATACATTCTGAAAAATAGTTCGAATGAATCCCGATAGTTCGATAAATGTACTGGACACTTTTCACGGTTATTATGTGTAACTTCAATGAATAGATGAATTACTATAATCTTTTTAATCAGTTTGTCCTTTACATGGGTGTATAATAGAACGTACGCGTCAATGTAATTACTTGTATATTTTATGGTTAGAACTACTGAGTCGTGTTGTAATTAAATGGAGTAGGCTCAGAAGCTCTTCTTCATCTTCCATATCTTACTGTCCGTTTGAATATCCGAATGTCTGAAATAAATTCTTACATCTCAAATCGTATTTGTCTTTTATTACCACCGTTGTCCTAACAGGGATAGACTAAATATGATGTACAAAATTTGACGAACTTCCGTTTATACTTCACTCATCGTGCTTCATAATCGAGTGAACACATTGCCACAAAATAAGTATATTGTAGAATGAAATACGAGTATTCTTGAAAGATTTTTCAGATTGATTAGTGTTGTCAAATCGATATTGACATTCAAAAAATTCTTTGATTTCAGGAATTTACACATATCAGATTATCACTCTTTTTCAATATACATCCCTTTTATAACTATATGACCGGATGCGTTTTCTTCTTGCAGATTATTTTAATTGGATGAAATTAAAAACGAGAACTAGGACAAATTAATTCTCAAGAACGACTATAACTCCATAATAAAATGTAACAAAACGTCAATATTACATTTTATAGTTATAAGTCTATTCGGATTTTATGATGCTTGAAGATACGAAATTTCTGCAATACTGTGGGTGAAATGCTTGCAAGTGTAGATATAAATGAAAAATGGATCTTTTTCTTCAAAATAATAAATGAACTATCTTTTACATCTATTGATACAATCCAATATACAGAAACACCTAGTTATAGAATCTGTAACCGTTTATCATTAGTGAAGCGATTTCATTCTGAATCTTCTCTCTATATGAAATAATCTACTAGCAAATTTTCAAAGCCGGAACAATTTGTAATAAATAAAATCATTGCCATTTTTTTAATTTGTCGCATTAGTATTGCAGTAACTTCTTTCTGTGCTCTCCGTTTCCAATTTATTTTCTCTAGTTTTATATTACGATAAATATTTTGTAAACGTACTAGGATCATCCCTCGATGAACCACTCACTCATTATTCAACAAGATATTGCAATCCACCTCCTACGAATAATTGGGTCCCAACTGCTACCTCATGTTATTATAATCTATAGGATAAATTTCCTTTCAAAACAATCAATAAAACATCATTCCAAGTCATTTTATCCTTATATCTCGGTGCTTTACATGTAGTAATTCCTTCTGTACCAACCTGATCATCCATGTAAAATAGCATGTGCTGTAATCATTTCTAGAATATATATTTTTTATTTACATGATACTTAACTGTCTTGAATCTGGAGAAAATCAGCTTTTAAAACGGATACATTATCTTGGGATTTTGATGTATCAAATTCTTATTCACAGTTAGTGAATATTTTAACACAATTATGGGACACTAGTTCGATTTCTTAAAATGTCAAAAACACTTTCGACTGATATGGGGTATGTAAAACAAAAGTAGAAGGAACATTAGGTTATCACTAAATCTTGTCATTCCTCCAAAATTCACTCACTTGTATTAAGTTTTTCTTAAAAATCGCCAAATTACAGGGCAGTTGCTTAACATGGATGAAGTACACTTTAAAAATTTTCATGTCATTCATTACATTCAATACATATAGGATTTAAATTTATGTCTACTGAGTTAACAAACGGTTGTTATCCTATTTCATAACTTTTTCCATTTCTATATTTATCTTCCTATATGATTATCTGTCGTTCAATATTTAGCATGTCTACAACATACGCATCCTAAATACACTTAGTTACTTACACTTGTTACTCCCAATGAAGCATGAGCCGCCGACCGGCATTCTCCAATCCACTCTGTCCCACTCTGCCTTCCTTTCTACTTATATCCAATTGTTGTTCATTCTTCTCATGGCTGTCTCGACTTCTCGACGTAATGTGTTCTTTGGTCTTCCTCTTTTCCTTTGGCCTTGAGGATTCCATGTGATGGCTTGTCTTGTGACGCAGTTGGGTGCTTTCCTCAATGTGTGCCCTATTCACCTACAGAGCTTCTTCCTCCACTGGGATTTGGTTTGTTCTCTCACACAGAAGGTTGTTCCTGATAGTGTCTGGTCAACGAATCAGAAGTATTTTGCGTGGAGAGCTGTTAATAGACAATTGTATCTTCTCGATGATTGCTTTCGTAATCCCCCACGTTTCCGCTCCATACAGTAGAAGTGTTTTGACATTTGTATTGAAATTTCTGACCTTGGTGTTGGTTGAGCGTTGTTTTGAGTTCTAGATATTCTTCAATTATAAATATGCTACTCTTGCTTTGCCGATTCGCGCCTTCACGTCCGCATCAGATCCACTGTATTCATCAATTATGCTGCCCATATATGTAAAGGTTTTTACATCTTCTAAATCTTCTCAATCAAGTGTGATTCAATTGAAATATAATTAGTATTTAACTTTAACATTACTCAAAACATGTTGAATCAACAGAACATATATAAAATCAAACAGGATATATATTTTATTCACGTCATAGTAGTCCGATTATACTGGAGAAAACAATGAGCAACAATATACATAGTGGAAAAACCAAAACAACTAGGACATATGTATTTAGCCACTTTACACCAACGTATCTCTCTAATTCTATGAACACTTTGTAATAAAAAATGTATGAATTCCTTGTATCCTCTAAACATGTCTGGTCTTTTTTTTTACAATAATGGCTTTATTCTTTCGTATTTGTCGTAGGTTCTTTTCAAAATTGTTTTGAAAAACCATTAGATTCATTATTTTCTGTATGTAGCGTTGAATGGTCTGTTGAATTGGTTTTTGACAATAATCTGGATTTGATAGGATGTGCAATGGTTTCGTATTCTCGTTTATCGCCATCATTTTTATTAAGAATATTGGGATTTGACTGTTGGTCAGCTACTACTTCTGAACAAGATTTATCATTACATCCACCATCAATATCATTACCGATGTTGCTTTTCGGTTGATCTAAACTTTTAAATATAGTCAATGCCTAAAATTAATGATGGTAAATGGAAAAAGCGAAAGAGAGAGAAAAGAAGACAATCTCAGTAATAACACATTTTCTACTGTGAAAGAAAATTCAAAAAAAACGAAACACTTGAAAAATTACGACAATACTGTCTGGTATATTTCCAGATACACCATGAGCTATACTGAATAAATACAGTACATAATTGAAGATCTGCACTACTGACATATTGAATAAAGAGTAATGTTATTTCTCTACACAAAATATTTAATTTAAGTGTGAAGAGATCACTTTAGTAGTCAAATAATTCAACTTTTAACCATTAAATCGTAGATTTGAACCCTAATTCACCTATTTTGGTTTCGGAAGCTGGGTGTAGATCTGATTCATATAGAATGAAATGCGATGTAATCTGTAGAGCTATGTAAGTAGTATAGTTGGAACAAGTTTCATGAAGATTTACTAAATCACATCAGCTATGATGCCAGAAGTCTTTTAATAATTTTCACTTACCATCAAACTTTACAGTTACGCAAGAAGCTGAATTAAAAATACCATTTCTTAACACTTACATACTAAAAGAAATATCTGAATACTCAAAATGTTTATATAAACAGAAAAGTAACATAGAATGAACAACTAACAGAGTTATCGAGTTTGGTTCTGATAACAAGGCAATGATATGTTATTCATCCATTATACTTTAGATATATCATGAAATTTGTTCATTAGAATAATTGGAGAACGAACTAACCAAGAACGAATCTTATACGTTTCTATCCAATGATTTCATTTTCTCCTCGACTTGTATTGTCTGTGTCTAGTCCTTTCTACTATAACTAACACCGTTACTATATTGGCATTTCTCTTGATAATTTCATCTAGTTGTGCTGATATGATAAAGCCATTTTTGTGGTGTGGGTTACTTATATCCACATAAGTAGTATGTAACGGTGGTCAGGCATAAGATGTGTTTCAGTAGATCGATAAGGGAAGAACGGAAACGGAAAGCAATTGGTATGAAAATGTATGAACGATGAAATTTGAGACAATGGACTGATATTTGCGAAAGGAACAGTCAAGTTTGAAACGATGGATTGATATTTTGTAAATTAACTATTTACTATATGGTTCTCAGATTTTAGTGAGATGTTCTGTTTATTTGTGCTCAAATACATTCGATTAATCCACTCGTGTTCGTGTTCACTACATTTTAACTGATGCACAAATTTGTCAGCTTCTTTTACATTGCATATGACTGACTGAAGCCAACCAAATCCAACACTTTTTTAAAATTTCAATTTGAGAAAGACATTTCTAATGACATACTTGAAAATTATCTGAAAAGATCAATTCAAAAAACATTCCATGCAGCAAATCTCTACATAAACTACTCTAATAGCCTGTTTATAGGCTTCTGCATAAAAGACAGGTTACTACTAATGACCAATTGTACTTGTTTGTACCAGTTTTCCAGGTCCTGTATAACCATGTGTGTAGGTCGCCCATCAAAGCTGCTTCTTCAATGCATCCAGAAACTTATAACTGAATGCCAGTATCCAAGTCAGTAGATCCAAAGGCGGCTAATGATGATAGTTAACAGAAAATATTTATTTCAATCTGTATTAAGGAAACTAATCAGATCAAATATATGGTCAACGAGGAGATTGTCAAAAAAACACAAGCATAAACTAGAAAAACAAAGACTTAAATCAGTAGGCATAAACGCTTAAGGAAACAAGAGAACTAAATCAGACATGACTTTTTTCAACTCACTCAAACACTTCCAAAAATAGATCAGAATGAGCATTTTGGAGGGGGTGTATTCTTTGGTCTGAATGGTCCAGTAGACGGACCACACAACACCGAATATAAAGATGGTGACCAGAAAGTAAAATACATTTTTGAAAGGTTAGGCTAAAGCTTATAGCGAGTAATAAATTGAACTAACGTCGTTTTGACATTGTAAGAAATGTGGACAAATTCCAAGATTGATTAAACTCACTTGAGTAACCATTGACGCAACATCACCACTGTGAGATGGTAATAATACTGTATTAGTTGTCTTCGCTAAAGCACTGAAAGCTTCTATGTACTGTTCAGCTACTGTAAGCTGTACTGCATCTGCCCCACGCTAAAAATAAAATACAAACAGGAAAGTGAATCATTAGTACGTTTATAGAAAACCTTTCTAATTGTAAAATCACAGAAAACTCGGTGAATATATGATATTTCATTGGGTTCAAAGGTACTCTACTTTCATTATGGCGACTTCATGTTTTATGCTCTAAACGACGACAGTTAATTTTTCGAGACATTGTAAGATTCACTGAAATAAGGCACTCAAGGTCAACTAACATGAGAAGACCGTTTTTGCTTCTCGTAATACATATATATATAATAGTTAGCTAAGATTAAAGCCCACATTGCAAGTGATGAACCTAGGAACAACAGTTAATTATCAGAACAGACAGGCACAAAAATAACCGGTTCAAAATGGCCGGATATATAATATATGTAACAACCAATAAGAGGAAAATTAGTTTACAATAGTTACTTAAGCATGTTACAAATGTCATTCCAGAGACTTTCACATTGTATTTGATTTGCTAACGCCAAACTGGTTGGAAAAAGAGAAGAAGTGGTCAGTGCATGGCACGACGCCGTAGTATGTAAAAAAGCTGTATAGAACTGGAATCTGTCGGTTTATTACAGTTGAGGTCTTCGAGATTATACAAATGAGTGGCTTGGGACATTGAAATATATAACTCAAAATAGGAGCAGACAGTGTTCTTTTCTGTAATTTACCTTTGCACTCTTCACAAAAGTGAGGAAAACTCCTTCAACTGAAAAGATACTCGCTGATTTGTTTCTCCTATTATTATTAACTATTCGCGTTCACTTGTTTTTACTCATTTAGTTCATTTTACTCCCTCTCGTTACTCTAACACTTTACAATCTCATTTTCGTAACTTTATGGAGGATATTTATTTTGGTACCCATATACACCAATATGTGTTTAAATGTTTACATAAAAATTAGGATTGACTAATGAAACATGAGAAATTATATGACAAACAAAACTGACTACTCATAAGTAAGGCAGTTACAAAACACATCTCACAAACGTGTCAATATATACTAATTAGTACAACACTTGGAATTCCATTTTTAAAACTATACAACTGGAAAGAACATAAAACCACATTTATATTCTCCTAAGTTATAAAACTTGAATATTCCTAATTTTTAAGTCTCATTTAATGACATTTAGTACTTTTAGCCTGGTACATACCACTAAACAACTAAGCGCCTCAAATGGATTTATACGAATATTCATCAATATTAGAACACATCGTTTGTCAAAAATTGGGCACCGAATATAAAGAAGCCATTATATATGAAAGTTATATTTGAAATAATCTCAGCGATCGGAATTTTTCAACCTTCACTTTTGTTTTTTTTTCCTTCACACAAAAAAAAATTTAACAACTAATATCAACTATTAATAACTCAACCTTACACACACACACACAATTCATTCAGTCATTTAGCTCCACATCGTGAACTTTTCACATGAGTCGCATTTACTAGAGTCAATACCTAAACAAGATTGGATTAGCACAGTATTGATTTGATTATGTTGATTATTACCCTGAAGAAGTCTAGACAAGTGTGCTGGACGAAGCGTTGAGATTATTTAAGATTTCAATCGCTGAGATTATTTCAAATATAAGTTTCACTTGTAATGAACTGAAATGGATGCTTGAATTTCTATAAATGAAAAAATAAAAATAAACATTCAAAAGGTGTATAATTCTTTTAGTACAGAATAAATTTATCCTAAAAACTTTAGTGATAACTTTCAATGTACTGAAATATATTGCTTACCTTAGTACCGATTGCACGGGCAATGGTTTGGATAGACTGAGCTCGAGCTTCTGCTAGACGTTGGATAGCTTCAGCTTCACCTAAACATTAAGAGGGAAAATCAAATCAACATTCTTCCGTTTAATATAGAATAAAAAAAATCCTGGAACCATAGAGTATCAAGATGTTTTAGAATGATAATCTTTACTACTTCCAAAAACACGTTCCTTTATCTTTGTGATGGGATTTCATCAAGATAGTTTATATGCTACGTACATTATTCGTTTTGATGGCCGTTATTAGTCAACTCCCAATGCTGCACAAATTTCAAAAGACAATACAAAACGTTGACTACATTTTATACAGCTGATGGTAGAACTCAACTTTGGCTAGATTTAAGCTGAAGTCCATCGAAACGTAAGGAGAAATAACGTGGAAACACCATTTTATTGGGCAGTTACTTTCGTGCTAGAAGAACATGAGCAACAATAAGTGGGGAGAAAACTCATTAGTACAGCTTAATGATACACGCTGACAAGACTGGAATTCAGTGTAAGTCGCCGAAAAAGTGAAAACAGAACGCATTTACAAATCTACAAGTACATTACGAATCGAAAACACTTCACCGAAATCTTTAGCACGGATCTATAGGATACAGAACCAATCATAAGCCCGTTGTGCGATCGATATTAAGGTTAGAATATTAAATAACTGCTTCAGATATGACGTTCGATGACAACTCCCAAGACAACCATATAGCGAATTGAAATCATTTAGATAGAATGGGATATGTAATATAAACGAAGTGGTAAATGGAAGATTAAGACTGATATCAAAAATATAAGCACAATGGGATTGGAACAGCACAAATTTAACACAGTATGAAACGAAACACTGTAGTCTGTAAGGTGAGTGATTCGTAATTTTAGCTTCTCTAATTAGTAGTTATCGTGATTGGTGTGATGCAGAAACAGTATTTGGGCCATTAAACCGAAATAGATCACTTCCTTGAATAGCCAGTCTCGAGTCCATCAACGTTTCCCTGTCTGTGTTAGTTCGGTCACATACAAATACAATTGATTGATCACTGGGTGGTGATCAATCTCATGCGTGTCTAGTCCTTATTAGTGCAGATCGAATGCTATCGATCATGTTGCAATGTGGCCACCAGTCTAGGTGACTCGACACTGCGGGCACTATATATTGAGATTAGATGGTGGTTGGAGGTAGTCGACAGGAAACCCTGGATCCGGGTTTCGTGCTATTTGGCACTCGTCAGCAAGGTGTACCTGTAATCTTGAGGGAACTGGTTCTCCCTGGCGGATTCAATCTCGTGTCACCCAGCTTCACAGTCAGAGACGCTACCACTGAGCCCTAGCTGTATATTCAAAGCCTATGTCGTGATTGTCGTCCCATTTCCGCAATCAGGGTGCTCAATTGTTATGAGCGTACGTAACAGTTGAACCGGGCAGAATATTATGACGATTATGCAGCATTCAACTAAAGTTTTAGAAACTATGAAACTCGTTATCTCAACAAATCAGATATGTCTTGGGAACAATGACTTCAATTACGATGGTATTAGCAGTGTTCGTTTTTCGGATAAATATTTGTGAAATCTTTAGTGCAAAATGAGCAGCACAGTAATAACGAAAACTGAACACTTACCTGAAGCTTTATTTACAATTTGAATCTGGTGACCTTCTGACTCTAATACCTGGCTACGTTTTAAACCCTCAGCTCGATTAATAGCAGCCTCACGTTGTCCTTCTGACTCTAAAATGGATGCACGCTTTTTTCGTTCTGCTTCAACTTGCATTTGCATAGCTTCTTTGATTTTTTGTGGCACCTGAACATCGCCTAAAATGCGTATATAAATATATCACAATCACATCACAACTATATTTTACTTACGAATTTCATAACGCAAACACTCAATACCCCAAGGCTCTGATGCTTTGCCTAAAGCTTGTACGATTTGAAAATTCAATGCCTCTCGTTCTTTAAAAACATTATCCAGAATTATCTTCCCGATTTCTGATCGCATAATTGTTTGAGCTAACTTTAATTATCAAAGAAAAAAGGATTCTGAAGTTAAATTGAAGCGAACAGTTTAAATAAAAATGTAATGAAACCTCAACGATAAAACACTGGATATCTAATAGTCCAAATTTACAAAATAACTCCGTATAAAAGACTTCTTTTGAGATTTTGTGAAACACTCGATCACAACAGGTTGGTCCATCTGAGGAAATGCATTTGGAGGTCAGTTACATATTTACTTACGCCTGTTACTCCTCGTCGAAGAGCATAGGCCATCCATCATCACTCTACATTCAACTCTGTCCTGGACAATTTACAACGATTAGTACAGACAATCAATAATTTTTACCTTCCCAACTGATTTCACTGGCGAATATGAAAATTCATTCTATAAACTCTTAAATGAGTTGTCTTCATATGCTTTGCGTAGCCTTGCCTTACATAACATGGTACAGTAGTTTGCTACAACTACACTATTATTTCTGTGGTAGTGTGGATATAATGCAAATTATCATGCTCCAGTATCTACAAAGTAAGCTTCTTGATTAATTTACTCACCGAATCTATTTTCAACTTCGTAAAAACATCTAGTCAGTTTCACCTGAGTAAGACTAAGACATGATCAAAACGTAATTGACAGACTCAATGAACCTCTTCAATGCCATTTAGCAATGACCTGTAAGGTTCCAGGTTGTTTCTTTTGTTCATACTTCACTAATTCTTGATATTGGAGTTGAATGATATTCACAGTTAAAGTTTGAAATTAATACAATCAATACGAAATACACGTAAACGTTTAGATTTCTTAATCTACAAATACTCGACATAGACAAGCAAAGTTACATATTTTATTGCGATTTAAGGCAATCACTATAATATAACAGCAACTATTTATTCAAAAGTACAATTAGTTTCTCATATCCTAGATCGCCTGAAGACAAGTCGCAAAAAAGTGATATTTCTTACAACTAATTTTGACTGTCATATATAAGGAGAAATATAATTCAAATAAGTTGACAACAATAAGAAAAATTTAAAATGTACCTGGGTAATTGCAAATTCAGCCTCGGACACCCCATATGATGCCAAATAAGGATTTTTGACCTTAAGGAATAGAACACCGTTCAATTGTAAAACGACATTATCTAGAATTAAAATGTTAATCATTTAGATTATCGTTCATCTTTAACGATTATCATAAACTTAAAACATTTAGTCCCTTTGATAAATTTCGATAAAGCAATGAGAAGACGAAGTTTATCAGAATTATGTAATATATTTGCGCAATACATTTCGAACAATCTCATCACCATATACTTGTTAAGACATTTTTATATGAGAACTAAAAGGTCAACTAGACAGATTAAAGGTAAGTCGTAACAAAGAAAAATAAAGTACACGAAAACAATGTGGTAACAACTCTGGATAATAAGTCAGTATTGCCAGGGTAGGTTAAGTGTAAGAACAAATTGTTTTTGAACACATAAAGAGGGTTTCAGTTTCCGTATATCCAAGGCTTCAATAAACCTTAGTATACGCTCTTGAAGGATTTTGTACAACGCCACATATGCGGACTTGATATCAACCTTATGACCAGTTTCAACTAAAGGCTTTGCAATAGATGAAGATGTCTATCTGTGATCGTATTTGACAATTGGAATTCATTATCATAAACTTTATTGAAGAATATTAAAGCAGTTGCATTTAAACTCTCAGTAGTTAGTGGAAAAAGACAGAATCCACTCCCATACAAATGCAATAAGACTTTGAAAAGTATCACATCCCTTCAACTTTTAGCAAATTTGAGATTATGTGAGGATAAACAATAGTTCAGCATTAATCAACTCCATAAATCTTGAAAGCATGATGAACTAAGACTATTAATCAGTGTTAAATTTATCGAAGCGTCCAAATCATTAGATTGAGATACGCGCAAAATTGAAGTTCACAAAACAACGATTGGTTTAGAAAAGCGGATCAAACAGTCTATACGTAGGTTGCAAATAATTGACTATATCTTCTGAGAATTAGATGCACAGGACAAAGCCACTAGAAGGCTAGTGATAAAGTTAGATGTAGAGTAATAGTGATAGGTAATGAATAAATAACCTTCATCGACCGAGATGGCCAGAACATGAGTTATGCAACCCAAAAAAACCTGCCTGCAACACTGACTATATCTGTTTTTGTTTCCATTCTTGTAGTTAATATCACTTGTTTCATTTTCGCTTCACCAAGAAAGTTTTTCACATTCAAAAGTTTTAACTAGTATAAATCGCTTCGGATATTAAGATGGCTATGTTCGTGAAAATAAGTGACTTGTAAATCTCGAAATCGTACATATTACATTAGCTACTTTCAATACATCCGCCAGCACACTGATGATCGGACAACATACAAGTTCCGCTAAAACTCTAAAGCACGTTAATCTTGAGAGCCTAAAATTCTATTAAATTGCTACAAATAAATTATCTACTTGTTACCTTGTATTATGTGAACCTAAAGAGGCTGAAAATTAACTTCCTGCCGTTCGTTCAGCTCTAAATGCTTGAGGTAAGCGTCCACAAGAGCAGTTGCAAGGGTAAATAAATACAGACCAAACAGAAAACTTCTGTCTGTAATAAGAAGCAGAACTGTATAGGAAGTAAACAACGCTGCAAGTATCCCGACAAACAAATGAAACTATGAAGAACATCTGTAAAAAAGTTCAACTAATGTGCACTAAAATCATCAGTCTGACGCGCACCGTGGCGAAAATATTGCAAACTATCATACTGCATAGATAAGGAAAAGACGCGGTAAAGATTGGTGTATGACTGAAATGGTCTTACAACTAGTTTATGTGTATAGTTTACTTGCGGATAAATTGCTGGAAAATGTGGTTGTAGGCTTAGTATGTTTAAAAAAGATTAAGAAATAACGTATCTGATTACCTGATGTAATGGCTGACTGATCTGGAATTTCAATGGCCACTTCTTTCAATGACTGTACATAAGCGACGCGATCTAGAATGGGTATACAAAAATTGAGTCCCTGTGATACGTTGTCAGGGATGAAATTTTCAAAAACTAACTGGTTCCAGTGTCCTGTGGAATTTTCCTAACCTTTCAATAACCCATGCTTCTTTCTCTGGAACGATCAATATCCCTATATTTATAGGTGCTCGTGATGTGTAATCACGACTGCTAGCATATACCTAATGAAATAAAAACATTCATATAGAAAGTGAGAATAAACAGTTTGTATAGTCACCCATAAACATAGGTTAGTCACATAGTTGGCTATTCTGAAAAGGACATAAAACGTAAGTGAAATACAAATTTTTAAGCTCAGCCCAATGACTATTTCCAGTGAATTTTTCCCATATTCCTGTAATGTATAAGCAATCCCAATTCCGAAAGCACGACACAGAGATAATCACTAATCTCACAATGTTAATGGGTCAGTATGACTTCTAAGGGCCACTCTCAATCTGTGTCGGTTTCATACACTGCCATATAGTTTAAGTACTACAATTGTATAAACAATCAAGTTTATGAACCGATATAATGACGAGGGGTTTCCTCAAAGTTGTTGAGAATTCTGGGGGAATATTAGTGAAAAAAACGATTTCAGGGAAATTTAACCAAAATTACTGAGAATCTTGATGTTTTATTAATAAATATAGACAGATTTCCGCAGTGTTATGAGACCCTGGGGAAGTTTTGGAGATATCTCCAGAAACACTCGAGATCTCAGTTCTGGAAAAAAAACTTCGTGCCATTTTCCCGAAATTCGGAGGTTGGTAGTAATGATATGACCTATTCAGAACATGACCCCAAGTTGATATTAATTATATCCCAATATTAGTCAGGTTTGTAGTAAATATAATCGCACCTAAAACCGAGACAAGACAACAAGTCGGGCTCTAAAACAGTACCAGAGTTTTAACTACAGCTAACAGCTTGTAAGAGCTATCAACATCCCAGAAAACAGTTTGCATTTATGAGCGTCTTACATAGTAGTATTTCACCCTTTGCTAAAACAATAACAATTATAACCACCATATTGTTAAATAACTGTATAGAATGGCATTTTTGAAGCATTTACAAATCAAAGGCACAGCTAACCCTGGAAAGTCGACAAGTTGAACGGCCAAACACATTACGAATCATGTTGACTGTGACACACAGGCTTAAATTCCCTCCATCACGAAATCCAATGGTTCAAATAGTTTTGCGACATAAAAGCTTTCGCCTAACGGGCTTCCATGTCTAGTAGCAGTAGATCACCAATACTTCAGGCAAGAAACAAGGTATATTACCGATGGTAGAGGAAACCAAATAAATTGGTAAATCATAATAACATATATAAGCGAAGGGACATCGGTCGTTAACTTAAAGGTTCGCTGCTCCGAACACCTTTGGAAATCGGTGTGATGTGAGCCAGCTTCCGAATTTCCGGTAGTTTGTCTCGGTTCAGCGAGTGTGAGAACATCACGCTAGACAGTGTTGCCAGGATTGAAGCTGCTTCTTTCACGATAGCAGAACGAACCATATCCGGACCAGGAGAATTGTCTTTTTTAGGTGCTGCAGTTTCCGGTACACCAAGTCAGCGCACAGGTTCACTTCGGAAAGTCCTGTGCAATTGCAGATGAAGCTGCCATCAGTAAAGTTGATGTGGGTCGGTTGAAATATCCCAGAGTATTGTTCACTCAGAAGGTTAGCGGCGTCACCGTCGTTACTCATAAAACTAGAGGCTGTGACGACGTGATCGCCTTCACCCAGGTGAACCAGGATTAAGAGGTTGCCAACTGGGGATTCTTCTCCTATAAATACCCAGTCTAGGCGCGATGGTGTTTGACTGTTTCTTGAAGGAGTTGTCGGATTCATATTTTTGAATAATCTCAGATCCTGAATGAGGTTGAAGAACCGAGCTTCAGTTGAGTTTACACCTCCGATATACGTATGTTCCGCGAAATTTAATCTAGAGAGATTGAAGTCCCCTAGAATCCGGATATGAGTGAATCCGAGACGCGTAGAGAGGAATAGTCATTCCAAAATACTCGATGTCAGCAGTGGGCTTCCTGTAGGGCCTGCGAAATGTCATTAAGCCCTAGTTATATCATCCAGCATTCGAGTCATTGAATATCGAACAACTCGTCGATCCTCGTCAAGGTCGAGGACAACCAACGTGCATCAGTTAATCGTATGCCATGGACTGGCCGATGCGGCAGTGGTCTTACTTTCGCTTGTATCTACTTTAACTAATTTATTTCTGTAATAACGTCCTCTGTGTTCCACAGTCTTCAAAGCATCCATGGTGCCTTGATACGTTAATGGGGTACTTCACCTATGGTGCTGACCACGAGGTGTGACCTCAATGTTAGCTAGTTTGTCACACCGTTCACGTCTAACTCGAGTAGGTCTCCAATCGTCTCGACATAGATCATCTACATTGGTGATCTACAGTCAGCAGCGGGCTTCCCATAGATGACCCCGACTAGGCACTTCGAAGTAGTAGACAATATTACAGAGCACCATACAGATTCCTCAAGATTTTTAAACTCATGGTTGTGAACTTTGTGTGCCTCCAGGCAAGATCATATGTATACGGCTACTCCACCCCCGATTCCTGTTTTTCTGTCGTCGCGAAACAAGAACATCCCAGGTATTGCTAGCTCTTGGTCCGTAAACTGCGATATCCAAGTTTCAGATATTCCCATCAAATGAGCCTTATTAGCATTGCTAAGTTCACGTAGCTCATCCATTTTTTTGGTAGACTCGCGTCGTTCATGTATAAGCAGTTTATGCTTTCATTTTGAAGTGCGTGAGCTTCTGTCTGTTTGTCTTTATAAGCCTTACGTGAATGGACAGGTAGCCTACCTGTATAAGGGTTGCCGAGTTGGTAGGCCCTGTCTTTTACACGTTTTTTTGTGATCAAGACAGTCCACAAGTGGAATGGTCAGCTCCAACTTGCCGTTGTGCTTGATCTTGGTGTCATGTGGCCTGTCTGGGTGCACATGAACTCCAGTTGTCAACCGACGTCTGTTGGCATGAAATGCTTCCTGACTTGCAGCCGCCATATGGGAGGATGGGAAAGTTGTCCTCATTAGCTGGGGTCTAGAATCATCGTCCTTCTTGGCTAGTCTCGTCACATGTTGAGTCAGCATGTTTTTGAACCTCAAGGACTGTTTGATGAATTTCCACTCCCTAATATCAGAGTTTGCTTGACTAGGGTCCGTATTTTCCGGTACATCTTGCACAATGATATTTCTTCCGCGGAAAAACTTCTCGCGAGATTCTTTAGGGATGTTCCGGATGAGATTGCGCTCAGAATACAGTACGTTGGGCAGTATTCTTACGTTCCCATTGCATTTCAGTAAATGATTAGCTACGTCGGCAGCATTCCTAAGTGTTATACGAAGAAGCCTCGAGTGATTTTGATGCTTAGATTCCTTTCCTCGAATGAGCCGTGTGACTGTCAAAGTCTCTATTCTAGGAAGTTCAAGCTTCTCGTTCAATTCTCCCCAGAGCATCCTGTCGTTTTTGTCCTGCAAGCTGAGGGGAAGGTCAGGGTTGTCTTTGAGGTTCATGACTATGAGAGAGTCATCACGAAACGTTATTGTTTTCCCAGGTTTTCCGGTGCGTTCAGGTTCAGCACCTTGTTGTTTGGAGATTGAATTACGTTTTTGAATCCTAGGCTCTTTGATGACCGGACGGACATTCTTTGTGGTGGACTGTGCGTTTGTATTCCACTCAACAGTGCATTTTGCGGCTTAGCAAACGAAGAGTGTGGTTCTTGATGACTGTAGGTTGCTTGTAGATTTTGGGGACCATTGGAGGAACAGACTGCGTTTTAGCACATAAGATGGCGTGAAGTAAGAAAACCCAATGATCATCCACATCAAGTTGAGGGTGAATTTTCCAATCCACTTGTTGAAGATAGTCCTGTAGAGCTGACACATTCAACTGTTAGAAATTCCAGTGTCTGTTGTTGGTGGGATGTCTTAGCTCATTTTCGCTCATAAAACCACAGGCTGTGACAGCGTTATTGCTTCCACCCAGGTGAAACATAATTGAGAGGTGGTCAATTAGGAATCCCTCGTTTGTAATTACAGAGACAAAATGTTATTTAGTGTCTTTCGTGCAGTAATCGTTTAGGTGTTCTGGAAACCTTACTCTTCTTTCAGAATGCGTTGTTTTGGGTTTGTTTTCAGATACTACCAAAGTGTAACCGTGAATGTTGAGTATCGAATGCGGTAACGCAAGTGTAGGAGTCGTGTCTTTCGATTGTACCGAAGGAAAATCGATGCAAATAGGGTTTCCTTTTAGATACACTGCTTTGATGCAATCGATGCTGATGCTATCGTTTGTTCCGTTCTTATTGATATCATGGTACTTAGGTTCATGCCAAAGAACTTTGAAGGGTCCTTTGTATACTTTTTCGATAGGTCTTCGAAATGAGTATCGACGTACAAAGACGTGTTTACTATATCGTAAGTCTGGTTGAACGAATACATCAGTTGACTGTGGTTGAGTGGGAACAGGTTTAACTAAACTCATTTCGTATTTAAGCCTTTTCGTGTAGGAGTTTATATCCGAATTCTTTGAATAAGATGGAGGATCATGGAAGTCGAAGTGTCGTTCTATAAACGAGTTGAGCTGCAATGTATCCAATGTCAACTTTCACTCCATTGCAAACACCAGGTAAGACGAAAAGGAAAAGCGCCGATCCACTGTGAGATGTTTGCAGCTGATAGAGAAGCTTTTAGCTATTGATGGAAGAGTTCTACCAGCCCGTTTGCTTGTGGGTGGTAGACGGTCGTTCGGAATCGTATGACTCCTAATTGTGCAGTCAGACAATGGAAAAGTTCAGATTCGAACTGGCGTCCACCGTCTGTGGTGATAGTTGAAGGATGATCAAAGTTTGCTACCCACCGTTCGACGGAAGCGCGGACCATTGTTTCATCAGTGATGTTTCTCCAGTTGTGCATTGTTACTTTGGGTTCGGTGTCATCTTGGTATCCGCCAGGTAGTTGGCGATCTGAAGCTATGTCAGCTACTCTGCTGGTTCTCACGTCTTTCATTATTCTGGAGTTTATATTGATACAAATATGACCTGTAAGATTCTTCGCGATGTAATCCAGTGAGACCCATTTAGCTTTGTGTACGCGTTTGTGCGGGAATACAGTGCTATCATTTGAGAGTGTATAGCACTTGATTTCATTATTCGTAAAACCCTTCGTCGTTGTTTTGAAAGATAATTTGATGATTCTGCTTCCATTATATACACATCATATGAGTGCCTTGTGGTGGACCAGACGATATATAAACGCAAAAAGTATCAACAAAGTTAATAAAGATCAATAGAAATGTCAATATATATAAGTTAATTATTACAAATACAGCAGAAAGTTGGGACTTTACTTAAGTTCACCAAACTGATGCGCGTTCGGCTTTGGTCTGGTACTAAGAAACCACAATTATAAATGCTTGGTAATTCCAATCTGGTTGACGAACTCTCCAGTGATATAATTCAACGTAGGATGTGATATATTCCAATTACAGTCTATAAATGTAGATAGTATTTGATTTAGACTTCAGTTAACTCAATCACAAATGAAGATAGAACGAGTAATGTGTGAGTATGTAGAACTATGGTCTACTATGATATTAGTACTGCTCTAATAATAGACCTAATCCTAAATTCGTAGATTCGTCATGATATAACTGCCTAATCTATAAGATCTTACGCGGAAGTCACACCATCGACTACGCCAACTCACTGTATCGTATCAATTACCAATACATGCTGTAGAACAAGGTTAGGCTAGAGAAAGAACAATATATTTAATATGAATAGAAGATATAAGGTAACATTCGGCAGAGACCACGCCTGCATGGCCGAACCATGCCATCCGATCAACTCCAATTCATTCAATTCATTCTTCGCGCCTTCTCCATTGTTAGGTATTTATCCGCGTTAAATATTGAATATCTATTTTCTGAGTGGTCTCGTGTTCAGCTTTGTGGTTTGATCGGTTATTGTTCAATGCCACTACAAGTAGTAGTGTATTTGTTAGCCAGCAAGAGTATGTCACGCTATGTGGTTGCATAACGGAAATGTGTGTTCAAGATCATTGACTAAAACAACAGGTACAGTCGTTTAATGATAAATATACATACAGTGAAAGGTCGACAAAATAAATACAAATAATATTAAAAACTATTGACAAAATAAGCTTATCAGGTCTATCTCCACAGCCTTTTAGCTTCTTTGGACAACAATAATGCAACTCCTTGTGTGTGCTAAACATCTACACGACCATAATACCAAAGCACCCTTCTCTAAGCTTATCTTACCTGTCTAATTTACGTAAAACAATTCGCTAAAAACAAGCCTGCTCAAGACCCTACAAAATCTACAAAAATGGGCTCAAATAGCTCCCACAAAAAAGAGAGACAGCCATTTGTGTATCAGAATACTGTTTTCAGCACTAAATTTTATAACTACACATAATCCCAGCTTCTTTCTCAACCACCTCTATTTGTCAGTTGTTTATCCACTCATCCCTTGTTTACAATTATTTTCTTTAACATATTAGAATGCTCTTGCTTGATAAGTATCTTGATAAAAGAGGATTAGATTGAGTAGTCATAACTTAATTATTCCTTCACGAACATTGTCTGCTCTGCTTCTCTTCCTTTCTTTTTGCTTCACCCTTTTTCAGCCCCCTTCAGATATGCCACCGAAAACTGATTTGGAACGGGTTACTTCGTCCTGCAGCACCATCAAAGCCTCAGATATTCCAGAGGGATATAAGGTTGCAGTTTCTAGAAGCCTCCACCTTCACATGGATCTATTCTCGGCCAACAGTTGCACGTCGCAACGCAACTTTCATAAGGCGCTCAAACTGTGATACTGACAGTACGATCCTTATTAAAACTATCAACTCAGCTGAGTAATTTACTACAATGAAAATCGTATCTTCTGTAACAATTTGATCTTTCCTATAAACTGACATGCCTCATGTAACAAACTGTTATTTGAGAATAGATCATTATTGGTGTTATTAAATGAAAATTCACTTATCTCAAGAATTTTCAATTGTGTCTCCTCATTTCCGCAGGTATTTGACTTGTCCTTCCGGTATCCAACATTGTCTGGAAATGCCGTATCTCTATTTTAACCATTGCCCCGGTTGTTAGAAAAGGCATCAGCCTCGTGATTCCCTAAGAACCCCAGCTTTCACCAAGAAGCGTCATTGTTTTTCAAAGCGAAGGTCGCTCAATTCCGAGGACAGAGTTTAAATGGTTCGAATGATTTTTGATGGATTGTGTTCTTATAGTATGGCTGTTTTCTACGTGTTGGGTTTACAACCCAAAGATCAGTCCTTCTAATTCATTCGGACTTGGGGCTGGCAGTAATCCTATAATAGCCACGAAAGCTGTTACCCGATCGGCACATGAGTTAAAAAAATAAAACTTACTTTGCTATGCAGAAACTACGTAAGTTGATGCTGGTGTATTACAGAAGGGATAGGTAGTATACTTCCCTAATGAATCATATGAAGTATAATGAAATCATCACAAATGACCAAAAATCAATTTTGCCTCAGCTTACCATTCGATTTTATTTAGTTTTACACGTAAAGACTAGTTCAGTTTATCTCATCAGTTTTTATCCAGTTTTGCCAGATTTTGGTGTGCTTTTCATCCCGTGGTTTTAAAAGTGAAAATGAGCTAAGACATCCCACCAACAACAGACACTGGAATTTCTAACAGTTGAATGTGTCAGCTCTACAGGACTATCTTCAACAAGTGGATTGGAAAATTCACCCTCAACTTGATGTGGATGATCATTGGGTTTTCTTACTGCACGCCATCTTATGTGCTAAAACGCAGTCTGTTCCTCCAATGGTCCCCAAAATCTACAAGCAACCTACAGTCATCAAGAACCACACTCTTCGTTTGCTAAGCCGCAAAATGCACTGTTGAGTGGAATACAAACGCACAGTCCACCACAAAGAATGTCCGTCCGGTCATCAAAGAGCCTAGGATTCAAAAACGTAATTCAATCTCCAAACAACAAGGTGCTGAACCTGAACGCACCGGAAAACCTGGGAAAACAATAACGTTTCGTGATGACTCTCTCATAGTCATGAACCTCAAAGACAACCCTGACCTTCCCCTCAGCTTGCAGGACAAAAACGACAGGATGCTCTGGGGAGAATTGAACGAGAAGCTTGAACTTCCTAGAATAGAGACTTTGACAGTCACACGGCTCATTCGAGGAAAGGAATCTAAGCATCAAAATCACTCGAGGCTTCTTCGTATAACACTTAGGAATGCTGCCGACGTAGCTAATCATTTACTGAAATGCAATGGGAACGTAAGAATACTGCCCAACGTACTGTATTCTGAGCGCAATCTCATCCGGAACATCCCTAAAGAATCTCGCGAGAAGTTTTTCCGCGGAAGAAATATCATTGTGCAAGATGTACCGGAAAATACGGACCCTAGTCAAGCAAACTCTGATATTAGGGAGTGGAAATTCATCAAACAGTCCTTGAGGTTCAAAAACATGCTGACTCAACATGTGACGAGACTAGCCAAGAAGGACGATGATTCTAGACCCCAGCTAATGAGGACAACTTTCCCATCCTCCCATATGGCGGCTGCAAGTCAGGAAGCATTTCATGCCAACAGACGTCGGTTGACAACTGGAGTTCATGTGCACCCAGACAGGCCACATGACACCAAGATCAAGCACAACGGCAAGTTGGAGCTGACCATTCCACTTGTGGACTGTCTTGATCACAAAAAAACGTGTAAAAGACAGGGCCTACCAACTCGGCAACCCTTATACAGGTAGGCTACCTGTCCATTCACGTAAGGCTTATAAAGACAAACAGACAGAAGCTCACGCACTTCAAAATGAAAGCATAAACTGCTTATACATGAACGACGCGAGTCTACCAAAAAAATGGATGAGCTACGTGAACTTAGCAATGCTAATAAGGCTCATTTGATGGGAATATCTGAAACTTGGATATCGCAGTTTACGGACCAAGAGCTAGCAATACCTGGGATGTTCTTGTTTCGCGACGACAGAAAAACAGGAATCGGGGGTGGAGTAGCCGTATACATATGATCTTGCCTGGAGGCACACAAAGTTCACAACCATGAGTTTAAAAATCTTGAGGAATCTGTATGGTGCTCTGTAATATTGTCTACTACTTCGAAGTGCCTAGTCGGGGTCATCTATGGGAAGCCCGCTGCTGACTGTAGATCACCAATGTAGATGATCTATGTCGAGACGATTGGAGACCTACTCGAGTTAGACGTGAACGGTGTGACAAACTAGCTAACATTGAGGTCACACCTCGTGGTCAGCACCATAGGTGAAGTACCCCATTAACGTATCAAGGCACCATGGATGCTTTGAAGACTGTGGAACACAGAGGACGTTATTACAGAAATAAATTAGTTAAAGTAGATACAAGCGAAAGTAAGACCACTGCCGCATCGGCCAGTCCATGGCATACGATTAACTGATGCACGTTGGTTGTCCTCGACCTTGACGAGGATCGACGAGTTGTTCGATATTCAATGACTCGAATGCTGGATGATATAACTAGGGCTTAATGACATTTCGCAGGCCCTACAGGAAGCCCACTGCTGACATCGAGTATTTTGGAATGACTATTCCTCTCTACGCGTCTCGGATTCACTCATATCCGGATTCTAGGGGACTTCAATCTCTCTAGATTAAATTTCGCGGAACATACGTATATCGGAGGTGTAAACTCAACTGAAGCTCGGTTCTTCAACCTCATTCAGGATCTGAGATTATTCAAAAATATGAATCCGACAACTCCTTCAAGAAACAGTCAAACACCATCGCGCCTAGACTGGGTATTTATAGGAGAAGAATCCCCAGTTGGCAACCTCTTAATCCTGGTTCACCTGGGTGAAGGCGATCACGTCGTCACAGCCTCTAGTTTTATGAGTAACGACGGTGACGCCGCTAACCTTCTGAGTGAACAATACTCTGGGATATTTCAACCGACCCACATCAACTTTACTGATGGCAGCTTCATCTGCAATTGCACAGGACTTTCCGAAGTGAACCTGTGCGCTGACTTGGTGTACCGGAAACTGCAGCACCTAAAAAAGACAATTCTCCTGGTCCGGATATGGTTCGTTCTGCTATCGTGAAAGAAGCAGCTTCAATCCTGGCAACACTGTCTAGCGTGATGTTCTCACACTCGCTGAACCGAGACAAACTACCGGAAATTCGGAAGCTGGCTCACATCACACCGATTTCCAAAGGTGTTCGGAGCAGCGAACCTTTAAGTTAACGACGATGTCTCTTCTCTCTATACCTTCAAAAATTTTGGAGTTCCTACAATGTGACGGCATGCCCAACTATTTTTTATCCTTAAACTTCTTTCTACTCCCACATCATGGTTTCAGGAAGGGTCGTGTTTGTATAACCAACCTGCTGACTGCGGTGTACAGATGGACAACCGTCTTTGATCGCAAGTTTAAAGTTGAAGTCATTACCTTGATTTCTCAAAAGTTTTTGATAGTGTCAGGCGTATATGTCTTACCAATAAACTCAAACGAACGGGTACCAGACTATGTCTAATTGATTGGCTCACTTCAAATCTAAAAATCGACATTTTAAGATCAGGGTTAACTTCACTTTATCTCGGGCTATGGAGTGTCTTACTGGGGTCCCCCAGGGTTTAGTACTAGGACTCCTTCTCTTCTTGATTTATGTAAATGATCTTTCGCGACAGGTATCGTCAGACTTATTACTTTTTGCCGATGACGTGAAACTTTGTAGGGATACACAACCAAGACTATATACAGGCACTTCAGGTGGATCTGACTCGACTTCAAAGTTTGGCAGACGGTAACCAGCTTACTTTTAACACTTCAAAGTGTAAAATAGTCCATCTGCGACATGTTGCAGACTATAGTCACAACTTAAGTAACTCCTCTCTAATAGTATCCCGAGTCGAAAATGATTTAAGAGTCCTGATACCGTACGATTTGAAGTCTTACGCCAACTGTGACAAAAATGCCTTTCGAGCAAACCTTGCACTGGTAACATTGAAGCGCATTTTTGGCCAGTTTGACGGAAGAGCTTTCCACATAATCTTCAACAGTTTCATTCGTCCTCATTTAGAATACAGAAACAGTATTTCCTCCATCACTCCAAAAGGTTAATGACCCTCTGGAGCGCATCCAACGGCGAGCCACGAGTTCACTTTGGGGACTCAAATTCAAACCTTATGAAGGGCGCCTCCAGTCACTTAACCTTTACCCATTAGAGTATAGGCGTCTCAGAGGTGACCTTCTGATGACTTACAGTATCCTCAACACTTCTGGACATCCCCTTGAACGCTTACTTAAGTTTAGCTTCAACACAGAACTAAATAGTAACACCCAGAAATCGGAGATACAACATAACAGAACAGACTCTAGACACAACTCCTACTCCCTAAGAGTTGTCAAGTGGTGGAAGTTGCTGCCGACCGAACTAATCCAAACGACTTCCCAGGAGTCCTTTAAGAAGAAACTTGACCTATTCTTACGGACTAAGGATAACATCTTATTAAGATTTGGAATATTCACATATTGTAAATTTAAAACAACATATATGAGCGAACAATATTGTTCGCTTATATATGTTATTATGATTTATCAACTTATTTTCTTTCATATACTATCGTTAATATACCTAGGTTCCTGCCTGGATGTATTGGTGATCCACTGCTACTAGACACGGAAGCCTGTTAAGCGAAAGCTTCCCCTATTCCGTTCATGAACATCTGAAACATTTGATTTTGCGCGCTCTATTTGGAGATGAAGTTACTTTCGGACGTGGTGCTTCGGAGTTTTTGTGGCGTATTGTTTTCTAGCACCTGATATCAGTAAGCCATTATTTGACAAAATTTAGATACACATGTGCTTTATTCAAATTCCATAATGGAACATATTTAGGTTCCTGTCCATATTCTGTTGGTAGTTATATTATATCGGCTTATTGACGATTTTCTGGTCATTCAAAAATCATCAGTTAGTCAATAAAATTATTTTTAATAAGACACTTAAATTATATCAGATGAACACTTTAAACGCGATCGACGTGTTATTCATCATGATTGTATGCCCTCGCTTTGAATTCAGAGTAGATGATTTCGTTTTTAATGAATCACAGTCCTAGTCCAACTGGTTTGAAGCCTTATTTTGATTGACATCAGTTCATTCTTTAAGAAATTCGATGAATTAAACACTGGTTAGACAATTCAAATGACTAGAATTGTTGGAGTCCATAATCTCACAAGCTTTAATTCAGGATATCCCATCCAATATAATCTACGTGGCTGCCTGTTCATCAGGTAGTCTTCACTCTGGAGGGCATTATTCTACTTATATGTACTTCACACATAGTGGTTACGTAGCCATATTTATGCTGCTATAGTTTATCGAGCAAACGAACAGCGTTCAATGTATGGAAAGTCGATTTAAAATGGCCAACTCTTCCTAAAACTGTACAATCAATTCGAAAACATCAGTCCAATTTATATGGTCACATATGTAGGCTGCTTACATATATACCGGATCCCTTAAGAAAAGGTTGTCGGTAATAGAAAGCAACCAAAATAAAAAATATTCATGAGTCATTGAAATGAAAATCAAAATTTAAGGTTAAGTGTCATAGGAGTAAATTTCCGGTTTCCGTCAGTATTTGTTTTGACTCCAATTTTTGTCATCATCAGTTCGTTTCGACTGCTATGCGAAACCCGATCAGCCTATTGCATAGCGATGAAAACTGGAAAATTGGTCTTTTAATCATCTTGATCAAACCAAACATGTTTCTAGTGACTTTCCATCTAAATGCGAAATATTACTTCAGGATTAGTCTGCATCAGTGCCCAAACTGGTCATATAAACATGGGCAGTCGAGAGCTTAAATCACTTTACTCATCTTGGAAGTCTCTCTAATTTGGTGCGTTGTTGTATAACGAATTCAAAAAGCTTCCCCGACCGACTTGCATCACTCATAGCGTAGACAAAATGTCTTTATGTTGTACAGCAGTTTTCTCCGTTTTACCCTTTGACTAGGGAAGATATGCCCTGGTACGGCCGAGAGTGGGGAGAGTCCGCTCTCCCTCTCGAAATGCTCTCACATGGTCACGCGTATATAGCCTCTGCCAGGGAAGTCCTACTCATTGCCTTCTCGTGGCGGGGGTGTTGTTTACGAAAATGGGAGGACGAAAGCGAATGTCCGGCGCTTTAACCGGATCACAAACCAATGGTGCACATGGGCTTCAGTATCCTGTGGGAACAAATGGTGTAATAACCAATCGTTGGTCACCGTCTTATTTATTTATTTGAACACATAAATATTGGTACAAGAGAGCGCCAATATATATGCGCCACACAAAACAATGAGAATTCGGAGAAATAGAAAAAAAGAGAACAATAACGAAGAGATTGGTGTAAGGTAGTGTGGTAGTAATGAAGGAACGCAAAGGTACAATCGGAAGAAATCTTTCAGGTAAGGGAGACACAACCACTTTTTATGAAGAAAGTAAAAGATTACATCAGGATCGCCACTGGCTTCTATTCTGAGCCATATCTGATAACGTCTCTAGCCACTGTGTTGCACCATCTCTCAGACCCCAACCAGGGAGTCGTGAAGGACCGACAGAAGCCAGTCCTTTGCAGCTTTCTTTCATACCACGACACCATGTCATGCACTGACCACCTCTCCGCTTCTTCCAACCAGTCCCAGAGTCGGCAAATAATGCACGACGTGGAATTCTCTGGGACGACATTCGGAGAACATGTCCAAGCCACCGAAGTCGGTGTTTCAAGATGGTGACACCAATTGAATTATCATCTCTGTGCCCGAACACACGATGCCAAACCTCTGCATTACTGACATGGTGTTGCCACTGAATGTCAGCAATCCTTCGGAGACAGCGATGATCGAACACAGAGAGTCGTCTAACATCCTCAACTCGGAGAGACCAGGTTTCACAAGCATAGAGCAAAACTGCTCTCACCGACGCGTTGTAGATCCGACCTTTTACAACCAGACTAACTTCACGAAGGCGCCAAAGGTGGCCCAGATTGGCATAAGCCGCTCTGGCTTTCACTACTCGTGCATTGATCTCATCACTCACACCCCCACCAGCACTTATGCAGCTACCTAGATACACGAACTTCTCGACTACTTCTATCTGCTCACCATCCAGGGTGAGTACAGGATTGGAATCCTGCCAGTCTTGTAGAAGTACTTTGCACTTGGAAGGTGCAAAGTACATACCATACCTACGGACACTGATTGTCAACTGATTAAATGCGGATTGCATGGCTTGGGCATTATCGCACAGTAAGACAATATCGTCCGCATACTCAAGGTCGAGAAGTATTTCTCCAGGCAACAGATCCACACCACCATTACTTACATTCATCAGAGCTGTTTCCAGAATGTCATCGATGGCAAAGTTGAAGAGGAATAGTGAGATTGGGCAACCCTGCCTAACCCCACTGCTCGAATGGAACAATGGAGAAAGGTGGTTGTATGCCCTCACTCTGCCTGAGGTGTTTGTATATAGGGCTTTTAGGATGTTAATAAACTTCTCAGGCACACCCTTCTTCAATAGACAATCCCAGAGAACAGCCCTGTCCAATGAATCGAAGGCAGCCCTGATGTCGAGAAACACTACGATTGTTGGCCTTTGATAAGTATGGCGGTGTTCTAACATTTGGCGGAGGGTGACGATATGATCAATACATCCTCGACCAGAACGAAACCCAGCCTGCTCCTCGCGAGTCAATCTTTCTCGGGTTTTGAACAACCTACGAAGTATGACGGAAGCCAATAGCTTGGACGCAATCGGAAGTAGACTTATCCCCCGAAAGTTGTTACAGGAACGACGTGAACCCTTTTTAAAGATAGGGACAACTATCGACTCATTCCATGACGTTGGTACACTCTCTAGTTCCCAGACCTTTGTAAACAACGTCGTCAATTCCTTAGTCAAAAAGTCACCACCATCTTTAAAAAGAGCCGGAGGTAAGTCATCTGGGCCAGGTGATTTGTAACGCTTCAAGAGTTGGAGTTCCTTGCGGACTTCCTCCTCGTTTGGTGGGTCAGTCGTCACCGGCCATGGAGGGCAGGACAATCTGACCGATGTTGCCGGAGCAGCAGGCCAGTTGAAATGCCCTTCAAAAAATTCTGCCCATCGTCCAAGACGTCGATGGATGTTAGTGATTGGCATCCGATCATCCTCGCAGATTGTTTCACTCACACCAGACTTCTTGCCGTCAGTGGCTCGGATCAGTTGGAAGAGCTTCCGGTAGTTACCAGATGCAGCTGCTGCTTCCAGCTCATTAGCACGCTTCGACCACCAGGCTTCTCGGTCCTTACACAAGCTTTGCCCAATTTCAGTACGTAACATCCTTCGTTTATGGTCAAACTCACGGTCACCCGGAGTAGACCGACGGGCTTCGATGAGTTGTAAGGAACCTGCATAAACCCAGTGCTTATAAGCGGGACGTTTCGCGAACCCACAACTGACTGTACCCGCCATTTTCATGGCGTCACGCAATTGCAACCAATGCTCATCTATACTTTTCGGTGGAGTGGTAGCTAGCCTAGAGGCTAGCTCGGTTCGATACTTACTTGCAACAGAAGTTGCAACCAGCTTGCTAATATCAATCAGTTGATGGCGGTCACTTCGTTGTCCACTGAAAAGTAAGGCAAGATTGGCACAGACCAAGGCATGGTCAGAGTCCAGATAGGTACTCCAAAAGGAGCGGCAGTCTCGTACACAACCACGCCAGCGGTAGCTGGTCGCGATGTGATCAATCTGAGTCCAGGCTTGAGATGCAGAGGGAGGACGCCAGGTGGCACATCGGCGATGACTGTGCTGAAAGTTAGTGCTAGCCAGAAACAGGTTGTGGTCTGTGCACAGTTGCAGTAGACGGTCCCCGTTATCTGACCTGCGACCAACGAGTCTCCATCGGCCACCTAAACGACTCTCTTCTGTGCCTAGACGCCCGACCTGAGCATTCAAGTCTCCGGCTAGTACCACAATATCTGTCGAACGCACTTTCTGGAGAAGAACAGGTAACTGGTAGTAAAATTCATCCTTGATTGCATCCGGGCTGCAATCTGTCGGGGCATAGGCGGAGATGACGAAAAGACATCGTTTCTCACGCCGATTTCTTCTCATTTTGATGGAACTTTCTATTCTAACAGCACATAACCGACCGTTAATGGGGATCCAATCGACTAGTGCTGCCTCAGATCTAGCGCTTAGTGCGACACAAACGCCAGCAAGACTAGACGAAGATGCCACAGGGTCCCCGGATAAGCGCACGTAAAACAAGCTTTTCGAAGAGACAGATAGAGGTCGAATTTGTAGTACTTCGCCAGAGTCTTGAATACGGGTCTCCGATAGACAACAAACATCAATATTAAGACTTTCCAAAGACATAGCCAGCCCTATCTGTTGTCCGACCTGCATAAATGTGCGAACGTTGAAGGCAGCCAGTTTGAATGATGCACGTGGTTTCAGAAAAACTGCTTCAGTCCTTGTATTCGGTGGTAACATACAATTTTCAACCGGACAGTGACTCGAGAACGTTTAGATACAGTCGGATTTCCACCAAAGACGAACCGCTGTATAAGTATAAAAGAGGGTGAATAATGTGGATAATAATAATAATAATAATAATAATAATAATGACAATAATAGTAGTAATAGTAATAATAGTATTAATAGTGACAGTAATTGTAATGATAATAATTTGAATCAATTGATTGATTTTCGAAGCGAGAAAAGTAATTTCCATAGGCATAGAGAGTTCATCATTTGTGTATGGGCTGTGATACTGCCCGGGTGCCCAAACCGAAGCAGGTGGTTATCTTAGGGGGCCGCACCCCGAGCCTTTGACATAAACGTCTAACCCACAAGGCAGTGGAGCATCGTAAGGAGATGCAGTCCCATGGTAGACGGTGACCAACGATTGGTTATTACACCATTTGTTCCCACAGGATACTGAAGCCCATGTGCACCATTGGTTTGTGATCCGGTTAAAGCGCCGGACATTCGCTTTCGTCCTCCCATTTTCGTAAACAACACCCCCGCCACGAGAAGGCAATGAGTAGGACTTCCCTGGCAGAGGCTATATACGCATGGCCGTGTGAGAGTATTTCGAGAGGGAGGACGGACTCTCCCCACTCTCGGCCGTACCAGGGCATTCGGGGGCACCGTCTACCATGGGACTGCATCTCCTTACGATGCTTCACTGCCTTGTGGATCAGACCTTCAGGTCGAAGGCTCGGGGTGTGGCCCCCTAAGGAAACCACCTGTTTCAGTTTGGACACCCGAGCAGTCTCACAGCCCTCACACATATCGAATGAGATTTGTGTGGCGCATATATATTTGGTGCCTCCTTGTACCAATATCTATGTGTTAAAATAATAATAATAATTTGATCATAGATGCCTTCGAAGGATTGTTCACCTGTTTGAGTCAAAAGGTAAGATGCTGAGATTGGATATAGGGCACTGGGTAAAAATGTCAAATCGGTTGATAAGATAATGAGTCTTCGTTGATTGAGGTGGTCAAGATTGCGTACCTGGACGCGCGATACTTGCTGTAGTAGAAGCGAGTTTGAAAAAGCTAGTGTCTAGACCAGGACGTGAATCTGGTCTATGAAAACACTATCTTACTGAACCATATAGGGAGGTGCAAACTATCAGGTTGAGGTCTGCCCGCTTATTGTAACAAATAATTGAAGATGCTTAGTGACATGATCCAAAGTTATAAAATTACTTTGTACCCTTTGTTCTTCCACTCATCGTTAGTCATATTTTCTATACCCAATGTTTTTTCTGTCACTGATACTTTTAATTATACTACCTTGGTATTCATCTTGGTAATTTCATCTCGTAATGATGTGATGTTGAAACTTGCACTGATGAAAAATTGTGTCAGGTTTTACGATACTTGTGACTAACAGGGGATTTGAAGTCTTTGGGCCATGATTCATATTTATCGTATGAGTACTATTACAAGTGTCTAGTTGTCAAAATCTTGTTAAGCACGTTCAGGTATGATAAGCATAACGTTAGTTGGACACTATTGAGAACTGTTAAACCGTACCTGGATATTTAAGTTCTGCAACATTTGCAAGAAACAGTTTATTGTATTTGGTTTTCTTCATTTTATAGGTTTACGTACCGTATCAAACAATGAAATTTTAAGAATGTATCAAAGTAAACTAGAATGACGCGCATTTGTTGTACATTTTGTGATATGTGCTTCGGAAAACCATCTCGACTTGAGGCACATCTGAGAATCCACACTGGAGAGGTAAAACGTATTTCAAGTTACTTTTAAATAACGAGACCACTACTTATTGATTCTTTTGCAAAATGTTTTTACCCAGTTTCGAACATTACTTTTTTACCCTAAGTGATTGACGGCTGTTGAGATTAAAGCTATGGTAATACAGTTTAGTAAATAAGTGGTTTAAAGCACTAAGCTTTGTGCTACATTTTTTGTCTCTGATTAGAGGTACCACCTAGTTTAGTGATATGAAACTGGCTTTAAGATTCGCCCAGGTTGGTTAGTTATTAACACTTGTTACAATCTTAAACAATCTAACAGATTTTCTTATTATATCCTGTGCGTCATATATGTACTATCAGTTAACCAGGGTTGTAATATATTTTATCCATCATATATTGAGAGTTCGTCGGCAGATATCCCTGTCATATATGGTAAATTTTGTCTTAAGATCTGGTCTTTAAGCTAGATACTTATTTACATCTCGAATACTTTTAGGACTACCAAATCATCGACCCATAGTGAAAACTAGTTATTGTCTCGCTCTGTACGAGTCCGCATTAATTCTCAGAAATGCTTAATTCATAAAACCCTATTAGAAATGTACATGAAACTCTTCATAACAACATATGTATTCCATCCATTGAATATACGGTCTGAGTTCATGGAAATTTTGTTTAATAAAACCCGGAGTACATCAGTTTTATTCCCTTCAGTATATTCTTAATTTATTGAAATGCGTCTGTCTCATCTCCGTCCTCAACATCCATGAAACTCTTCAGAAGTTAGGCTGTTTAGCTTCCTCGTTTCAAGTTTTTCTAGAATGATTTGTTCCAACGGTGTTCCTAAATGCAGTTCATAGATGACCTTGTAGATAGTAAATTGGCAATTAAAGAGGGCTAAGGACCTGAAAAATTCCATATTCTCATCAACTGAAGAGCTTGATGATCATCTGGACGTCGTTGTAGTCATCATGGCTCCTACGGAAACTCTTGGTCCACTTGAAACAAGTTTTATTGATTGTATCCCCGTAAACCTCCTGATATTTCATTGCTTTCCTGATAGTCTTTCCCAAGTTCCACCATTTCAGATAAGTTCTCGTATTTAGTCAGCAAAGTAGTTACTCTTACATATCTTAACACTTGTAAATTTTTCTTTCTAATTTGATGCTAAGATATGTCAAAAATACTAGCTGACAGATTTATTAATCTGGCATTGTTGTGTAATTGGTTTACTGAGCAATTGCCTCGTTTTATCAGTACACCTAGAGGAATTTACTGTGCTTTCGACTATTACTAAAAATTGCTGTTATTGAGTCTTATCTACGCAAAATACCATTTAAATATGAATTATCCCTCGATGTGTCTGTACGAGATTTCTAGGTGATATCGGCTTGTTTTCGTATTACCTTGGTAGACCTATGACTTGTTCTTAATGTCAGTCAGTCAGTCAGCTACAACGTAGGACCAGGCACATATGTGCATCGGTCCAGGTTGCCATACCGCATCAGCACAACAAGATGAACACCGGATTCATAGCAGTGGTTAGATCAAAGGTAGTAATATGTAAGAGAAAGATTGCATATAGAGATATAGTACAAGAAGAAAGAATTAGTTCGTAGAAAGAAAGATATGAAGCGATTTTAATCTCTTAGTTTAAGGGAAGACAGGGAGTGTATACACCGACGCCATTGTGATCGATTCTGAGCCATGTCACCAAGAGTCTCCAACCATTGGTTACGATAGTCACGCGGACCCCAACCAAGTAGTCTGCATCTACCAACATGGCTCAGACTAGAAGTTAGTGACTTCAAGCACTGATGCCACGTTTTGGTTTGGCCGCCCCTAACTTTCTTCCAACCATTTCCAATACCGGATAGCATTGCACGTCGTGGTAATCGGTGTTCAGGCATACGTAATACGTGGCCCAACCATCTCAGTCGATGAAGATTCATAACCTCATCAACTGATTTACCATCATTCCCTAATACCCTGCGTCTAACCTCACTATTACTTACCCGGTGATCCCAGCAGACGCCAGCAATATTTCTAAGGCATCTGTGGTCAAATACTAATAGCTTACGGGTGTCTTCTACTCTTAATGGCCATGTTTCGCTGCCGTAACTTAAAACAGAACGGACTGCCGCGCAGTATACTCGTCCTTTTATTGATAGACGGATATCTCGCCTTCGCCATAGGTGACGCAGGTTGGCAAAAGTCAAACGAGCTTTCGAATCCGTGCTGAGATTTCGTCCGATATCAACCCATTAGGGCTGATCAGACTTCCAAGATAAGTGAAGTTGTCGACGCGTTCGACTACTTCACTCCCTATCCTTAGTTCAGGTGTTAACGCAGACCAGTCCTGAAGCAACAACTTGCATTTAGGGGGAGAGAAGCGCATTCCAAACATCCTGGCATTGTTGCTCAGTGCTACCAGAAGACTCTGCATTTTGTCAGCGTCTTCACCAAACAGGACTATGTCATCTGCGTATTCTAAGTCGATAAGTGGACCTCCTGGAAGGAGATCAATACCCGAGAATTCAGTCGACGAGAGTGTTATTTCCATCAATAGGTCTATGATGAAGTTAAACAAAAATGGAGAAAGCGGACAGCCTTGACGGACACCACTTGAAGTTGCAAAAGTAGATGACAGTTCGCCATAAGCCCTGACTCGACTAGTAGTGTTCGAGTAAAGAGCCTTCACAAGGTTTATGTACTTCTGAGGTACGCCTTTCAATGACAGACACTGCCACAGAATCTCGGAACCTGATGGGACAAGTTTGCGAGAATCCATCAGTGTGATAGACTTTGAAGAAATCCACTGGTTCTTTGAAACTCTGTGGTTTAAGTCGCTAATAGATGTCACTGCTGTTTCCACAGCTGCCTGTATTTCATTCCAAGCAACATCTGGGTCAGCCTCGTCTTCAGAACAACCTAATCGTGACCTCAGTTGTTCCTGGAACCTACTTTTGGTTTCCTCGCTACTCAGTTTGGTTCTAATGGGTCTTTTTACTGTGGCTTTTTTGCGTCCAGTGAGGCGCAAGCAGATGCGTGCCCGTATTAGGGCATGGTCGGAGTCCAAGCAGGTACTCCAGAATGAGCGACAATCTTCTACCGACCCTCTCCAACGATGACTGATGGCAATATGGTCTATTTGAGTCCATCGTTGGTTTGGTGCAGGCGGTCGCCACGTTAGACGATGTCTCTCCTTATGCCTCTCTCCTTATGTCTCTCCTTATGCTTAAAATTTGTGTTTGCTAAAAATAAGCGATTGTCTGAACACAGTTTCAGCAGACGGTCACCATTATCTGTTCGCTGTGCCGGAATGCTAAAATATCCACCTAAAAGCCTTTGTGTTTGGTTTAAACTACCTATCTGAGCATTAAAGTCACCCCCTACGAGTATTATGTTTGAGCGTTTAGCTTTCTGAAGAAGTTCGGACAGCTTTCTGTAAAATTCATCTTTCACTTCATCTGAGCTGCAGTCAGTGGGAGCGTAGGCAGAAACGACAAAAAGGCAACGACGTGTGTCCCTATCCTTCCGAGTTCTTACGTAGCCGTTCAGCCGAACAGCACATAGACGACTGTTGACGGGGATCCACTCTAGCAGTGCTTGTTCCGCCCTCATGCTTAGTGCTATGCCTACACCTGCCAGTCCACGAGAACTGGCCATCGGGTCACCAGATACACGTAGGGTGTATCTCGTTGGCTCTCCGTTTTGCCGAGGTGAGGTCAAGTGAATGACCACACTGCAATCCTGTATGCGTGTTTCGGAGACACAGCATACATCAATGGAAAGAGACTCTAGGGTTTTAGCCAAAGAAGCCTGCTGACCGATTTGACATAGAGTGCGTACGTTGAAAGCTCCAATGTGTAGTTTGGAGCGAGGTTTCAGTAGACCTGGGACAGAGTTTTGAGCACTAGAATCGTTGGCTATGGTGACACTTGAGGAGGAAGCCGAAGGAGGAAGTTTAGTGTTGAAGTCAGTCAGTCAGCTACAACGTAGGACCAGGCACATATGTGCATCGGTTCAGGTTGCCATACCTCATTAGCACAGCAAGATGAACACCGGATTCATAGGAGTGGTTAGGTCAAAGGTTGCAATAAGGATATAGTATAGGAAGAAAGAATTAGTTCGTAGAAAGAAAGATATGAAGCGATTTTAATCTCTTAGTTTAAGGGAAGACAGGGAGTGTATACACCGACGCCATTGTGATCGATTCTGAGCCATGTCACCAAGAGTCTCCAACCATTGGTTACGATAGTCACGCGGACCCCAACCAAGTAGTCTGCATCTACCAACATGGCTCAGACTAGAAGTTAGTGACTTCAAGCACTGATGCCACGTTTTGGTTTGGCCGCCCCTAACTTTCTTCCAACCATTTCCAATACCGGATAGCATTGCACGTCGTGGTAATCGGTGTTCAGGCATACGTAATACGTGGCCCAACCATCTCAGTCGATGAAGATTCATAACCTCATCAACTGATTTACCATCATTCCCTAATACCCTGCGTCTAACCTCACTATTACTTACCCGGTGATCCCAGCAGACGCCAGCAATATTTCTAAGGCATCTGTGGTCAAATACTAATAGCTTACGGGTGTCTTCTACTCTTAATGGCCATGTTTCGCTGCCGTAACTTAAAACAGAACGGACTGCCGCGCAGTATACTCGTCCTTTTATTGATAGACGGATATCTCGCCTTCGCCATAGGTGACGCAGGTTGGCAAAAGTCAAACGAGCTTTCGAATCCGTGCTGAGATTTCGTCCGATATCAACCCATTAGGGCTGATCAGACTTCCAAGATAAGTGAAGTTGTCGACGCGTTCGACTACTTCACTCCCTATCCTTAGTTCAGGTGTTAACGCAGACCAGTCCTGAAGCAACAACTTGCATTTAGGGGGAGAGAAGCGCATTCCAAACATCCTGGCATTGTTGCTCAGTGCTACCAGAAGACTCTGCATTTTGTCAGCGTCTTCACCAAACAGGACTATGTCATCTGCGTATTCTAAGTCGATAAGTGGACCTCCTGGAAGGAGATCAATACCCGAGAATTCAGTCGACGAGAGTGTTATTTCCATCAATAGGTCTATGATGAAGTTAAACAAAAATGGAGAAAGCGGACAGCCTTGACGGACACCACTTGAAGTTGCAAAAGTAGATGACAGTTCGCCATAAGCCCTGACTCGACTAGTAGTGTTCGAGTAAAGAGCCTTCACAAGGTTTATGTACTTCTGAGGTACGCCTTTCAATGACAGACACTGCCACAGAGTCTCGCGGTCTACAGAATCAAATGCTGCTTTTAAGTCAAGAAAGACCACCATCGTCGGACGCCGATAGGTATGCCTGTGTTCTAGAACCTGACGAATGGTGAATATGTGGTCGATGCAGCCACGACCAGGTCTAAAGCCAGCTTGGTTCTCTCGAGTTTGTAGTTCACGAGTCTTAGTTAAGCGTTTGATAATTATCGAGGCCAGTATTTTAGATACTATGTTTGTTAAACTAATCCCTCTGTGGTTGTCACAGGATGATTTTGACCCTTTCTTATATATTGGGACGATAAGTGATTGCGACCAGTCAGATGGGATAAAGTCTAATTCCCAGATCTTAGCTAAAATATTAGTCAACCTAATCGCTAAAATTGGACCACCATCCTTAAAGACCTCTGGAGCCAATCCATCTGGACCAGCTGCCCTTCCTCGTTTCAGATTAACTATAGCCTTTTGAACTTCAGCAAGAGTTGGGGGACCTACTTCAATGTTCCATTCACACTGTCTGGGAATGGAGGGTAGTTGTACAGTAGCTGAAGGCCAGCTGAACTGTTCTCTGAAATGTTCCGCCCATCGTTCTAAACGTCTGGACTGGGAGCAGATGAGAGTATCATCTTTTTCCGAAATAATCTCACCTACACTTGACTTATTAATTCCAGTTTCTTTTATTAGTCTGTAAAGCTGTCTTGTGTTCCCTATAGTCGCCGCCTTTTCCATCTCTTTTGCTTTCGTTACCCACCACTGCTCACGGTCGTTCCTTAGACTTTTTCTTAACCTAGATCTGATTTGTTTTCGCTCTTCATCATGTTCAGAACCTGATGGGACGAGTTTACGAGAATCCATCAGTGTGACAGACCTTGAAGAAATCCACTGGTTCCTTGCAACTCTGTGGTTTAAGTCACTAATATATGTCACTGCTGTTTCCACAGCTGATTGTATGCCCTTCCAAGCAACATCTGGGTCAGCCTCGTCTTCACAACTACCTAAGTGAAGACGAGGCTGACCCAGATGTTTTCGTGATATCCCAATGAGTAGAAAATTGTATTTCTGACGTTTCGCGACTTAATGTAAGCCACTTGTTTCAGAGTAAATAAAGTGACTTGTTCATTTAAATCTTCAACTGCTAACTTCTGGATAATAGGTCCAAATCTTACTCCTCGGAAGAATAATACCGCTTATTAGTAATCTCGGTTTTCTCCACACAGTTTATGTAGCTTATCCTAGTGTGCTTTTTCATGGTTGCTAATAATCGGTTTTTGTGAATTGGAGCTGTTTTAAAAATAAATATGTCTACCTTCATTTTTCTTAATTTAACTGGTAAAAAACAGGTAAATGTACCCTAACTCTGCATTGAACAATAATCTAGGATTTATCTGATGTTAGTCGGCTCTCCCTCTCTAAATGCTCTCACATGGCCACGCGTATACAGCCACTGCCAGGGTAGTCCTACTCACCGCCTTCTCACAGCGGGGATGTTTACGAAATTGAGAGGAGGAAAAGCGAATATCCGGCACTTTAACCGAGTTGGTGGATATAGAGGATCCACCTAGGTGAGTTGGAAAACCCTGATTCCAAATCAATGGTGCACATGGACTCCAGTTTCCTGAGGGAGCAAATGGAGTATGAACCAATTATTGGTCATCGGCTACCATGGGATTGCATCTCCTGACGTTACTCCACTGCCTTACGGATCAGATCTTTTGGTCGAGAACTCCGAGTGTGGCCCAGTAAGAAAACCACCTGCTTCAGTTTGGGAACCCGGGTAGTATCACAGCCTACACACACATTAAGTGACTTGTGTGGTGCATATGTATTCGGTGCCCTTTTGTACTAATATTTATATGTTCAAATAAATAAATAAGTTAATATCACTTTGCATATGCTAAGGATTTTTTCGATTTTATGTCTAACCAAGCTTGCTTTGTATGTTATGCAGTTAGATTACAATAAATTAAACTCCCTGTTGGTAAAAATCAAATTATATTTTCTGAGCTTTGTGACGAATCGCACAGTGTCAATCAATAACAATAATTCCGCCAGTTTTTCTTATGCTGAATGTCTGTTTAGTTTTTAAAATAACTAGTCTAGTTGACTTCCGAAATAGGAAAGTAATTAATACTGTTTAAACTAGATTTTCGTGCCCACTCATGATCATTCTACAGGTCATTTATAACTTTATGAGTAGTTGATGGTTAAACTGTTCAGCCTTTATCTATTTGGTCCTGTTTTACCTATTTCTGTTTGGACATTTGTGTTGTATAATAACAAACAATAATTAATACATGTCGCGTTACGGCGACGAAATTCCCAATATACATCGGTGTGTGTGTTGGCGAAACCTGTGAAATGACTCAGTTCAAGTCTTGTTCAGCATAGCGTTCGTAAAGTTAACAAATCCATCTTTTCTCATTGTTCACTCCACTGCTAGCGTCCATATGTGTGTATTTGTGGTAAAAACTATACACGGAAACAACATTTAACTCGTCACGCTTCAAAATGTCCCAAAACTATTCCAGAAAACAACTTATCTAATCAAAAGGAGCCAGTAAGAGTCGAAAAAACCTATTCGTGTTCACAATGTTCTGCTGGACCTTTTCAAAAAAAGAAAATGGTATCGGCTCATATGGCTGTAGTTCATGGGTAGGTGCTACCATTTTTGTTTTGTTACTACTATTTGTAAAAAGTTCATCTTACGTTTATGTATGACTCTTATTCTTTTCTTATTTAAATGGTCTTCAACCACTGGATCAAAAATTAGTTTTCATTACCTACGTCAGTTTCAGGGGCTATACAGAAGTACCAATTGAATGAACTAAAGTGGCATGATTCACTCCTTCATGTACATTTAAGTATTCGGTTGCTAACAGTGTATTAACTTAGTTTGTTCCGTTTCATGTTTGCATATAGTCGTGGTGAGACTATACTCAACTATTTAATATCCATGAGTACAATTAATACGATTTCATTCGCAGAAAATGAGTGTAACTGTATGATTCGCTGCTTTTCTTTCTCACTTGTATGCCTGTAGTGGATTATATTCGGGATAATTTCTACTACTTTGTATATCACTCATCCTGTTAACCGTTATTACATAGCTCTCATCGGTATATAAATTTCAAGAGACAATACGAGGCATTGAATACAGTCCATTGATGTTCATACAGACATGATGATTATTTTAAAAAGGTTTAAATAAATTATTACTGTTGGGATGACACTGTCAAACATGTTAATTGAAAGGCTTAACAAAATTGAACTGAAGTGTAGATAAGGTGCTATATTTTATCGGGCAGTCTTAGATACACTCCTTTTATCAGAGAAACTTTTCTGGAAAAAATGTATTCAGTTGGTCCTAAAATATCTGTAAAAATGTACCACTGAGTCTATGCGGTTATATTTTTCTGTATAACATATTTTCAGTAAACTGGATCAAATGTTTAAGCTAAAGACTGCAGTATTTTTCTCCAATGGAGGCATTCTTTTAGTAGCAATTGTAAACTTTTAACTAATAACGTTAATAATAAATCTGTTTTCTATTATATTCATGTGAGTAGATCTGACCGAATTCAGTTAGTTATTTACTCTGGAAAAGTGGCTAACATTAAGTCACGAAAAGTCAGAAGCCAACTCCATTTAGTCAAGCGTTAATCAATATTCATAGGCTACAGACATGTGGTGAATAGGATACGAAATGTACACACACATATGCGCTCATATAAAAGCAGTCAAGATTGATAAGCGAATAAATAACAAGGTGAGAATGTGACTCAAGTAGAATGAGTAGATTGACCTGTCTGAAAGCTAGAATAAGGTATATGGACTAAACATAATAACCGACACTACAGGGAGTCGTGAGTTCGACAGATCCCAGTTCTGTACTGCTATCTCCCATATCACGACATCATATCATAAACGGGCCACCTCTCCTTTTTACAACGTGTCCTAGTGTCTGTAATTAATTCACGATGTAGGATTCTCTGGGATGTCATGGGGAGTGTCTCTGGTGTCACCTCATCATAAATGCTCATTTCGATTTGTGATTCTTTTAAATGTCGTTTGATGAATTCCGTTGTAAGCTCCCAAATTATCGTGCAAATTAGTTCGCTATTGTTAATTAGTAGAGTGGTTGTGAATCTAGTTGAAGCTTTTCAAACTCCATCTTAGAAAGTTGACGGTGAGGAATTTTTGTAGTTTAATTATCACTATTATAGGTCCGACTTGAATTGAACTGAGCTGTCGTCTAAAAGAGTAGGTGTTCAGGCAGAAAGTAATTGGGTATGTTTCACCAAAGACGAGCCGCTGTATAAGTATAAAAGAGGGTCACAATTGATTGATCACTGGGTGGTAATCAATGTCATGCTTGTCTAGTCCTTATTAGTTCAGATCAAATGCTATCGATCATGTTGCAATGTGGCCACCAGTCTAAGTGACTCGACACTGCGGACAATATGTATTGAGATTTAGATGGAGGTTGGAGGTTTCCTGTTGACTACCTCCAACCACCATCTAAATATAAAAGAGGGTGAATAATATGGTAAATAATAATAATAATAATGATAATAATAATAATCATTTAAATCATTTGATTGTTAGTTGAAGCAAGTAAAGTAGTTTCCATAATTATAGGCAGTTCATCATATTTGTGTGTGGGCTGTGATACTGCCCGGGTGCCCAAACCGAAGCAGGTGGTTATCTTAGGGGGCCGCACCCCGAGCCTTTGACATAAACGTCTAACCCACAAGGCAGTGGAGCATCGTAAGGAGATGCAGTCCCATGGTAGACGGTGACCAACGATTGGTTATTACACCATTTGTTCCCACAGGATACTGAAGCCCATGTGCACCATTGGTTTGTGATCCGGTTAAAGCGCCGGACATTCGCTTTCGTCCTCCCATTTTCGTAAACAACACCCCCGCCACGAGAAGGCAATGAGTAGGACTTCCCTGGCATGGCCATGTGAGAGCATTTCGAGAGGGAGAGCGGACTCTCCCCACTCTCGGCCGTACCAGGGAATTTGGGGGAATCCTAACCGTTGTAGTTGATATGCACACTTATAAGAGAATCAATTGATTTGTGATACTGTCAATCATCTTATCCAGGAAGTGGGAAACCTAATATGAAGTTTCTTAATAAAACTATATATATCATCTATTTTACATTAATACATTATTCAAGCGAACGGAAGCATGTATGTGACAAATGTGATCGAGCGTTTCCTACGGCATCTAAGCTTAAACGTCATTCATCAAAACATCATGGTTACACATGTAAGCTGTGCTCTGAACAACTATCTGAAAACCCTGAAGACGAAAAATCAGTTGCTCTCAAACCCATTCAATTTGAAAGTTTTGCGTGTTTGAGACGCCATATTGCTGAAGCTCACCCCAAAACACGTAAGTTACTTGAACCTTTGTGCGTTTATTTACTTCACGAGGTTTTGTTGCTTATTACTTTGATAAAATATATTTATGTTTTCTCAAAACACTAGTGTTAATATCATAGTTTACTTCCAGTTAGCTACTCTTATATATTTTTCTTCTTGTTCAACTGTTTTGATTTTGCTTTCTCTCTAAGGTTGTGTTATAATTTCTCTTATTACAACCCATCTATTCCTATTGCTTAGTATTCTCAGACACCAATTCACTTGACAAGTCCCCAAGTCAGAACACTGTTGAACAGGAATGAAATTATATTCCAAATAACAAGGGTAGATGGAAGTAGGAATGGCACGAAGAAAAACGTCAGTGCATTTATAGTTTTTACACGAGAAGATTCTAGGGTCTTCTTCAAGTCTCCGCTAGCACTGAAGGGCTGGGAAATAGCCAATCAATGTGTCTGATCGCAATCTTGCACCGAACGTCCTTTAATCCAATCTATAGCCTGCCAACAAAGGTCATGTAAAAGCCATATATGGAGTGCTTACTTCATGACACCAAAGTTTCTCGCATAGTCCGAACTTCCCTCCTTTTAATTGTTGTTGTCGAAGTGTCTTTGAGTATTATTTGCTTGATGTCTCTGTATCTGCCCACTACGTAGAATCTCTTCAGTCGTGTAGATCTCAGTACAGTTAGTTTGTCAGCTATTAGTGACTGTGATGAAATGGGCAGTGAATACGGTTGTCTCTCCCTAATAGTTTGGATGTTACTGAGCGCCGGGAACATAAATGACAACCTCTGCAATCTAGTTAAGAAGAATTATTTTTTAACGAAAAAATTATTTATGTCCATTTTTAATCAACTAAGTATTTACCATTTTTGAGGAGATTACAAGGTCACTTGAGATTGGCGAACAGAACGAAGGATCAGTTACACAATAACAAGACAGCTAAAATATTCCAATGCGTCTCAGCCCCTCTAACTAGAGAGATAAGCCAAAAGCACGAACAACAAGCACACAACTCAAGCGTACACATACAGCATATAAATGTCCTTGGGAAACGTTATAAAGTAGCTTATTAAAAGAGCAACCAACTAATGACATCTAAGGTCCAGTCAAGTGGGAAATGTAAGCTGGAGGTAAAAATGGGCGCTTTTGGCGTGAAAACGAGAAATTCAAATCTTCAAAATAAAATTACAAAACTACGAAATCAACCGAGTCATTTCTGGGGATCTAGCATCCCCATCAGCATTGAAGTAAGAAAAAAGTGTTTGAATGATTGCATCAACAATTTAATGAACTATCTAGTGGGATTATTAAAAAAACTTGTCAGTATAAAGCAATCTAATCAGTCCGTAGCGTAAAATTTGGGAAAAAGAACAAGTGCTACTGACAAACTGGAATGAAGGATACCTCATCAAGATGCGAAAGAAAGATCTGAGCGAATATGAGAACTCAGCTTCAGTGACATCACACTACTTTCATTACCAGGAAAAGTTTTCAACAGAGTGTTGCTGAACCGCACGAAAGATTCATTAGACTCCCAACTTCGAGATCAACAGGCTGCATTCCATAGGGACCGGTCATACACAGACCAAATCGCGACACTACGGATCATCGTTGAGCAATCCATTGAATGGAACTCGTCACCATACATCAACTTCCTTAACTATGAGAAGGCGTTTGACAGTGTGAATAGGAGATTCTTATGGAACCTTCTTTGACACTATGGTGTGAGTAACTGGGAAGATCGTTAACATCATCTGGGATTCATACGACGGACTACAGTGCAAAGTGGTGCATGGGGTACAGCTGAAACGCATTCCAAGTCAGGACCGATGTCACACAAGGCTACTTGCTATCACCTTTCTCTTTCTTCTGGTTATTGACTAGATTATGAAGATTTCCGCATCTATGGGGAAGAACGATTACTATAAACAGCTTGGACGTAACTAGATGATTTGGACTTCACAGTCGACCTTTCCCTTCTATCCCATACACACGAAGAAATGCAGATGAAGGCAACTAGTGTAGCAGCAACCTCTGAATCAGTAGGCCTCAACGTACACAAAGGAAAAAGCAAGATCCTCAAATACAACAGACAACACCAACCCAATCATACTTGATGGAGAAACTCTGGAAGATGTGGGAACTTTCACGTACCTGGGAAGTATCATCGATGAACTTGGAGGATCCGATGTATATTTGAAGGCGAGGATTGGCCAAGCAAGGGCCTCATTTCCACAATTGAAGAACATATGAAACTGATTACAACTGTCTCCAAGCCACCATCAAAATCAGAATCTTCAATGTGGACGTCAAGACAGATTCACTGTACGGACCTGAATTGTGGAGAACTGCCACAACCATAATCGAAAATGTACAAGTATTTCTAAACAATTGTCTACACAAGATACTGAATGTCCGTTGACCGGATACCATCAGCAACAGCCTATTGCGAGAGAGAACAAATCAGCTTCGAGTGGAAGAGGAAATTAGGAAGTGGATTGGACATACATTGCGGATTCTACTTTTTTCCGACTCACTATCAAATTAACAAAAATAAGGAAAAATCATGTACTGTAGATAATGGATGTTGTACATATATCACATTGAATTACAATATGATTTGGCGCTTGATCTTATGCCAACTAATGCCAACTTTGAAAATGGAACAGGTTTATTTCAAAAATGATAGCTTATTAAAAGAATGCCAACACTTTTTCTAGTGCGACATTTTTTAAATAGTTGATTATTTGTATTCATCTCACATCACAGTTTACCTTACTTTTCCGTCACATAATCTCCTCTTTTTAAGAAATGCAATTTACCTAATCATTAAACACTGGTGTAGGAATTTTAGTTAACTGCACTTAATTAGAATTCTTAAGGAAATTTATTTGAGGAGTCCCACAATAGAACGAAACGGCCGTCCAGCGCTTCCAGGTTTCCAACGGCGGTCTAATATCAATCGGTTCATGATTTCAATCAAAAACTTAATAATCTCCACAACCCCTATACTGATATATAAATGTAATTCATTTGTTAAGTGTAGATTTATGTAGTTTGATTTGAACCATCCTACATGTTTAGGGTCTACTGACACTTTTTTTCTGGTTAGCGTTTGTTTAGCAAGGTTGTTTTCTACTGTATGAGGTTGGTGACTCCATACTCAACTCTCCTCCTTTGTATGGGCTCGTTACCAACAGTAACCCTGGAATAGCTACAGACAGACTTAAATTTTCTAAATTGATTTTTATGCTGATATTACTACCCATCTATCCAAATCGAAGTAGGTACAGTGGCACTCAAACCTTGAACTTACTGGTTGAAAGCTGTGTACTTTAGTCATCAAAATTAGCAAAACATGTAAATTAAGGATAACTTCAGACGATTTAGACTAAAAATAATGAATTTATTAGTATGTACAATTAGCCGTTACTACTATCGTTACTTCAACTGTATCTGTTCTTATTACATGACCATTTTTTCACAGCTTTGCAATGTCCTACTTGTAATATGCGTTTTACAAGACCTGCTGCACTAGCAGAACACAAATCTACACATACCCCTGGTGGACCGTTTGTAAGACGACGTTTTATTTGTCCTTTATGCTCACCTGATGTTATGGGTGATAAAGATAATTCCAACTCACAAGAAAAAGATTGTCTTGTTGCATTTACAGCCAAAAGAAATTTAGATGCTCATATGCGTTTAGTGCATGCTAACCTTAAGTTTCCATGTACATGGCGTGGATGTCCTGTTCTTTTGTCTACCAAAGTAAGTAGACATCTAGTATATTTTTAGCAGTAACATGTGTTTGCCTATTAGCTTGATACATAGGAATATTTTAGTGACAAAATATATTGTCATACAAAATTATTATCTGTTAACGTCTATTACTAAATCATATGTTATTTCATCAACTGCTTGTCCTTTATTTTTATTTGTCTTGAGAAATGATTGGCTAGTGTGCCAAGATAGATACGTTCGGCGATAGGAATGTCAGTAAATATGTGATACATAACTTTGTATTTGTATCTAACACTGTATTTTACTGCCCTGGATTTCATTGGATGTTGTACTGATTTTCACTTTGCTAATAAGACACTGTATGCCTCGTGACTAGTTCTCAATCGTCCGTTGGATACTTTGTGACTTGAAGCACCATTTGATCTAGTTTTTGATCTTATGTATTTTTTCGATGATTCTATTAACTGTTATATAGCCTACCAAGTCGTACTGTCTGCTGTCAATTGCATGAATGCGGAATCCAGTTTATCGACGTTAGTAAACATTTTATTTTTGAATTTTTCCGCAATATACCTTTAGTTTGTTCGCTTTTTCAAGATTGATTGATACTGTACATGTTTCTACGTATCTCAGAATATTTTTAAGTATTTACATTCCAAATTAACATCTATGGAAAATGAACACTAAGTCACCTTGATTCAGCGAACATCATTTTTAATGTTAAATGTTTGCAGCAACTCATCATCGTATGATTATAATTTAAAACCTTAAGAATTTTTTGTCTGTCTACTCTGAGTCAATATATACACAAAAATACGATTTTCATGAATCTAAGCATTAGGTGTTTTTCTCACCATTTCTCATAGCTTCCAGTTGCTACGTGTACAATAAAATGTGATTCATGATTGTGTAAATTCTCATTATTCACTAGTTGACTAAGTAAGATCCATATGTCTCTTCAGGGCAACTGAGGTAATCTATGCCTCCCTTCATTGGCAATTTTTTTAGTGAGAAATAATACATTTAAGAACTTGTTTTATTTTTTAGTATTACACTGAGCTATAATTGAAGAGTTACGGACAGTCCTGAACCATGTCAGTAGGTGCGAACGTCTATCTATTCCACATAAACTTGTGTCACAATGGCTATATCAATGTATTCCGCACAGTATGCACGTTTAACTACTAGGACTGATGAAATTTCAGTCAAGCTGTCGACAGTGGTACAGTCCAGAAGCATTCTAAATTTGACATTTATATTTATTCGACTATATTACTTATGAGTAGCTGAAAAGTTTTAATCTCACTTTTCCTTTCTTATTCGACGTGAGAAGTCACTTTTGTCTATTTCATGAACATAGTAAATATTCAATTCTATTTATTTCACCACTTTACTCTTTATTGGTTTCTTTCTCCTAATATTTAGCAAAAACTGAATGAACATATGGAACGTCATCGACTAGGCAAGTCAGTTGCTTTCAAAAGCCGAAATAGACGTAATTCACATCATGTTTCAAGTAGAAAATTTAATGATAATAAAAATTTATTAATGAATAATAATGAAGATTATTGGGAAACAGCTAGTCAAAATAGCATTATAGCACTGTTAAGTGATGTAATTGATTGTTCAGCTAATCAAATTTATTAATTTTTTATGAAGTTAGTTACATTATTGTATATAATACTATTTCGAATTGAATAGAACAAGAAGAAAGGAAAACAGATATGTAATTAAAAATTTACAGAGTATTTATATATTTTGTTTCTATTTACATATATTTTCAAATTAACAAAGTGTATCAAATGATACGGAAAATAATAATAAACATTTATATTATACTACTTATTACAATCAATTTGTTACTTATAGTAATTAGCTTATTAGTTAAAAGAAAATCTAATTGTCATATGCTCACTAGTGACCAACTTCATGAAGGAATTCTCGGAGTTCTAGTAAGAAGCCATGACCAGTGGAACTAATCAGTGTCGGGTAGAGACAGGTATCTACCTCAGTACAATGGGAAATGGTCGCGCAATTTCGTGGATTGGTAGAGGTTAGACATTAAGACCGTTGGATGTCGGCTCAGTGGTCTGGAGGTTGAGCGTTTGCGTAGGGGACTGAAGGCGTTGGGTCTGGATCTTGCGAACGGGATCGCAGGTGCGCACTGCTGAGGAGTCCTAAAGTAGGACGAAACGGTCGTCCAGTGCTTCCAGGTTTTCAACGGTGGTCTAACATCAATCGGTTCATGATCTCGATCAATAGTTGTTAAAACATAGCCTATACAAAGTCATTGTAAAACTAAACAGATCTTTGTGTGTTTAAATGTGTATTCAAAACTTTTTTCATTTATTTATTTGAACACATGAACATTAGTACAAGGATGCACTGACTGCATATGCGCCACATAATAACATTGAGGTTGTGGAGAAATAGAGAATGGAGGGTGAGTAACTATGAATATAAATTAGGGTGTTAGAGTGAAGTAATAATAATAGTATTAATAAAGGCAGAAGCAGTTCAGTTAGGGAAAATACATTTACTTTTATGACGAAAATAAAAGTACAACAGAATTACTACTACTTTTTATTACGAACCATGTCCAATAACGTTGTGTCCAAGCCATTGCTTTTTCTCACATCGTCTTACGGTTCGTAAAACGATAAAACGATCTCATTTGTAAATTAAGCTGTTGCTTCGATATAAATTCATTTTACTCTCCGAAGCCACTAATAACTTATCTACCTCATCTACAAGTTCGATTATGATTATAACAAATACTACGACATTCAGTTAACATTTCTGTTACGCAACTCAAACTGAAGTTATGACAGTTAATCATGAGGTTTTTATAAGTTATAGGGTGATCTTATGAAAATTTCAAGAAAATAGCACATAGTGAATAAGGATTATAATTGTTGGGAAGGACAAAATTTGATACAATATTTGAAACTGCATCTGACCAACCGTATTATGTGGTTTTTAAACAATGAGAACTTCTGAATAAACCACTCTGAAAACAGCTACATTACGATATTATCAGAAGTAAATAGAAAGGAACCTACATAACATTAAAGTAGGACTGAGGATTGATGTGTGGCTAGTGAAGTGAAATGTGATTAGTTACTGAGAGTGAACAAACAAACACTTATCTTACTGACTATTATATATGTGACTTCCTTTCTTGTTATTGGTCCATAATTTGGACTCAGTGAGAGAGACTGCTTGTCATTGTGTGGTCTAAAGTATTGTCCAGCGTTTATTCTGGTTTTCTACTTTTTGTCATGAATCGGCCATCTGATGTAATATGATCTCGTACGTGTATCTTTCGAGTAACCAATCTTGCGGTAACCAGTCTTATCATAGAATAGCAATATGTTGTGGGAACAACCAAGTATAATAACTCTTTAGTTATATCAGGAACAATAACAGATTATAGCAAATTAGCTATCTCTAAAGGAGATAGATTATGTATAGAATTAGGATCTTAAGCCATCCACCTTTTATTTACATTCACCTACATCGTTTATTTTGTTGTAGTTCAGAAGGATTTCAGCTATCAATATTAAAGGGAATAAGAGTATTTATAACATCAGTTGGGATCGCACAGAATTAATATAGTTGTGCTGTTTTAAATAAATTCCTAGAGTAGGATGAATTGCTCCAATCTCGTTGATTACATTGATTACTCACGTGAGATTAAGGTATATTACTATAGAACGTAATATACGTCCAACATTCTATTTTGAAACGGTTGTGTAACTCCTAAGCAAAGATAAGTATATACACAAATATGCAATGTTAACTGTATACTTGAGTGTTTCACAAAGTAGGATCATAGGAACATCTGAAGAAGAAGAAGCAATTGCGAGAGTATTTCTAGGAAGAGTTTTCAAACCAAGCTCTAGAGAGAGAAAAAAGTAAAAGATCTATTCGTTGAGTTGTAAAACCTATATTCATTCACTATAGAAAAAACCGTTTGAGTTAGTAAATCTGGTCGATTTGTGTGAAACAAATTGTTTAGTAATAAAAGTGAAAATTGATAAACAGAAACATTTCTCGTTTGCTTATTCTTGTTATAGCCCAAAGGCCCCAATCAGAAGCAGCGAATTATCGATCGGACCAAGGACGCGTAAAACACGTGCGAGCAGCCTAGAGTCTTGATTGGTCCTGCTTTCCACCTAGCCTAGCCAGTTAATTCCAGAACATCAGTCTCAGCTTCTGTAATATGAATCATTATATTTCAAACATACTCTGTTTATATACCAATCAAACAGACCACAACGCACCAATAAAATATGAACAACATTTGTACAAGAATTAGCCAGATGTGGCTGTGAATGATAGAGGCAGTGACTAATAGACAGGGAATAATTCAAGAATGGAAAAACATATAATAACAGTTCATAGGTTAAAATAAAGCTTATGATAAGAGAGACATGAATATGAATAGTTTAGTTTATTGACAATTATACGATAAAAATATACAGTCAGTCAGTAACAACGTAGAACTTCGTACGTACGTACATCAGTTCGAGTTGCCACACCATATTAGCACAGAGATGCGGTTGTCGATTCAAATCCCATAGCGGTAGAGGTAGTAAGAGTATAAGCAGTAATCGGGAAGATTAAGGTTTGGAGATGTTATTTATAGAGTATAATCCAGTGAAATAAATTTGGAAAGAGAAAAAAGGGACATGAAGAATTCAGAAGATTAGAATTTGAGAGAACACAGAGAGTGGATGCACCTGCGCCATTGCAAACGATTTTGAGCCATGTCATTCAGGGTCTCTAACCATCGGTTGCTATCATCTCGCGGTCCCCAACCATGTAGTCTACACCTACCAACATGACTCAGTTCACTTGTCAGTGACTTCATGGACTTGTGCCATGTTTTGGATTGGCCGCCCCTAGCTTTCTTCCAACCTACTCCTATACCACTGAACATAGCACGTCGAGGCAGTCGGTCGTTGGGCATACATACCACGTGTCCCAGTCATCTTAACTGATGGATTTTCACTAATTCATCAATTGATTTGCCATCCTTACCTAGTACCCGGTCCCTAACAACTGCGTTACTTACTCGATGGTCCCAGGATATAAGAGCAATGTTTCGAAGACACCTATGATCGAATACCAGTAACCTACCAATATCCTCTACTCTTACCGCCCATGTTTCACTGCCATAAAGTAGGACGGGACGAACTGCTGTGCAGCAAACACGTCCTTTGTTTGATAGACGGATATCTGGTCTACACCATAAATGACGCAAGTTGGCAAAAGCTAGTCGAGCCTTCTGTATCCGTGCTGAGATTGTGTCACATACCAGACCACAAGAGCTGATGAAACTTCCAAGATAAGTGAAGTGGTCGACACGCTCAACTACTTCACTCTCTATTATTAGTTCGGGTGTCGATGCAACCCAATCCTGAAGCAACGTTTTCCATTTCGAGAGGGAGAATCGCCTCCCGAACATTCTAGCGTTGTTGCTTAGAGTGGTCAAAAGACTCTGCATTTTGTCAGGGTCTTCACCAAATAGAACTATGTCATCGGCATATTCTAAGTCAGCAAGTGAATCTCCTAGTAGAAGTTCAACTCCTGGAAATTTAGATGAGGAAAGTGTTATCTCTAAAAGTACGTCAAGGAAAGAGTTAATTAAGAATGGAGAGAGTGGACAGCCCTGACGAACACCACTTGAGGTAATCAGTTCTGATGACAGTTTGCCATAAGCCCTCACTTGACCAGTTGTGTTCGAGTAGAGAGCCTTTACAAGGTTAATGTACTTCTTTGGTACTCCTTTCAATGACAAACACTGCCATAGAACCTTACGATCAACAGAGTCGAATGCCGCCTTAAGGTCGAGAAATACTACCATTGTGGGGCGTCTGAATGTGTGTCTGTGTTCTAGAACCTGACGTAGTGTGAATATCTGATCTATACAACCACGTCCAGGTCGAAAACCAGTCTGATTTTCTCTAGTCTGCTCTTCACGAGCTTTGATTAGGCGTCGAAGTATTATTGAAGCTAATATTTTAGACACTATATTAGTCAAACTGATTCCTCTGTGATTGTCACAAGAGGACTTTTGTCCTTTCTTATAGACTGGCAAAATCAGTGATTGAGACCAGTCAGATGGGATTAAGTCCAGTTCCCAAATTCTACCTAAGACCTCGGTTAATCTCATTGCTAATACTGGACCACCATCCTTAAAAATCTCAGGAGTAAACCTGTCAGGACCTGCTGCTCTCCCTCGTTTTAGATTTCCTATGGCTTTTTCAACTTCGTAAAAAGTCGGAGGACCTACATTAACTTGCCATTCAGGTTGACTAGAGATCGTGGGAAACCGAAGTGTGGCTGAAGGCCAGTTGAACTGATCCCTAAAGTGTTCTGCCCATCGATCCAATCTCCTGGATTGAGAATGAATAATATGTCCATCTTTCTCTGAGATTGTTTCGCTAACGGTCGGGTTCCTAATTCCGGTTTCCTTAACGAGTCTGAACAATTGTCTGCTATTACCTATTGCCGCTGCCTTTTCCATCTCTCTTGCTTTCACCACCCACCACTGTTCGCGATCATTGCGTAGGCTTCTTGTCAGCTTGCGCTTAAGCTGACTCCGCTCTTCATTATGTTCAGAGCCAGGTGGAATGAGTTTCCGAGCATCTATCAGTGAGATAGATGCTGCTGAGATCCAGTGTTGCTCCCTAACCTTCTGGTTTACCTTACTAGCAGATATCACTGCTGTTTCCACAGCTTTTCGGATATCACTCCATGCTGCATCGGGGTGGGCATTACATACATGGCTGCCTAACTGTTTTCCTAGTTGTTCCTGAAATATACTCTTAGCTTGACTATCATTAAGTAGGCCCCTAAGAGGTTTTCTTGCAGCGTCTTTCCTACGTCCAGTAAGACGCAAGCAAATACGCGCTCGCACTAGAGCATGATCTGAGTCTAAGCATGTGCTCCAGAATGAGCGACAGTCTTCTATCGAGCCCCTCCATCGGTGGCTGATAGCGATGTGATCTATTTGGGTCCAACGTTGGGACGAATTAGGGGGTCTCCATGTTAAAAGATGTTTTTCCTTATGTTTAAAGTTAGTATTTGCAAGGAACAGGCGGTTATCTGAGTATAGCTGCAACAGACGGTCGCCATTATCTGTTCTTTGAGCCACGACACCATAGGATCCACCTAGGTGTCTTTCCCTATCGCTTAGTTTACCTACTTGAGCATTAAAGTCACCGGCCACTAATACTACATCCGAGCGCTTAGCTTTTCGGAGAAGGTCCGAAAGCTTTCTGTAAAACTCATCTTTTACATCATCTGCGCTGCAGTCAGTGGGAGAATAGGCAGAGACGACCAAGAGGCAACGACGAGTGTCCCTATCTTTCCGGATCCTTACTGTTCCATTCAGTCGGACAGCGCACAAACGACTGTCTACTGGGATCCAGTCTAAGAGAGCTAGTTCTGCCCTAGAACTCAATACTATACCTACACCGGCGAGGCCACGGGAAGCAGAATCAGGGCTCCCAGATACACGAAGCGTAAATCGAGTCGGTTCTTTATTTTGACATGGTGAGGTCAAATGAATGACGCTACTTGGGTCCTGTATGCGCGTTTCGGAGACGCAGCACACATCGATGGCGCGAGATTCTAAAGTTTTAGCTAAGGAAGCCTGCTGTCCTATTTGGCAAAGTGTCCGTACGTTAAAAGTTCTTACGTGTAGTTTAGAGCGTGGTTTCAGGAGACCAGGAATGGCGTTCCACGTACTCGAATCGTTTGCCCTAGCGGTGCGAGGTGATAAAGAGACGTGGGGAGGGTTAGTCGGGGAGATAAGAGAGGTATTAGAAGGTGTAGGAAAGATTTGAATGTGACCACCTTGGTCTCGTGTGCTGTTACGGGTATGAGGGCTGATATCACTTCCCGGCTGCCAACACCGTGGAAGGGTATTTCTTGAGGAACCTGAAAAGGAAATTGGATTAGTGTTGGTCTTGACGACCTGGGAGCGTGACCGCAGAGCCCAAGGGACAACTGCTTGAGGCCGGTCGCGCACGGCCTTTTTGTGGAAGATTTTTGACGTGTTAGCTCCGTTCTTCAAAGGGCCTTACCGCCGGAGACGGAAATCCGTGAGGTAAGGTGAGGTGTGACATTTTTAGGGTCGACCTTTTCTAACCCCACCCCTCCTTGTGGGAAGGCAGCATCGCTGTCATGCTGGATGTCCGAGGGAAACACCTTACTGCTGTCACACCCCTCTACAGTCAGCAGTACGACTTCGCCCTCAGACCTTGAGTTGCTGCTTTTAGTCTTATCGTTCACCAATCGACCTGCCTGGCATGGTAGAACCTGCAGGAACATCTGTTCCAGCCAATATAGCTCGGTTGGGTCATCACGATAGGCAAGCCCGACCACCGCGTCAAGGTAGCAGCTTCGATCGGGGATAAAAATATACGCACAGTATTGGTCTATCAGTAGATCCCAAAAGTTAGCATTCACTATTCTTGTCGGGACATAACAATTCTTAAATAAATTCATACATGTAATCATCTTCATCTCATCAAAACAAACGTTTGAAAGGAATTTTAAACGATCATCTTGTTGTTTTAATAACATTTTTAAGTGTTATTTTATGCTTGTAACTTATTTACAATATCTAACTTTAAGTGATCGGTTGAGAACGTTTATCTTAATTCTTACTATCCGATTATTTTCAAAGTTACACATTCATTTTCATTTCTTTAGCCTTAAATAATTATTCACAATAACTCATTGATTTTTAAGACAAAGAATTCCACTTTCGTTTCGCACCCCTGTTTTTTTCTTATTCTTTCATAATCGTTTGTAATGACCAACTCAGTGACCAATCATTGTATTGTAGTTTGCCGTCGAGTCGTTGTTGAATATGATCATCACTACAAGAAGGTTGGGTACCAGATATCAGAAGGCGATTGGAGGTTGTAGCGAGATATATTTGTTGGCGATCTCGTGGTATCGAAAGAATACCGAGATTGTGCCAAAGGATTACAAGCGGAATCACTGAGCAAACGTAAATGCGTGCAAGGTCACAATCAACGGAAGGAAGAATGTTTTTAGTACAGTTAAACAAACAAGTACAGTAAAACAATCACTGGTACAATTGGTTATAATAATAACTGTTTCCATTAAACCAGTCGCCTTTTCTTTATAAAAGTAGGTCACTACAGTATTCTACCAATGATTTTTATGGATGACAGAATATATATAAATACTATCCATTAGGTACATTATCATTTAATTGGTAATGATTAGTGAAAGTTGACTGGTGAAATTCAGACATGTCGGAAGTAATTCAGTTGCACTGGATGATTGTCTTACTATATCGTAAATTGATTTGAGTTGAAACTTTATTATTGGGCACCGAACTAGCAGTTTTATTGATTAGGCGTTCACGTTGAAGCCTTAGAAGTTTTGCATTCGATACCTGATGGGATCAAGTGAATGAACTGTTGAGAAGTTGCATAATAGGACGAAAAACTTTTCCATTTCTGTTCAATATCTGTGACTGAGATTAATCTGTTGCGAATAAAACCTACAAACTAATTTTTTGAAGTCGACCATTACATACTGATGTGAAGTTATAATGAGGAACTAATTAAAAGGATAAAATTGCTTCATTCAGTTTATGTTTTCAACTATTTAAATGCAACGATTCAAACTGTGATCATAATGCAATTATAAATTATTAAAAGTACTTGACATTGTATTACTATTCTAATGTGTTTACAAATTTTTATTAGCTTCCTTTGAATTTTAGACTAATTTTTCTCTTCTATCATTTTTGATGTCATCACTTTTCTACGTTTGAACTCTTTGAATGTAACTAAAAACCTTTTAATATTACTTACTTACTTACTTACGCCACTGACCAGCATTCTCCAACCCACTCTCTCCTGGGCCTTCTTTTCTAGTTCCATCCAATTCTTGTTCATCTTTTTCATGTCTATTTTCATTTCTCGGCGTAATGTGTTCTTTGGTCTTCCTCTTTTCCTTTGGCCTTTTAATATAGTTAGTATGCTATAGGATGATTGCATTCCTATCTTGACTTTGTGTACATTTTAACTGAATAACTCTCAATATGTTAATTGGTCAATAGTGTAAGAAACCGAAACGAAATATGTTAGAAATAAATTCACTTGGTGTTGTTTTACTTGTATCATCCCATTGTTATTTAGGAGTGGAATTGATCAGTCTCATGTTGGTATATGTGCATCCTGTGCGGATTGCGAATGAAACATGCGTCCTGCATTTCACTGCTGGTCACTACTCATTTTTACTTAAAAAACTTGTAACTTAAGGCTATATCGAGGCAATCCGCGCAGGATGAACATGTACCAACAAGAGACTGATCAGTTACAATCCTAAACAACAATGGGAATATACAAGTAAAACAACATCAAGTGAATTTAAGCTTCACCCTAATACACAAGTAGGTAGCTATCAGGACTTAGTAGCTAAGCAGATAACGCGATGGCGTTTGAAGTGAATGGTATTGCGTTCGAGTCACGGAGTGAACATTAACTCTGGGATGCAGGTACATTCGGCTGACGAGCCCCGAATAGGATGAAACGCGAGTCAAACTGGATTTCACTGCTAGCCACTATCCGTCTTTGCTTAAAAAGCTTATGTTAGAAATAGTTTACTTCCAAAATTAAATTCAAATGATACGAACAGTAAACACAACAGTTAGTGTAATAATAAATATCGTTTAATTAGTCAATATATACATAGAAGAGAATCAATCATCAAGCGTTCTAAGTAAAACAGTGTTTCAGCGGATCAGCGAAATAAAAGTGTAGCTTAAAATAATTACCTTTGATTATACAAATACTTTTCTACGGTCGTCATCCCTTAAACTATGAGATTAAAATCGCTTCATATATTTATTTCTACGAACTAATTCTTTCTTCCTGTACTATATCCTTATTACAATCTTTCTTTTATATAATGCTACCATTGAATTAACTACTTTTATGAATCCGATGTTTATCTTATTGTGCTAATCAGGTGTAGCAACTTGGATCGATTTATATACGTGCCTGGTCCTACATTGTAGCTGACTGACTGAAGAACTGATTACAGGCGTGGATATACAAATCAGAAGCATAGATTGAATTACTATAAGCTATAATTACAACTCATCTAACAAGATAGTATTCGAAGACTTCACTAATTCAAGTGTGTAAATACTTGAAAATTGTTTCCATATAATTGATAATTTTAGCCACTATTCATTGGTGAATAATATTTAATCAATATATTAACTTGAACAAATTAATTGACCAATCAAATATCATCTAACTTCTGTGTTAATATTTATTTGAAATAGCACTATCTGTTTTATGTTAAAAGTTACATAGTTACAACAAAAAAAAGAAACAAGTAAGTTCATTTTATTTTGTTCCCGGTTTAATACATGAAAGTACATGAAGATAATTTACCCAATAATAGTTGTACGTAATTATATTATATAACTTACTTACTTACGCCTGTTACTCCTCGTGAAGGAGCATAGACCGCTCACTAGCATTCTCCATCCAACCCTGTCCTGGGCAATCCCTTCCAGATCCTTCCAGTTCTTATTCATCCTTTTCATATCTGCTTCTATTATCCGACGCAATGTGTTCTTTGGCCTTCCTCTTTTCCGCTTCCCTTCAGGATTCCAAGTTAGAGCTTGCCTCGTGATGCAGTTTGACGATTTGCGTAATGTATGTCCTATCCATTTCCATCGTCTTTTCCTAATTTCCTCTTCAGCTGGAAGTTGGTTTGTTCTCTCCCACAGAAGGCTATTGCTGATGGTATCCGGCCAATGGATGTTGAGTATCTTGCGTAGACAGCTATTTATAAATACTTGTACATTGCTGATTGTGGTTGTTGTAGTTCTCCAAGTTTCAGCTCCGCACAGTAGAACTGCTTTGACGTTGGTATTGAATATTCTCACTTTGATACTAGATGACAGTTGTTTTGAGTTCCATATGTTCTTCAATCGAAGAAATGCGGCCCTTGCTTTGGCAATCCTCGCCTTTTTGTCTGCATCTGACCCTCCTTGTTCATCGATGATGCTTCCCAGGTATGTGAAGGATTCTACATCTTCCAGAGTTTAGCCATCAAGAGTGATTGGATTGCTGTTCTCCGTTTTGAATTTGAGAACCTTGATTTTCCCCTTGTGTATGTTGAGGCCTACTGATGCATAGATCGCTGTTACACTGGCTGTCTTTACCTGCATTTGTTCGTGTGTATGGGATAGGAAGGCTAGGTGATCTGCGAAGTCCGAATCGTCTAATTGGTTCTGAGCTGTTTATTGTATGCCGTGTTTTCCCTCAGATGTCGAGGTCTTCATAATCCAGTCTACTACCAAAAGAAAGAGGAAAGGAGAGAGTAGACAGCCTTGTTTGACTCCGGTTTTTACTTGGAATGCATCTGTCAGCTGTCCTCCATGCACTACTTTGCACTGTAGTCCGTCGTATAAGTTCCGGATAATGTTAACAATCTTCTCAGGAATTCCGTAGCGTCGAAGACGTTTCCATAACGTTCTCCTATCTACACTGTCAAATGTCTTTTCATAATTAATGAAGTTGATGTATAATGACGAGTTCCACTCAACTGATTGTTTGACGATGATCCGTAGTGTCGCAATTTGGCTAATAATATTTAATCAATATATTAACTTGAACAAATTAATTGACCAATCAAATATCATCTAACTTCTGTGTTAATATTTATGTGAAATAGCACTATCTGTTTTATGTTAAAACTTACATAGTTACAACAAAAAAAAAGAAACAAGTAAGTTCATTTTATTTTGTTCCCGGTTTAAATGAGATTTACAAAAAAAATTATTTATTGAGTAATAATAATATACATGAAAGTACATGAAGATAATTTACCCAATTATAGTTCTATATAATTATTATTATATAACTTATTTAGATAATCATTCAAACGTAATTAATTGTTTATTATTGAATCAAATAATTGATAATGATTGATATATAAACGAAAAAAATCGAATTTTAATTTATATACCAGGACGAAACGGCCGTCCAGTGCTTCCAGGTTTTCAATGGTGGTCTAGCTTCAACTGACTCATGATTTCAAACTGTGAAATTTCTAAAATTCTCCACAAAACCCATTCTGATTATATATAATACATGATATCTTACTATAATAGTTCACATTGTTTATGATCATACACCATTTAACTTTGTCCTCTACTTTCATATCCAATTGTTTTCATTCACTGTATATTCTTTAAATGTCTATTTTCAATTCTCAACGTAAGATGTTATTTTAGTCTTCCTGTTTTTCATTTCTTCTAAAGATTTTAAGTTAACGATGATCTTGTAATGTAGTTTGATGATTTCTTCCATGTATGTCCTCGTTATTTCCATCATCTTTAATAAACATGATATAACATCTTACTATGGGCGGCCTGCTTGAGCATCTGGGCTACCTGTTCCTGCCGTCTAGATATTTCAACAAGTTATCTATTTTTATTTGTTTTAATATATTATTATGTCTATTAATCGCATGATGTATTCTGCTGCGTTTCTGAAAAGTGTACAACCTTTCGTTGTCAAAGTTACAAAAAACTCAATAAGTGAGAATGTGGTTGCTGGCAATATACAACGAAAAGAATGCACATCATTCAGATGTTCATTTACTGGACTGCTAGCATCTAACTGTCGGTCACTCAATATTTATCTCCAGGACCGACCAAGAAGAAAGAAACGGAAATTTGTTGAAATACTTTGAGCTGAGAATTCTATATTGTACCAAAAATATAATATTGAATAAAGCTGATGATCATAAAAACATCAATTCAAAAATTTATGGTCTATTGGTAGGTGAAAATTACTTGGTTGAGATTGATGAGATTATTGTAATTAGTGATTAGAGATATTGGATGATAAGGCTCATAATTGATCATAAAGGATCTAATAAATTCACTCTATCTCTTCTCCTAGAACTTAAGTTTTAAAATGATCTTTTCATTCAGTGAACTTATATCTTTTCCAACCATACTGTTTATGCCTAGAATTTTCTACTATCACTACTAATTTTATTACTATGGTATTTATCTTAATAATTCTATCTTATTATGCCGATATGATAATGATAACATTGACTAATGTATTTATATGCCAAGTTTTCCGTTGATATTGATACAAAATTACTTTTGTTTTAAAAATGTAATTTCTATGTTATTTTTAGTTTTATAATATGAAATATGAAATTTAGTATCTAATGAAAATATATTGAAATTCCTTACAATTGATACAAACATCCACATTCATACAACTTGATTCTAGTCGGTTAAGCGCCTAGCGCGAGACTGATAGGTCCTGGTTTCGAATCTCGCAGGGTGCGGGATCGTAGATACGCATTGCTAAGGAGTCCCATACTAGGATGAAACGGCCGTCCAGTGCTTCCAGGTTTTCCATGATGGTCTAGCTTCAATTGATTCATGATTTCAATCAGTGAAATTTCTAAAACTCTCCACAAAACCCCTTCTGATCATTTTATTTAATCAATTATTTATTATCATTATTGATTTTATTTTATTTTATTTCTTTTAAAGTATTATGAATAATAATTGGAAGAGACCAGATTTACCAAGTAAATGTACATTTTCTTCAAAACAATCAATCATTGAAAGTCCTCATCATCATCATCATCACCATCTTCATCAGGATCATCATCATCATGATAATTCAATGTATGTTTTTCTAAAAATCAATTGATATTCTAAAGACAATTCAATTAATTAATTTAGTTTCAAAAGAAATAAAATTTTAAATCATTCATTAGAATTAATTGGTAATACACCTTTAATTCAACTAAATCAAATTGTAAAGAATGAAGGTCTAGAATGTGAACTATGTAAGTGATAGAATATAGAAATTTTGTAAAGAAAAAATATCTTACTATTTTATAGTAGGAAAATGTGAATTTCTTAATATTGGTGGTAGTATTAAAGATAGAATTGCAAAACGTATGATTGAAGAAGCTGAATTAGAAGGTAAATTAAAACCTGGGGATACAATTATTGAACCAACTTCGGGAAATACTGGTATGTCTTTCTTTTTTCTTTTTTTTTAAAAGTTTGTTTATTCTATTACAGAAATGTATATATGAAATCATACACTTCGAATGCCGGTTCAATAGTCTAGTAGGTTAAGTGTTCGCGCGCGAGATTGAACGCCATGGGTTCGAATCCCATGAGCGGAATCGTGGTTGTGCACTGCTGAAGAGTTTAAAAATAGGACGAAACGGCCGTCCAGCGCTTCTAGGTTTTAAACGGTGGTCTAACATCAATCGGTTCATGATCTCAATCAGAAACTTAGAATTTTATTAAGTAATGTCTGTATTTATTATTATTATTTGTAAATAGGCACAAAACGAAAGTTTTAAAGATTCATACTAATAAGAGCTCGAAGAAAGCTGTGACCATTAAAAAGCGTATGTTAGCAGAGTTAAGTATTGAACGAGGGAATAAAATTTTTAAACTTGAAATTTAGTTGGTTTACTATCGATTCCTTTGCTTCTATGATCAATTGGAAATGCAGTTCTTTAAATGTTGAATAAAGAGTTCACTTTCAATCGATACTGTAACTAAATAATATATTTGTAATATCCCAATGAGTAGAAAAAATGGATTTTCTGATGTTTCGTAACTTAGTGTAAGCCACTTCTTCAGAGGATAAATAACCCTTAAAAGTTTTCTATGTGAATTGAAATTCAATCCTTTCTCTATCAGACTGATTTCATGATTGGTTAAGTTTCTATCTGAGAGATTATGAACAATTCTTATTAGATTTTATTGCTGAAGTTTTCATATCTTTCTTCCTTTCTTTCTTCGATCCTTTCAAATTTTTTGATTTGACGGCGTTTTGATGAATCTAAATAATGGCGTTCTCTTCCCATAAACAGGTTAGAAATTGTAGTTTGTAATTCTGCATGATCATCTAGGTCTTTGAATCGTTCACGATATTTTTCAAGTAAATATGTGCATTTGTGAATGCGTTCTCGTAAAAATATTCGAGATGAGAGTTGTAAACTTCGTTTATTAAATATCCTGTTATTGTACCAATTCCATTTACACTTGGATAATTTGATCCGGTTATTAATGGGTTTGTTACTTATTCTCTGAAGGAATGGCTTACACTAAGTCACGAAACGTCAGGGAATCTAACTTTTCTACTCATTGGGATATTACAAATATATTATTTATTTATAACTATCTACCCAATGTTCAATTTATTCGAAATTATCAAGTCAAACCGTGATAATAATACCTAAAAAATACTGTAATGGTCCGGATCAAGTAACAATTGATCAGTACACAATTTGGGGCCCAATGATAAAGCTTGCATTAAGATTTATGAGAGGGAGATAGAAGAGTGATCAAATATATGTTTTTCTAGGATTTCAAGGAAACTCTTGCTTTATTTCTACTGGTTTAAAAGTTTTTAAATACTTAAGTTTAACTTTGTGTGATTATTGTTCAGTGACATGAAAAATTCCGTAATTGTTTGCGCTCACCTGAGAAAAGCACAGTATTAGCAAAACACTTGGAGACCAGGCGAAAATACAGTTCAGATGGGAGAACGTACCGAGTGATGTAAATGGACGATTGAAGGCTGTGTATATCCATTGTATAGATACTTTGTAACTTTTTACAACAAACGTACAATACACCTGCCTATTGTCTTGTTTTACAGTGGTACCTGCTTCCATAGTCAAACTTATCATTACAAATACAATTAACTATCATCCCATAGAAAATATTCATAATCATATCTACTCTCCACAATTATTATCAACATCAAATATTGGAGTAGTTATAGTGAATATACATATTTGATTACTTATTACTAATTTTAAATAGGTATTGGATTGGCGCTTACTGCTTCTCTTAAAGGTTACCGATGTATAATTGTAATGTCAGAGAAAATGAGTAGTGAAAAGGTAAACTATCGTAGTTTTCTTTTGGTGATTTTGCACTTTTGTTTAATTATTGTGTTGTCATAATCAAGAATTACTGGCCTCATGAAGTAAAATTACATTTTGAGTATGAACCAACTAGTTCACATTTGTAACTCAATTGTACACCTATTGATATATGTAAGTTAATTGGGTTATGAATAGGTGTTAGTACGTATTAGAAGAAAATCTTTCCAAAATTTCTATACTAAACTGTTTAATGAAAAATATCAAAAGAATTTGAATAGTCATACGACTTGTAGGATTAATACAGTCTAGTCTGAATTAACTGATGTTATTTGTGTGAAGATCATGTCATTAAATGAATGAATTGAAGTTAATTTTATAAAACACTGAATTCTATCTCAGTAGCTTAAATATTTCGTGATCAAAAAGTTTCTCAAAAGTTATAGGTTTATTTTTGTGTATAACATGAGTACGTATTATTATAGAGTCATGAAAACAGTTTGGCATTAGTGTAAGTGACTAGACATCCAGTGCATTATGTTTAAATGTTAGATATTTGAAAGTGATTGCTAGGTATACCTTGTAACTAGGTTTCTTTCTTGTTGATTTTTTCTATGTAACCACAGAGTATGTAATGTTAAGCCACTTTGACAAGATGCCAAATTTGGACTTGACCGATAGGATTTGATTACTTCTAGGATATAGAGCAAACATAAGATTGGTCACCACTTAATGATCAACCAGTGAGGCATCTATGAAGTACTCTATGGTCGTCAATATTTCCTTATTTCAGGATAGTTAGTGAAGTATATTACCTTCAGATTTCTATATATTCAATCTTATTATTTAGATCTGATGAAGCCGAATTAGTTCACGTTTAAAAATTTCTATTATTCTCATAAGTTATCTGATAGTTATACAACACATTAACTGAAGGTGATTATATGCTCATTTAGCAAACTATTTCGTTCTTTATTATGATCAAATGAATCAGTATTGAAATATACCGTTTTTACTGTTCTATTCTTATAAAGGAATCGTACTTAAGATGCCTTGGAGCTGAAATTGTTCGTACACCGGCTTCTGCAAATTTTGATCATCCTGATTCATTGTTTCGAGTGTCAGAAAAAATAAAAAATGAAATTGGTCCATCTGCACATATCATGAATCAATATACAAATCCATATAATCCAATAGCTCATTTTGATGAAACAGCTGAAGAAATTCTTCGTGATTGTACAGAAGAAAATGGACAAATGAAATTGGATATGCTAGTAGTTGGTGTTGGAACTGGTGGTACAATAACTGGAATATCAAGGAAAATAAAAATGAAAGTGCCTAATTGTTTAGTAAGTTTATTTTGAACATCAATCTGTTCTTAATCTCACACATAAAATTCACTTTGGTTGATCGATTTTGAGATTTTACAAATCAATGAAACTATAAAATGATGATACTGTCGATTATATGATATGAGTCTTAATCATTAAGAAGGCATTCATTCCTAGATTCAATATGCCCTTTCATAAAGGGCACTAAGCAGGATGGAATCTAGATCTATAACTTAGTACAGACTGCCTACATGTAAGTAAGATAAAAAAACGAGACGAAGAATGATATAACGTTCTTTAAAATTGTGGCTACAGCACAACTCGACCAGTTAATACAGCTAGGTGGTATGACAGTGGTTACTCCCAAGTGCTCAAATAGTGTTAATACTACGGTTCTACAGAAGGTCATTTGTAATCGGAGTAGCTCTGTGTTAATGCCCTGAATTGTGGAACTGACTGACGCCAGTTTAAATCCCATATACAGAATCAAGACTGAAAAGCATGTCCTACTGATCAGGGCCAATAAGAACAAAAGACCGGTCCAGACTTTATTACTGACTATCTTTAACCTTCAAACGTCTTGATAGTTAGTTGAATTTTTGATAGAATAGTTTGTCATGAGAATCTATTAATTACAGTGAACAGTTGGATCATAGTGACTAGTGAGTAGTATATATATATATAGTATATTGTACAATATCAATCGGAGTTTGATTATTAGTTAGCATTAGAGAAATAATTTACCACTATCACAGTTATTCTCTTTTCATATTAGACAGTAGTTAATCATGTGTCTTACAATAGATGTAGTCATATATTGCATATGTACACTCAAAAAAATACACCAACAACCTTTTAATAGTTCAGTTCAAACAAGATTTACTAGAACATACCTCTGAGTGATTATTTTATTCGCTCATGAGTTAAAATCTGCTAACTTCAGTAGAAATACTCACTTATACAAATCATCACACCGTAAGTTTCTGACATACCTATAATTTTCAGTTGGATTGTTAGGGCCAAGAATAGTGCCAATACAATGCTCGTTAGATATATAGTAAGAAGTTGAAAGTTTCTTAGTTAGTCAGTTGATAGAGATTAATTAAGGAAACCGTTTCAAGTTGTTAGCACAAGACATGTATTTCATCTTAATTTCATTTTCTAAAACAGTATCCATCCATAATTGTACTAAGAATTAAGTAAAAAATCTTCAAATCTAATTTCATGTTGACTAGTAATTCCACAACATTGATTTTGGTTTCTTTAACATTTCAAGTTATTCACTGGGTTCACTTGTTTTTATTGAACTGTTGAGCTTTCTTATGATGCCTTTTTTTGTAAAAGCCTAACTTTACCACATATTATAGATTGTTGGAGTAGATCCAATTGGTTCAATTCTAGCCAATCCAGAATGTCAAGAAACAACTCCATACGATGTTGAAGGTATTGGATATGATTTTTTCCCTACTGTCTTGGATACAAATGGAATTGATAAATGGTGTAAAACAGGTGATCATGAATCTTTTGAAATGGCCAGGCGACTTATACATGAAGAAGGTTTACCATGTGGTATGTTAGACGTTTGCATTTGATCATTTATGGATTTATTATGTTTTTTTTTTTTGGTTTTGATGTATTTGAAACACTTTGTATTCTTCATTCCGATAACTCTCTGACTAATACATTTCAATTTACATCACCTGAGAATTAGAATAAACCAGAAAGCAACGTATGTATCTAGACAACAGTCAGAATAAATGACATGAAATGAAAATTAATTTTTTCATGCAAGACATTCTAGATTGCACGAGGTTAACTGGCAGAATAATGTCACTATCTATTGAAATTATCCGTGAGTCCTAAAATGAACAAATCAGCTTGCCTGAATCATTTTCTTATTAAATATATGAAACTGATTTGTTAGAAGTTAGTTCCTAAGCCAACTCTAAATCTAAAATATGGGTAATAAGATAGTCTGAAAATAAATAGGAGAGTCTTTCGTCTTGGAGGTATGCAAAAGTTATGTCTTTTGATTAGGTCAATAGGCGTAAGAGATGATAACGTGAGAGTCGCTGGAATGAATCACACTGTAACAGATCGTTTTTATAATCGGTTATCACTTGTTCACTTAATAACATTTTACACTCAGACCTTTTTGTTTCCAAAATCTGATTAACAGGTATACGTAGTTGTTTTTCGTATTTAATGTCCTAATTGAATAATTCTAGTGGTCTGTTACAACACAAATGTATTTTGTATATCACTACTCATGATTTCAATTTTGACAGAGTTCATTTATCCAAGTTAATAGACCGTATACCGTACTTCTAGATTCGATGAAACCAAAGATTTTCTTTTATTGTTTTCGTACTAACACTCTCGTTAGTAAACAAAAAGTTAGTGAAATTTCAGGTTTATCATTTCAGCATCCCTATTTAAATTTTGATAAAGTTATGTTCTGTGACCTGTGTAGTTTATCAATCAAGTTTCCATTATCCTTCTAGACAATATAATGAGTATAAACTTCAGACATAAGTGAACTATAAGAATTTCTTCACTACTGACAAACAGCTTGTTTTGTTTACATGAAACTGAATGATAATGTATTTGAATTTACAGTTTAGTGATGAAACTCATTTTCAAATAAATGATTAGATTGTGAAATAATTACTCATTGAAGACAATAGTGGATGATGGAGCAATTCGTGGATTGGTTGAAGTTAGATACTAACACTGTTGAATGTCAGCTTAGTGGTCTATAGCTTAAGAGTTAGTGCACAAGGCCGATAAGTCCCGGATTCAAATCTTGCGGGGTGGGACCGCGGATGCGCACTAAGATATAACAGCCGGTCAGGTTCTCCACGGTGCTCTAGCTTTAATTAACTCATTAATTCTACTATTAAATCATTATAATATTTACAAAACCTCTCTCTGATTAAAATAATTAGATATAAATATTTATGACATGATTACAAAATTATAAACATCTACATTCATATATATGAAGTTTGGTTATTTATATCTCATGGTTATTTAATATAAACACTTTGATTTATTCTAATTCATAGAAACAACATTTAAGTTCACATTATGTGACAAATAACAAACCAAATATATGTTTTACGGCTGATTATTATTATTATTCTAAGACCGGAAAAAGTGTTGTTTGAATGTTGTTTGAATAAATAAGTCGGAAGTCGTGTTGATTAGTTGTGATAAACTAATCAAATAAATTATACAAATAACAACTAGTCATCACGGTTAATTAATATATAAATGATGATTATACTAGTATAGGGGTTGTGGAGATTATTAAGTTTTTGATTGAGATCATGAACCGATTAATGTTAGACCATCACAATTGAAAACCTGGAAGCACTGGACGGCCGTTTCGTCCTATTGTGGGACTCCTCAGCAGTGCGCATCCACGATCCCGCGAGCGGGATTCGAACCCAGGGCCTTCGGTCTCGCGCGCGAACGCTTAACCAACTGGACCACTGAGCCGGCATCCAATGGTGATAGTTTCTAACATCAACCAATCCACGAAATTGCGCGACCAACTTCCATTGTACTGAGGTAGATACCTGTCTCTACCCGACAAGGATTAGCTCCACTGATCACGGCTTCTCACTAGAACTCCGAGAATTCCCTCACGAAGCTAGTCACTAGTGAGCACATGTTAATTACTAGTATAGGGGTTGTGGAGATTATTAAGTTTTTGATTGAGATCATGAACCGATTAATGTTAGACCATCACAATTGAAAACCTGGAAGCACTGGACGGCCGTTTCGTCCTATTGTGGGACTCCTCAGCAGTGCGCATCCACGATCCCGCGAGCGGGATTCGAACCCAGGGCCTTCGGTCTCGCGCGCGAACGCTTAACCAACTGGACCACTGAGCCGGCATCCAATGGTGATAGTTTCTAACATCAACCAGTTGGCTAAGCGTTCGCGCGCGAGACCGAAGGCCCTGGGTTCGAATCCCGCTCGCGGGATCGTGGATGCGCACTGCTGAGGAGTCCCACAATAGGACGAAACGGCCGTCCAGTGCTTCCAGGTTTTCAATTGTGATGGTCTAACATTAATCGGTTCATGATCTCAATCAAAAACTTAATAATCTCCACAACCCCTATACTAGTAATTAACATGTGCTCACTAGTGACTAGCTTCGTGAGGGAATTCTCGGAGTTCTAGTGAGAAGCCGTGATCAGTGGAGCTAATCCTTGTCGGGTAGAGACAGGTATCTACCTCAGTACAATGGAAGTTGGTCGCGCAATTTCGTGGATTGGTTGATGATTATACTAATTTGACGAATATTAGTTGGTGGAGTTTTGTTCTCTGAGCTGGATGGTTTGGTCGTGGAGCTTTCATCGTTCTTCTGAACGACATCATCAGCACAAACTTCAGATAGAAGTGAAGTGTTCGAATTTCTACATATGTGTTTCACAGCTTGTTCTGTGCACATCGATGTTGATTGGTTTTTATTGACCTTAAGCTGTGAAACACATATGTAGAAATTCGAACACTTCACTTCTATCTGAAGTTTGTGCTGATGATGTCGTTCAGAAGAACGATGAAAGCTCCACGACCAAACCATCCAGCTCAGAGAACAAAACTCCACCAAAATCATCCACCTGAGCTACAAATCTTCTCCACCATCACGAATATTAGTCGAAAACTATGACTATTATTATTGTTATTATTAAAAGTTGTTGACATAGACTATGGTAACTAAATACTTCAGGATAGTTGATTTTTACATGCATAAGATTGCTTTCTAAGTACTGTCGCTGGCAAAATTACTTTGCAAAGATATTTAACCCATTGAACATCTTGTCAATAACTGTTTTATGAAAGAAAGAAAGAAAGCTAAGATTTAACCAATTAAGCCTTTTCAGCTTTTAATTCTGGGAGATCCACAGATTTTTTTTTCACTTCCACAGTTGTATTTCAATGTCATACATGAATAGTTCAACCACCAATCACAACTATCTACATTATAATTATATGTTCGGAATATTTATTTGATAAGTCTAAATAATGTTAATGTAATCACTAAATACAATTCTGATTAACATTTTTTATCTGATCCAATTCTGTTATGGAAAACGTTCTTAAGCCAAACTATTTAGTTAACTAATTCATAAGGCTCTTACAAGCAAGTTAAATAAACCTGAGCGAAGATAGCCAGTGTAGCAGTAGCATCTTCAGCATTGGACCTCAATTTACACAGTGGAAAAAGCAAAATTCTGAAATACAACACAACGAGCATCAACCCAATTACACTAGACGGAGAAACTCTGGAAGATGTGGAAACTTTCACGTACCTGAGTGGTCAGCAACATCGATGAATATGGAGAATCCTATGCAGATGTGAGGGCAAGGATTGGCAAAGCAAGAATAGCATTCCTACATTTGAAGAACATATGGAACTGAAAACAACTGTTTCCAAGTGAACATCTAAATCAGGATCTTCAATACGTACGTTAAGACAGTTATTTCTACTGTACGGAGCTGAAACTTGGAGAACAACCATAACCATCATCAGAAAAGTACAAGTATTTCTAAACAAATTTCTACGTAAGATAATGAATATCCCTTGTCCGGATACTATCAACAACAGCCTACTATGGGAAGGAACGAACCAACTTTCATCAGAATGTGAAATTAGGCGGCTGAGAGGTTGATATGACATAGATTACTGAAATCATCAAACTGCATCACAATGTAATACATAACTTGGATTCCTGAAGGTAAAAGGAAAAGCGAAAGACCACAAAATACATTATATAGAGCATTGAAGGCAGATATTAAAAGAATAAATAGCACTTGGAAAAGACTGGAAAGGAGAGCGGAGGATAGAGTTAGCTGGAGAATCTTTGTTGGAGATCTATTCACATTCACGAGGGATAACACGCGTTAGTAAATAAGTGAGTGAAAGCTTATTGAATCCAAAGAAATTAATGGATGGTATGAAGGTCAGTAGATGTAAAAGCTGAATAAATATTTCAACTAACTTTAATGAGTTGGCTGGCTATTTGGTTTGTACAGCAGACATTATACAGGAAACTTCCCTTGGTTGTTTTACAAATTTTATCAAACTGTTTGATAACCATAGTTAATAACTCAGTTAGATGTTCATATTCACTGCTTCCACTTTTTTCCTTGTTCACATTTGAATTTTCACTTTTTGTCGTTGGATGGTTCAGGTAGCTTTTAAGTGTGCCGATCCATATTTACTCCACTGATATATACCAACTTCTAGAAAAGAAGCAACAATAAGTTGTAGATTCATTACATTCTAGAAATATTGCACTGTTTAAACTAGAATGAATCGAAATTCACTCTGTCGCGCAACCCAGTGGCTGTTTGAACTAATTAGTTAACAGATGACGCATTTAGTGTTTGAGGCGAAAACTACTGAAGTTGAGTCCCAATGTGACTATCAACATTGGGGTACAGGTACATCCAGCTGACGAGTTCCAAACAAGACAAAATCTAGTAACATACTTGCTATTCATTATATATTTGTAAAATATTTGAAATCTTTGTTCGATACATTTTTTTAGTATAATTTGACCAAATGTAGTCGCCGTTTCCTACTAGTTGGCATTGTTTAGCCAGAAATATCTACAATATTCAGATAACTGACTCATTCTCTGTGTAGTTCAAAGCTTCATCTCTCACCTTTACAGTTTGGGACGTTACCACTGATCTATCTGAATGAACAAATGGTTTAAGTCGACGGTTTCCTAGCAACTACTTCTAACTACCTAGCACTAAAATGTATAGTTCAAGTTAATGTCTAGTTATCTGTTAACCATATTGCAACTTGATCAGTAGAATTCAACCAGTACTAGATACTAGATAAACATGATATCGGTTATTACTTAGTCATAAACCACGATGTACTTATTATTACGAAATGTTTTATCGAATTCCTTTCTGTCATAAATTTTTTTCACAAAGGTGGCAGTTCTGGTGCTGCTGTAGCTGGTGCTATCAGAACTATCAAAGAATTGGGTTTAGGAAAAAACAGTCGAATCGTGGTTATTCTACCCGATAACGTACGCAATTACATGTAAGATAAGCTTTAAAGCTTATTTCATTTCATTTGTTCTCTTCTATTCATTTTCATTCTTTACTGAATGTTTATTTTCCCCTTATGATATATAAGCATAATGTGGCTAAAAGGTTTGAATTTCATTTAAAAACAGCTCATGCTTTATATACTCTCCAGGTAAACATTTATGCAGGTTAAAATTTCATATGTTACATTTGGGCGTCAATAATATCTCTGGTTGGGATTATAATGTAAGTCCACTAACATAAGATATATGTCCACGGTAATTTGCAGGTATTTTTCAGTTGGACATCCTGTCTTCTGGTGGATTCTGAGACTGCAATGTATTTCCTTTGTGCGTTCGATCTAAGAAAAACGATTATTTTAGAAAAAAAAAGAAACGGTTCATTGTTGTTATTGTTTCAAAATTATTAACATTATACCGCCTTGGTGTAATAAGGATATGATACTTGAAATACATAATCTGTCTTTTATTTTTGTTGGTTTTATGAGCGGACGTGTAAATTAAAGACAATGAAGCTTCATGTTTATAATTTACTTAAGCCATACATTTGCATATATAGTTATATGGAAAATATATATCTATAGGAGGATAGAAAAGATTGTATTATTAATGAATTGGAGACTAAATATCAAATGAGGTTAACGTACTAATCAAAGGGTAAGGAAGAAAATAATTTATGGGTCAGATATGAAGAAAAATTACAAACATAAAGGTCATAATAATAAACTGAAATAATCAAGCAAACTTATATAAGGTAATAATAATTTAAAAAAACCCAACAATAATCAAACAAAAGTGAAGAAGAAAGGAAATAAAAACCCGAGACATACCCATTAGGGGAATTAGGGCCAAGGAAGGATGAGAGGTTGGACGAATCGTTTCTGCACGCAAAGTTCAGGCTTGAGTTCGTGAGTTGCCAATGCCTCAGCTGTGCATAAAATATTGAGTCGACACCCATTCGATCCAATTCCTTTGACTCTGTAGATTACTTTAAAAGAAGAATCCTTTAAAGCGATGTGTCCATAGTTGATTAAATGCTCCTGTATAGAACTAGTAATTGTTTTACATTCTCCTTTTAAAAGCCAGGTCGAATAGTGTTCTGAGTTGCGTTTGGAAAGTGATCGCTTTGTGCGGCTAATTTAACATGCCCAAGATGAGCATGTAAATTTACGGATACACATTGACGTGGCCCAAAGTGGAAGTTTATCATTAACACATCCATGAATGGCCGGCTTGAGAAAACAATTCGGAGCTTAGCTGCCTAGAACGTTTTATTCAATGATTTTGAAATCCGTTTAAGATTTCCGCAGCCATGTCTCCCTTAAATTCCATATTCATAAACAAGGTTTTCTTTTCTACTGTCGATGTTTTTTCATGATGAAGTCTAGGTGTTAAGTTGCTATCGAGGAATCTAGGTGAATAACCATTTCTAATGAGAGTCTGTCGAAATTGAAATACCCACTTACTTACTTATGCTTGTTACTCCCAATGGAGTATAGGCCGCCGACCAGCATTCTCCAACGCATTCTGTCCCACAATTCCTTCCTTTCCAGTTCTATCCAATTTTTGTTCATTCTTCTCATGTCCGTCTCCATTTTCTGGCGTAATGTGTTCTTTGGTCCTCCTCTTTTCCTTTGGCCTTGAGGATTCCATGTGAGGGCTTGCCTCGTGACGCAGTTGGGTGCTTTCCTCAATGTGTGTCCTATCCACTTCCGGCGCTTCTTCCTGATTTCTTCCTCCGCTGAGATCTTGTTTGTTTTCTCACATAGTAGGTTGTTGCTAATAGTGTCCGGCCAACGGATCCGAAGTATTTTGCGTAGACAACTGTTAATAAACACTTGTATTTTCTGGATGATGGCTTTCGTAGTTCTCCAGGTTTCTGCCCCACACAGTAGAACTGTCTTGACATTTGTATTGAAAATCTTGACCCTGGTGTTGGTTGACAACTGTTTTGAGTTCCAGATGTTCTTCAGTTGTAAATATGTTACTCTTGCTTTGCCGATTCGCTCCTTCACATTTGCATCAGATTCACCGTGTTCATCAATGATTCTGCCCAGATATGGTCGTTCTCGTTTACGGTAATTTCCAGACAGTTTCTTTGTTGTATCACACAGTTGTCTCATGTTTCCTTCTCTTGCAGCCTTTTCCGCCGCCATTGCTAAATCCTCCACATATTTACGTTTTTCGGTTCTGATGCTCCTCTTCACTAGCTTGTTTACTTCTGTGTATTCAGCTTGTGCCTTGGCTTTTTCTGCTCTTGTTCGGCTGGTATTGATTACTGCCTTCTTGTTCCTGCCTTCTTGAATCTTATCCAGTGTATCAACAGTGATCCATTTCTTGTGATGGTGCTTCTTGTGACCCAGGACCTCATGACATGTTGAAGTGATTGCCTCTTTTATCCCTTTCCAGTTTCTCTCCATAGTAGTTCCCTCTCCATTGAGTAGATCATGAAAGGCCTGGAACATTTTGCTAAGGACTATCTTAAATTTGTTGAGTTTGTCAGTATCCCGAAGAAAAGCTGTATTAAACTTTTGTGATGTTGTCCGCCTCGTTGTCCAGTGCTTCTTGAGTTTCGATTTCAGCTTGACGGCCAGCAAGTGATGATCTGATGCTATATCAGCTCCTCTCCTGGTTCTCACATCCTCCATCGTCCTCCTGAACTTTTTATTGATGCAAATATGGTCGATTTGGTTTTGCGTGGTGTGATCCGGTGAAGTCCATGTGGTTTTGTGTATGCGTTTATATGACAATATGGTGCCGCCTATGACCAGTTTATTGAAGGCACATAGGTTTGCAAATCTCTCACCATTTTCGTTCCTTTCTCCCAGTCCGTGTCGTCCCATGATGTCTTGATATCCGGTGTTGTCCATTCAAACCTTGGCATTTAGGTGGGTCTCCCACCAGGGTGGTCAGGTCCTTTATTGGGCACTTCTCGATGATTGATTGCAGCCTATTGTAGAATCGATCTTTAAAGTCTTCATTGTAGTCGTTGGTAGGCGCATAGCATTGGATGATATTCATTGAAATGCCCTCTTTCTTTGTTTTGAAGGAGGCTTTGATGATCCTTGGTCCATGAGATCCCATCCTATAAGTGCATTTTGTGCTTGTTTTGATAGCATCAATGTAACGCCTTGTGTATATGGGGCATTTTCTTCTTCATGGTCGGCGTATAACAGAAGCTCTTCTGAAGTTAGTCGTTGTTGTCTAACTTGCATTCAATGTGTTTCACTGGTACCAAGCAACTCCAGGTTGTATCTCCTCATTTCTGCAGCAATTTGGAAGGCTCTCCCGGTCCCCCACACTGTACGAGCATTCCATGTACTCAAATAAATGGTCGCTCTGGTTGTCAGAAGGGGCATCGGCCTCGTAACTTCCGAAGGAACTCGGCTTCCATCATGAGGTGTCATAACTCTTCTAAATGAAGACCTTCTGACTCCCAGAGCAGAGTTTAAAAGGTTTGAACAATTTTTTCTGGTTAGCGTTTTCTAGCGAGTCAGTTTTATACGGGATGGGGTCGCTAACCTCATGCCCAACCCTTCTCCTTTTTCTGGGCTTCGGACCGGCAGTAGCCCCCGGAGGGTCCCCAGGCTGAACTTGAAATAGTTTCTCACCAATCGTGTTAGTGGAACATATTCTCTTGATCGTTGAGGATAAAAAGTGAATCAAGTTCCTCTTTCTGCTCAATGAGATCCAGCCATGGAAATTTGTGTATCACCCATTCCACTAAGTTTCTTATTTGTTTACTATCTTAAAAAAATCCTGTTTTTATTCTAATTTATTTTTTTTTGTTTAGGTCTAAATTCTTATCAAATGATTGGATGTTTAGTCGAGGATACATGAACTTTCCTCTTGGTGATGCATTTCGAAATAAGTAAGCATATAGTTATGAGGATAAGTGTAGCCAAATGATAAATTATATATTGAGTGTATCATAAAAATTCTTCAAGAATGTAAAATACTTTAACATGTATAAAGAAGTTAGATGTAGTTTTATTTAACTACATCTGAAATTTCATTCTACTACGGTAGTCAACTTAGTATTTCTTGTACACGGACTTAGAGAGTATCGAATACATTTGGTTAATTTTGGGCTTATTCACCAATCGAAATACGATTTATCCAATCTTAGTACTGTGCTAAACGATTGACATTCGACCGGTATGAGTAGCCTAGCGTCCTTATTGGTCCTTTGCTCACCTAGCCCGTCCAGTTGAGTACAGAACACCAATAACAGCTTCCATCATGAGAATTATTTATTTCAAACATACTTGGTTTATATACCAGTCAAACAGACCATATTATATCACAAAATGGAAAATAACAATTACACACGATCAAGCCAAAAAGTGACTGTGAATGTGGGAGACTGTAATCAATAAACTGAACATAACTTAAAAACAGTAAACCGTATAATAATAATCTATAGGTCAAAATGAAGCTTATAGTAAGTGGGATATAGATAAACACAATCTAGTTACTGAATATATATATATATATATATATATATATATATTATCAGTCCATTTATAGTTATCGGAAGTTACTCGTAATTTAATCTTCACTAGGATATAATAGAACCCCTTTTCTTGTTCAGCTTAATGAGCTTGTATCACATTTTCAGTAAGTAATGTTTGGCAAAGTTCTCAAAATTAAAACACTACTTGTATGAAATCTACCAGTTTGTTAGCGGAATATGGACTGGATTAAAGAACGTCCCGTGCACGATTGTGTTTTTGCACGCTGATTGGCTATTTCTTATCCAATCAACGTTAGCGGATGCTTGGAGAAGACTGTAGAATCTTTTGTTTAAACTATGGATATACTTACATTATTCTTATTGTGCTTCTTACTTCCATCTACCCTTGTTATTTGGAATATAATTTCGTTCCTGTTCAACTGTGTCCTGATTTAGGGACTTGTTGAGTGAAGTAGTGTCCAAGACTACTAAGTAATAGGAATAGCTGGGTCGTAATAGGAGAAATTATAACACTGTTTATATCTTGTTTTGTATTCACAAGGGTTTTTTTCTTTAAAATATTCTTGATTTGATTAATTTGACTGTTTACATTGTATCCTGTTATTATATATCTTTCTGTCAAGTTGGATTAATGATACATTAGATGAATTAATTGCTGGTCTTCCAAAAACAGTTAGAATTACTAGTGAATATACAGTAAAAGATGCTTCGAACTTAATTAAAACGGAGAATGTAAGGGGATTGTTGGTGGTAGAAAATAATGGAACAAAGTAAGCACTTTACTTTTAGTTCTGTATTTCAAAACAATTATCTTTAAAATGATTCATTCATCCTGTTCATTTCTTCATTTAAAACAAGCTATAAGTATGAGAACAAATCTATTTTTATTACTTATCAGTTTGTACCTATACAATGATTGAGTACTGACTTATGAAGTCTAGATTGCTAGCATTCAGAATATTAAGCGGGATGAGTGAAAGAATAGGAACAAAGGAGTACTATATCTACTGTATCTTTAATCTACAGATTAGTTATTTTCATAACCACTTTTAACACAGTATTTAAATTTTCTTCATGAGATGTAAAGGATTGATCGTATGTAGTTGTAAGAGTGGTCGACTAATAGTGAAGTTAGGGGTAAGGAACTGTATAAAAATTGGAAATCCACCAATTTTTAGTGAACCTTTATCAACTAAGGTAGTTAAGACGTATATTTCTCATCTCTAACCCCTGCCTACTATTATTGTTTGATGGTAGTTAATATTACTATAGGCTGTGGAAAAGCTGTGGCGGCCAGATCAAACCATGGTGCGGGTCAGTGAAGTCACTTGCCGCTTGTCTAAACCATATCTTTATGTTCTGTCCACCTGGTTACGGTTCGTGAAATATTCATCATTTATGTTTGTAAACGTCGAATAACATAATGTATAATCAGTTCTAGTGTAGTGAGCAAGAACACAAGTGGGGGCAATCGAATGTATTTAAGCACAAAATTACAGAATCCCTAAGTAAAATCTGAGAACCATACAGTAAATTCTTCATTTACAAAATATCAATCAATCGTCTCAGACTTCACTGTTCCTTCGTATCTACACCAATCACTCTCTGTTCATGTTATTTCCTCTTCGATCTTCTTAACCTCCTACTAGCAGGGATTTCACTTTCGATTAGTGATACATACTACTTATATCTGCCAGTATCAGTAACACACACCACATCATTATCATATTATTTAAAGATAAAATTATTGAGGAAATCAACTGAAATAATATTCTTTATTGAATTTAATGTCTTCAAAATTGTAACATGCATAGTAAAACACGCATTCTATTTCGTTTACTGTCAGTGACTAGATTATACTCTAGTGGTTATCACTTTGCGTTGCCGACATTTTTGAACCATCTTATATTAATGGAATAGAATAACATCAATATTATTTACTCTAAAGCTTATAGAGAGAAATTCCAGTTTCTGAGGGAAATTAAAGATTATTGACACTAACAATGCTTTAATTTTAAGAGTATTGAAAATATGAAGTTTTCATGAAAACTTTACTATCGATTACTTCCAACCTTCAATCCTTGAAATAAATTGATTTTAGTCTTCAAATTGTTGAACTTGAAGTTATAATCACTTTTGTTTAGGAAATAAAAATTCATAATCCATATGAAAGTTTAATCAGTTTACTTGTTTTAATAATATATTATCCGTCTATAAAAAACTGATTATATGACGGTAACTTATCTGCTTTAGTAAACACCATTTAAGTCTAGTTAACTGGGCTATTTTCAGTTGTAGAGCTGTGGAGATTATTGAATTTCATTGAAATCATGAAATGATCAAAGTTGGGCCATAGTCGAGAACCTGGAAGGACTGTATGGCTGTTTTGTTCTAGTACGAGCCTCTTTAGCCTCGAGAAGTAGTGACTAGTAGAGTTAATCTGTGTCGGTTGTTAGGCAGTAACACATCGAAGACAATGCAAGGTGATCACGCAATGTCGTTAGCTGGGATATTGCTTTCACTCAGTTTGACTTTCGCACCACAAAAATAGACTGTTCATGTTTAACTTATTGTTAACCATGTTATAAACACGTAGATTGTAACTTGAATGTCATGTACTCGAGAAATAATAGCTGATTCTCTGTTTTTTGTCCACAGACTTTGCGTTCTTGGTGTATTTGATTCAAATGTTCTAAGACTATTATTCAGTGGATCTGTTAAACCGACTGATCTTGTTGTCAAAGCGATGAATAAAAATTATCGACAAGTAAGTTTCTAAAGTACATGTTATGTCATCAAGCTTTGAGTCTATATTATCTTAATCAGTATCACATGTGTTTCCGTACATGCTTTCTCTGACGAATTTACGTGAAATGATATTACATTCAGTGCATAAATCACAAAACGTCCCATAGAATAACTCCTGTGAACAACTACTTACAGATAGAATTACGACTAAGTTTCTGAAAAACCAATACATAGAATAAAGAATGACTTGAATACCGTACAGTTAGAATTTAAAAGACGACACAACACGCTGCAGTTTACAGGCTGATAGGATGTTGTTGACTGACTTACAGATCGAGTTCATATGAACACTTAAGTGGTTATCTCATTGTATGTATACGTCTGAACTAATTATCAATATATTCCATACATAATTTATATGTTCAAAAGATTATTAATTAGTAGAAAAACAATTGTCTTGTTGAAAGTTTAAAACATCAAAATACATAAAAATAAGAAAAAGATATACTTGAAAGATGTTTCTGAAGAACAGTTAGGTTATTTATTGATATCTATAGTGTTTAGTCTATAGAATAGATTTCCATGTTTTTGAAATCATTATATATGCTTCATGACATATTTTCTATTTGAAATATACTGTGATATGACATACTGTTATGGCTTTAAGTTGAGTCGATTTTTACCCTGTGCTAATTGTTGTGTCCTTGACTGGAAAATTAGAGAGCAGCGTACTTATCGATCGATTACAGTGACACGTAAACACGAACGGACGGCCTAGAGTCTCGATTGGTCTCGCTTCCCTGTTTAGCCCAGTCAGTTGAGTCCAGAAGACAAGCCACAGCCTCGGATATATGAATCATTATATTTCAAACATACTCTATTTATATACTAACCAAGCATACCACATCGTACCATAAAATAGAAAACAACATTTTGTACAATATTCAACAAGTGAACAGATATCGACCAATAGGAAATGTCCATTTAAAGTCCAAGGACACCATTGGACTTAACATGATAATTATTGGTCTATTCCTCCGCATCCACAACACATACATAGTTATGTATTTTCTGTTCAAATACATACACATTATAGTATTCATCATTAAGTCCTATTTTTGTTTAAGCTTGAATAAGTTATCTCATCTGCGGGATTGCGTAGATTCCTTTTCCTATTGAAGATATCTCTCAATTGCTCTTACATTGGAGATAATCAAAATGTACAAAACAACATATACTAATCAAAACTGTGCTTTTTAAGGATTAATGTACAATGAAGAACTGATCTTAGCGAGATCACCATTGAAAACTTAGAAACACAGGATACACGTATCGTTCTAGTATGGAACTCCCCGACAGTGCTTATTCACGACCCCGCAGCCAGAAATCAAACCCAAGATCTTTTGTTTCACATGTAAACGCTTAACATCTAGACCACTGAGCAGGCATCCAACGGTGTTAATATCTTGCTTCAACCAATTTAAAACCTTTAGCAATTCTCATCCGTTGCTTGGATTGGATAACCGTCTTCCATCCGGCATGGATTCAACTCCATAGGTTACGGCATCTCACTAGAACTCCGGTTGCATCTTAATACTGCTCACTAATGCAATAGTCTCATACTGAGACGAAACTGCCGCTCAGTGCTTCCAGGTTTTTGTGATGGTCTAATCAAGATCAGTACATGATTTAAACTATGAAAATTTTACAATCTTCACAAATTCCCTATACTGATAATCACCAATGCGGTTGGATTTAATTACTCTTTCAAGAAACCAACAATTTTGTCTTATCATTTCCTCCTTTACAAAAAGATCTTAAAACTATATTTCTGGGTCAACACTGATAATTTATTTATTTCTAACAAAACATTATGTTATCTGACGAATCTACTTGTTTTTTTGAAATTATTAATTCAGGTTGAGGAAGTACATGGGCTTGATCGTGTTTCTCGCGAACTCACCATTGAATCATATGTTGTTCTGTGGAATAAAGAAAGTAAGGTGAAACCTTTCCAGTGATTATGTATAATTTTGTTTTCAGTGTATGATTTTATTGTTGTCTGTTAATCACTTTTCAATCTTCTTTTCCATTTCGTTTACCTCGAGCCAATAAAACAAGAATTTTTTGACAACGCTCCTATCAAAGTATTTGATTCTTGACAAATTTTGCACATATTTTGTTTCTACTCACGAATGTGTAGAAAGTTCAGTGCTCTGCAAACATAAATCGGATTACATTGAATTAAAACTCAACAATTACCACAAACATATACTGATAATTATCATGTGCTCACTAGTGACCAGCTTCAAAAGGTGATTCTCGAAGTACTAGTGAGAGTCTGTGACCAGTGGAGTTTAGACGTGCTGGGTATGAGACAGTTACCAATGAAGACAATGAAGGATGATCGCACAATATCGTATATTGATTAAAGTCAGACATTAACAGCGCTGGATACTGGCTGAGTGGTCTAAAGGCTAAGCGTTTGCACACAAAACCGAAGATCCTGGGTTTGAGTCACGCGTGAGGAGATCGCGGATATGCACTGCTGAGGAGTCACATACTAGGAAGAAATGGCTGCCTAATGCTTGCAGGTTTTCAATGGTGGTCTGACATTAATCGGTTCATGAGCTCAATTTAAACCCAAAAATTTTGCCAGCCTTATGATGATGTTTAAAAATGTCAAATCATAATTTTCCTAAAGCACCGTACTGATTCATCATCTAAATCCGATACGAAACCGCCTCTTCAATCGACTTCAACGTAAAGCATACGAGTCAGTGTTTAAATTTCAAAAGAAGTAGTGTAACGCGTATATCAGTGAGTCATCTACAAGGTGTTGTATAATACACGGTTGATTTAACTACCTAATGTTTCATTTATTAGACACCTGGCTGTAATTAACTAAGTTTCATGTTTGATTAAATGAGGTACATCTCAGCAAACTCAATAGTACTCTCTAGTTGTAGTATAATCAACAACTTTAGATTCGCTGCATGAAAAATTTATTCCTGCTCTATAATAATAACTACAAAGTTCTTACTTCATAACATCATATCTGATACGGTCTCATTAATAGTGGATTAGCAATTGCCAAACACTCTTTTTATTGACTGCTTCAAATCCACATGTTTCATAAACAATTATCTACTTGTTTACATTTTTTCTGTTGAAACCTAGACCCTTATTTAGTATGTCGTGAAGATTTTCTTCATTGGTCCCTATTTAAACAGTAGCGAGTTTGTTCATGAAGAAAAAGCACAAGTAAACAATACTAAATCAACTTGTTTATCTTCGAATTCATTTTTACCCAGCTTTTTCTTATAGAAATAAATAGCTTAGAGATAAAAAGATATGTTTTATTGAGAACATTAAATAAACTGTTGTAGTTAAACAGCGTTTGTTTATTTGAGGTTAGATCAGTGTTCAATTATTGAAGAAGTAGGGAATGTACGCGCATATATACAAATGGTCTTCCATTGTTACAGGTTACACTGTAATATGGACAAGTCACTATTCGGAAGTGATTGTTACATCTTGTTGTTTGGTATTTAAAAACATATTAAAATGATGGATTTGATTTAAAAAGTGTGATTTATTTAGGTAATGAAAATGGTTCAAATCAACTTGATCTTCTCATTACAAAATTGAAGTTTTTAAAAGGTACCAAATGTTCTAATAGTGAATATATCATTAATCAAAACGGATTAATAGTTGTTACGATTAATATGAAAGTGCGGTATATTGAGGAATCATCTTTCCTTTATTCCATGTAATACTATCGTCACCATAATTTTTTTCTGAGACTTGTTTATAAATCCATTTGTAAAGGAAAAACATCTACCCTGTTGATAATCACTAGTATTTGTTTCTTAACAATAAATTGGCAACAATGGGACGTATGACCAAAGAATTATAAATTGAGAGTGCAGAAGATGTTATACTACTTAGAGTGTTGATTGTACAATTGAGATGATGGATAAATTTCAAAACAAAAATAAACGTTTGGAAAAGCATCAGTGATGAGATTTGTACTCATTCTTATTTATTTCTACCATGGACATCTCGTTAAATGTCCCATTCAATATAACTAAATTTTGATGAAAAGAGTAATTGTAGACACAGAAAATCCTGAAGATAGCTTTTAACTATCTGAAGGAGTTTTCATGTTTATTAATCTGAAGTTCAAATGACTTCATGAATGCTTACATGATAATAACGGTAATAGCGATATTAAATTGAAGCATTTCAGCTGTCTTTTTTATTTGTATGCTATTCACTGTGTAATTCTGTATAAATGGCTTTCCAGTGATTTATCTTAATGTCAAAACGTGATGATTCTCCATCGTAAGCTAGGAAATGAAAATCTAAATTTACAGCAGTACAGAAATCTATTCAGGTTTGAACGGAGTGAAATTCATAGGTTCACAGATTTCTGGCCTGTTAATAACCACGTAAATTAGAATAGAAATACGGCGATTTACTCACCTGATGACATAAAAAAAATCATCGGTGAGGCTAAATACTTATGTACATGAAAGTGAGATTTAAATATGCGGTAAAGGATTGTAATTAAATTAATTGTGTTATGTTGGGGTGATCCAAAAAACTTCTTGCAAAAGATAAGAAAGGCTCGGGAAACACTAAGGAGCATTTTGTCCAATCAGCATTCACTAGAAGTGTAGCCAGAAACATCAAGAAAGTGGAAAGTCACATGTAGAGTTTCTGATTTGCTGATTACTATGTTGCTACTGTGTTTAGTAGCATTCCAGAATCTTCGGGAAACCTAAGGACTTCTAAAATACTATAAAAACCATATATTTTCTGTACTAGAATGAACCTTTGGAGTAAAGTACTTCCCGCATATTTTGCGCCTTTTCTCTCGTATTTAGGTCGTGGTGTAGTTCTAGTTTGGGGGTTACGAGAATAACTTAGGAACCGAATATAGCGTTCAATCAGCAAGACTTATCATTTAAACTACAATGTATTATTAGGTCATAAACTATAAACTAGGAAGTCTTCTACTTATCAGCTAATTAAAGTGTTGCACCTAGAAGAACTAGGAATAATTGAGACATTAAGACCTACCATTATTATAAGTGTTTCATAGTCTATGAGAACTGCTTGGTCCTCCCATTATCAGATTATTGTAGCAGATGTTAGCGTTAAGCTTTTTGTAACGGAAAAAGGACAGTGAAAATCCCTCTGCAGCTTCTTTGTTGAACAGTATTTTCATTTATTTGTTCCTTCTCCCTTTTGTGTATTCCAACCTTTGTTTCGATCTCGTTTAACCATATTTTTTGTTCTTCAGTCTTCCTCGTTTGAGCCTTTATTATGTGATTTTGATTAAAGACTTATTTTTGGTTACCTAATTTTCTATTGCATGTTGCCGGACCATTGACAGTAAGGTTGTGTTTGACTAAGCTCAAGGTCACGGCGTGGTTCAGTTTGTGACTTAACCTTCTGACTGTCTGCTTGGGAGAATTGCTGCAATCCCTGCAGATAGATATTTGATCCCATCTGATTGGGAATATTTGTATTGATTCTCAGGTATCAAACCCTTTAGTATTAACTGTCTCTTTCATTGTTTAGCGCGCTACTTTGCGTTAGAGAAACTTCTGACTGTATAGCACAGGCTGTACCGTTTGAGGTATTTTGTATTTTTGATGTAATTTGTTCTGTTTTCTTAATTAGAACCGTTTATATTGAGCACAGAGTTTGTGTTTTGATATAATATAATACGAGTATCTCAAAGACGCATTGTGGGCTATACAGAGGAACTTGGTCTGGTCTAATCGAATAAATTTTGGGTTCGTCAGTCTGTTGTTCCAACCGAATATTGGCTGTTCGGTCGCCACAGTTCTCAAACGAACTGTAATCTCAAGTGACAAATTCCGGAATGCCTGGAAAGCTCAATAAGGTCAACGAAAACTTGGCATTGGGCCACGGAGAAATGCAATTGGATACACCTCCAGAGGTACGGCAAGTCAAATTAGATGCATTTTCATGTCATGGCTCTAATGTTAGTTTATTAAGTAGACGTAGTAAAGTTAGCCCTAGAATTACCTTAGCAGAGTTAAAAGAAAGGCAATTATTAGAAATGAGGGACTTGAAAGATAGACAGAGGAAACAACTACTGTGCTTTCAGAGAGAGTTTGGGTCGTTAAGGCTGAACGAAAGCACGTGTAGCAAGTTATCTTCTGTTTCTAACAGTGATGACAGAGAAAAGGAGTACGTTCACAGGTTCGTAAGTCCTTCCCCTGACCTTAGGATAAAGTCTCTAGAAAAGTCGAAACTGTTAGATTATCCAGGAACGAAGGAGAAAGTGACTTTGGAATCTCTAAGTGTAGGTCATGAACTTCCAACAGTAGAGCGCGATGCCTACTTCGATGAAAGTTGCAATATTGTTCCTTTACCTAGAGGAGTGGCTGAGGAAGACATTGCTACCCCTGTTATTTGCAATGAGTCTGGTATGTGTAAAGCTGGCTTCACCAAAAATGATGCTCCCAGAGCCGTATTACTCCCTATTGTTGGAAGAACTAGACATCAAGTAGTGACTGTGGGAATGGATGGAAAGGACAGTCATGTGGGAGACGATGCTCGATCGAAACGTGTTATCCTGACACTGAAGTACCGAATTGAACATGGTATTGCGACTAAGTGGGGTGATATGGGGAAGATGTGGTACCACACATTCTACAAAGGGTTGCGAGTGGCAACAGAGAAACATCCGAGGTTGTTGAGAGCAGTTTCATTGAACCCGAAGGCAAACTGTGAGATGACAAGGATCATGTTTGAGACTTTTAATACACCAGGTACGTGTGCTGCTACTCAGACGATGTTGTCGCGATGTACATCTGATCGTACAACTGGTATAGTGTTGGACTTAGGTGATGGTGTGACCCACACAGTTCCGATTTATGAAGATTATGCGTTGCCTTATACTGTTTTGCGATTGGACTTTGCTGGTAGGGTTCTTGCCGACTTTAGGATGAAGATCCTGACTAAGACAGGTTGCAGTTCCTCTGTCTATTCGTGGAACATACTCAGGCGCAAACCACCGGACATCATTTTACTCTATAGTAAGTCTAGAATGGCACCTATAAAACAGGTAGCTGTGCCTAGACTGGAACTAACAGCGGCAGTATTGAGTGCTGGAATGGAGGAAGTTTTAAATAAGAACCTTCCTCATGTGTTTGACAAGACTCACTTCTGGACGTATTCTGTGATAGTACTGTACTATATAAAAAATACAGATAGTAGGTATTCCACCTTCGTGGCTAATTGTCTGGCCGCTATTCGTCATTTAACATCTGTAGACCAGTGGGGGCACGTAGAATCCAATGAAAATCCTGCTGACTGGACATCACGAGGCATACGGAAGGAGCTAGATTTAAAGAACTGGATTGAGGGTCCTTCCTTCTTAAGGAAGAGGGAGTCTGTAGGAACACTAACGCTTATGTGCGAAAACCCCCTAGAAAATGTTGAATTTAAAAGATGTCACACGACCAACGCAGTTGCGAAAAAACATAGCTTAAGTCCAATTCTGCTATATCACTCAAATTGGATAAAGCTGATTAAAGCGGTAGCATGGCTCAGAAGATACGTGACCTATATAACCATCATGTACTCCCGTCACAATGACAGGTCCCTAAATCTGGGCTATCTGTCAGTTGATGAATTGGATGCAGCTAAACACAAGGTATTAGACTTAGTGCAAAAGGAAGTGTATGGGGAGGCAGTAAAAGTGTCTCGATGCAATGGCGTAAGCGCAACTGATATAAAAGAGCTAACAAATCTTTCACCTACGCTAATCGATGGATTGCTTTGTGTCGGCGGACGACTAAATTACTCGGATTATCCACTCTCAATCAGACATCCGGTAATTTTACCCAGTCATCACTTCGTAACAGAACTTATTATTAGACACCATCACCACTTAGAAGGTCACACCGGGACATTACAAGTGTTAGCTACCATACCACGAAATTATTGGATTGTTAAAGGAGCCAGTGCAGTTAAACGAGTAATAGGTAGATGTGTGAGGTGTATACGCGCGAAGGCCACATTAGGCCAACAGATGATGGCACCTCTCCCCAAGTGTCGAGTGCAGCAAGGCTGGTTTTGCTTCTCCTCCGTCGGGATAGACTACTTTGGGCCGTTGATAGTTCGTCGGGGAAGAAGTGAGGAAAAAGGATATGGATGCCTATTTACGTGTCTCCAAACACGTGCCGTACGTTTGGAAGTAGCTTTCAATTTGAGTATTGATGCTTTTATAATGGCTTTAATACGTTTCATAAGAAGGAGAGGAACTCCTAAGGAAATTTATAGCGACAATGGGACTAGCTTTGTCGGGGCCACTTCCGAATTACGGGCTAATATGGGTGTGTGGGACAAGCATAGAATAAACGACTTAACAGTAAAGAAGGGTATACGCTGGCATTTCAACCCCCCACTAGCTAGCCATCGAGGCGGAGTTCGGGAGAGATTAATACGGTCTGTTCGGAGGATCTTACTATTTATTTCCAACGGGCAAATATTACACGAGGATAGCTTGGCAACTTATTTTGTGGAGGTAGAACAAATTTTAAACAACCGCCCAATCGTTCCTGCGACGTCAGATGAAAAGGATGATTTAGCGCTTACGCCAAACACTTTGTTATTACTAAGAGACAGCGATGGTGCGAATGAGAGAAGGTGTAGTAAGAAGAGATGTGCGAAAGCTCTGCCTTCTAGAGGAAGCCGAGAAATTGTAGCTTAGCTTTATGGATGTACAGGCGTACTGTTGTAAGTCCTGTGCCTCCCATTGATATAGAGCAGTTAGTAAGCAGAGCCATGACAGAAATGTATTCTAAGGTGTCTTTGCGTAGCTGGAGGGATTTTGGGGGCCGGTGTAACGGAAAAAGGACAGTGAAAATCCCTCTGCAGCTTCTTTGTTGAACAGTATTTTCATTTATTTGTTCCTTCTCCCTTTTGTGTATTCCAACCTTTGTTTCGATCTCGTTTAACCATATTTTTTGTTCTTCAGTCTTCCTCGTTTGAGCCTTTATTATGTGATTTTGATTAAAGACTTATTTTTGGTTACCTAATTTTCTATTGCATGTTGCCGGACCATTGACAGTAAGGTTGTGTTTGACTAAGCTCAAGGTCACGGCGTGGTTCAGTTTGTGACTTAACCTTCTGACTGTCTGCTTGGGAGAATTGCTGCAATCCCTGCAGATAGATATTTGATCCCATCTGATTGGGAATATTTGTATTGATTCTCAGGTATCAAACCCTTTAGTATTAACTGTCTCTTTCATTGTTTAGCGCGCTACTTTGCGTTAGAGAAACTTCTGACTGTATAGCACAGGCTGTACCGTTTGAGGTATTTTGTATTTTTGATGTAATTTGTTCTGTTTTCTTAATTAGAACCGTTTATATTGAGCACAGAGTTTGTGTTTTGATATAATATAATACGAGTATCTCAAAGACGCATTGTGGGCTATACAGAGGAACTTGGTCTGGTCTAATCGAATAAATTTTGGGTTCGTCAGTCTGTTGTTCCAACCGAATATTGGCTGTTCGGTCGTTACACTTTTTATACACGACGTTTTTGAGGCGCACCACAGTAATTGGAAATTTGATGAAGGACATTACAGATTCATTGAAAGAAGAAAATTTTTTAGTGTATTACCAAGATGAAGGTCACTGTGGAAATGAGATGTACTTGAATTAATGTGCTAAGCATTTTCGGAATATTGATATTTAAGGCAGATAAAGCTTGGTGAGCGAGACTGAACGTATTACACTTGTATTTCGTAATAAGCGCGCAATGAAGTACAAAACAACCATCGCTTAGTACAAGTATCACAGTAATCCAACCTATTTCACTGTTTTCCATGTTTCTGCATAGCAATAAAATAACCAAGTCCTAGTCAGTAAATTTGAAAGAAACGTCTTGTTTCTGTTGTCTTCATAAGACTACCAATATTTAGACTACCCATTTGTTTTGCTGGGTGGACTTGATAAATTCGTATATAAGTATTTGATAATTCCAACTTAGAGATGGTTTATCCACATGACCACTCTGTTAGCTGGAAATAGTTTAAATAAACCCATGCTGTGCTTTGCAGTTAAAAAGTAACTACGGTTCGCACCGTGAACAGTCGGAGTCTAGGGACTTTCACATTTCTTAACCTACTGTCTCACCTTCAGAGTTAGTTTCTTTAACTGTCTTTTGAAATTCCACTTCTGCATGTCACAAAATATCCTAGGGGTTCAAGTTTCTTGACCAATTATACCACTTCCTGGGGGAAATGTTTCACGGAATTCGTTTTTGGGTATTCTTAACTAAGTTAATCTTTTAGTACGGTGCGTAAGGAGAATTTATCATGACTCCTTCATTTCTAAGTATTTCTTTCAACATTATTCTGTTGATTGTGTCATAAAGCTACAGAGGAGTTCTGAGTAGTCTTTCAGGTTTATGTTGGAAAAAATAACTACTACCGTTCATTCGATTTCCAGGTTTTTAGCTATATTGTGCTAGAAAGAGCTTGTAGCTAGTCGACAAATTGATGTTTGTTATGTGGAAAAGATGTTCCTAATTCTTAGAAGCTATCTTAGTAATTATATTAGAGTTAATACCCATGTCATTTGATGGACGTCTTCTGATATTCGGTCTTTCAGTAGTTGGGGTTAGGTTTTACCTCTTTCCCAGTTGTTTAATGTTTTCTCAATAACCTTTCGCGATAGTAGCGTTGTGTTTGTAGGCGTTACGCTAAAGGACAATAAACGGCTGACTGTAACAAGGAGCATCGATGTAATCGCAACACTGCTTTACAATAAATAAGGTCCAGTTCTGGATAGTTTGTTCAGTCTTTGCTAATATTGCACAAACCGATTAAGTTAAAGATTACCGAGACTATTGTGTAGCAGCTGTTGTGAGGTCAGAGCGATCTTCTTAAAATCAGTTGTCCCACTTACTACGCAGGTGAATGATTTATGTGACGCATATCTATTTGGTGCATCCTTGTAACAACGTTTATGTGTTGAAATAAATAAAAATAGATGAAACAAAAAATAACCTACTGAAATTTATTCTCAGAATAGGTTTTCTCAAGAAAAAGACTGCTTTAATCAAATCGGATTATTTCAAAGTTTAGAAGAAACCTGAACCATTACTTCCGACTCATATAGTACGAAGAAATTGACTGTCTTTACCTGAACTGCAGACGGAAACTAGATCGTATAAACTTTTAAAAAATAAATCGTAACGGATAATATATCGGTCAACTCATTTTCAACAGCCTAGATGGATACTGTTTAATACGGTGTTTAGAAATAAAAATTGAAGGTTTTTCAACCTAGGACACATGTTGTACCGACCTCTCAAAGTCTGACTTACAACTTGCGGATGACTCTCGAATTCACTCACACTGATCCTGTCATATTCAAAGGTCGTGGTGCTTCTATTCACTGACTGTTTAGTGCATACACGTCATGGTGCTTGCGGTAGCGGTGCTTTAATTTTCTGAACTTTATATCAAGAGTTTTAAAATTGTTTTGGCTACCGTTAGCACTATAAATGACATGATCGACAAGTATAACAGTTCCATAAAGGTAATGTCAAATTGTGTTGTAAGTTGGAAAACGTTATGCCAATGTTATGTGTAATGAAGTAAGATTCTCATGGTAAACATTGAATGAGTTTCAATGCGCTTTCATATTTGTTGAATAAACTGCCTAAGCAGGTACATTATTGCAACTTTAGAGTTGTTTGAATAGACCTTCGTCGAAAGTTCTTGGGCCTATTACATCTCTCATCCTTTGCAACATGTCCGTCGCAGAACCGTGTTGCAGGTCGATGTTATTGAAGAGTTGATCTAACCTTTGTCGATCGGTAAGGTCTCCTCTTTTAAGAATCGGACGTTTTAAGGTTTCGTAAGGATCGGAAACATCACTAGTAAACATACTAGGTGTTACGTACCTGTTGAATTCGCGCGGTCGTGCCTTGACTACTGCGAGGAATTGTGCACGTGTGTCGATCACTCCGTGCTCGGAGAAGTCGGCTTCTGCGTAGCGGAACCAGGATTCGATGTTGTCGGGCCAGAAAGGCATCAGTTGAAACGAAGGTGGGGACAAAGTCTTAAACTTGAGTACTTTGGGTGTCTGTTCAGTCATGATGAAGTATGATAATGAACGAGGGGAAAATATATATATATCCAAGAAGAAACACGAAAACATGACAATGTTTAAAAAAAAATAAAAAAATAAGGCAATGATATATAAAAATCCCAAAAAGAAAGAGACTCACAGTTGCAGTTAGGTGTACCAGATCACGTCGGTCTCACCAATGATGATGTCACAAGTATTCAGTGTTTGACAACGCTTCTACCAGTAACACCTAATATGATTTGTACCCACCCAAAGAAATCAAAAGACAGAGTCGAGGAGATCAGAAGAGTGTATTTGGCGATAACAAAAATATCGGAATTCTCTGATCTAATCTGGCTAGCGATTGCGTTAGATGTTGAGCACGGCGTTACCACACGTGATCTGGTACGGATGCCTGACCGAGCGCCTTCAGCTAGATGAGTCCACTAAAACATATGGTCAGCATCCAATGTCGAAAACTTACAGAGCCATTTATTTTGGGGATTTATTTACCGCTACAGATCACTCCCTTCCTAGTTGGGCAGTGACGACCCTAAGACGTGGCCAGTCAGAAGTTTAAACCCAACGAGTTTGTCGTTGGTAAACACTCTTCCGATAGCTTACTAAGTGTAGCAGCGTCTGGTCGTCTTTCCTTACTATATGGGACCGAGGTACAACATAGTAAAAAAAGAGTTACAATTTCGTGCCTCAAAGTAATCCTCGTGCTATTGATAGAAGAAACCAGAGAAGTAGTGAATAGGTCTTTATTTCGATCTCAGCGCGATGACAGTGGAGCGTGGGATTATCTGTTCAGACAAACAAAGGCTCTCAACATTCAATATAAGATAATAGGGAATATAACGCTTATACAAAACAAGGAAGTGGATGAATACTTGAACAGTACTGTTTTGGCATATGCTTGGTTGTTTGGGGTCAACTCTTAACCAAACAACCTAAGCTGTTACATTAGCTTCCCCCTAGAATCGACTTCCGTAGGAACGTCGGTTCGATTAACCTAACTATCGAAAACACCTTAATTCTATTTCTCATCCCAAGGGAAAATTATCAACTCGCTCACTGTTTGACTTACAATCAGTGACGACTGACGCTGTCAACGATAGTCCATGGATGTCTCTTATTTACTAGCTTGTCATCTTATTTTGTAGCATGTGATTTCTTCTAGAACTATCGCCGACGGTTTGCTGCGTGCTTTCAAGAGAAAGTGTGAGAATGTGGAATAAGAATAACTGAGGAAGTGCCGCGAGCGGGCTACCCAACACCATGTTGGTGAGGTACGATTTTTCCGTGCTCAGACCGGCTATCAGGTGTTTACTCACCTGCCTCTTTAGTCGCCCTCAAGTAAAAAGTAAAGAAGAATCTACTTCAAAGGTAATGGTGAAAATCAAGCAAACCTGAAGAACTGCTCCACTGCCTGCATAAAATAATAAGATACAAAATGGAAATACATAAATGTAATTGATAATTGTTCTGTCCCATGTAAGTGCTTGGCCTCCAGAACGGACTGGTATTCTGGAAGGAAATAGATATAGTGTAGATATCTTGTGCACGAAAAACCATGAAAACAAAAAAATACTCTTTTGTAATGCATATATGTAAAAGGGTGAACTTGGTAGAAGTTGGACCCTTTAATAAAATCGATCAAACGAGTGACCTTGAGCCTGTGATGACCGCGTTTTACAACTAGGTGCGTAACCAAGGGTGCATCAGAATACTCCACAAAACGGAAAAGAATATACGGTTAAGTAGAAAAAAAATGTGTAGAGTATGCGGATCAAGTACAGTTGTGTCAAATACCCTTTTCTTGTTTGATTTAGGTATGCATGATATATTGAAGCAATATATCGTCAATTCATCCAAGTAACGAATTGGTTTGCACCTCAGAAACGTGTAAGTCCTATTATTCATTAGTATTATGAGTGATTAATTGGTGTAAGGAAATATTGAAGTCACTTCCTCCGTGGTATAATGTGGCTTAACGGCTAAACACGCGGTCTAGCATTCAGGAGGGCAGAGGTTCGAGTGCGTGTGGGGCCTGCGTTTTTGTTCACCAGACCCACCTTCAATACGATGATTGTTGCCCGTAATTCGCGCACATATGAGAGAAAAAATTACAAGAGGACAGATTGATATATCAAAGTGCCATATTGGAAAAGTATAAGTTCTTTGTTTACATTAATATTATTACTATAGAAAAAAAACTACAAGTTTAGTAAATTTCCATTTTACGTTATATATATATCAGTTATTGACATAAAATGTCTTTTTTATAACGCTAATGTTAAGTTCCAGGACTTTGTATGGGCCACTAATAATAATTGGTTTAACGTTAGCATAGTCGTGATATTCACATTGTCAGTTCAATGTTATGATTACTAAACAGTTCCCTTATAAGTTGTGTTTAAAATTAGGTATGTGGAATCAATGCGGCTGACATAGTAACCTTACAGTAACGCACTGTACTATATCTTCACGGTTATTGATTCTTACATGTCAGAAATTTTTAAAAAAAATCTGAATATTGCCAATAAAGATGGGTTATATGATCACACTAAAAAGCATGCTGCAGGGAAACTGGTTAAGTCATTACGTAAGTTTCCTAAACATGAAAAAAAAAATGATGAGAGCTTATGTGACTTTCTTTGCCTTTTGTGTAATACGAAGTTTCTTTTAGTGTTAATCGCCGTTTCTTGGTGTCAACTAGAAATTCGTATCTCTCTAGAAAGTCCATCCCCAGTATTGCCAGATCTAGGTCGGCTACCGTGAAAACCCAAGGGAATTGCCTCCTGAACCCCAAATCTAGGGTTAAAGTTTTCTGCCCAAATGTCGCGATTTTAGTTTTATTTGCAGCTTGAAGTGTAATTGATGATGTTTCTCGACTAATCTCAGTTTTATTTTGAGGGATGATGCTAAGAGCAGCGCCAGTATCCACCAAGAAATTCAAGCCCGAGTTTCTGTCTCTAACATAAAACAAGCGACTGTTTAGGCGCCCCTCCTCAGTCGTCGCGACCTGGGGAGGGGTTACTCGTTTCCCGCTGACTTAGAGTTATGCTTAGGCCAGGCGCATGGTTGCATGCACTTGGTTGAGTTGACACCAAACTTCCAGTGGTACCAACAAAACTGCCCAGATTGTCTGGACATTTGTGACCTGTTTTGTGACTTGGATCGTGGTCGTTGTGGTGACCTGCTCCTGTTTCTATGACCCATTTGCATTCTGGTGACAGCCTCAGTGAGACTCTTAACACTCGCAATGAGTCCTTCTATTACGGGGTCTTTTGCTGATTCTACTTTTCGTGTGTGATTTATTATGCCTGATCCAGTTGGAGGACCTCTTTCCATTATTCTGTCGGCTATACGCGCTAAATGAGATAATGAGGTTTCAGGATCCTGTGCATCCAGACAGTGTTGGACGTAGCATGGGAGAGCTTGTATCCATCCTTGTTTTAGGACTGCTTCACCCACTGTGTTATCACCCACTAAGACTTGGAGGTGACGTAAAAACTGTGACGGCGACCGATCACCTAGTGTTTCACCTTGAAAAAGTCTTTGGATTCTTTGACTATCTGATAATGATAAACGGTTCATTATCTCTCGTCTTAAGATGGTGTATGGTTGTGGTGATGGTGGACTCAAAATCAAGCCACGGACTTCTTTGGCGACTGAAGGAGGAAGGATAGAACACAAGTCTCTATAGCGAATCCCTTCAGATTTGATATTGTGTCTCGTGAAATAATGCTCTAGTTGAGCAAACCACAACTCAGGATCATTACGATCAAATTCTGGAAGTCGGGATTTCGTAGTCATAACAGTGTCTATCTCCACTGGTGACAAATCCTCCAGATTATGGTTTCTATTGAGTCTGACATGAGGTATATGACAAATATAGCAATAAAGTTAGCACAAAAAGTGGTTACTATGACACGAATAACTTGAGATAATACGGAATAAACTAGTTATATACTCAAATTAGTTTATGGATAATCAGGTCTACTTTTACGATTAAGTAAAAAAAAATGTTACTAACAGAAATGAGGTTAAATTTGTGTTCAAAAAGGGCTCACCAATTTCGTGCCTCAAAGTAATCCTCGTGCTATTGATAGAAGAAACCAGAGAAGTAGTGAATAGGTCTTTATTTCGATCTCAGCGCGATGACAGTGGAGCGTGGGATTATCTGTTCAGACAAACAAAGGCTCTCAACATTCAATATAAGATAATAGGGAATATAACGCTTATACAAAACAAGGAAGTGGATGAATACTTGAACAGTACTGTTTTGGCATATGCTTGGTTGTTTGGGGTCAACTCTTAACCAAACAACCTAAGCTGTTACAACAACGAAACTTTCGACTTCTCGTAAACTGTAGGGTTTCTGTCCTAACTACATAAATCTGAATCTAATCTGAATGTAATTCAATGTTTTATTATAATCTACTATTATTTATGCATAGGTTTATACATAAAATTATAGGTGATTCACCGATACTACATACGGCGACTCGTTGGGCGATGGTGTCCTTTCTCCCATCCACTACTTGAACTATAGTGTTTAACCCATTAGCCGTTTTTATATTAAGTGACCCTATGACCTTGTGAAGTCAGCGCACAATTCGTCCCACATAACTTGAAGGCGCTGGTGTTAGTGGGTCGTAAGTTTAGTCATTTGTTGCACATTAATCGGTCCACAGAATCAGATATATTATTCCATTATTGTTATGTACCTTTTTCTTAAAGTTTTTGACACTTATTTCGGCAATTATGTGTCTCGCGGTCGGAACTATTGAAACATATGTGTCTTATGACACAAGTTACTAGGTTGATTCTGCTATATTCCCATCAGAAATGAATGTTTTACTGTGTTTCAGTCCTACTGAAGGACACGTGTTCTATCAAGTGGCATTTTTTCACTAGATCCCCTGGATAAGGTGTCTCGTACGAGACAATGCTTACGTAGGCATTCATTACTGATCCTGATTCTTAAGTCTTGATATATTACTAGCTGTAAGCTCTCATTTATTCTAGCCTTTCCTTGCACCTAAAGTGTTCGCCTCATCTTCTAGGTGAACAGAGAAACATTTTCGCTATCTACTGTCCACAATTGAGCGCACTGATCATTCTGACTATTATGATTTTACTTGTTCTTCGGGTAAAATTTCTAGAAGGACTCAATAGCGGTATTATTCAATTTTGTTGTGTCGCGAATTTCGGTATATCTCTGGTGTTACTATTTTTCAGTCATACCATGTTTTTGGTTGTTGATTGCAATGGTCATACTTATAACATATGTCGGACATTCCGTTGCTTAAAATGTCTTGTATTTCAGTGGTTAGGAAGCAAGCAATGATATACGCACAGATTCTCACCGGCGAGTGGGTCGTGTCTTCCTGAAGTTGTAATAAACTTTCTCGAGTATTATATGTTGGGTATAAGAGGTTCTCTGACAGATGAAAGTTTCGACATTTGTCCTTGAGGCAGAACTGTTATTTAATGGTGCTTCTGCACTCATTCAAAAAACATACACCAAATAAACCTAAACTCACAGTTTGTCGTCAAACGTAGAATTAAGTTTTAAATGGTTAAGTGTGCTGGGACCTAAAAAAGAAATCAGTCCACGTATTCAACGGTTGCTTGAATGAGCCATTTCAAGAGGTACAGGCTTCATATTTGAAGTTCACAAAGTAATTGAAGTTCATGACTGAAACCGTAGATGACATTTGTCAAAATCAATCTTAGTCATAAGAATGTGAAGGATGACACAGGTATTCAGTGTTTGACAACGCTTCTACCAGTAACACCTAATATGATTTGTACCCACCCAAAGAAATCAAAAGACAGAGTCGAGGAGATCAGAAGAGTGTATTTGGCGATAACAAAAATATCGGAATTCTCTGATCTAATCTGGCTAGCGATTGCGTTAGATGTTGAGCACGGCGTTACCACACGTGATCTGGTACGGATGCCTGACCGAGCGCCTTCAGCTAGATGAGTCCACTAAAACATATGGTCAGCATCCAATGTCGAAAACTTACAGAGCCATTTATTTTGGGGATTTATTTACCGCTACAGATCACTCCCTTCCTAGTTGGGCAGTGACGACCCTAAGACGTGGCCAGTCAGAAGTTTAAACCCAACGAGTTTGTCGTTGGTAAACACTCTTCCGATAGCTTACTAAGTGTAGCAGCGTCTGGTCGTCTTTCCTTACTATATGGGACCGAGGTACAACATAGTAAAAAAAGAGTTACAACGAAACTTTCGACTTCTCGTAAACTGTAGGGTTTCTGTCCTAACTACATAAATCTGAATCTAATCTGAATGTAATTCAATGTTTTATTATAATCTACTATTATTTATGCATAGGTTTATACATAAAATTATAGGTGATTCACCGATACTACATACGGCGACTCGTTGGGCGATGGTGTCCTTTCTCCCATCCACTACTTGAACTATAGTGTTTAACCCATTAGCCGTTTTTATATTAAGTGACCCTATGACCTTGTGAAGTCAGCGCACAATTCGTCCCACATAACTTGAAGGCGCTGGTGTTAGTGGGTCGTAAGTTTAGTCATTTGTTGCACATTAATCGGTCCACAGAATCAGATATATTATTCCATTATTGTTATGTACCTTTTTCTTAAAGTTTTTGACACTTATTTCGGCAATTATGTGTCTCGCGGTCGGAACTATTGAAACATATGTGTCTTATGACACAAGTTACTAGGTTGATTCTGCTATATTCCCATCAGAAATGAATGTTTTACTGTGTTTCAGTCCTACTGAAGGACACGTGTTCTATCAAGTGGCATTTTTTCACTAGATCCCCTGGATAAGGTGTCTCGTACGAGACAATGCTTACGTAGGCATTCATTACTGATCCTGATTCTTAAGTCTTGATATATTACTAGCTGTAAGCTCTCATTTATTCTAGCCTTTCCTTGCACCTAAAGTGTTCGCCTCATCTTCTAGGTGAACAGAGAAACATTTTCGCTATCTACTGTCCACAATTGAGCGCACTGATCATTCTGACTATTATGATTTTACTTGTTCTTCGGGTAAAATTTCTAGAAGGACTCAATAGCGGTATTATTCAATTTTGTTGTGTCGCGAATTTCGGTATATCTCTGGTGTTACTATTTTTCAGTCATACCATGTTTTTGGTTGTTGATTGCAATGGTCATACTTATAACATATGTCGGACATTCCGTTGCTTAAAATGTCTTGTATTTCAGTGGTTAGGAAGCAAGCAATGATATACGCACAGATTCTCACCGGCGAGTGGGTCGTGTCTTCCTGAAGTTGTAATAAACTTTCTCGAGTATTATATGTTGGGTATAAGAGGTTCTCTGACAGATGAAAGTTTCGACATTTGTCCTTGAGGCAGAACTGTTATTTAATGGTGCTTCTGCACTCATTCAAAAAACATACACCAAATAAACCTAAACTCACAGTTTGTCGTCAAACGTAGAATTAAGTTTTAAATGGTTAAGTGTGCTGGGACCTAAAAAAGAAATCAGTCCACGTATTCAACGGTTGCTTGAATGAGCCATTTCAAGAGGTACAGGCTTTATATTTGAAGTTCACAAAGTAATTGAAGTTCATGACTGAAACCGTAGATGACATTTGTCAAAATCAATCTTAGTCATAAGAATGTGAAGGATGACACAGGTATTCAGTGTTTGACAACGCTTCTACCAGTAACACCTAATATGATTTGTACCCACCCAAAGAAATCAAAAGACAGAGTCGAGGAGATCAGAAGAGTGTATTTGGCGATAACAAAAATATCGGAATTCTCTGATCTAATCTGGCTAGCGATTGCGTTAGATGTTGAGCACGGCGTTACCACACGTGATCTGGTACGGATGCCTGACCGAGCGCCTTCAGCTAGATGAGTCCACTAAAACATATGGTCAGCATCCAATGTCGAAAACTTACAGAGCCATTTATTTTGGGGATTTATTTACCGCTACAGATCACTCCCTTCCTAGTTGGGCAGTGACGACCCTAAGACGTGGCCAGTCAGAAGTTTAAACCCAACGAGTTTGTCGTTGGTAAACACTCTTCCGATAGCTTACTAAGTGTAGCAGCGTCTGGTCGTCTTTCCTTACTATATGGGACCGAGGTACAACATAGTAAAAAAAGAGTTACAACGAAACTTTCGACTTCTCGTAAACTGTAGGGTTTCTGTCCTAACTACATAAATCTGAATCTAATCTGAATGTAATTCAATGTTTTATTATAATCTACTATTATTTATGCATAGGTTTATACATAAAATTATAGGTGATTCACCGATACTACATACGGCGACTCGTTGGGCGATGGTGTCCTTTCTCCCATCCACTACTTGAACTATAGTGTTTAACCCATTAGCCGTTTTTATATTAAGTGACCCTATGACCTTGTGAAGTCAGCGCACAATTCGTCCCACATAACTTGAAGGCGCTGGTGTTAGTGGGTCGTAAGTTTAGTCATTTGTTGCACATTAATCGGTCCACAGAATCAGATATATTATTCCATTATTGTTATGTACCTTTTTCTTAAAGTTTTTGACACTTATTTCGGCAATTATGTGTCTCGCGGTCGGAACTATTGAAACATATGTGTCTTATGACACAAGTTACTAGGTTGATTCTGCTATATTCCCATCAGAAATGAATGTTTTACTGTGTTTCAGTCCTACTGAAGGACACGTGTTCTATCAAGTGGCATTTTTTCACTAGATCCCCTGGATAAGGTGTCTCGTACGAGACAATGCTTACGTAGGCATTCATTACTGATCCTGATTCTTAAGTCTTGATATATTACTAGCTGTAAGCTCTCATTTATTCTAGCCTTTCCTTGCACCTAAAGTGTTCGCCTCATCTTCTAGGTGAACAGAGAAACATTTTCGCTATCTACTGTCCACAATTGAGCGCACTGATCATTCTGACTATTATGATTTTACTTGTTCTTCGGGTAAAATTTCTAGAAGGACTCAATAGCGGTATTATTCAATTTTGTTGTGTCGCGAATTTCGGTATATCTCTGGTGTTACTATTTTTCAGTCATACCATGTTTTTGGTTGTTGATTGCAATGGTCATACTTATAACATATGTCGGACATTCCGTTGCTTAAAATGTCTTGTATTTCAGTGGTTAGGAAGCAAGCAATGATATACGCACAGATTCTCACCGGCGAGTGGGTCGTGTCTTCCTGAAGTTGTAATAAACTTTCTCGAGTATTATATGTTGGGTATAAGAGGTTCTCTGACAGATGAAAGTTTCGACATTTGTCCTTGAGGCAGAACTGTTATTTAATGGTGCTTCTGCACTCATTCAAAAAACATACACCAAATAAACCTAAACTCACAGTTTGTCGTCAAACGTAGAATTAAGTTTTAAATGGTTAAGTGTGCTGGGACCTAAAAAAGAAATCAGTCCACGTATTCAACGGTTGCTTGAATGAGCCATTTCAAGAGGTACAGGCTTCATATTTGAAGTTCACAAAGTAATTGAAGTTCATGACTGAAACCGTAGATGACATTTGTCAAAATCAATCTTAGTCATAAGAATGTGAAGGATGACACAGGTATTCAGTGTTTGACAACGCTTCTACCAGTAACACCTAATATGATTTGTACCCACCCAAAGAAATCAAAAGACAGAGTCGAGGAGATCAGAAGAGTGTATTTGGCGATAACAAAAATATCGGAATTCTCTGATCTAATCTGGCTAGCGATTGCGTTAGATGTTGAGCACGGCGTTACCACACGTGATCTGGTACGGATGCCTGACCGAGCGCCTTCAGCTAGATGAGTCCACTAAAACATATGGTCAGCATCCAATGTCGAAAACTTACAGAGCCATTTATTTTGGGGATTTATTTACCGCTACAGATCACTCCCTTCCTAGTTGGGCAGTGACGACCCTAAGACGTGGCCAGTCAGAAGTTTAAACCCAACGAGTTTGTCGTTGGTAAACACTCTTCCGATAGCTTACTAAGTGTAGCAGCGTCTGGTCGTCTTTCCTTACTATATGGGACCGAGGTACAACATAGTAAAAAAAGAGTTACAACGAAACTTTCGACTTCTCGTAAACTGTAGGGTTTCTGTCCTAACTACATAAATCTGAATCTAATCTGAATGTAATTCAATGTTTTATTATAATCTACTATTATTTATGCATAGGTTTATACATAAAATTATAGGTGATTCACCGATACTACATACGGCGACTCGTTGGGCGATGGTGTCCTTTCTCCCATCCACTACTTGAACTATAGTGTTTAACCCATTAGCCGTTTTTATATTAAGTGACCCTATGACCTTGTGAAGTCAGCGCACAATTCGTCCCACATAACTTGAAGGCGCTGGTGTTAGTGGGTCGTAAGTTTAGTCATTTGTTGCACATTAATCGGTCCACAGAATCAGATATATTATTCCATTATTGTTATGTACCTTTTTCTTAAAGTTTTTGACACTTATTTCGGCAATTATGTGTCTCGCGGTCGGAACTATTGAAACATATGTGTCTTATGACACAAGTTACTAGGTTGATTCTGCTATATTCCCATCAGAAATGAATGTTTTACTGTGTTTCAGTCCTACTGAAGGACACGTGTTCTATCAAGTGGCATTTTTTCACTAGATCCCCTGGATAAGGTGTCTCGTACGAGACAATGCTTACGTAGGCATTCATTACTGATCCTGATTCTTAAGTCTTGATATATTACTAGCTGTAAGCTCTCATTTATTCTAGCCTTTCCTTGCACCTAAAGTGTTCGCCTCATCTTCTAGGTGAACAGAGAAACATTTTCGCTATCTACTGTCCACAATTGAGCGCACTGATCATTCTGACTATTATGATTTTACTTGTTCTTCGGGTAAAATTTCTAGAAGGACTCAATAGCGGTATTATTCAATTTTGTTGTGTCGCGAATTTCGGTATATCTCTGGTGTTACTATTTTTCAGTCATACCATGTTTTTGGTTGTTGATTGCAATGGTCATACTTATAACATATGTCGGACATTCCGTTGCTTAAAATGTCTTGTATTTCAGTGGTTAGGAAGCAAGCAATGATATACGCACAGATTCTCACCGGCGAGTGGGTCGTGTCTTCCTGAAGTTGTAATAAACTTTCTCGAGTATTATATGTTGGGTATAAGAGGTTCTCTGACAGATGAAAGTTTCGACATTTGTCCTTGAGGCAGAACTGTTATTTAATGGTGCTTCTGCACTCATTCAAAAAACATACACCAAATAAACCTAAACTCACAGTTTGTCGTCAAACGTAGAATTAAGTTTTAAATGGTTAAGTGTGCTGGGACCTAAAAAAGAAATCAGTCCACGTATTCAACGGTTGCTTGAATGAGCCATTTCAAGAGGTACAGGCTTTATATTTGAAGTTCACAAAGTAATTGAAGTTCATGACTGAAACCGTAGATGACATTTGTCAAAATCAATCTTAGTCATAAGAATGTGAAGGATGACACAGGTATTCAGTGTTTGACAACGCTTCTACCAGTAACACCTAATATGATTTGTACCCACCCAAAGAAATCAAAAGACAGAGTCGAGGAGATCAGAAGAGTGTATTTGGCGATAACAAAAATATCGGAATTCTCTGATCTAATCTGGCTAGCGATTGCGTTAGATGTTGAGCACGGCGTTACCACACGTGATCTGGTACGGATGCCTGACCGAGCGCCTTCAGCTAGATGAGTCCACTAAAACATATGGTCAGCATCCAATGTCGAAAACTTACAGAGCCATTTATTTTGGGGATTTATTTACCGCTACAGATCACTCCCTTCCTAGTTGGGCAGTGACGACCCTAAGACGTGGCCAGTCAGAAGTTTAAACCCAACGAGTTTGTCGTTGGTAAACACTCTTCCGATAGCTTACTAAGTGTAGCAGCGTCTGGTCGTCTTTCCTTACTATATGGGACCGAGGTACAACATAGTAAAAAAAGAGTTACAACGAAACTTTCGACTTCTCGTAAACTGTAGGGTTTCTGTCCTAACTACATAAATCTGAATCTAATCTGAATGTAATTCAATGTTTTATTATAATCTACTATTATTTATGCATAGGTTTATACATAAAATTATAGGTGATTCACCGATACTACATACGGCGACTCGTTGGGCGATGGTGTCCTTTCTCCCATCCACTACTTGAACTATAGTGTTTAACCCATTAGCCGTTTTTATATTAAGTGACCCTATGACCTTGTGAAGTCAGCGCACAATTCGTCCCACATAACTTGAAGGCGCTGGTGTTAGTGGGTCGTAAGTTTAGTCATTTGTTGCACATTAATCGGTCCACAGAATCAGATATATTATTCCATTATTGTTATGTACCTTTTTCTTAAAGTTTTTGACACTTATTTCGGCAATTATGTGTCTCGCGGTCGGAACTATTGAAACATATGTGTCTTATGACACAAGTTACTAGGTTGATTCTGCTATATTCCCATCAGAAATGAATGTTTTACTGTGTTTCAGTCCTACTGAAGGACACGTGTTCTATCAAGTGGCATTTTTTCACTAGATCCCCTGGATAAGGTGTCTCGTACGAGACAATGCTTACGTAGGCATTCATTACTGATCCTGATTCTTAAGTCTTGATATATTACTAGCTGTAAGCTCTCATTTATTCTAGCCTTTCCTTGCACCTAAAGTGTTCGCCTCATCTTCTAGGTGAACAGAGAAACATTTTCGCTATCTACTGTCCACAATTGAGCGCACTGATCATTCTGACTATTATGATTTTACTTGTTCTTCGGGTAAAATTTCTAGAAGGACTCAATAGCGGTATTATTCAATTTTGTTGTGTCGCGAATTTCGGTATATCTCTGGTGTTACTATTTTTCAGTCATACCATGTTTTTGGTTGTTGATTGCAATGGTCATACTTATAACATATGTCGGACATTCCGTTGCTTAAAATGTCTTGTATTTCAGTGGTTAGGAAGCAAGCAATGATATACGCACAGATTCTCACCGGCGAGTGGGTCGTGTCTTCCTGAAGTTGTAATAAACTTTCTCGAGTATTATATGTTGGGTATAAGAGGTTCTCTGACAGATGAAAGTTTCGACATTTGTCCTTGAGGCAGAACTGTTATTTAATGGTGCTTCTGCACTCATTCAAAAAACATACACCAAATAAACCTAAACTCACAGTTTGTCGTCAAACGTAGAATTAAGTTTTAAATGGTTAAGTGTGCTGGGACCTAAAAAAGAAATCAGTCCACGTATTCAACGGTTGCTTGAATGAGCCATTTCAAGAGGTACAGGCTTCATATTTGAAGTTCACAAAGTAATTGAAGTTCATGACTGAAACCGTAGATGACATTTGTCAAAATCAATCTTAGTCATAAGAATGTGAAGGATGACACAGGTATTCAGTGTTTGACAACGCTTCTACCAGTAACACCTAATATGATTTGTACCCACCCAAAGAAATCAAAAGACAGAGTCGAGGAGATCAGAAGAGTGTATTTGGCGATAACAAAAATATCGGAATTCTCTGATCTAATCTGGCTAGCGATTGCGTTAGATGTTGAGCACGGCGTTACCACACGTGATCTGGTACGGATGCCTGACCGAGCGCCTTCAGCTAGATGAGTCCACTAAAACATATGGTCAGCATCCAATGTCGAAAACTTACAGAGCCATTTATTTTGGGGATTTATTTACCGCTACAGATCACTCCCTTCCTAGTTGGGCAGTGACGACCCTAAGACGTGGCCAGTCAGAAGTTTAAACCCAACGAGTTTGTCGTTGGTAAACACTCTTCCGATAGCTTACTAAGTGTAGCAGCGTCTGGTCGTCTTTCCTTACTATATGGGACCGAGGTACAACATAGTAAAAAAAGAGTTACAACGAAACTTTCGACTTCTCGTAAACTGTAGGGTTTCTGTCCTAACTACATAAATCTGAATCTAATCTGAATGTAATTCAATGTTTTATTATAATCTACTATTATTTATGCATAGGTTTATACATAAAATTATAGGTGATTCACCGATACTACATACGGCGACTCGTTGGGCGATGGTGTCCTTTCTCCCATCCACTACTTGAACTATAGTGTTTAACCCATTAGCCGTTTTTATATTAAGTGACCCTATGACCTTGTGAAGTCAGCGCACAATTCGTCCCACATAACTTGAAGGCGCTGGTGTTAGTGGGTCGTAAGTTTAGTCATTTGTTGCACATTAATCGGTCCACAGAATCAGATATATTATTCCATTATTGTTATGTACCTTTTTCTTAAAGTTTTTGACACTTATTTCGGCAATTATGTGTCTCGCGGTCGGAACTATTGAAACATATGTGTCTTATGACACAAGTTACTAGGTTGATTCTGCTATATTCCAATCAGAAATGAATGTTTTACTGTGTTTCAGTCCTACTGAAGGACACGTGTTCTATCAAGTGGCATTTTTTCACTAGATCCCCTGGATAAGGTGTCTCGTACGAGACAATGCTTACGTAGGCATTCATTACTGATCCTGATTCTTAAGTCTTGATATATTACTAGCTGTAAGCTCTCATTTATTCTAGCCTTTCCTTGCACCTAAAGTGTTCGCCTCATCTTCTAGGTGAACAGAGAAACATTTTCGCTATCTACTGTCCACAATTGAGCGCACTGATCATTCTGACTATTATGATTTTACTTGTTCTTCGGGTAAAATTTCTAGAAGGACTCAATAGCGGTATTATTCAATTTTGTTGTGTCGCGAATTTCGGTATATCTCTGGTGTTACTATTTTTCAGTCATACCATGTTTTTGGTTGTTGATTGCAATGGTCATACTTATAACATATGTCGGACATTCCGTTGCTTAAAATGTCTTGTATTTCAGTGGTTAGGAAGCAAGCAATGATATACGCACAGATTCTCACCGGCGAGTGGGTCGTGTCTTCCTGAAGTTGTAATAAACTTTCTCGAGTATTATATGTTGGGTATAAGAGGTTCTCTGACAGATGAAAGTTTCGACATTTGTCCTTGAGGCAGAACTGTTATTTAATGGTGCTTCTGCACTCATTCAAAAAACATACACCAAATAAACCTAAACTCACAGTTTGTCGTCAAACGTAGAATTAAGTTTTAAATGGTTAAGTGTGCTGGGACCTAAAAAAGAAATCAGTCCACGTATTCAACGGTTGCTTGAATGAGCCATTTCAAGAGGTACAGGCTTCATATTTGAAGTTCACAAAGTAATTGAAGTTCATGACTGAAACCGTAGATGACATTTGTCAAAATCAATCTTAGTCATAAGAATGTGAAGGATGACACAGGTATTCAGTGTTTGACAACGCTTCTACCAGTAACACCTAATATGATTTGTACCCACCCAAAGAAATCAAAAGACAGAGTCGAGGAGATCAGAAGAGTGTATTTGGCGATAACAAAAATATCGGAATTCTCTGATCTAATCTGGCTAGCGATTGCGTTAGATGTTGAGCACGGCGTTACCACACGTGATCTGGTACGGATGCCTGACCGAGCGCCTTCAGCTAGATGAGTCCACTAAAACATATGGTCAGCATCCAATGTCGAAAACTTACAGAGCCATTTATTTTGGGGATTTATTTACCGCTACAGATCACTCCCTTCCTAGTTGGGCAGTGACGACCCTAAGACGTGGCCAGTCAGAAGTTTAAACCCAACGAGTTTGTCGTTGGTAAACACTCTTCCGATAGCTTACTAAGTGTAGCAGCGTCTGGTCGTCTTTCCTTACTATATGGGACCGAGGTACAACATAGTAAAAAAAGAGTTACAACGAAACTTTCGACTTCTCGTAAACTGTAGGGTTTCTGTCCTAACTACATAAATCTGAATCTAATCTGAATGTAATTCAATGTTTTATTATAATCTACTATTATTTATGCATAGGTTTATACATAAAATTATAGGTGATTCACCGATACTACATACGGCGACTCGTTGGGCGATGGTGTCCTTTCTCCCATCCACTACTTGAACTATAGTGTTTAACCCATTAGCCGTTTTTATATTAAGTGACCCTATGACCTTGTGAAGTCAGCGCACAATTCGTCCCACATAACTTGAAGGCGCTGGTGTTAGTGGGTCGTAAGTTTAGTCATTTGTTGCACATTAATCGGTCCACAGAATCAGATATATTATTCCATTATTGTTATGTACCTTTTTCTTAAAGTTTTTGACACTTATTTCGGCAATTATGTGTCTCGCGGTCGGAACTATTGAAACATATGTGTCTTATGACACAAGTTACTAGGTTGATTCTGCTATATTCCCATCAGAAATGAATGTTTTACTGTGTTTCAGTCCTACTGAAGGACACGTGTTCTATCAAGTGGCATTTTTTCACTAGATCCCCTGGATAAGGTGTCTCGTACGAGACAATGCTTACGTAGGCATTCATTACTGATCCTGATTCTTAAGTCTTGATATATTACTAGCTGTAAGCTCTCATTTATTCTAGCCTTTCCTTGCACCTAAAGTGTTCGCCTCATCTTCTAGGTGAACAGAGAAACATTTTCGCTATCTACTGTCCACAATTGAGCGCACTGATCATTCTGACTATTATGATTTTACTTGTTCTTCGGGTAAAATTTCTAGAAGGACTCAATAGCGGTATTATTCAATTTTGTTGTGTCGCGAATTTCGGTATATCTCTGGTGTTACTATTTTTCAGTCATACCATGTTTTTGGTTGTTGATTGCAATGGTCATACTTATAACATATGTCGGACATTCCGTTGCTTAAAATGTCTTGTATTTCAGTGGTTAGGAAGCAAGCAATGATATACGCACAGATTCTCACCGGCGAGTGGGTCGTGTCTTCCTGAAGTTGTAATAAACTTTCTCGAGTATTATATGTTGGGTATAAGAGGTTCTCTGACAGATGAAAGTTTCGACATTTGTCCTTGAGGCAGAACTGTTATTTAATGGTGCTTCTGCACTCATTCAAAAAACATACACCAAATAAACCTAAACTCACAGTTTGTCGTCAAACGTAGAATTAAGTTTTAAATGGTTAAGTGTGCTGGGACCTAAAAAAGAAATCAGTCCACGTATTCAACGGTTGCTTGAATGAGCCATTTCAAGAGGTACAGGCTTCATATTTGAAGTTCACAAAGTAATTGAAGTTCATGACTGAAACCGTAGATGACATTTGTCAAAATCAATCTTAGTCATAAGAATGTGAAGGATGACACAGGTATTCAGTGTTTGACAACGCTTCTACCAGTAACACCTAATATGATTTGTACCCACCCAAAGAAATCAAAAGACAGAGTCGAGGAGATCAGAAGAGTGTATTTGGCGATAACAAAAATATCGGAATTCTCTGATCTAATCTGGCTAGCGATTGCGTTAGATGTTGAGCACGGCGTTACCACACGTGATCTGGTACGGATGCCTGACCGAGCGCCTTCAGCTAGATGAGTCCACTAAAACATATGGTCAGCATCCAATGTCGAAAACTTACAGAGCCATTTATTTTGGGGATTTATTTACCGCTACAGATCACTCCCTTCCTAGTTGGGCAGTGACGACCCTAAGACGTGGCCAGTCAGAAGTTTAAACCCAACGAGTTTGTCGTTGGTAAACACTCTTCCGATAGCTTACTAAGTGTAGCAGCGTCTGGTCGTCTTTCCTTACTATATGGGACCGAGGTACAACATAGTAAAAAAAGAGTTACAACGAAACTTTCGACTTCTCGTAAACTGTAGGGTTTCTGTCCTAACTACATAAATCTGAATCTAATCTGAATGTAATTCAATGTTTTATTATAATCTACTATTATTTATGCATAGGTTTATACATAAAATTATAGGTGATTCACCGATACTACATACGGCGACTCGTTGGGCGATGGTGTCCTTTCTCCCATCCACTACTTGAACTATAGTGTTTAACCCATTAGCCGTTTTTATATTAAGTGACCCTATGACCTTGTGAAGTCAGCGCACAATTCGTCCCACATAACTTGAAGGCGCTGGTGTTAGTGGGTCGTAAGTTTAGTCATTTGTTGCACATTAATCGGTCCACAGAATCAGATATATTATTCCATTATTGTTATGTACCTTTTTCTTAAAGTTTTTGACACTTATTTCGGCAATTATGTGTCTCGCGGTCGGAACTATTGAAACATATGTGTCTTATGACACAAGTTACTAGGTTGATTCTGCTATATTCCCATCAGAAATGAATGTTTTACTGTGTTTCAGTCCTACTGAAGGACACGTGTTCTATCAAGTGGCATTTTTTCACTAGATCCCCTGGATAAGGTGTCTCGTACGAGACAATGCTTACGTAGGCATTCATTACTGATCCTGATTCTTAAGTCTTGATATATTACTAGCTGTAAGCTCTCATTTATTCTAGCCTTTCCTTGCACCTAAAGTGTTCGCCTCATCTTCTAGGTGAACAGAGAAACATTTTCGCTATCTACTGTCCACAATTGAGCGCACTGATCATTCTGACTATTATGATTTTACTTGTTCTTCGGGTAAAATTTCTAGAAGGACTCAATAGCGGTATTATTCAATTTTGTTGTGTCGCGAATTTCGGTATATCTCTGGTGTTACTATTTTTCAGTCATACCATGTTTTTGGTTGTTGATTGCAATGGTCATACTTATAACATATGTCGGACATTCCGTTGCTTAAAATGTCTTGTATTTCAGTGGTTAGGAAGCAAGCAATGATATACGCACAGATTCTCACCGGCGAGTGGGTCGTGTCTTCCTGAAGTTGTAATAAACTTTCTCGAGTATTATATGTTGGGTATAAGAGGTTCTCTGACAGATGAAAGTTTCGACATTTGTCCTTGAGGCAGAACTGTTATTTAATGGTGCTTCTGCACTCATTCAAAAAACATACACCAAATAAACCTAAACTCACAGTTTGTCGTCAAACGTAGAATTAAGTTTTAAATGGTTAAGTGTGCTGGGACCTAAAAAAGAAATCAGTCCACGTATTCAACGGTTGCTTGAATGAGCCATTTCAAGAGGTACAGGCTTCATATTTGAAGTTCACAAAGTAATTGAAGTTCATGACTGAAACCGTAGATGACATTTGTCAAAATCAATCTTAGTCATAAGAATGTGAAGGATGACACAGGTATTCAGTGTTTGACAACGCTTCTACCAGTAACACCTAATATGATTTGTACCCACCCAAAGAAATCAAAAGACAGAGTCGAGGAGATCAGAAGAGTGTATTTGGCGATAACAAAAATATCGGAATTCTCTGATCTAATCTGGCTAGCGATTGCGTTAGATGTTGAGCACGGCGTTACCACACGTGATCTGGTACGGATGCCTGACCGAGCGCCTTCAGCTAGATGAGTCCACTAAAACATATGGTCAGCATCCAATGTCGAAAACTTACAGAGCCATTTATTTTGGGGATTTATTTACCGCTACAGATCACTCCCTTCCTAGTTGGGCAGTGACGACCCTAAGACGTGGCCAGTCAGAAGTTTAAACCCAACGAGTTTGTCGTTGGTAAACACTCTTCCGATAGCTTACTAAGTGTAGCAGCGTCTGGTCGTCTTTCCTTACTATATGGGACCGAGGTACAACATAGTAAAAAAAGAGTTACAACGAAACTTTCGACTTCTCGTAAACTGTAGGGTTTCTGTCCTAACTACATAAATCTGAATCTAATCTGAATGTAATTCAATGTTTTATTATAATCTACTATTATTTATGCATAGGTTTATACATAAAATTATAGGTGATTCACCGATACTACATACGGCGACTCGTTGGGCGATGGTGTCCTTTCTCCCATCCACTACTTGAACTATAGTGTTTAACCCATTAGCCGTTTTTATATTAAGTGACCCTATGACCTTGTGAAGTCAGCGCACAATTCGTCCCACATAACTTGAAGGCGCTGGTGTTAGTGGGTCGTAAGTTTAGTCATTTGTTGCACATTAATCGGTCCACAGAATCAGATATATTATTCCATTATTGTTATGTACCTTTTTCTTAAAGTTTTTGACACTTATTTCGGCAATTATGTGTCTCGCGGTCGGAACTATTGAAACATATGTGTCTTATGACACAAGTTACTAGGTTGATTCTGCTATATTCCCATCAGAAATGAATGTTTTACTGTGTTTCAGTCCTACTGAAGGACACGTGTTCTATCAAGTGGCATTTTTTCACTAGATCCCCTGGATAAGGTGTCTCGTACGAGACAATGCTTACGTAGGCATTCATTACTGATCCTGATTCTTAAGTCTTGATATATTACTAGCTGTAAGCTCTCATTTATTCTAGCCTTTCCTTGCACCTAAAGTGTTCGCCTCATCTTCTAGGTGAACAGAGAAACATTTTCGCTATCTACTGTCCACAATTGAGCGCACTGATCATTCTGACTATTATGATTTTACTTGTTCTTCGGGTAAAATTTCTAGAAGGACTCAATAGCGGTATTATTCAATTTTGTTGTGTCGCGAATTTCGGTATATCTCTGGTGTTACTATTTTTCAGTCATACCATGTTTTTGGTTGTTGATTGCAATGGTCATACTTATAACATATGTCGGACATTCCGTTGCTTAAAATGTCTTGTATTTCAGTGGTTAGGAAGCAAGCAATGATATACGCACAGATTCTCACCGGCGAGTGGGTCGTGTCTTCCTGAAGTTGTAATAAACTTTCTCGAGTATTATATGTTGGGTATAAGAGGTTCTCTGACAGATGAAAGTTTCGACATTTGTCCTTGAGGCAGAACTGTTATTTAATGGTGCTTCTGCACTCATTCAAAAAACATACACCAAATAAACCTAAACTCACAGTTTGTCGTCAAACGTAGAATTAAGTTTTAAATGGTTAAGTGTGCTGGGACCTAAAAAAGAAATCAGTCCACGTATTCAACGGTTGCTTGAATGAGCCATTTCAAGAGGTACAGGCTTCATATTTGAAGTTCACAAAGTAATTGAAGTTCATGACTGAAACCGTAGATGACATTTGTCAAAATCAATCTTAGTCATAAGAATGTGAAGGATGACACAGGTATTCAGTGTTTGACAACGCTTCTACCAGTAACACCTAATATGATTTGTACCCACCCAAAGAAATCAAAAGACAGAGTCGAGGAGATCAGAAGAGTGTATTTGGCGATAACAAAAATATCGGAATTCTCTGATCTAATCTGGCTAGCGATTGCGTTAGATGTTGAGCACGGCGTTACCACACGTGATCTGGTACGGATGCCTGACCGAGCGCCTTCAGCTAGATGAGTCCACTAAAACATATGGTCAGCATCCAATGTCGAAAACTTACAGAGCCATTTATTTTGGGGATTTATTTACCGCTACAGATCACTCCCTTCCTAGTTGGGCAGTGACGACCCTAAGACGTGGCCAGTCAGAAGTTTAAACCCAACGAGTTTGTCGTTGGTAAACACTCTTCCGATAGCTTACTAAGTGTAGCAGCGTCTGGTCGTCTTTCCTTACTATATGGGACCGAGGTACAACATAGTAAAAAAAGAGTTACAACGAAACTTTCGACTTCTCGTAAACTGTAGGGTTTCTGTCCTAACTACATAAATCTGAATCTAATCTGAATGTAATTCAATGTTTTATTATAATCTACTATTATTTATGCATAGGTTTATACATAAAATTATAGGTGATTCACCGATACTACATACGGCGACTCGTTGGGCGATGGTGTCCTTTCTCCCATCCACTACTTGAACTATAGTGTTTAACCCATTAGCCGTTTTTATATTAAGTGACCCTATGACCTTGTGAAGTCAGCGCACAATTCGTCCCACATAACTTGAAGGCGCTGGTGTTAGTGGGTCGTAAGTTTAGTCATTTGTTGCACATTAATCGGTCCACAGAATCAGATATATTATTCCATTATTGTTATGTACCTTTTTCTTAAAGTTTTTGACACTTATTTCGGCAATTATGTGTCTCGCGGTCGGAACTATTGAAACATATGTGTCTTATGACACAAGTTACTAGGTTGATTCTGCTATATTCCCATCAGAAATGAATGTTTTACTGTGTTTCAGTCCTACTGAAGGACACGTGTTCTATCAAGTGGCATTTTTTCACTAGATCCCCTGGATAAGGTGTCTCGTACGAGACAATGCTTACGTAGGCATTCATTACTGATCCTGATTCTTAAGTCTTGATATATTACTAGCTGTAAGCTCTCATTTATTCTAGCCTTTCCTTGCACCTAAAGTGTTCGCCTCATCTTCTAGGTGAACAGAGAAACATTTTCGCTATCTACTGTCCACAATTGAGCGCACTGATCATTCTGACTATTATGATTTTACTTGTTCTTCGGGTAAAATTTCTAGAAGGACTCAATAGCGGTATTATTCAATTTTGTTGTGTCGCGAATTTCGGTATATCTCTGGTGTTACTATTTTTCAGTCATACCATGTTTTTGGTTGTTGATTGCAATGGTCATACTTATAACATATGTCGGACATTCCGTTGCTTAAAATGTCTTGTATTTCAGTGGTTAGGAAGCAAGCAATGATATACGCACAGATTCTCACCGGCGAGTGGGTCGTGTCTTCCTGAAGTTGTAATAAACTTTCTCGAGTATTATATGTTGGGTATAAGAGGTTCTCTGACAGATGAAAGTTTCGACATTTGTCCTTGAGGCAGAACTGTTATTTAATGGTGCTTCTGCACTCATTCAAAAAACATACACCAAATAAACCTAAACTCACAGTTTGTCGTCAAACGTAGAATTAAGTTTTAAATGGTTAAGTGTGCTGGGACCTAAAAAAGAAATCAGTCCACGTATTCAACGGTTGCTTGAATGAGCCATTTCAAGAGGTACAGGCTTCATATTTGAAGTTCACAAAGTAATTGAAGTTCATGACTGAAACCGTAGATGACATTTGTCAAAATCAATCTTAGTCATAAGAATGTGAAGGATGACACAGGTATTCAGTGTTTGACAACGCTTCTACCAGTAACACCTAATATGATTTGTACCCACCCAAAGAAATCAAAAGACAGAGTCGAGGAGATCAGAAGAGTGTATTTGGCGATAACAAAAATATCGGAATTCTCTGATCTAATCTGGCTAGCGATTGCGTTAGATGTTGAGCACGGCGTTACCACACGTGATCTGGTACGGATGCCTGACCGAGCGCCTTCAGCTAGATGAGTCCACTAAAACATATGGTCAGCATCCAATGTCGAAAACTTACAGAGCCATTTATTTTGGGGATTTATTTACCGCTACAGATCACTCCCTTCCTAGTTGGGCAGTGACGACCCTAAGACGTGGCCAGTCAGAAGTTTAAACCCAACGAGTTTGTCGTTGGTAAACACTCTTCCGATAGCTTACTAAGTGTAGCAGCGTCTGGTCGTCTTTCCTTACTATATGGGACCGAGGTACAACATAGTAAAAAAAGAGTTACAACGAAACTTTCGACTTCTCGTAAACTGTAGGGTTTCTGTCCTAACTACATAAATCTGAATCTAATCTGAATGTAATTCAATGTTTTATTATAATCTACTATTATTTATGCATAGGTTTATACATAAAATTATAGGTGATTCACCGATACTACATACGGCGACTCGTTGGGCGATGGTGTCCTTTCTCCCATCCACTACTTGAACTATAGTGTTTAACCCATTAGCCGTTTTTATATTAAGTGACCCTATGACCTTGTGAAGTCAGCGCACAATTCGTCCCACATAACTTGAAGGCGCTGGTGTTAGTGGGTCGTAAGTTTAGTCATTTGTTGCACATTAATCGGTCCACAGAATCAGATATATTATTCCATTATTGTTATGTACCTTTTTCTTAAAGTTTTTGACACTTATTTCGGCAATTATGTGTCTCGCGGTCGGAACTATTGAAACATATGTGTCTTATGACACAAGTTACTAGGTTGATTCTGCTATATTCCCATCAGAAATGAATGTTTTACTGTGTTTCAGTCCTACTGAAGGACACGTGTTCTATCAAGTGGCATTTTTTCACTAGATCCCCTGGATAAGGTGTCTCGTACGAGACAATGCTTACGTAGGCATTCATTACTGATCCTGATTCTTAAGTCTTGATATATTACTAGCTGTAAGCTCTCATTTATTCTAGCCTTTCCTTGCACCTAAAGTGTTCGCCTCATCTTCTAGGTGAACAGAGAAACATTTTCGCTATCTACTGTCCACAATTGAGCGCACTGATCATTCTGACTATTATGATTTTACTTGTTCTTCGGGTAAAATTTCTAGAAGGACTCAATAGCGGTATTATTCAATTTTGTTGTGTCGCGAATTTCGGTATATCTCTGGTGTTACTATTTTTCAGTCATACCATGTTTTTGGTTGTTGATTGCAATGGTCATACTTATAACATATGTCGGACATTCCGTTGCTTAAAATGTCTTGTATTTCAGTGGTTAGGAAGCAAGCAATGATATACGCACAGATTCTCACCGGCGAGTGGGTCGTGTCTTCCTGAAGTTGTAATAAACTTTCTCGAGTATTATATGTTGGGTATAAGAGGTTCTCTGACAGATGAAAGTTTCGACATTTGTCCTTGAGGCAGAACTGTTATTTAATGGTGCTTCTGCACTCATTCAAAAAACATACACCAAATAAACCTAAACTCACAGTTTGTCGTCAAACGTAGAATTAAGTTTTAAATGGTTAAGTGTGCTGGGACCTAAAAAAGAAATCAGTCCACGTATTCAACGGTTGCTTGAATGAGCCATTTCAAGAGGTACAGGCTTCATATTTGAAGTTCACAAAGTAATTGAAGTTCATGACTGAAACCGTAGATGACATTTGTCAAAATCAATCTTAGTCATAAGAATGTGAAGGATGACACAGGTATTCAGTGTTTGACAACGCTTCTACCAGTAACACCTAATATGATTTGTACCCACCCAAAGAAATCAAAAGACAGAGTCGAGGAGATCAGAAGAGTGTATTTGGCGATAACAAAAATATCGGAATTCTCTGATCTAATCTGGCTAGCGATTGCGTTAGATGTTGAGCACGGCGTTACCACACGTGATCTGGTACGGATGCCTGACCGAGCGCCTTCAGCTAGATGAGTCCACTAAAACATATGGTCAGCATCCAATGTCGAAAACTTACAGAGCCATTTATTTTGGGGATTTATTTACCGCTACAGATCACTCCCTTCCTAGTTGGGCAGTGACGACCCTAAGACGTGGCCAGTCAGAAGTTTAAACCCAACGAGTTTGTCGTTGGTAAACACTCTTCCGATAGCTTACTAAGTGTAGCAGCGTCTGGTCGTCTTTCCTTACTATATGGGACCGAGGTACAACATAGTAAAAAAAGAGTTACAACGAAACTTTCGACTTCTCGTAAACTGTAGGGTTTCTGTCCTAACTACATAAATCTGAATCTAATCTGAATGTAATTCAATGTTTTATTATAATCTACTATTATTTATGCATAGGTTTATACATAAAATTATAGGTGATTCACCGATACTACATACGGCGACTCGTTGGGCGATGGTGTCCTTTCTCCCATCCACTACTTGAACTATAGTGTTTAACCCATTAGCCGTTTTTATATTAAGTGACCCTATGACCTTGTGAAGTCAGCGCACAATTCGTCCCACATAACTTGAAGGCGCTGGTGTTAGTGGGTCGTAAGTTTAGTCATTTGTTGCACATTAATCGGTCCACAGAATCAGATATATTATTCCATTATTGTTATGTACCTTTTTCTTAAAGTTTTTGACACTTATTTCGGCAATTATGTGTCTCGCGGTCGGAACTATTGAAACATATGTGTCTTATGACACAAGTTACTAGGTTGATTCTGCTATATTCCCATCAGAAATGAATGTTTTACTGTGTTTCAGTCCTACTGAAGGACACGTGTTCTATCAAGTGGCATTTTTTCACTAGATCCCCTGGATAAGGTGTCTCGTACGAGACAATGCTTACGTAGGCATTCATTACTGATCCTGATTCTTAAGTCTTGATATATTACTAGCTGTAAGCTCTCATTTATTCTAGCCTTTCCTTGCACCTAAAGTGTTCGCCTCATCTTCTAGGTGAACAGAGAAACATTTTCGCTATCTACTGTCCACAATTGAGCGCACTGATCATTCTGACTATTATGATTTTACTTGTTCTTCGGGTAAAATTTCTAGAAGGACTCAATAGCGGTATTATTCAATTTTGTTGTGTCGCGAATTTCGGTATATCTCTGGTGTTACTATTTTTCAGTCATACCATGTTTTTGGTTGTTGATTGCAATGGTCATACTTATAACATATGTCGGACATTCCGTTGCTTAAAATGTCTTGTATTTCAGTGGTTAGGAAGCAAGCAATGATATACGCACAGATTCTCACCGGCGAGTGGGTCGTGTCTTCCTGAAGTTGTAATAAACTTTCTCGAGTATTATATGTTGGGTATAAGAGGTTCTCTGACAGATGAAAGTTTCGACATTTGTCCTTGAGGCAGAACTGTTATTTAATGGTGCTTCTGCACTCATTCAAAAAACATACACCAAATAAACCTAAACTCACAGTTTGTCGTCAAACGTAGAATTAAGTTTTAAATGGTTAAGTGTGCTGGGACCTAAAAAAGAAATCAGTCCACGTATTCAACGGTTGCTTGAATGAGCCATTTCAAGAGGTACAGGCTTCATATTTGAAGTTCACAAAGTAATTGAAGTTCATGACTGAAACCGTAGATGACATTTGTCAAAATCAATCTTAGTCATAAGAATGTGAAGGATGACACAGGTATTCAGTGTTTGACAACGCTTCTACCAGTAACACCTAATATGATTTGTACCCACCCAAAGAAATCAAAAGACAGAGTCGAGGAGATCAGAAGAGTGTATTTGGCGATAACAAAAATATCGGAATTCTCTGATCTAATCTGGCTAGCGATTGCGTTAGATGTTGAGCACGGCGTTACCACACGTGATCTGGTACGGATGCCTGACCGAGCGCCTTCAGCTAGATGAGTCCACTAAAACATATGGTCAGCATCCAATGTCGAAAACTTACAGAGCCATTTATTTTGGGGATTTATTTACCGCTACAGATCACTCCCTTCCTAGTTGGGCAGTGACGACCCTAAGACGTGGCCAGTCAGAAGTTTAAACCCAACGAGTTTGTCGTTGGTAAACACTCTTCCGATAGCTTACTAAGTGTAGCAGCGTCTGGTCGTCTTTCCTTACTATATGGGACCGAGGTACAACATAGTAAAAAAAGAGTTACAACGAAACTTTCGACTTCTCGTAAACTGTAGGGTTTCTGTCCTAACTACATAAATCTGAATCTAATCTGAATGTAATTCAATGTTTTATTATAATCTACTATTATTTATGCATAGGTTTATACATAAAATTATAGGTGATTCACCGATACTACATACGGCGACTCGTTGGGCGATGGTGTCCTTTCTCCCATCCACTACTTGAACTATAGTGTTTAACCCATTAGCCGTTTTTATATTAAGTGACCCTATGACCTTGTGAAGTCAGCGCACAATTCGTCCCACATAACTTGAAGGCGCTGGTGTTAGTGGGTCGTAAGTTTAGTCATTTGTTGCACATTAATCGGTCCACAGAATCAGATATATTATTCCATTATTGTTATGTACCTTTTTCTTAAAGTTTTTGACACTTATTTCGGCAATTATGTGTCTCGCGGTCGGAACTATTGAAACATATGTGTCTTATGACACAAGTTACTAGGTTGATTCTGCTATATTCCCATCAGAAATGAATGTTTTACTGTGTTTCAGTCCTACTGAAGGACACGTGTTCTATCAAGTGGCATTTTTTCACTAGATCCCCTGGATAAGGTGTCTCGTACGAGACAATGCTTACGTAGGCATTCATTACTGATCCTGATTCTTAAGTCTTGATATATTACTAGCTGTAAGCTCTCATTTATTCTAGCCTTTCCTTGCACCTAAAGTGTTCGCCTCATCTTCTAGGTGAACAGAGAAACATTTTCGCTATCTACTGTCCACAATTGAGCGCACTGATCATTCTGACTATTATGATTTTACTTGTTCTTCGGGTAAAATTTCTAGAAGGACTCAATAGCGGTATTATTCAATTTTGTTGTGTCGCGAATTTCGGTATATCTCTGGTGTTACTATTTTTCAGTCATACCATGTTTTTGGTTGTTGATTGCAATGGTCATACTTATAACATATGTCGGACATTCCGTTGCTTAAAATGTCTTGTATTTCAGTGGTTAGGAAGCAAGCAATGATATACGCACAGATTCTCACCGGCGAGTGGGTCGTGTCTTCCTGAAGTTGTAATAAACTTTCTCGAGTATTATATGTTGGGTATAAGAGGTTCTCTGACAGATGAAAGTTTCGACATTTGTCCTTGAGGCAGAACTGTTATTTAATGGTGCTTCTGCACTCATTCAAAAAACATACACCAAATAAACCTAAACTCACAGTTTGTCGTCAAACGTAGAATTAAGTTTTAAATGGTTAAGTGTGCTGGGACCTAAAAAAGAAATCAGTCCACGTATTCAACGGTTGCTTGAATGAGCCATTTCAAGAGGTACAGGCTTCATATTTGAAGTTCACAAAGTAATTGAAGTTCATGACTGAAACCGTAGATGACATTTGTCAAAATCAATCTTAGTCATAAGAATGTGAAGGATGACACAGGTATTCAGTGTTTGACAACGCTTCTACCAGTAACACCTAATATGATTTGTACCCACCCAAAGAAATCAAAAGACAGAGTCGAGGAGATCAGAAGAGTGTATTTGGCGATAACAAAAATATCGGAATTCTCTGATCTAATCTGGCTAGCGATTGCGTTAGATGTTGAGCACGGCGTTACCACACGTGATCTGGTACGGATGCCTGACCGAGCGCCTTCAGCTAGATGAGTCCACTAAAACATATGGTCAGCATCCAATGTCGAAAACTTACAGAGCCATTTATTTTGGGGATTTATTTACCGCTACAAATGTAAACATGCTCTTCTTTCCTGTGGGTTTGAAATTTCGAATCAAAAGTTTGAGGATTATTTCAGTGACACGAAACATCTAGTTTATTTATAATAAGGCTTCATGCTAACTCGGCACGTAGACAAATTTCGTAAATTCATCAATTCTTGATAGTTGAAACAATAATACAAAATAAATAATCACCACAGCTAAACAAACGTATCAGGAGTTAGTGTATGTTAAAGACGGTACTTGGACTTGTCTTTGGTAAACAGGTTATGTTGGTTATTTGAATAATTAGGACAAAAGTACATCTGATAGATATGCATCAGTAGCTTTTTTTTTAATTACATCTCTAACAGCTCGTCGCTCGCTGTTAAGATATCTCTTATTACGACCGAGCTATTCTTATTGCTTAGTACTCCTTCGACACTTCACATTACTCGATTAATTCCCGAGTCAGGACATGGTTGAACAGGAATGCAATTGCATTCTCAAAACCATGGTTTGGTAGGAGTGGGAATAACAAATCGTACAGCTCAAAAACAACAAGCAAACTTTGAAAATAATCAGTATAAAATGATGGTAAAACTCATTATTTGGTGGAAGGCGAAAAATGAGTAGATCTGTGCAGCTACAGACAAATAAAAACTATGTTTTTTGATTACTTCAATCATGTTTTGCTATTACTTCTTGAACTTCATAAAAATTATGACGTACTCCACAGCCACCATATAATAATGCATTGATTGGCTTTATATTCTAATCTTTTCGTATGCATCGATAAAGTTACCTTCCATCACTTTTAAGCAGAACTTAAAAATACCCTATTTGTAGTATCTAAAATTCATTAAATATTTACTTGAATAGGCAGATTCTTTATCTAGCTTCCATTGCTTTTTTCACTGTTTCTGTTGCATTTCACTTTATATCAGGTGGTTTCAGAGGGCACTGCTTCGTTGATCCACTGACACGATTATCCTTTAGAACAGCATGCGCAGAAGAATTTTGCTTCATTTATTCTGGAGAAAAAATAAACTGTTGCCTTTGGGATTAGTGTGTTTTGGACTCCTATTGATTATGTGGATAAAAATAGATAAACTTGACCATGGTAAGTTGCATGCAGATTCAGCCTATTTACCGGATCAAATATATGTAGAAAATAATCAAATCTTAGCACGTCAACCAAGTCATAAGGAACTAAAATATCAAGATGAGTCCCAAAAGAACAATTCACTTATTGGGAATAATCTAAAAATACCTCATTTTCCGAACGCTCGTCCATATCCTCCAATTGACAAAGATTTAAGTAGTCCAAGAGGTATATTCTTTTTCATCATTTATTAGAAGGGATTTATGAAAATTCAATGTGAATTCATTTTATATAATAACTTTGTATTCATTCACTATGCTCTTACTAATTTTGAAAATAAAACCATTTGTGTACAAAATCAAGAGGGAAATTTACGAAATGGACTGACTTTATTATGTAAATTTTCCTATATGTACATTATAATTTTAAAATTTTCGAATCTGTCGGAAGTATTTAGTCAATTTAAGAAACTGTGCTCATATAATATTTCAGAAGTGGTATACAGAAGCAAAAATACACTACATTAGTTTTCCTACAAAAATTAAATTAATTAGCAGAACAATATTGGTGTGTATTTCACATGCATCAGTCAGTATTTCTGACAAACAAACTATGGAATGTAATTTGGAATTCATAGTGACAATTAATGGAAATGGAGCTTAAACCTTTGATAGATTTATCAAAAATCGATTCCTCGTGAAATTACTTAACAGCTCCAAGTGAATTATTTGCTTAATAGTAAGGACATGGTCCAATAGTCTAATGCACACAAGAAGTGTTTTGTTTTTTTACGGTCGCCACAATATCTCCAAGTGAACTTAGTTACGAGTTACATATGAAAACAATTACGTATCTATTTATAATATATATATGTATGCATATGCATATCCCAAGAATGATTACAGAGTGCACACTGATTTACAAGGATGTTCAGATTGATACAAAAGGTGAAGCTTTCAGAAAAAATAATTGTATACCATTCTAGAAAGAGTGTTTCGTAGATTATTTTGAACGAATTATTGATACATAGTCGTTGATAATTTGAAGTATAAGATGAATTCATGATCAGAGATAACATCACTTTTACTAGCCATAAGACATAGGATATCGCTATATTATCTAAACTACGCAATGCGGAATCGTATATAATTTTCTAATGTTTGATAATTGTTACCGTTTTCTCCTCATTCATTGAAATTGCAATACTTTTGAGGGAGTGACTATTGAAGGTGATAGCATAAGCATTAAGTCTTGAAATTCCGTTAATTTTTCAAAACTAATGAGACGAATCAGCAGTTAAATTATATTCACTTCTGATGTGGATCAAATCTTTCATTTTATTAATTAATCTCCACTGAAATTAAGGGTGTTTTGATAATGCTAACATTCACAGATTGTTCGTGGAACGATTTATATATCTTGACAGAACTAATTAATAATAATGCAATCATTCAGATATTTATACGTAATAAAGCGGTGTCACATCAACATGTTTGACGAAGACCTGAATTCACCTGATCATTTTTTACTTCGAATAACATATGAACCGTTAAAGATGTGAAAAAAGATATACACTTGAGTCATTCAAATAAATCGAAACTGGTTTATCTTAATAGAATTTTAAGCAGACCTTCATGTTGAGTAATGGTTTATCCCAATACCATTTACTGTTGTGTCTAACATGAATGAAGGCTTGTTAGATAGAAGCACCCTTATTGTAGAATGAAACAGTTGGTTAAATCATCTAGAATTATTATTGCCTTTGAACTTAGCTTTCATTTCCGATAAAATTTTTATTTGAATTTCAAATATGAATCTTCGTTGGTCTGATATTATTCGTTGATTGCTTTAACAGGTCATGAAAATGCGAAACGCCGATCTGTCGATGATGAACACGGTGAAAATCATTTGCCTGATATTGTGCCGCCTGTTAATGAGGACAATAATGTGCTTGTGCAACCTGACTATAAGGAAAAGTCTAGAATTATGGGCGGTAATGAACCTGTTGAAAGCAGTCGTTCAGATAAACTATCAGTCATAGCCAAATTAGGCTTATCTCCTAGTTCTCCTCCTCCAAAAAGCGACGAATACTCAACAGGTCCAGGTCAGTGTATCTTCTAACTTAGTTATTGCTACTAATTTTAACTCACTCACATGGCTTTCTAAGCAAACGTTTTTTAATCTATGAATTTCGTTCTACGAGGCTTGTTAACTATGAATTTCGAGTTATTTTAATCTGAGGTAATTCAAAACGCACCGGAGACAGTGATCTTGGATACGCACATGAAGACGTCTTTTTGTTAGAACTACTATAGGGTTTAACTTATTTTTATTGATCTACCCATCAGTAAAATCACGAACAATTATTGCTAAATCATGAATAATAATCGATATAGAATAGTATAGATAAACTTTTTCTTTTACAGTTTTTTTACTAACATTGAACGGTAAAGACTACTGACGTATATGTTTAAGACCATTCGATGGATTGGTAGATAAGTGAAAAAAGTTGGCCAATTCAAATTTATACCACATTCTAAACTGCTCATGAATAACAGACTCATATAAAGACTTTAGATGTTTTAAGCACTTCAAACTAACCATTGTTATCTGCTGAATTAATTGATTTTTTGAATAAAACTGTTACTCCATCGGAATCGATCACTTTTATTATTTCTGCATATCATTCAATTGTAGTGGTTGTTATTCATTTAAAAAGGACATTAATTTGATGTTTCCACTTTGATTAGCATTTGTTGTGGATGAAGTACGTGTATCGATTCAGTTACATAAATATTTTTGTATTTTATTGTAATATGGATTTTTGTCCGCTACTTCATATCCCAATTACTATTAACGATTTCGCCTGATGTTCGCAATCTCAGCGTTTGTGTAAACCAATAAACAAGTGAATATTTTCATATGAATGAACTTTTGAAACTGTAATTATCTTCAATGAAAAAAATTTATGTTGAGTACTATGCTCTAATTCACCGTTAACTCTACCGTTTTCACTATGGGGGTTTGTGGAGACTTGAATTTTTGTAGGTTACATCATAGACTGATTTTAGTGAGCCAACTATTAAAAACCTGAAAGCAGTGCATAGACATTTTGTTCCAGTTTGAAACTCGTAAGCAGTATGCATCTACTACACTACCGGGGATCAAACAAAGAACTCTAGGTTTCGCAGTGGGCCCTTAATACGTAGACCATTAAGTCAGCATCATTATTTTAAATGGTTGTCTTTCTTATGTTTACCGATTTTCCTTCGAGTGGCTAGGTAAGTATGTTGTTTATTGTGAACAATATGGGGTTTGCTGCTACTGAATTTGGAAAAAAATTGAACCAATCGGTCCTGATTTAGTTACCTTAGAGTAACACATTCACTGCGAAACCTGAATGTACAGAGTTCTACTGCGTCTAAACTCTCGAGTATTCATTAGCAAAGTTCCCTAAACTAACACTTACTCACTGTTTTTCACTAATTTTCTTGCTAATGCTATTTCATATTGTCAAATATAAAAATACTTTGTTTTTTTTCACGCCTTAACATCCGACTAAACACTGATTAATTAATTATTATTTATTTATTTATTTTTTATACGGTTTGTCATTTGAATGACATGAACTTTTGACTTGCCGACGATCAAATCACAATATATTGGATAAAAGGTGAAGGTGGTAAAGCATATACAGTAAATCGTGAAGACTTATCACCAGCTGAACAGTTAATATTCGACAAGGGTTGGGAAGATAATGCCTATAATCAATATGCTAGCGATCGAATTAGTGTGAGACGATATTTGCCTGACTATAGAGAAGGAGCGTAAGTAACCGTCGAAATTGTGATTATTAATTTTGTTTTCTCTATGTAAACGGATTTACTGTTGTTTGCTAATTTTTTTTAATTCCGTGTGATTGGTATTTTTGTGGTTATTAAACCACCTTCTGTAATTTTGTTGTGAATTTGAAAATGTTAGTTGGCTACCTGGGTCAAAGTCAGGTCTTCGAAATGTTGGAAATATCATGGGTGCTAGGAGAGTGGACTAACCGTTAAAGAATGCATATAATTTTTGCAATTCATACATTCGAGCATAAGCTAGTTGATCATACCTTCGAATTTCATTAGAATTAAGAAAGTCTAAACTATTAGGTGTCATCACTACTCCTTCATGTGTATGATATCATCTCATGTATTTAACGTATGTTGTGAAAGAATGACTTAATGGTTAAGACGTTGTTGTTAACCTGGGAAGAGAAATTCTTGAATAAACGTAGTAATGGTAGACCTTAAGACATGAAATCAACATAGTTGCAACCAAAACAATAAATCACATTTGACGAGAATCACACTTTATACTGACTGAAGTTAGAAATGCAGGCCACTAGATTACGACTCATTGCTTTAAAAGTATCAAAACAACAAATGCAGGAGAAAACGACCAGTGTAGCAGTAGGTCTCAATATACACAAAGGGAAAAACAAGATTGTCTGATACAACACAGCATGCACTATTCCAGTCACAATTGACCGAGAAGATTTGTAAGATGTAAAAACCTTTACATATTTGAGCAGCATCATTGATGAACATTGGTGGATCTGATGCAGATGTGAAAGCGCGGGTCGGTAAAGCAAGAGCAGCATATTTACAACTAAAGAACATCTGGAACTCAAAACAACTGTCAACCAACACCAAGGTCAGGATTTTCAATACAAATGTCAAAACTGTTCTACTGTATGGAGCGGAAACGTGGGGGATTACGAAAGCAATCATCCAGAAGATACAATTGTCTATTAACAGCTCTCTACGCAAAATACTTCTGATTCGTTGACCAGACACTATCAGGAACAAGCTACTGTGTGAGAGAACAAACCAAATCCCAGTGGAGGAAGAAGCTCTATAGGTGAATAGGACACATATTGAGGAAAGCACCCAACTGCGTCACAAGACAAGCCCTCACATGAAATCGTCAAGCCTAACCGAGAAAAGGAAGACCAAAGAACACATTACGCCGGGAAACGGAGATAGACATGAGAAAAATGAACAAGAATTGGATGGAATTAGAAAAGAAGGCCCAGGACAAAGTGGGTTGGAGAATGCTGGTCTGCGGCCTATGCTCCTTTAGGAGTAACAGGCGTAAGTAAGTAAGTAACGAACACATGCTTGAATGTACTGAACTCAGTACTAAGTATGTAGATTGTTACTCTCTGTTTTCTATACTGTTTATCAGGTATTATTCACTTGCTACAGCTGTTTTATTTTCTCAAATAATTAACTGTTTCTAAGTGAGGATGTTTGCTATTCAGTTTGTTTCGTGATCAAAGTAAAAGAATATCTTTTGGAGAACCAATGGTATTCCTTATAAAATAAGCTTTAAGATGGATTGACTAAATGTAGTGTCTGCTTCACTGGAGTTATTACAAATTGTATTTGGATAACCTGACGATGATAAAAATGCTTTTTACTGACAATTCATCTGTTAAAACAGTAGTTTGATGATCTTCAATTTGATTTTGACTATAATTTAGTCTTTCAAGTTCAATCATCATTTTCTTTTAACAACTGTCATACAGTTTTCAAGTGAATACCTATTGTCCTTGATGTTTATCAGTAATTGGAAAAAAACTGCCTTAATTACTTGATAAATGAACATAACTGACTACAGTGACAATAATAGGATTATAAAAAGCTTGTAATCATTTAGTGAGTGTTACCATTTTCCACCCGAATACCGTATGATCAATTAGTTATACATTTCGTGACTGGTAAATTTAAATGATTTAGAAATTATTCGATTATTTTGTGTTTTTCACAACGAATTGTTTGACCCTTGAATCTATACCCGTATATGAGTATATAATAGGTATATACACCAATATGCATATACACCTATATATAAATTTCAGATAACAGATGAAGGCAAGCATTTACCTATTCGTAGCGATATCGTTTTGAGCCAGTTATCATTTTAACTGACAAATATTGATGTTTTTATATTGATCAATCCCAGCACTGAAATAAGTTATGGATTTATTGACCAATAATATGGCACTTTGTTAATGTTATGGCAAAGTTTATCACTTCACCAATTCTTATTTACTGTTTTTAGCATCAGTACAATGAGCAGTCAAATATATTCAGAGTATATTGTATTACTCAATCTATGTGGCTTAAAATGACCCTATGAAATAACATACGTCATGTTTATCTATTCATTGTTCCTTTAACTGTATGCCATCACTACTTACAAACTTGTTTACTTATGTAACTTTACTCTTTTGTCTTTGTTCTGATGTCTTTATGACTGATAACTTTTATCTTTGTTAATAATATTCTAGGTGTAAAGTCGATAAATATAGAAGTAATCTGCCCTCAGCATCAATTATAATTTGTTTTCATAATGAAGCTTGGTCAGTATTATTACGTTCAGTACATTCAGTGATAGATCGATCTCCACCAAGTTTGTTAAATGAAATTATACTTGTTGACGATTTCTCTGATCGTCGTAAGTCGTGTCTATATGTTTTGATTCTCTTTACTATTGAGTTACTTATGAGGTATTTGAGCGATAATATTATTCCAGCTTTCAGTGTATCTTTACATCTTTAACGGCAAGACACCATTCTAGAAACATGTTTACATTATGAGATGCTTTTACTTCTTGTATTATTACTAACAAATTAAAGTTTTTTTGTAACGGAAAGAAAAGCCATGTGTTTAATTAATCGTAAATAAATATTAATTCATCTAAGAAATTGTCTCTGAAATGTCATTCTAACGTGTGTTGGCTTGATGAGCAATTAGTGTGACTTTAAAGTTAATAAAATTGATCTTTTTGTGGTTACTTGGTGAACACAAAATAATTCAAAAGTTGAGGGTAATTTTGTTACGAGCCTAATCTATCTACGGTGATCAAATCTCAGCGCATTGATTGAAGTCAATGCAATACTTCTACTGGGCGCCAATGAACTCTGAACCTAGCCTTGTAACCATCGAAGAGATAATAAAAGAAAGTAAAACATTCTTTCCTCCTCCAACTGACAATGATATTCGGAAAGATGCATGAGTGTTTGCACATTGTGTCCTTAGATATCAATCACTGGGGATGAAAGTTTCCTGGAACCTGACCCCCGGTCTTGAAAATTCAAAATGACAATTATTAAAACATTATTTTTGTTCTGGTTATAGTTGAGCATTTAGGAAGTAACCTAATATGGCTGAAGTGCACTTGACATGACTTCTAATTAGTACTGCATGAGTTACATCTTGAACATGGACATGATTATTATCAGTGCGGAAGGATTTGTGGAGATTGTAGGTTTTATTCCTGCTTTCGTATGAGTGAGAAACGCCGATAATAAAGGTACTTATAATATTTATTTACAATCTTGAGTGTTATGATGAATAACGTTAAAAAAATCAATCCTGCTAAGAAGAAACCGGTTTTAGTATTGATTAGTCTTTGTATCAGAGACATGGCATCTTCCTGTTCTCCCGTTTACGTTTTGTACACATCATGAATCTCATAATATAGTTTCATAAAATTGTAACATCCCGTCGCAGAATTGGCCTTAATAAACGATTTTATTTATTATTATTTGTCATACGTTTTGGTTGTTTTTAATCACCCAATGTTCCTTCAAATATACTTTACTCTGTCCAATTATCTGAACACATCCTATTGCGTAATGCTTTAGTTTCTAATGAATGTTATTTCAGGATCTATATTTTACAAGTCATTGACCTATTTCTCATTATAAAATATTGTTTGAAGCGTTTGCTATTCTTACCACAACTAGTACACCTGTCATCACACTATCAATTTGTACTTCCTATTTATTATGTTCATTTATGTAATCCATCTCACTGTTATCATTGACTCATAAACTACCTTGACTGGTTTAATAATTTCGTATATGCCTGTAAATATTATTGTATATTAAAGTTTGGTGAGAATCTTATTGAAAACTATATTGTTCGTTTTTATGTGTTGTAGTACGAATAAGTTGTTTTTGTGATACTGCCACACATTACCTAATTGCTGTTTAATGCTCTTCAGCAGATTTGTCATTTCCTGTGCTAATATGGTCTTATTTTGTGTTATATTCTCTTTCTTACAGTTATGACCCAGCTATTCCCATTACTTAGTATTCTCGGACACCGATTCACTCGACAAGTCCCCAAATCAGAACACGGTTGAACAGGAAAGAGATTATATTCCGAATAACAAAGTTAGGTGGAAGTAAGAAGCACAATAGGGAAAACGTTAGTATATTTATAGTTTTTACATGAGAAGATCCTAGAGTATTCTCTAAGTATCGACTAGTGCTGATTGGATAAGAATTAGGCAATCAGCGTGCACCAAAGCAATCGTGCATTGAGCATGCTTTAATCCAGTCTATGTCCCGCAAACATTTTGTTACACAATAGAATGTAAATTACAGTTATAAGTTGTAGTTGTCTGGTAATTTAATCACAGAATGTTTGTTCAGATTTGTTGTCATGCAAATGTATAATAAGTTTTATTCATTTTGATTTTGTATCGTTGTAGCCATTTTATGTTAAAGAGTCTTTTAAATATAAATATCGTGCAATCAATGTAGCTTAACGAATAGACAATTCTGTTCACTAAATAATTCATGTATTTGCATGTTTCTAGTTAGATTTTATTAAACATACATCAATTAGTCTAATAATTTCTGAAACTATTCTCATAAAGTTGAATAACTTCGTTTTTTAATATTAAGGAAATAAAAAAGATTGGGGAAAGTTGATAGTTATGAGAAAAAGCAGGTTATAATAAGAGTTCAGTGTTATGATTTTGGTTATCAATAAAGTTTTAATTCATAAGGTATAGTGACCCATTTTCAACTAGATAGATTTTAGTTATTAGTGAGATTCATGAAGCGCGTTTCGTTTTATTTATCAATTGGATGTGCCTGTAACCTACTGTTGATATTCACAATGGGGCTCGAATCCAGTAGTTTTCATTTCCAATGCCCAACATGTTCTCCACTTAGCTACTGACTTTATATAACCACCAACATGTAGCGGGCACAATGTTGGTATTATCATTCATAAGTTCTCAAATTCACTTGTTGTTGATATTCACAATTTAATTTTGATCAGTTTTTGTTGGCAGCTTGTGATAGAATGATTACATCGAGGCAATCCTCACAGGATGCACATACGTCGATAAAAACTGATCAAAATTCCATCATGAATAATAACGAAGGGATAATGTAAACCATTATTAATATTGATTCCTTGATCAAAATATTTTAAACTGAAGTACTGAGTTTTGGGTTTGAAGATCACCTTCACTGCTACAGTTTAATCGATCTTCATACAGAAAGGTTCGCCTTCAAGGCTACCAAGTGAATGTGTATTTTTATACCAAGTTGAAGTAATACTATAATACAATAATATACGTTATGAACACTACCACAAGGTAGTTTATAAGAATTGTTTATTAATGACATATATATAATTTGTTGTATGCAACTACTACTAACGCGTATTGATGAGATTTTGTTCTTATCTAGAACTAAGAATTTAGCAATTTGATATAGAGTTGGAGCGGAAATTCGATGAAGCTGTCACATCAAAAGACAGAAATTTGATCGATTGTCAAATCCTAAGATTGAAATAATAGGCGGAATACTTTGAAAAAACAGTTTAACTACCTATCAGATGCCTAGTGACTTGCACCAATTTACATCTCTTCGTATCCTCATTCGTGTGTAACTGACAAAGTTTCACATTGGCTGATATCAACCGGTAGAAAAATGTTGCAAGACCGTCGACCATTGTCTTCAATGAGTAACTGCCATACAACAGACACGGTTGAACTCCACTGGCCATGGCCAATGGATTGGTTGAAGTTAGGCCAACCGGGTCATTGGTTTAAAGATTAATCATTCGTGCGCGAGGCCGAAAACCCTGGATTCGAGTCTCTCGTGTGGGCTCTTGTATTCGCAATACTGAGGAGTTCCACACTAGGACAAGACGGTCATCCAGTGTTTCCAGGTTTTCAATGATTTTTCAACATTAATCCATTCATGATATCAATTTAAACTCAACGATCTACACAACCCTAAGCTAATAAAAAAATATTGCATATTCGTTTCTTCTTTCGTACTGTCTATCCACAACTCCATACACATGATTACATCTAGTATCCATTGGTTCCTTTGTAAGACCAGCTTCGAAAGTAGGTTCATGCATAAATGTTGATGTACAACTATTGAAAAAAATGTAAAACTAAAAATGAAACCAATTTCTACACAATCTTCCTGATAGATGCATATGTTAAATATGTGATTAAAAATAGTAATGTCTATATTTGTATTCTCTTAAATGTGTTATGTTAATTCAAGTTTCTTTAAAAGAACAAAAAAAAACAACAGAACTGATGATTAAAATAAAATTTTAATTTATCATTATGTTCAATAAGTTGTTTCATCAGTATTAATAACATCTCTAAAAGGTTTGAATAATTTTTTCTGGTTAGCGTTTTTTTAGCGAGTTAGTTTTCTACGGGATGGGGACGCTAACACCATGCCCAACCCTCCTCCTTTATCCGGGCTTGGGACCGGCAGTAGCCCCCGGAGGGACTCCAGGCGGAGTTAGTATTAATAATAAGTCTACTTTAAATAGTTTAATCAATCTAATCAAAAATAGTTTCCATTATAATTGTATTAACTTAATTAAAACGTACTAAGAATACAATAGAAACTATTTTTTTTTAAAAAAAAACATTAAACATAATAGTAACACTGACATTATGTACTATTGATTTATATTGAGTGAGAATAATAAGCAAATTTTATTATTATTATTATAGTCGGACAATATTAAGTCAATAACCTATATGGTGTTCTATTGGTAAATATCCTCTTACTCTCTTTCTCTCTGTCTATCTGTCAATTAAAAGAAATATGAGCTTTTATTATATGAATTACTTAACTATTGACTCAAAAGTTGATTTCAATCGAAAATCGGTATATAAAAAAAGTTGTTCAATTCTAAACAAAACAAAAAATCGAAAAATAAATGAAGAAATAAACAACATTGAAATGTGTTTGAAGGAGAACAATGTAGTGCATATTTCACTTGGTATTGTTTTGCTTGTATCTTTCCATTGAGGTTTAAAACTGTATTATTGCTTGCAAAAAGCTTGTAAATTAAGGCAATATTGAGGCGTACGTACAGTATGCACATATATGCCAATAACAGACTGATCAATTGCAGTTTTAAAACTCAATCGGAAGATACAAACCAAACAATACTAAGTGAATTTAAATTCACTCCATTGCACAAGCAAGTGGCTATCAGGAATCAGTAACTGAGTGGATAACGCGATTGCGTTTGAAGAAAAAGGTATTAGGTTCGAGTCCCAGAGTGAACACTAGCTCTCTGAGATGCAGGTACATCCAGCTGACGAGTCCCAAATAGGACGAAACGCACGTTCTGGATTCCACTACTAGCCACTATCCAGCATTGCTTACAAAAAGTAGTGCATATTTGTTTAATGGAAAAAATAATAATGAAGAGTATTGGATACTTTTCGTTGTGATATTGTATTCCGTTAACTGTATGGTTGAATGGAATAGCATTTTTTTTCTAAAATTGAAATTTAAAGTTTACTTCTATATTAAGGAGGTATTGACGATGTTGTCCAAAATAAGAGAATGGATGCTTTGTAATTAAATTAATCATTTTAAGAAAATTGAACGTTGTTATCATTATTATCCTATTGGAATTGGATAATTATATCTGTAAACTGGGCGAAGTTATGTATTTTTGTAAAATGTTTATATTTTATCATGAGATTCATGAATGATTACCACAATAATTCATCGTTTTCTTCTGCTTTTCAAAGAAATGTAAAGTCATTTCTGAACAAATTCATACAACAAATATATTCGGCAATAATCTAAAGTCGTCATGAGAGCAAGACTGTTCATAATCAGTTACAAATGGAAGCTAATCACTGTTTAAACTTAGTTTATACATATTTTTTTCGATTCACAAGTTAACTACTTTTAAAAAGGAGATTGGGTTACAATAATTTCGCATTTTGTACCGAAAGTTCCTTATTATAATCAAATGTTTGTTGTTAAATAAAAATATTATTACTATTATTATTAATTAAAAAAGACATTCATCTAAACTATGAATCATAATCATTTCAGAATTATGTGTTATTAAAATCATGAGTCAATTGAAGCTAGACCAGCATAGAAAACCTGGAAGCACTGGGCGGCCGTTTCGTCCTAGTATGGAACTCCTCAGCAGTGCACATCCACGATCCCGCATCAATTGACTCATGATTTCAATCTGTGAAATTTCTAAAATCTCCACAAACCCCTTCAGATATTTTTTTATCGTGAACTGAAGTCGAAATATGTATTTCATGACCAGGAAAACTTGCTTTATTTAATATATATATAATTCAGTTGCAAAATCATAACATTCGTAATATCTTATCATATTTACGAACCATGTAATTAGTCAAAACATTTATAGATTGATATGTGTACACTGTGTGCTGGTCAATAATCATGCGATTATAACAGATTTAATTGACCTAGCAAGTGATTATTGAAAGAAATAGATAGATGAGGTCACATCTAATCATTTGCTCACGAAATCAAATTCATTCAGTCTACCATGAAGGATCATTTAAATGTTACACAGGATATCTGCTTTCAGTTCTCATGGCAGTGTGTTCTTTGGTCTTCCTGTTTCCCGTTTTCCTTCAGGATCCCGAGCTAAGGCTTGCCTTGTGATACAGTTTGATGATTTCCTTAATGTATATCCTATCCACTTCCAACATCTTTTCCTTATGTCCTTCTCATCTGGAAGCTGGTTTTTCCTCTCTCACAGTAGACTGTTGTTGATGTTATCCGGCCAACAAACATTGAGTATCTTGTGTAGACAGTTGTTTATAAGTACTTGTACACTTTTGATGATGGTTTTGGTAGTTCTCCAAGTTTCACCCCCGTATAGTGGAACTGTCTTGACGTTTGTATTGAAGATTGTGACTTTGATACTCGTTAACAGTTTTTTTGAGTACCATTTGTTCTTCAACTGGTAATTGCTTAGCTTTTCTATAAATAGTGATATAGAAATTAGTTACTCTTAATTATACATTCATTATTCTATTAAATAATTCCTTTTGATTATATTTCAATTTGTTTTAATGGTTAAGTAAAATAATTGGTCAATAAATTTATCACTTTTCTATAACCATTTACAAAAAATTATTTGATAAATGGCGTTTATCATTTGACGAACTTTGTTTTAGTGCTACTACATATTTCATTGGATAATCAACGTTGTTGTTAAGTGTAGATTATTCCAAAAACAGAATTCATGTTCAAATTCATTTGATTTCAAAAGGTTTTGGGCAATACAACTTAAACTGGAGAGAAATGTATCAAACTTTCAAGGTTATGAAATCATTTGACAGTTCGAATGTATATAATAGGGTTAAGTTTCAATCTGTATAGATGCGTACAGGAAAGTATTGACTACAATGCTTGATGTAGCAGTATTCGATAACAATAAAATGTGAAAAAGCAACCGAAACAGGTTTCTTCCACGTGGAAAATATTGTTCTATTTTTATAACTTATAATATCTGATTATTATCAGTATAGGGATAGGTGGAGATTGTAGTATTTTCACAGTTGGGTTCACGAGTCAATCTAAGCTAGACTACCATTGAAAGCCTGGAAGAATGTAAAGTTTTGCTATTTGTATTCTTTACAAGCTAAATAAACTTGTAATGTTATGTATTCAGCTGTAGTTGATATGTAGAAATGATTTTTAAATCGTTGTATCACTGGGAACTTAACTGTTATCACAAATACTTTGATTATTGTATTGATATATTCTAATTTCTAGTGAACTGTGCATCTATTTGTATTTAGTTAATGTGAATAAAGCTTATTTCAAAAGTGAAATGTTCCACAGTATTACGTGTGTGTGTTCTGGAAGTCAGTAATATTGACATAATCTATTTGATATCGTCTTTTTGATAATCTGTAGTTTATTTTTATCCTATATTGATGTCTATTTCAAGCTTTATTGGCAAACAGAAAGATAAAAGATTAACATAAAGTAGCTTATTTCTAAAGGTTGTGTAAAATCTTCTTCTAGTTGATGTCAAAGACTCCAATTGATCGGTTGAGAAGATTCAATCAAATGAAAATAATTTGTAAGTCACCTCATAGCACAAGCCTCTGGCTATCTGGACTTAATAACAAAATTGGTAACGCAATGGGCGTTTAAAGCAAAAAGTGTTAGGTTCGCCTTTCAATGTGATTATCAACATTAGGATGCTAGTATATTCAGCTAACATGTCCCAAACGGAACGAAATGAGTGTCCCGGATTCCACTGCTAGACACTAACCAACTCTACTACAAAATGATTCAATATTCATATATTTGATGTATTTTACTGATGATTATTAGTGATAACGTTAGAAGTATACAAAAGTTTATTGATTTTCACCAATAAGTCTCCTTGTCTTCATTTATGTAATGCAGGTTCTTGATTTTCTTCAATTCTAGACATTCTTATAATTAGTACAGTTAATTTTATTTTATTTCCTTCATGTTTTAATTTGTTCATTGTTCTTTTCTTTTAATGACCCAATTAGTCAGTTTGTTTATATCGATTAATTCCAGAGCAAAATAATTAGCGATACCCTGTACCGTTTTTTTTTTGTAATAATAATATTAACTATCATTCTATTCGCTTTTTAGGTCATTTCCAGCATTCAGTGCATCTTTTTAACCTGTTTGATAATATGTGAATAAATTGTAATCATTTAATAAGTGTACACAAATTATAGAACATGCATTTATAATTTTAATGGTGAAAGTATTGTTTAGTATTCTCATATATACATACATATGAAATAGTTTGTACAAATTAACAAATTATCGATAATTTTCGTGTCCCTTTCGATGGTTACTACTATTGATCTGTTAGTAAGTATGTATCTTCGTTATGATAAAACACTTTATGATATTGACTGACAAACCTTTCAAAACTGTTTTAATAAAATAATGAATACCCTCTTATTATTATTATTATTATTATTATTATTAATCTTTCTACTAATCTCTAATTGAATATGTCGATAAAAATCAGGTATACCATAACGGTCATTATTATTATTATTATTCATAAACTATTGAGAAAAATAATTGTTCTGATAAAATCAATTGATTGATTGTTAAAAGTTTTAGGGGTGGTAGGTGTTATTTTTTTATTCAATAGTAATATTCACTATGTTCAGTATTATGTATTTGATGATGATATGAAAAAAAAAATTATCTGGCTAAAATATATACACGATAGCAACAATATTCCGTCCTTTGTATCCAGTTAACTTGTAAATATTCAGCATTGTATAGCTGCTACTCATCGATAGCAGGCTTAAAAAGGTTTGACTTGAATTTAGCTGTAAGTAATTCACATCACTGTAAACCTTTTTATGAAAAGCGAGTATATTTGGTTAACATCCATGATTGTTTATTTAAAACAAATCTTAAATAAAAAAATCTTTGTTGTGATATCTAAACTAATGCAAAATAGGTGAATTATATATATATATATATATATATATATATATATATATATATAATTTGGCATTTTTGCTTGCTGAGTAACTTACCTTGATATTTTGTCACAAGGTTTTTTGGAGATAGATTTTGGTTAGTAGTTGAATTCAGGGCAGACATCTCGTCCTAATCCATACTAACCTGGACGAGTCGGGAATTATCTGGATTTAATAACCCAGTGGACACTTGCAGCAAAACGTAATGCGTTCGAGTCTTAATATGAACGTTTGTACTGCGATACATTTATATCCAGTTAACGAATCTAACACAAAACGAAATGTGGGTTCTGGATTTCACTACTAAGTACAACCCATCTATTCTGAAAACTATTTCTGTCGAATAACATTTTTATTCGTGGTTCAAACTTTTCAACCTTTTTCAAACTGAACCATTGATTTTTTGGCATGACCTACTATTGTTGTACATGATTGTGAAGTTGCTAATTTACGTGTTTTAACATTTATGTACTGAAGTGTTTAACTATTTATACTGTCTTTATAAATAATCAAGTTCAGTTGATGGAAAATTACACCATAAAACCTTATTCAGTTTCTTGTTATGATAGTCGTTGTTGCAAAATAGATGGATTTTTTTGAAATATAAATGTTGATGACAGGAGCAAATATCTTATCAACTGCTTTGTGCGTTCATTTTGAACTGCTCTATTATCATTCAATAATTTAGTATTTTCGTTCGCCAAAATCAGTTTGATAGATCACTAATTTAACATAACTACGGTATTTGTTCTTGACTTGTTTTCTGTAAATTCAGCCTATCTCAGAGAAGCACTAGATAAATATATGGGAATGTTAAAAGTTGTCAAAATTGTTCGTACCAAACGACGTGAAGGATTGATCAGAGCAAGAATGATTGGTGCAGAACACAGTACTGGGAAAGTGCTCGTATTTCTAGATTCGCATATTGAATGTACCACAGGTGAGCTTGGTAATACATTAACATTACCTGATTGTACGAGTGTTTCATAATATTGTATCTTTTACAGAATGTAAATATGAGTTTTTTGAGTGTAAACATATTTTTATAACGAATAAAGATTAAGATGTCGAATGTGCTCGACTTGATGTTGCCAGGTTTAACAACCATACAAAAGAACTATTGACTTTTGCTATTTTTATCACTAAACTAGTTTGTATGTAGTGAAAAAGTTTCTTGATGATACTCAAGTAAGATTATTTCCAAACAGTTTAGATCATATTTTATATGATTTAATTGACTCCTCATATTCTTTTCGATAATATCCGTTAACTGTTAATTTAATGAATTATTTTTCACGGTTCTTTGTCTATTCTTTTGTTGAGATACGTATGTGGATTTGTAAACACCACATAAATGTAATTGGAAAGCATGTATGACATTTTGCGTAGACGTTTTCCTCTGTTGGTTGTAATTATTCATCCCCTTCATTGTATATAATTCGATAGTTCATTCTTATTTAGAAATTATATTGTATTTTGTTATTATTCGATGATATATATATATATATATATATATATATATATATATATATATATATATATATATATTTGACCATGTCAGTCATTCACTGGTGATTCTGACTGGTTTTATATGAGTGTTGTGTGGGTGTGCGTTTACCACATACAGTCTTTATAACGTTTCTTCATTTTTTTTATCTATCTGATTATAAATATTGATTCGTGCTTTGTTAAAAAGAAGTTTCTACGTTTGTCTTCCCAGCTTCACATCTCGTCTTAGAGTCTTTCTAATCAAATGAGTACTTGAAATGGATTCATCTGAATTAATTCGTATTTAGCCTCTTATTACACTCGTCGCCTAAACGGGGATAAATTAGATACACTGAATCAAACAGAGGATTTCTGTTCATAGTCGGTCAACGTTAATCCCTTCGTCATTACTCATGTAATCGATATGTTGACACACATTATTCAAACAACATGTAGCTACCTAACATATTTGAAGAGAATTATATAATGATCATAAGACAAATCTGTGCTCTAATAAAATGTACATTCGATTTGCGGCTTTCTGACTTTCTGAATCCAGAGGGAGAGAGACAGAGTTCTTACTGATAATGTATACTTGATCTCCCACACATTTCTGTATATTGTACCATATAGATTTTACTTCATATGAATATGAAATCTGTGGTTATTTACACTTCAACATTGAGACAATATTCACCATTCAGTTGATGTAGTATAACTAAACACAATACAATGTTGTCCGCACTGACATATAAGTTGTAAGTCGAACGTGACAAGAATACACTGTTGAAATACAGCTAATCAATGACAACCGGAAATCGTGTAATAATGATAAGTGACACATTGATATTAGTAGTATCCTTCAAATCTGTGCTTCACTGATCTTAAACCATCGGTTACAATGTACAAGTGACGTTTTGTATAAAATTGTGCATTTTATTGTTGATTAGTTGTTTTTCATTTACAAACGTACATGGTTCAACGTCATTAAATATTTAACCGTTCATATTTGTCTTTGTTTATTTCCTAGGTTGGCTTGAACCACTTTTAGATCGTATTGCTTACAATTCTTCAATTGTTGTTGTTCCTGTAATATCGACTATAAGTGATAAAACGTTGAAGTTTAATTTTCTTAAGGCGGCTCATGTTCAAGTTGGTGGATTTGATTGGAGTTTAACATTCCGATGGCACGAACAAACTGAACGTGACAAAAATCGACCTGGTGCACCATATTCACCTGTTAGGTAATTAATACAGACTAGCTTTTGTGATCTAACTAAATTTTATCAAGATTACGTAATATGAATAATAGCAGTAAAATTAATAAGTTAGTAGCGGATTATAGTGTGAGTGTAATAAGTTGATTAGAATGTTTTGTTACAGTAAATAAAGGTAATAGAGGTGGAAAATTAAATGAAGTTATGTAGGGAAGAATTATGGGTAAAATCATGAGGATATTTTGCACCTCTACTACCTTTAATTATTGTAGAGAAACTTCTTAATCATCTTACTGCCTTCACGCAGTAATTCGTTTGCGTTGGCGCACGAGACCGAAGGTCCTGGATCCGAGTCCCGCATGCGAGATCGTGGAAGCGCACTGTTGGGGGGTCCCATAATAAGACATAATGGCCATTCAGTGTTTCCAAGTTTTCAGTGGTGGTCTAGCTTATATGTTAAGAGTTATATTGTTATTATTCATATTACGTAATGTAGTATTATAATCTTTCGATAGCATCATCATGTTCATTCCCTGTTCACATGTCCTCATGGAACTAGTACTTCAACATAAAAAAATTTCATGTAAATTTCATCTGTTGAAAAACTGCTGTTATCAATCTTTTTATGTTTTTACTTAAGTTTTCTTCGTGGAGATTGTTTCTCTCTTTTTGAAATCGAATGACAACCTGGTAGTATTCGAATGTATTCAACAAAAATGCAGTTAGACTGGTTTATTTTCTGCATTTTAGGCACTTTTAATGCAACCAGTTAATGATAATTGTACAGTATAGAATTGATTTGATCGGTAAAGATTATATATGTTTTTGATAATTTTGATTATTACCTCGAACAAGTCCAGTCAAGTTTGCTAGACGAAACTTTGGAATCATTTTAATTTCAACCGCTGAGATTATGTGAAATATAATTTCCACATATAATGATAATTATTGTTATTGAAATTAAAGACAATGGTCTTTATTTCGACGCGCGGATTCTCATGCCTAAGTAATCTTGGACGTAACAGACACCCATTGCTTCCAGGTTTTTAGTGGTGATATGGCTAAGATCAGGATTTGATTTAAAAACTATGGAACTTCTGTCATCTTGATATATCCTTTATATTATTAAAAAACTGTTTCTGTCTGAAATACTTCACCACACAAAAAACTTCCTGAGTGTTTTGAATTAGTAAGGAACCCCACTTTTTCGCTTGTCATCAGTTATAATCAGTGATATCTCTTTTATGCCTCTGATATATGCTTTTTATCTATCAAACTACAATGGTTAAATCTTGACATGACTACAATCCATTAAATTCAAAGTTTTATACCTTTAAGTAGATTACATTTCCAGAATTATTTCTGAACAGTTTTAAATAGTAAAGGTGAAAAAACACATATCATAAACATTTGATTTTTCTTTACTTGCATTTTTCATCGAATGATTTTCTCACTCCATCTTATTATGTTTTCTATAACTAGTTGTTTGTCAGATTTAACAACCTTCAGGTAATTAAAGAACGTTAATTGAATAATTCCTCAATAGACTTAAAAAAAAACAAGACAGAACTTATGACTTCGAGATGAGTACTTCAATCAATGCTTCGTAACTAGATCATTATTTATAAAATTTAATGAATTAGCTACATATTGCATTGTTTTTTACTTGTCCTTATAAGGATTACTGTAAAAGTATTAGTCAATGATTATTTAATATTTCGATTGATTAAGTAATTATTCCCATGTCAATCATAGTTTACAAAAAAATAATATCGCGAATTGATTGCATTTAAATATGTACAACATGGAATGACAGCTTAGTGATCTAGAGAAGTTATGGGTACGTGCATGAGATCAAATGTCTTGTGTTCGATCTTTAGCAGGGTTGTACATTCACACCTCTGAGTAGTTCTCTGCTGTAATGAAACAGTTGTCCATTACTTCTTGGTTTTCAGCGATGGCAAAAGTTGGATCAGTCTATGATGCAAATTGTGTGAATAGAATAATCTTCACAAAACTCCAAAACTCAAAATAATAAATATCTGCACGAAATATTAATCCACATAATAATCAATCTTTTTCTTGCACTTTTATAATCTGTGAAAGACACCCTTCACATGGTTAACTTGGTTGTCCAGTTTTGATTTGTGGATCTTGTATATATGTTCATCATTTTTCGGAAATAAATATCCAGACATTTTTGGTAGTTAACCTAAGAACGTTAGCCAACCCAGTTTCATAAATTGGATTCATGTACCTAGTATAAATTACTTTGACTTTTTTATACTGATTTCACTTTAGTTCGCTTTGATTAGACTGTGTCAAATGGACCATAGTTTTCGATGTTCAAATATTTTAATTTACTCGTAAGTTACTAGTATTTGATCACAGATCTCTTAGAAATATTGCCAGTATCTGCTGTGATCGCAACTTAGTTCCTAAAGCTGAATTCTAAAGGACATACTTATTTTTTGATAAAGAAAAGGTAGGTATACTGAGGCAATCAGACGTATGCCAAATAACTTGTAAAAGATACTGACGCGTGCATAAACCATATCAGCTTAAGCTTATATCACGGCAGCAACCAAAAAAATCAAGCATCCCATTTAAATCGATGGAAATGATGACATAAAAGTTTCCTACTCAAGCCACTTCAACAATGGTGTTTGAGGTAATGAAATCTATCCCAATAAAAATGTTATAATAACCCATAGTGTTATTGACGCGGTAGACGCCCAACTTCGAGATCAACAAGCTGGATTCCGTAGGGATCGGTCGTGCACAGACCAAATTAAGACACGGATAATCGTCGAACAACCAGTTGAGTGGAACTCGTCACTGTACATCAACTTCATTGATTATGAAAAGACATTTGACAGTGTAGATAGGAGAAAGTTATGGAAACGTCTTCGACACTACGGAGTTCCTGAGAAAATTGTCAACATTATCCGGAACTCGCACGACGGACTACAGTGCAAATTGTTGCATGGAGGACAGCTGACAGATGCATTCCAAGTAAGAACCGGAGTCAAACAAGGCTGTCTACTCTCTCCTTTCCTCTTTCTTTTGGTAGTAGATTGGATTATGAAGACCTCGACATCTGAGGGAAAACACGGCATGCAATAGACAGCTCAGTACCAATTAGACGATTCGGACTTCGCAGATCACCTAGCCCTCCTATCCCATACACACGAACAAATGCAGGTAAAGACAGCCAGTGTAACAGCAATCTATGCATCAGTAGGCCTCAACATACACAAGGGGAAAACCAAGGTTCTCAAATTCAAAGCGGAAAACAGCAATCCAATCACTCTTGATGGCGAAACTCTGGAAGATGTAGAGTCCTTCACATACCTGGGAAGCATCATCGATGAGCAAAGAGTGTCAGATGCAGACAAAAAGGCGAGAATTGCCAAAGCAAGGGCCACATTCCTTCGATTGAAGAACATATGGAATTCAAAACAACTGTCATCTAATATCAAAGTGAGAATATTCAATACGAACGTCAAAGCAGTTCTACTGTGCGGAGCTGAAACTTGGAGAACTACAACAACCACCATCACCAAGAAGGTACGAGTATTTATAAATAGTTGTCTATGCAAGATACTCAACATCCATTGGTGAGATACCATCACCAACAGCCTTTTGTGGGAGAGAAAAAACCAGATTCCAGATGAAGAGGACATTAGGAAAAGACGATGGAAATGGATAGGACATACATTACGCAAATCATCAAACTACATCACGAGGCAAGCCCTAACCTGGAATCCTGGAGAGAAGCGGAAAAGAGGAAGGCTAAAGAACACATTACGTTGGGAAATCGAAGCAGACATGAAAAGGATCAATAGGAACTGGAAGGAGCTGGAAGAGATTGCCCAGGACAGGGTTGGATGGAGAATGCTGGTGAGCGGTCTATGCTCCTTCACGAGGAGTAACAAGCGTAAGTACGTTAGTAAGTTATTGAATAAGAAAAAGAGAATTCAGCAAAGAAACTTTCGTCGAAATAAAATTTTCTTGGCTGGATTCTTTTTTTCTTATTCAAAATTTTTATAATTAAATTATGGTTTAAGTGATACAAAGATTATTTCTCAAGCTGATTATTTTACATTATTTTAATGCTTCAACAATCAACGTTCTTCTTTGAAAACTCAGATTAGTTGAATACAAAAAGCATTCAAATCATATTTTCCGAAAATAAGTCAGTCACCTTACAAGTGTTAATTGAAATTTTCGTTATTCACACTTTTTTGTTTCACTATCTTGTTATCATGACTACAATAATGGCAACTATAATGGGTATTCACTGAATTGATTATTAGTTATTAGATTTAATTTGAATGGTCTACATTGGCTTTCACTGTTATTCACTATTTATTGAATGATTTATATCCGTAAACTATTGCTTATAACAAGTACTTCAACAGAGATTCTAAATTTGAGGACACTTTATTCAATATTGATTTATCTACGTGTTCACAATTTCATTTATATTTACAAGATATTTTAATTGTATCATGAGTTTTAAATGTTCATATCTCTGTAGAGCATTGTTCAAAGAATATAAAAAGACTACTTCAATTATAAGGTTACATAATGGATCCTTAAAACATTTAATTAAGTTTCTATAAATGAAGCATTATTACATTATATAGACCTGTATTTAATATAATCCATAATTGTATTTTTAGAAATTCTATTTAGTATTTTATAATGTTAACCCCATCATTTTATCAAACGTCAAAACACAAATTTGAGTTGATGTTTTTCTTTTGATTATTCCAAATGGTATTTATTTGTCATTTACACTTCATTATTATAAAAGTTTATAATACTATACTCTTATCAATACACATTTTGACATAAACAACATTCTTGTACATACTTAGATCTAGATTACATAACATGATTTATACTTGATTTTAATATTTAATAGGCCCTTCGAAATAATCTAAGTATTATTATTATTATGATGATGATTAATGTTCGTTTCTTATTTACTCTAGTGAACTGTATGCGCATTCGTGTGTTGTAAACTATTTGGGAATTCTGTGAAAATAGTTCTATTATATATATATATATATCAACTTAAGTTGTGTAGATTTTTATTTTCCTGAAAGCATCGCCTTGATGCTACCATTTTATCATAAATATTTTAGGCTATAAATTATAAAGAAGAGTTCAAAATAATCTTGATGAATTTGACTAAATTCTTAGTCGATTAGTGATATGCCTTGTTGATTGAATGCTACTTGTTATTACCTGGTCATCGCTGATTGTTATGTCGAAAACGCTTATCAATTATAAATGAAACGATAGACCTCTGTAATTCTCACGACGCGAAAGTAAGAACACAAAGATTGGTATAAGTGAAGATTTATTAACGTTCAAAACACGACGACCCTAGTCGAAAATACATTCGTTTGTATATTAATTAGTACACACACTTTGATGAATAATTAGAATGAAATCACATATGTAAAAAATACTCAGTTATAATAAATCATAAGCTGAGCATAGTTTATATCCATTGAATTCAAGAATATCGTATGTTATACAGAATGAACTATCATACGAGAAAAGAAAACAAATACCGCATTGAGTAATCATATATATTGAACCAAAACGGAAGTAATGTTATTATTATTATTTTTTTTTATTAATGGCTTTATTCAATATTATATTTTGGTACAATATGGAATTCTCAGCACTGGGTACTTCAACAAGTTACTTACGCAAAAAAAACAGCAAGAAAGACAAAATAAGGAACAAGAAAGGTTTAAAGAAAACCAAAAAAACTGTACAACGTTTCAAATTAGAGACATGTTAAGAATGCAGGTTATTGATTACGTTAACTCTAACAACCTGTTCGTCACAGAGTATATTTGCTAGGTAAATTATTATAGAACTTTTATACTTTTGCTTGCGTGCATGGATTTTAATGTAATTACATCTCGTTCTACCAGAAGATATACAAGGAGAAAGATAAGAGTGAAGGGGATAGTTAGTATCTGATAAAATAACACCTCCCAGGAGTTCGCATGACTTTAGATGTCTATCCACAACCATAATAATTATGACCTCAAAAGATTCACCACATATCTTGCTAACTGCCTTCAGCACTTTCCGCAATACAGCAAAGTCTTTTCTCAAAAGCCCGGGATAAAAATCATAATAAGTAAATCAATCTAATTTTGACTTTTACCATCATACCAGTCAGAAAACAGACTAAGATTGGCACTGTAGTGTTTGAGAAAGAATTATGGTTGTATGGTTAAAATTCAGGGATAGGGTTGATTTACGTGTTATAAGCAACCTAAAAAGAAGAATCGAACATTTGTAACAACTACAATCTAAATTTGGATGAATAGTTTTACAGTAGTTGGGTACCTAATTAATGTGGAAAACATAAAAGTGATGAGTTATATTTGTAATAAATATCTCGGCAACCAAAGTAAATCCAACGTTTGATTATATTTCCTTCAAAAAGTTTGAACCAAATTGCCGTGTGTAACGTTGGATTTTATCAAATTTCATTTTCGGAGATCTTTTACAGATATGATTTTCCTCTTTAATGGCATCATTTTTACTCTTTAATATCAAGAAATAAATTCTGTATATAACTTTAAATGTTCCAGTCACTTTACAAAAGGTGTTCGTACTGCTCTTTTTACATGATGTAAGCTAAAATTGAGTGAGTTTAGGGTTAGAACCCCTTAAATCATTTTCTTGTTTCTATATGATCTACCGTTTTGAATATGTTCAGATAATGATAGTAGTACAGTTCAGTACACACATTTGATCCCATTTTGGATTTGTCAGCACTCCAGTACGAATGTTCACACTGAAACTCGAAACTATTGCGCTTCACTTCGAATAATTGTATGCTGTTTGAACTCACTGGCTCAATAGGTAACTCATTTCTTTGTAAAACGAACTCTTTTGAGTTTGAGTTTTATTGTGAGAATTAACATTGTTATACAAGTACATCCACTTGGTGAATCTCAGACAGGATGAAATGCATATCTTAAAATTTTCTTGATGCCAACTGTCCAAATTTAGTAAATCATTCGAATGCTTTCTTCGTAAAATTCATCATGTTTTCTTAGTATCTAATTGATAACAATGTGTGTATATTTATGTTTTGTCAGTCATCTGTTTCATGTTTATTACTCCAAGTAAATATTACTATTTCTTAGTTCTCATTTTATTCTAAGCAATTAGTCCCTTTGATAAATTTCGATAATGTAATAAGAAGACGAAGATTATCAGAAATATGTAGTTCTGATAATCTTCGTCTTCTCATTTTATTATTTTTTATTGTTTTACTATTTCGTTTCTTGTAATAGTTGTAGCATTTGAACATATAAATGACGATTGTCCTCATGAATTATGCTTATTAACGGTTCGAAATTCGTTTGTGTGTGTATATATGGAGGAGGATTTCCTTTTATGTTGATTAACTGAGGTGATATATTTATTCTATCCATTCTCAAAGAACTGTGCTATTCCATTTGAAATGTTTTCGTTCATTACTCATCACTTATTTCGTTTGGTTTTATTCTTTTGACTAAGTACTAGAGATTTATACGGTAACAATAGTAATATTTATAGATAGTCTGCATTAATTGCATGTATTTACATACACATGCCTACTATAATAAACACTATTTGTTGCATTTCTTTTTTAAAGTCTAATATTTGTCTTAAAAGTTGAATTGATGAGTCGATCCACTGAAAACCTGTAAACACTGGACGGCCGTCTCCTCCTAGTAGGGACTCTTCAGCATCGCGAATACAAGTTCCCACACATGGGACTCGAACCCAGGAAATTCGGTCTCGCGCACGTTCTTAACGTTCTAGACCACTGAGCCGGCTAGCATTCAACAGTGTCAATGTCTAACTTCAATCGGTCGCCGATCTTACGCAAACCTTCATCCATTGTCTGGAGTGGATAACTCTCTCCATTTGACACGGATTGGATTCCACTAGTCACGGATTCTCGCTAGAACCCCAGGAAATCCATTTTCAAGCTAGTCACTACCGAACATATGGTTATTATCAGAAGGGGGGTTTGTGGAGCTTAGATAGACTCGTCAACTCATCTGTTAAATTACTACAATTTCCACAAGTCCCCATACTAATATCTATTTCTTATGAATATTAATCCTTTTTTAGTTGTATGAAATTGAATATAGACACAATGAATTGGCATTTCAGTTATTAGGTATCTGTTGTACAATGTAAAAAGTGTATGTAATTAGCCTACATGAATAACGATTATTTCTATAAATTACTAAAAATTCCCATATTATTGTATTAATTCTATTAACTGTTGCAGATCATTGCGTCTACATGAATATTTACATGTGTGTGTGTGTGTGCATTTATGTATGTATTAAAGATAGTTAATTACTGTAACTGATATTCCACAGGTAAAATACGTAAAATACGTTCTTGAGTGTTCCAATGACAATTTAAATTATAAACTGAAGCCATTTGGTGAACCATTAGACGCACCTACAATCATCCATAAACCAATGACATTTATTTCTCATAGTAAGTTCGATACTCCTAGTTCTGTAGGTCAGCACATAGTAGTCATTTTGTCACATTGCATAATCCCCATTCAATAACCTTGGTTATTTCTCGACTTTAAATCAAACTGACTACACAAGTGATAAGTTGGTCTTGTTGACTAGCGATAAAAATTTTCTTCAATATTTCTTTTTGTTTAGAATGAACAAATCTCGTTAAAACATTTAGATAAGTGCAAAAGAATACTCTGACATTATTTAATTGATAAGAAACTAGTGTACACTGATCTTGTATCCATTTATTTTCCCTGTTCGTCATGTTTCTATTCTTCAGATCACCTACCATGGCAGGTGGTTTATTTGCTATAAGTCGTGAGTATTTTAATCATCTTGGGAAGTATGATTCTGGTATGGAAATATGGGGAGGTGAAAATTTGGAACTGTCATTCAAAGTAAGCAAAAATGTATATATCTGCTTGCATTCTTCTACCTTAAAATGAAATTTTCGCATTTCAGTTAGTTCAGTTTGTTTGTTGTGCATTTGTTCAGTCAGTTGAAACCTAGTTTTACTTCTGTCTTACTCCCTTTAATCTGCTTCATCTAATTTAAATGGACAGCGAAAATTCATAGAAATTTAAGAAATAAGTCACGCTTTCTTACGTTAAACAAATAATCACACTACTGCTCCTTCCCAAACCGAAATCAGTGAAGCATAATGCAAACTTGAGAGGTGATTGCATCAAGTCAAGTCTGGTAACCATTAGTCTGTCATCTTTTACTGAAACATTCAACCAGATATTAACTTGTTCTAAAATACAACCCATATGTATCAGTAGTGTATTCGTATTTTCTGAGGTAAATGAAAATATATTCAGTAATTATTTGAATGTCAGCCATGCAATTCATGTATTTGACTGAGCTACAGATTTCTATTTACGTATAATGATAGTCACAAATGAATTTTGATATTTGCATGCATATTTATGTAGGCGGTTGATTGTATTATTTTGTCTTGATTGGTATTTCCGTTCTCCCTTATTTATATTTAGACAACTTAATCTAGATAATTGAGAAAAACAAACATCAATATATAGTTTGTCAAATATAATAACCTATTGTCGACTACTATGTTTCATTTTCATCCTGATTTTACTACAATTATGGAGATTCATTTATTGTATATTAGCCGTTAAATTATGTTTAAAGTAGAATAGTTCATTAATGAATTAAAAAACAATGATGAAATATTAGCCATGGAAATAGTTACTTGAATGTTCAATCGAACTGGTTAGCATTCGAATGATTTTGTAGTGTTGCTTATAGAATATTATAGAATACTATTAGTGTTTAAGGGTTATGTAGAATACAACTGTGAGAGTGAGTTACATACTTGCATACAAAATACTCATCTGAGAACAGATAACATCAAACTGTGTTTAATACCTCAGTTATTCTACCTTAGGTAATTTAAGCTAATGGCTTGATTATCTACTTTTATTGTAACTAGCATTTTATATTTAGAATGCTAATTACTTACTTATGTCCGTTACTCTTCATGGAGTAGCATAGGCCACAATCCATCATTCTCCATCGAACTCTGTCCTGGACAATTCTTTCCAGTTACTACTCATCCTTTTCATCTTTGCTTCCAATTCTTGACTTAGTGTGTCCTCGAATCTTCCAGTTTTCCGTTTTTCTTCAGGATTATGGAGTAAGGTCGGTTAACCTTATGAAACACCAATAACTGACATTTCTTGTTATGTTTTATAGTATATTCAGTTAGGCGCACTTGTATCCGTAGATCAAAATAGCTTTGTTACGTAGTGTTTTAAGGAACATGGTCAGCCAAAACTATGGAACCTGCACTTGATCGTCTCTTTGTGTACTAACTCTGTAATATAAATTCTGAAATAATGGACATGGAAAGTGATTACCATGCAAAATCTCACAAATGTGAACATTCTCTGGTGTAAGGAAATATAACCCGGTAATCAAGATACTTGACAGCCGACTGTTGTGTTATGTTTCCAAAACAAAATTCTGTTATCTCTGCTCAGACACTTTTTAATTTCTATTAGCAATAATATATAATCTGCATTTCAACTTCAGCACACAAAACTGTATCTAGGTAGGTACTGAGTTACAATATATTCGCTTTACAAACTACCTTAGTGTCTTTTTACTAAAACGTTTAATATTCACATTTTTTAAATCATATATAAGCTCCATTAAGTAGTTTAGAGCGATAAATTAATAATGGATCAATTAAGAACCAGATTGCTAATTTAACTAAAGTTGGTTCAGTGATTGTAGAGATAGTTATGAAATATATTAAGAGTTCAGTACCGAAATAATTACAGTTTATTGAAATTTTAATATCTAATGAATGTTTTCCCGAATATTTTCAGTAAATTTATTACATGAAAACGGTTATATGATTCATAATTTAAGTGGTTTCTAAGCTTTGACCGTCTTTAAATGGAATAGAATCAAACGATGGAATTATGAAAATAATTCACTTCCAAGAATAGTTCAATTTTAGAACTGAGATATTAGTTTTATGATCATTGATAACTTTTCCAGATCAAAAAATGTTTGTAAATACTTTACACCATTACTTTACTTACTTACTTACTAACTCCTGTTACTCCCAATGGAGTATAGGCCGTCGACCAACATTCTCCAACCCACTCTGTCCCGGACCTTCCTTTCTAGCTCTATCCAATTGTTGTTCATTCTTCTCATGTCTATCTCCATTTCTCGAAGTAGTGTGTTCTTTGGTCTTCTTTGATGCTTCTTCCTGATTTCTTCCTCTGCTGAGATCTGGTTTGTTCTTTCGCACAGTAGGTTGTTGCTGATAGTGTCTGACCAATGGATCCATTGATAATCATATATTATTGACTAAATTAGTCAAAGATTTATGAAACAAATGGAGTTTTAAAGTTTTCTGATAAATTCTCATTTTAAAAAATTCTGAATAGTTTGTGCGGTAGGATTATAAATAAAAAGAATGTATTTGTAATTTCCAAATGTATAGAACAATTCGATTTTCCGACGTTTTGTGACTCAGTGTAAGCCACTTCTTCAGAGAATAAACAAACAAATCAAGATTAACCCAAGGTTAAATAATACAAAGGAACAAAGCAAGAATATTAGATGCGATCAGTCAAAAAAAGAGGTCTGGACAAGTCAATGTCATGTCATTCCGGTCAAGATAATTTATGTGCGATATGTATGTAAATTGTGTGTGTGCATTTATGTATGCTCAGGGATGAATAAATATGACATTTGTGGTGAGGAAGGATAGAGTTTAATTTGTATGTACGATAATAGTGTGAAAGATGAGTAATATCAGACATGGTAGCTTGGATAGATAGCTCAAGTCGTATGGATAGTGAGGCTGTCTTTTCTATTGACAACAGTAGGATTAAGCATTATATGGAAAGTTTCAGCTATTCTGCTTTCTTTGTAGTTGAAAAGCCTTTTTGTATGATTTTGATGTTTTTGATTTCGATTTGATGGTTGTTGAAAATGGCGTAAACTGCTGTTGCTGATTTAATTTGAAGTCTATCCAGTTCTACGGGATTATTAGGTGGTTTCTGTGTATATACTAAGATTCTTTTCGGCTCGAGTCGAGATTTCACGAGATGAAGGCATCACATTCAACACATCCTAATTTATAGACACAGTTATTTATTTACGTAAAAGTGATTTTTTTTCTTTTGTAGAAAACTAAAGTATTTTGAAGGGTGTTTGTTGTTTTGTGATATGCTTTAATTCTGTGTAGTTTTAAAATCCTTCACTTTTAGTAATGAAATTATTAAGTATACAATAACTACTAGATCATGTCGTTACTTCTTTCCTCCTCTCAATCTATTCATCATTTGTGATATGTACTATTTAGGTTTGGATGTGTGGTGGTAGTTTAGAAACTGTCGTGTGCAGTGTTGTTGGACATATTTTTCGTAGTCGTTCACCATACAAATGGAATATTAATGTAAAAGATCCTTTGAAAAGAAATCTACTCCGTTTGGCTGATGTATGGCTTGATGATTATAAACGATTTTATCATGCTCGTATTGGATTTAACACGGTAAGTTTGCTATACTTAAATTGTATTTGCTTTTTATTGAATGTATATAACTTACTAAATTCAGGGATATATTGCTTGTAAAATAAGTTCAGGTTACCCTAATAAGCTTCACAAATCATTCCTATCTAAACTCGTTAGCTATATAAACAACATTCTGTTATGTGACACTTTTATTTTACCGCCTTTTTGTTATAGTAAAAATAACGTGTTGGATAAATATTCAGTTAGAGGAAGAAAACCTTTGTTCTGAATTCCTGTATGTTTCCTTTCACAGACAAAATTGACAATTATCCAAAAAATATCTTTCTCCTCATGTTGATATCAGTTATAATGTGCTTTGAATTTATAATTATCTATATAGTTATTATCATTCACACTAAGGAATAAATGATGATTGCATCTTAACAATAACATTGACACTTGGGTTGATTTGATGAATTGAAAACGGTGATGATAAGTAGGTTAACCGAACCACCTAAAACTGAACATAATCTTTTTCTTCTTATCGTGTAAGTGTTTGAATCATTTCATTGTTGATAATAACGGATGAATTTTGGATGTTCTGTGTTGACATTTGTACATCCTGTGTGGATTATTGCCTTAACTATTGAAAAGCGCTCTGTGGATCCGATTTCTAATCAAATCCCATATTTTCTAAATAGCAATGGTTATTTGCTGAAATTATTCAACAGGCTCTATCATTATGTCTTCTTCGGCATGTGCATAAATCTTTAAACTGAAATACTTTCGTGAGAAGAGATAGATGGTGGTTAGGTATGGAATCTAGGACACGTGTTTCGTCCTATTTTAGGACTTATCGGCTGGATGAACCTGCATCTCAGTGTTGATGTTCACTACGGGACTCAAATCTGGTACCGTTCGCTTCAAACACTGCTATTTTATTGGTTGTTTGAATCTTCGCATTGATGTTTAAGACTGCAATTGATCAGTCTCTTATTGGCATATGTGCATCCTATGCGGTTGCCTCATCATTGCCAGAATTCGCAAGCATTATAAGCCGAGAGGTGAAAACGAATTTTTACTTCTCATTTCAAAACTAATGCAGCTTAATTTTGAAAATGTTTATAATAGTGTAATTATTTTATAAGGTCATTTTTCGGTATTTTTGATCTGGTCAAGAATGTCCAAAAGTAGTCGAGAATCAAAATTTGAGCATTCATTTTAGAGTACATATTGGATTCATAAATATTTCCATGCTCTTTTTTAAGGTAAAATACAGTAATTTTCAGGAGAAGCAATTAACTTTTAGCGATTAATTGCGTAATAAATGATTTTCTCCTTTCTGTATTTACTCTGAGTTAGATTGATTTTGGAGATGTTTCAGAACGCAAAGCCTTACGAGAAAAACTGAAATGTCACTCATTTGATTGGTATTTAACCAATGTTTATCCTGAATTATTTGTTCCTTCGAAAGCTTTGGCTTCTGGTGATGTAAGTTTTTTTTTGTCGTACATTTTCTGTTTTCTACGTAATTCAGTGTTTAAACATGAACTATTCCCCAAGTTATGTTTGCAATTTGTTTTATTTTTTTTACAACTGATCAGTCACTGAGTAGTTACTAATGTCATTTATGCCGCGTCCTTCTTGGTGCTAATCGAATTATATTGATCACGTTATCACTAGTCAGGTTAAATCGACATCATTTTTGCCATGATGGGACGTTGGATGGTTGAACATCAAAAGTATACCTGGACCAAAGATTTGTGCTAGTTGGCAATGCTCGTGTAGGCGTACATGTTATCTAGAGGTGACGAACACTCGCTCATTGGGCTTGACAATTTGAGACGTTGTTTCGTATGTATGGATAAAATGAGTATTTTGACCAGAATAAATGACAGAGATCTTAATTACCAAGATTTTGCGTTTTACAGTACGATTACAGGGAAGTTAGTGAAAATTCATGTTTTCAAAGATGACGTGATGCTAGTCAAAATGAGTAATTACGGGTACTTGCACCGATCTTTTATTTGGCTATAAACGATTGTTATTCTATTATCCTACATAATTATACTGATTACAGCTTAATTTATCTCTATTGTATTAATATGATCATGTCTATGCATAACATTTTCTTAAAATTTATTGAACCAACATCCATTTAATCATTCATAAATCAGTGATTTCAATGAAATCTATCTGATAGATGGTTTATTATTTCAACAAACGTTTGCGGCCATGTTTTATCACATTTGAACTACATTTTCTTTTCTGTGTTACACTTATCCGTATAAGAAATTTCTCGTATTTCTTGCGGTCTACAAATTCTGAAGCTTTGTCAAGTCACTACTCCGTTTCTTATTGTTAAAAATGTCTTCTGTTACCTTTGTTTATCTATTTCAATCCATCATCCATGAATAATTTCCCTTAACCATAATATTGGACATTCCCAGTGATATATTCTGTCATATTTATTGGTGACCTTGTAAGAACTGGAAAATAAACTCCTTTGGAAATGTCATTATTAGCCTTAAATACTATATTGAAATGATATTTCAACATGGAAACTTGTACCTTTTGTTTTAGGCAAATAGTAAACATAGTATGAACGTTGAAAAGCAGAATGTCAATAAAACTGAGAAATTATTTTGATAGATAATACTTTTGATATGATGATCCAGCTGTTACTATTGTGATCGCAGCGGATGCGTCAAATTATGGAATTGGAGCAGTGATTTCATATATCTAACCCAATGAATCTGAGAAAGCCATATCAAGTGCAGCTAGATCGTTAATTACAGCAGAACGTAGCTACAGTCAGATCAAGAAGAATGCATTGACATTTTTCTTTGCTGTAAAGAAGTTTCACGAGATGATATTTGGATGTCAGTTTACGATATTAACTTACCATAAACCATTGCTGGCCATATTCGGGTCGAAAAAAAGATTCCGGTGTATACAGCGAACCGACTGTAACGATTGAGAAGTACATTCTTGGGTTACAACTACAAGATTAAGTACCATCACACTACTTATTTTGGACAAGCCGATGCCTTGTATAGACTGTTTGGTTCACAAGTGAAACGTGAAGAAAAATATTCTTGTGTTGTTCCGTTGTACTATTTAAACATGGAATTATTTTGGTTTGGTTATTTATTCTCTGAAGAAATGGCCCACACTGAGTCACGAAACGTCAAAAAATTTAATTTTCCTACTCATTGGGAAGACTCTGTCGATGGTCTACCAGTTACTTTCAAAGCTATCAAAGAAGCTATGGAAAATAAAAATATATTAGAAGTTAATTGTTGTCTTCTCACCAAGTGGCCGAACCGTCGTTTTGAAGGAGAACTGCTGAAATATTTTCTCTGACGGAACTCACTCAAGATTGGTGATTCATGTATTATGTTCGGCGGCAAAATTATTTTTACGAAAAACATTACGCCACAAGGTTTTGAGACCATTCCACATTTGCCATCCCGGCATCTATAATACAAAGTCGTTCGCTCGAAGCTATGCTTACTGGCCTACAATGGATCGAGATATCGAAACTAGGTGCCTCAATTGTTCGTTGTGCTTGCAAGCAGCCAAAAGCCTTAGGTCGAGTGGGCCACAACAAAGGAAAAAGCCTTATAGTCCCTGAGAGAGTCTCCACTCAGATATTGCAGGCCCACCACGAGGAAAAGTGTTTTTAGTCATGGCTGATGCACTCACGAAATGGCCAGAAATCTATGCTATGTCGAATTGCATAACCAGTGAAACAATCAGCAAATTACTGGATTGTAGAAAATTTCTTGAAACCTACATCTCATAAAATCTGAAGGTTTATTTAATGAGATGGTGATTAAAATACGTATACTTCAGCGAAAATAAATAGTGTTTCTCTTTGAAATCACCTTGTTTAAGTTTTACATTTTTATTCTTGACAACAAGCCTCGTTGAATTTCTTTTGGATAACTGTCTTCCTGGAACTAATATTGGACGTTGCAAAACCCCTTGTTATGAGTGAAAATATTTTTTAAAAATGTGTATTGATTCGTCACTGATGGACTTGGGAAAAGGTTGTATTAGATTGCGAATAAAGAGAGCGAAACGAAATGACGCTCAGTGGAGAAGGCGTGTGAACCAACACCATTTAATCATGAGTTAATCAGTATTTATAGCCAGATATAAACAAGTTACAGATATGTGATGAAAAGAATAAGAAGCGTACTTACATATACTCTCATATAAAAACAGTCAAGGCTGATAAGTGAATAATTAACAAGGTCAAAACGTAACTCAAGAATAATGGGTAAAGTTAGAATAAGGGAATTGGGCTTAACATAGCAACCTACACTACAACAGTTTAGTACACGAAAAATGTATGACTTGGTTTTGTTACTGTGGTAACGGTTTCAAAACACATCAAATTCGGGACCTGGAGATGTTTTGTGAGATTATTTTTGAGTTGAGGATATAATAAACTATATTAAGGAAGAACTTCAACATAGATTATGAACAACTTCTAATTACCTGCTGCTGTATTTTAATTTTCACCATATTTCACAATACTTCCGAACAAAATATAATATAAAATGAGACTTGTAAGCACATCAATAAATTCGATGGTTAATAACCTTAGTTATCACCAATTTCTTCTAGGCAGTCTGATTTTTGTTACCAGTAGTAAATTAACCTGAAATCACCATTTTAAATAAGATCCATATGTGATTAGATTATAAATCCAACGAACAGTGTAGTCTTTATCACGTACAAAAACTGCCACTGAATACTTTTACACAGCAAAATTTACTTTCATGGTCTGCTGCTTCTTCCGTGATTGCTCACTTCAGTTTATTGCACTTTTATGTTCATTTAAAACGTCGAACCTGCGTTGTTCATTGATAACACGTCTCCTTCTAAATTAACATATGCATATATGTGATTTTAGTTGGAACGTTTAATGTTGCCTCGGTTGGACTATCAGCGATCGGTAAATTTGACTGTAGATATCATATTTAAATTCAGAAGCTTCACTTCAGTTAAAATGTTTAAAATGAACTATTTATATTGGTATTGAATTGATGTAACGTGTATTCGTAATTAGACGCAATCAATCATTTTCAATCGAAGTTTCAGATTTGTTTGTTTCAAACGAAGTATTTTTTGAGAGAAATCATGCTTACATTTGATGGTTTGTCAGTCATTTATAATTCTGTCTTTCTGATTTTCGTCATTCGATCAATCAGTTTCATCAGTCACATTCTTCCAAACTGTTTTATGTCCTTTGTTCATTCGGACATGTGAAACTGTGTTCAACTTCTCTCAACTTTCATTTTGGTAATATAAGTCTTTGTGAAGTGAGATGTTTTGCAGTAACCACATATGAATTTTTATTTTTGAAAACAAATGGAAAGGACAAATTGGCGACATTAAACTATTCATGTCAGAGATTAGTTGAAGAGTAGATGTTCTGGTTCAATGGTTCGATTACTTCACTCTCAATCCTTGATACAGGTGTTGACGCAGGTCAGTCTTGAGGCAAGAGTTTGCATTTAGAGTGGGCAAAACACATCCCAAACACCCTGAAATTGTTGCTCAGTGCTACCAAAAGACTGCCTTTTATGAGCAACTTCAACAAGCAGGACTATATGATCTGTGTATTCTCAATCGATAAAGTGGACCTCGTGGAAGGAGATCAGTGACCGAAAATACAGTCGACGAGCAAGTTATTTCCAGCAGTAGGTCTATGATGACAATTTGAAAGCCTTTAGAAAGTAGAATCGTGCAGTATAGGAGACTATTCAATACTAGGGATATCAAATCATTTCGTCCTACCGAATACAAATAAATAACGTAACAAACAATTATTTCATACGTTTAGCAGTCTTCTTTTATGGCGTGACGTTACTTGAACAAATATTGAATAAATCTATATGAGATGGTGGAGAATATCTGTAACTCAGGTGGATGATTTCGAAGTTTTGTTCTCTGAGATGGATCATCGTTCTTCTGATCGAAATCATCAGTACCTGAAGTTTGTGCTGATGATGTCGTTCAGAAGAACGATGAACGCTCCACGACCAAACCATCCAGCTCAGAGAACAAAGTTCCATCAAAATAAATCTATATTGATAAAGGTCTATTCTTTGGAAATTTTTACCTTGTTTAGCAAATATATATATATATATATATATATATATATATATATATATATATATATAAAGTACTTGATGATTAGTTGATTCATCGATATTTCTAACATTGTAGATTGAAAGTGCTGCTGGTCCACACTGTTTGGATTCACCAACTCCTCGTACTGGAGATAAAAAACAAACTATTATCAAAATATGGCCATGTCATAAACAAGGTGGCAATCAAGTCAGTTAATCGATTGATTATTGATAGCTATTTTGAATAATGAAATAGGAATGACGTAAATGCTAAAAATAGTTTACAGTACAACTTAGAGTACTGTGAATAATTTTCTATTGATAAATTATTACACTTGATGTATCTTAATGGGAAGCGTTTTTAGATATTTTTGACTAATTACTGATGAATCGAAATTTGTGAAATTTTTACATTAGAATCTAATTAATGCTCAATAAACTTTAAGGCATAACTAATCATTTTGGAAGTATAGATGCAGTCAGTGTATCGTTAATTCTGAATGTGTCAATTACATATAAGGCTCTGTGAAAAGCTTTGGATAAAAGTGACATTATTGATCGACGAACTTGTAAACTTTTTGATAGTTATAACATATACCCAAGCTACTGAGGTCAGTGTTTCAAGATGGTGTTATCAAATGAGTTATTGGTTCTTTCAAACCTCAGAGTTACTAACATGGCGTTCCTAATGAACATCATTCATCGTTTGGAGACAACTATGGTCGAGCTTAGAGTGAGTGAACATCCTTAACTCTAAGGGGCCAGGTTTTACAGGCATAGAGTAGAACTACTGTCCTCGATACGTTATAAAGCCAATCTTGTGCAGAAAATCTAACATGATGTCAGCGTCAGAGGCCCCCCCAGCTTATAATATGCCTCTTCGACCTTCACTATACGTAAATTGATCTCATCACTCAGTCCACCGCAAGCATTCACACAGCTACTTAGATGCATTAACTTCTCAACTACTACTACTGGTTCATCACGTACAATGGGTGCCAACAAATGCTGCTCTCAGTTTGAATAGGTTGATTATGAATACGGTGGTCTTGAGTGCTATCAGAGGTATGAAGGCGGTTATCACTTCCCGGTTGCCCACACCGTGAAGGGTTCTTCTGCAGGTACCTGAAAAGGAAATCGGGTAGGAGGTGGTCTTAGTGACCTGAGAGCTTGACCGCAGTGCCTAAGGGACAAATGCTTGAGGTCGGTCACACACGACCTTTTTATGAGTAATCTTTGTGTCAGTTCCGTACTTGTTGAGACCTTACCGCCGGAGACGGATATCCGAGGGATAAGGTGAGGTGTGCATTTTTAGGGTCGACCTTTTCTGAACCCACCCCTCCTTGTTGTAAGGCAGCATCGCTGTCATTCTGTTTGTCTGAAGGAAACACCTTACTGCTATCACACCTCTGTACAGTCAGCAGTACGACTTTGCCTTCGGACCTTGGGTTTGTTGCTTTTAGTCTTACCGCTCTTCAACCGACCTGTCTGACATGGTAGGACCTTAAGGAACGGTTGTTCCAGCCAGTATAGCTCGGTTGCTTCATCACGATAGGCAAGCCCGACCACCACGTCTAAGTAGTAACAACGGTCGGGACTGCTCTCAGTTTAGAATATTGGACTTAGGACGAGGAAAGTACATGGTGTAGCCATGGACACTTATTGTTAACTAATTTATTCCAGATTGAATAGATTGGTTATATCATGCGCATACTCAAGACCAAATAATTTTTCTGAAGTTAAATGGTCTACATCACTGCTACTTACTTCCATTAAACCTGGTTTCCAGAATGTCATAACTAATATGCTCAGATAGAAAAATTATTAAAGTTTTGTATTTGAAAAAGCCTTAATTGAGAAGGTGAATAAGTAAACAAGCATTTTATCCTTTGAATCTTAATTCGTTTTCTTATTTGTATGTTTTCTCTCTAGTTTTGGTTATTATCACCTAACAATGAAATTCGACGTGATGATTTTTGTTTTGATTCTGGTACGAAAAACAATACCATTGGTTTATATCGTTGTCATGGTGCACAGGGTAATCAAAAGTTTACTTATGACGAAGTACGTCTTCTAATTTGTAGTAAAAATTATTTTCATCTGCAAAATCGTCATATTATTTAATATAGAAAATTTGACTGGAGAAGAATATGTTTAATTGTTTCGTTTAAACTCAGTTGGCCCTAGCAATTGATGATACCTGCTTACCATGGACAATTAATAGGTCATATTATGCCGTCTTCAACTAATAAGAATAGCCATAAAATAGTTTTTGTAACTTGTGGCCTTGTCCCCTATTAATATATGACGTAATGATACCGCCTATTATAGAACAGTGATTTATCGATCGGACCAATAACGCGTAAAGCCGTATGAGTAGTCTAGAGTCCTTATCGGTCCTTCTTCCTGCCTAGCCCTGCTTGTTAAGTCCAAAACACCAATCTCAGCCTCTGCGATATAAATTTTTTTTTTCAAAAGTACTTAGTTTATATACAAACGAAACAGAGGATATCGTACCATAAAGTGGAAAACAACATTTGTACAAGATGAAGCCGAAAGTATCTGTGAATGTGGGAGACTGTAATTAATGTACTTGGCATAACTCGTATAATAATAGTCTATTTGCCAAAATAAAACTTATAATATCAGCAACATGAATACGCATAGTTTAGTTACTTAACAATTATACAGTAAAAATATATGTATCGTATTGGTCGATAAATAGTTCTTAAAATTTACCATTCATAATTCTCGTCGGGATATAACAATAACCTACTTACATGACCATTACAAGTTCCTCATGGCTGAATGTTTCTAACCACCATTTGCGAGATTCCAGATGCAGACGACAATCAGCAGTACTTTCTATTGCTAAGCGTACGCGCGTGAGACTGAATGTTTTGGGTTCGAGTCCCACGTGTGGATCGTAGATGTGCACTGCTAATGAGTCCCATACTAGGACGAAACGCCTGTCTAGTGCGTCGAAGTTTTCACCAGTAGTCTACCTTATATAGACTCATGGACTCGATTATTTTATTCATTTAATTTCTGTGGATCAATGACTTGAATCAATTAATCGGTCTGTATGTGACTGTTGCGTCAAATAGTATCAGTTTATTCTTGTCTATCAATATGATTTGGTGATGAGTACCAGAAAATTTGAATTTTTAACATAGTGCGTTAATATATTAAACTTGTGGATTGAGCTCTGAAGCTTACAGTTATCGTTTGATCTAAAGTAAAGAGCAGACAACATAGTATGCTGTATGCAACTTATGTTGACAGTTATAAATAGTATGTAACGCCGACTAGAAGTGGAATGCCTGTCAAAAGAAGGTTGAGAAGATTGAACTGAATAAAGCAGAAAGGTAAACATAAAGGGGTTATGAATTGGAAGAATTATGAAGGATGTAAAGGACAATTGATGGAATGATGTGCAGATGCAGTACTTAATGTATTGTTTTCACATTTTAGGAAGACATTCTGTAATTTTATATTTAACAATGAATTGGTTGTCCCCAACTAAATTCTTGTTCACTACAATAGTATAAAAAAAAACTGTCCACTGCAAATGTTCAATTACTGTTGAATTCTAATTGAAAATAAGGTAAATCCAACAGTTTGTTTACTCAAACTGAAATTTTTCCTAAACTATTTTCTAATTTACAGGACAATACTATTCGTCATGAAGGACAATGTTTAGAGATCAATATTGAAAAATCCAGTGTTCAACTTACCTCATGTACTGGATCATTAAAGCAACAATGGAAATTTAATCGCAAACCGTATATGCCAACCGCTATAGATTTTAATCGATTTTAATATTGACTAAACATATTGGAATAATTACCAATCTCTTATTTCATGTTCAACTACTTCATGTGTATATATATCTATTAACATGTATTTGTACTAACATGAGAAAACAACAATGTCTTTCCTTAGATGTACAATCTGTTTAAAGAAATGTTTTGTGAATAGAATGGAAAGTACACAAATATTGTATTATGCTACCAATTTTTTAGTTGTTCTTTTGTTTTTTGGTGTGTTTTCAACATCCAATGTGTAAATTGGTTAAGCCTAGTGATAACATATCATCATTCTCATTTTTACCATTTTGTTTATCTGTGATAACAGTTACGTAATATTTATATAAATTTGTGAAAAATTGCAATCAATAAAATAAACAAACAAACAGACAAGATAGATAACCAGTATGAGTTCAATTTTTTTTTATATATATATTCACTAATGTGCCTTTCTCATGGTGTTTGGTTATTTCTCATTAATAAAATTAATAATATGTAATTGAATGTATGAATAAACGATGCTCAATATTTTGTTTACTTATTATCTACCCCTCAACTTTATGGTTGTTATTCTATAGAATGATGGTTTGTTTTCAAAGTGTATTTTAGTCTATTTTTTCATTACAAAACTCTTTTGTTTTGCTTCACAACATGTTTCCCATCCTTTGAATTATGAGGCTGTTGCACAATCATCTTTCTCGTTCATTTCAGATATATATATATGTGGAGAAATGGTTGTATTACCCTTGTTGTTGTTTTATGTATCAAATTAATTTATTTCATTTTATTCTTTATTCATTAAAACAAACTGTATGTAAGTGCCTATTGAGAATTGAGACGTGAATTTCTCTTGATGATAATTATTATTATTTTGAGCTATTTTATAAACTTCTGTAGAGTAACAAATATCGTTATGAAACAATGTGACCATGATCTTAAGTTTTCTTTTTTACATATTTCGTTTTCTCTCGAATTAAATATTTTATAACTGACTTTTCTCAAAACTTTTTCAATTGAACAAAGTGTATTCGATGGTTTAACGTAATTATATGATTGTCAGATTGGTTTTTGCTTTATACTAATAATTCAGTCTTCTCACACTGTTCACAGTTATACTTCAAATTGATGTCTGCAGATGCCCTGGTACGGCTGAGGGTGAGGAGAGTTAGCTTTCCCTGTCGAAATGCTCTCATATAGCCGTGCGACAACAGCCACTGCCAGGGAAGACCTGCTCACTGCCTTCTCGCGGCGAGCGTGTTGCTTATGAAATTGAGAGGATGAAAAGTGGATGTCCAGCACTTTAACCGGGTTGGTGTATATGTAGAATCCATCTAGGTGAGTTGGAAAATCCTGGTTCCAAACCAATGGTGCACATGGATTCTAGGATCCTGAAGGAACAAATGGCGTATGAACCACTTATTAGTCACCGCCCACCATGAGACTGCATTTTCTTACGCTGCTCCACTGCCTTGTGGACCAGACCTTTGGGTCGCAGGCTCCGGGCGTGCCCTACCAAGAAAACTACCTGCTTTGGTCTGATCACCCGGACAGTATTACAGCCCCCACACAAATCAAGTGACTTGTGTGGTGCATATGTATTCGGTGCCCCGTTGTACCAGTATTTATGTGTTCAAATAAATAAATAATAAATAAATCTATTAAAACAATACCCATTCACCTTAACTTACAGAGATTAACCATAAAGTTGTAACCGATAGTATATTTATTTGGTTTCTAGTGCTGATCGAATCCTATCGATCAGGTTTCAATGTGGCCATTAGTCTAGGTAACTCAACGTCATATGCTCTATGTTCGATGCTAACTGGTTGAAGGTGGTCTTCAAAAAACATTAAATCTTAACAGCTCATTTATCACACTCATAAAATGACGAGAAATTAACGTGGTGACAACTAAATGGAATAAAGAATCTGTTGAATATACGCTGTGTATGTGTACCACTTGCACAGTAGCTTCCATTGTACTGATCTGCACAAAGCTAATGTCAAACGACTGACTAAATGTCAATGAACTAAATGACGAACGTATGCTGAAGATATATCCACAAACGTATAATTGCCTGGTAAACACTATCATTGTTTCGTAAAGAAAAGTTGGTTTACAATTCACACTTGCCGAATAATGACCATTATTTGGAAACAATAACAAGATTTTCCTACAAGCACATTATGCTAGCTTTAAGTAATTTGTTTCAATAGTTGTAAATGAGAAGCCTTTAATAAAGTGATATTTGTCAATGTTTTGTTCAAAATATGCGCTATTTTATTTGTTGATATTAGCTTTATTAAATATTATATTTTTGATAAAATATAGAATTATCAGCACAAAATGTTTCAACAAGTTTGCAGTTCTGACTTCTCGGTCGATCTTGTCGATAAATATTGAGTGATCGCCAGTTAGATGTTAGCAGTTCAGTAAATGAACATCTGAATAATGTACTTTTTTTCGCTGCATATTGCCAACGACCACAATATCTCTGTTTTGGCCTTTGTAACATGTACAACGAAAGGTTGTACACTTTTCAGAAACGCACCTGAATAGGTTATGCGATTATTAGACATAATTATGTATTAAAACAAACAAAACTAGATAACTTGTTAAAATATCTAGATGGCAGGAACAGATAGCCCAGATGTTCAAGCAGACCGCCAACTTTGCGGAGCTTGAAAGAATGAATTTTTCAACATTTCATGCTCTTGGAAATTTAGTGAAACTGAAATTATTATACGATAGCAATAAACCAATTCTCACAAATAATGAAATGTTAGACTAATTCAACTCTTTATGATCACTAGTAACCAGTATTGATGTATGAATAGTGGATTTTGCAGCCGGCAGTTGATGCAACTCAATCTGTTTGTTTCGACTTTTTTTCTTTATTCTGACTCTAAATGATTATATTTTCTGTTAGAGTGTCCTTATTTATCATACACTCTGTACTAAACATTCATATGTGTGTTACTTCTAGTGTGAGTATGCCGGAATTAGGAACGTGTTGTTGTCATCTTCCCATTACTCTGTTACATTTCTCTAGACTTTATCGGTTCTATCTAGACAGTTTGTGTATGTAGTGGCTATTTAATTGAAGCTCATTCTGCTGTTGATTGCGGACTTTTCGCTACTCATTTAGGTATAAGGAAGAAAACAGAAATTTGTTAAGTCATCACTTTGATTTAGTTTTATCTCAGTTATTCATACTTTAAAGATTTCCGAAATGTGCTTTAATTTATTATTACAGGGATCTTTGATTGGCGTCGGTACCAATTAAAGTAAAAGCATGCTATTTTAGCATATTTGAAATTAACAGCTTTTTTTCAATATGATCGTCAAATATTTTGAACCTAGTATAGTGTGAAGTTGATGGCACAATATTTTTTTAAGTCCCAAAGACTACAAAAAAACTACTGAAGTACATAATTGCGATGCAACCGCATACTTATAGGGGAATGCACAAGGATATTAACCAAGGGGACGTCATTTGTTGACTGTTAAGTAGATAAATACTCAGTATAAAAGGAAAGCTAAACGAAAAAATCCGTAAAGTGGATTTTGAGAAAGTGATATGTGTAATCCATTTTGATACATCTACTTAGTTTCTGAATTTGTCCTTTTCAGTGCAGCATGTTATCTAGACTTGTTCCTGTGAACTGTTTCATCACATTTTGAAGATGGATCTTAGAAACGCCAAGCATTTTACGAGTGTTGTAATCTAGGAAAATATATCGACGTCCGATTACATATCGCCAGCTTGTTAAATAACATTATCTATTAAGTAAATTCATGTTGCAATGTAACCTGAATTATCTTACGAAAAAAATGTTTCAGACGTCGAGTAAGTCAACACAATAAGATGTTAACTCAAAAATACTGAAAAGTTACCGGCTAATGCCTTTCATTAATGTAACATGTGTGAGTAATATACCACATAACAAATTTTTGTATTAGACAACTTAAAACAGTCTTATGTTACATATCTATTCCCTACAATTAATATTACTATCTGTATCAAACGGATCATATCTGTAATTATTATCTTCAAAATATGTTATTATTACAAACCAATCAGTCATTTTCCCATTGTAATCTTTGGCTAAAACTCACTATATATATATATATATATATATATATATACAGAGAGAGAGGGAGAGAGAGAGAGACAGGAGGGAGGAAACGAGGTGACCGAATCATATCCTATTGTTTCGTGATACAATTAATTGAACACTGAGTAGTTGAGTTCATATTAAAAGTAGAGTAAAATTAGCTATTCATGATAAAGTCAAATCATAATTTAACAGAATTATAAATATGAAATATAAAGAAATAAGTTGTGTATTGTTTGTTTATAAAATTTGTTATATGCATCTTTGACAACGTAACTGTTGTATAATATGAAAGACTGATCATCAGAATAGAGAGACATATATTATTTAGCAAATTAACAAAATAATATCTGATGAATGACATTACTAGTACACATATACATGTTAAATTGAACTGTAAACAATATAAAAATTTGGTAGTAACTTGATTCTCCAATACAACACAGCATGCACCAATCCAATCACAATTGACCGAGAAGATTTGGAAGGTGTAAAAACCTTTACATATTTGGGCAGTATTATTGATTAACACGGTGAATCTGATGCAGATGTGAAGGAGCGGATCGGCAAATCACGAGCAGCATATTTACAACTGAGGAACATCTGGAACTCAATGCAACTGTCAACCAACACCAAGGTCAGAATTTTCAATACAAATGTCAAGACAGTTCTACTGTATGGCGCGGAAACCTGGAGAACTACGAAAGCCATCATCCAGAAAATACAGGTGATTATTAACAGTTGTCTACACAAAATACTTCAGATCCATTGGCCGGACACTATTAGCAACAACGTACTGTGGGAGAGAACAAACCAGATCCCAGCGGAGGAAGAAATCAGGAAGAAGCACTGGAAGTGGATAGGACACACATTGGAGAGAGCACCCAACTGCATCACAAGACAAGCCCTCACTTGAAGTCCTCAAGGCCAAAGAAAAAGAGGAAGACCAAAGATAACATTACGCAGAGAAAAGGAGACAGACATGAGAAGAATGAACAAAAATTGAATAGAACTGAAAAGGAAGGAATTGTGGGACAGAGTGGGTTGGAGAATGCTGGTCGGCGGCCTATACTCCATTGGGAGTAACAGGCGTAAGTAAAAGTAAGTAAAAATCATTTGTTTTAAAATATCACAGCTGTACATTTTTATCCACAGATAGTAGATATAGTTTACTGTTGAACAACCATTGTTGTTCTAGCAATCTAGTACATTCAGAAAGTTGAACTTTAGAATTTTCATCATCAATTTCTAGACATTCACCTCGATGATGAATACTACCATCCTGTAATGATAGGCAATCGATCAGTGTATTTTGCAACAGTTAAACTATAGAAAACTATTCGATTAAAAGAGAAATATTAGGAAATACTGATATAAATAGTAACAGGAAACAAAAAACTTTTTCATAATAAGCAAATTATATTCATAAATCATAAAGCTACTAATTGGAAAATTCTGAAAAAATAATTCTCAACAAATTAATTAATCAGAAAACAGTAATAAGCACCGTTATCCTGTTCATATTTTCCTACAAATCAAATCCATCAATTCACCTTTCACAGTGATCATTCAAGCTAACTGAATCGATATATTATCTTAATTCCCATCCTATCCATATTAAATCGTATCTCCCACAGATTAATATTACTCACTTTGTATTTATTCAACTTTTTATTCAAATCAAACATCTTCAGTTGAAGAGTAAATTTAATTAGATTACTTCCAAATACCTTTGTACGGCCGAGGGTAAGGAGAGTCTGCACTACTTCTCGAAATTCTCTCAAATAGCCATACATATACAGTCACTGTCAGGGATGTCCTACTCGCTGCCTTCTCGCGGCGAGAGTGTTGTTTACGAAATTATGAATATGAAAAGCAAATATCCGTCTCTTTTACCGGGTTGATGGATATAAAGGATTCTACTATTATTTTCACAGATTTCCTGCATGATCTGTCATCTTTCACAGAAAACACCTTTGTTCAGTATGCGGATGATCTCACTGTTTGTATGAAGATTTCTACCACTTTACATCACCCTGAAATAAATGCGTTTTTATTTCACATTGAACGATAGTCTATTGGTGATGGTTTCACAATCAATCCTTATAAATGCCAAACTGTTGACTTCAGTCTGAGACATAAACAGAACTCAAACAACCTGTTGGAATCTGTGAAGTTTGCACTATTGGAGATGCTGGAATAAAAAAAGTCAAAAAATTATTTATTTTGGTGAAAGTTTCTCCTCTCTGTCTCTGTCTCTCTCTCTCATGTCTTAATTAAAATGGACTCAGTATATTAACAATTGGTCAATATATGAGTAGTGACCAGTGTCGTGCATGTCTTATTTTTGATCGAATTCTATCAAACAAGCTGCAATGTGAGCACTAATATAAGTGATTTCACCTCGTACGCATTACAATGAGATACAAGTGGTGAGTTGTATAGCTCAATGGTAATGTCACTGACTATGAAGTTGGATGACACGGGAACGAATCCTCTAGGGAGAATCAATCCCTTCAAGATTACTTTTATTATTATTATTATTAATGGCTCTATTCAGTATTATGTATTTAGTAAAATATAGATTTTTGAACACAAAGTATTTCAAAAAGTTTCTTTTGCAAACTGAAAAGTGGAAAAAGCGATAACTTTTTACATTTTTACACAAATGAAGTAAATACACTATGCGGAATCAAATGTATTGTTTAGAATCTGCACAACTTTTAATTAGAAACATGTTTAAGAATTCAACTTGTTGACAAGGTCAAGTTTAACATCTTGTTCATCACATAGTATATATACTAGATAGGGTATGGCAGGTCTTTCTTTACAAAGATAATGTGAATCAAATAACGTTGGTATTATAATGATAAATGAGTGGATGTTAATATCTTTATTATTGTAAAAGAAAGTTATTCAATTATTCTTAATTAGAACTTAAATAATTAAACAGGATTTTACTCATATAAAAAAGGTTTCTTAATAAATCAATAATTAAAATAAAAATGACACTGGATACAGAAAATGAATATCAGAAACACTTACTGTTTCATAAATGAACTCACGATAACCATTGAAACTACAACTATGAAATAAACTTATACAGCTTCAATGAATATCAGAATCATAACAGTAATTATCTCGTCTAATATCATTATTAGTAGTGGTAGTAACCAGAACTACTATAGAAAAGTATATAAATTGTTTATGAAATCGTAAGCGGAAAATCAGTATGCAGAAACAAAACAGTAATTATTGATCTAATGTAAATGGATACTTAATGCATAGTTTACAATTGCATGACTCTATTCTCTGAATAACAAACTAGTGTCTGAATGAAGTTAAAATGAAAAAAAAGATTAGTATCATCAACAGCTGATTAAACCTTCAATATACATAATATATTTGTATTGGTTGTTTGAATGTTTCAATTGATAGTTAGGACCGATAGTAAAACAGGTGAAACACTGGGTTTCTTGAGATTCCTTGCAACTTACTGAAGCACGTCGGTCTACTCCTCTCGACCGCGAAGGTGATCAAAAACAAAGGTTGTTATTTAATGAAATTGTGCATAGCCTGAGTAAGGAACAAGATACCTGGTGTTCGGAGCGTGCTAACGAATTGGAAGCAGAAGCTGCTTCTGATTACCGCCGGAAGAACCTACAGCTCACTCGAGTCACTGACAGCAAGAACTTTGGTGTTAGTGAAACAATCTGTGAAGGTAATAGAGTGCCAATCAACAACATCCACCAACGTTTAGGATGATGGGGAGAGTTGTTCAATGATCTGTTTAACTGTGCTGCCTCCCCAGCGACATCGGTCATATTGTACTGATCTCCATGGCCCGTGACGACTGCTTCACCTAGGAAAGATGGTGGTGACCTTCTGGTTGAAGAACTGACTGAGATACTGACAAATGTCCAACAATTAAAGTATTTCAACATTGTCAGTAGGGTTGATAGTTGTTCTTATCTTTAAATAGAGTTCACAATGTTTCTGCAACAACTGTTATTAGACAAGTCTATTTCCGATTGCGTCCAAACTATTGGCTTCTGTCTTACTTCGCAAGTTGTTCAAAACCATGAAAAGACTGACTCGCAATATACAGGTTGGTTTCCGTCCTGTCAGACGATATATTGATCGTATATTCACCCTGCACTAAAATAGATAGATAACCTTAGATAACCGTAATACTTATTATAAGTCAAACATTTTAATAATATTGATTTGTTATTTTACCTGTCAACATAATTAGATTACCTGAATTTGCTGTTTAACAGATAGAGATAAATATCAAGTATCCATAGTCCCTAAATAACAAAATCGAACTCGTAAATGATTATCAGATACTGAAAATGAGTACAAATTTATCACAGAGCAATATCATTGTCTTCTATTTCGTATATGAATAAAGTTTCAATTGATTTAACATTATTTTATTTCCAAATGTATCTAACAGACGATATGATTATGTTCATCAGGTTCAGAACACTATTACGATCGATAAATAGTTACATTTCAGTAATTATTTCTTAATATTTTATCAAACTTAACACAATTTGCAAATACACAAAGTTGATCAGAGTATCTAATTGAATATTTTGGTGGAGTTTTGTTCTCTGAGCTGGATGGTTTGGTCGTGGAGCTTTCATCGTTCTTCTGAACGACATCATCAGCACAAACTTCAGATAGAAGTGAAGTGTTCGAATTTCTCCATATGTGTTTCACAGCTTGTTCTGTGCACCTCGATGTTGATTGGTTCTTATTGACCTTAAGCTGTAAAACACATATGTAGAAATTCGAACACTTCACTTCTATCTGAAGTTTGTGCTGATGATGTTGTTCAGAAGAACGATGAAAGCTCCACGACCAAACCATCCAGCTCAGAGAACAAAACTCCACCAAAATTATCCACCTGAGCTACAAATCTTCTCCATCTAATTGAATAATTGTGTTGTACTCTTAAATAATAAATGAAATGAACAAGTGATTGTAGAACCGAATGAATATTTAAAAAGTTTCTATGCAATGATATAAACAATATTAAAATGTCAATTGACGTCTGTAGATTAGATTAAATTCAGATCAGTACTAAAATGTAATAGACATCTGATCAGAAACACATACACACATTTATGTATACATACAGAAATAGGATTTCGTTTACTCTCTCCAATTTTCCCCTTTACAACTTGTCTAAAACTAGATAGACACATTTAATGAAATTGTATAGTAGTATATAAGTGACTTATGTAGACGACGAATAGAAAACAAATGTCATTTAAAAATATTTCGGATTTTTTGTTTGTTATTTGATTGACAAATAACTACTGAACTACAAAATAAGTAAATCAAATTTTCGTAAGATTATGTAATACTGAATCTTTTGTTTTCTAAAACATCTCTGCTTTATATAAAAAATGATTTTTGTTACTTTTTAAAACGAAGAGACTGTAAATTAGGAATAGTCAGTTTGGATTCCGGCTCAGTGGTCCAATAGGCTAAGCGTTCGCGCGCGAGACCGAAGGCCCTGGGTTCGAATCCCTCGAGCGGGATCGTGGATGCGCACTGCTGAGGAGCCCCACAATAGGACGGAACGGCTGTCCAGTGCTTCCAGGTTTCCAAAGGTGGTCTAAAATCAATCGGTTCATGATCTCAATTAAAAACTTAATAATCTTCACAGCCCTTATACTAATAGTCAGTTTGTGTTGTTACTTTAACAAATGGATACTGAATAATCGCAGTTCTGAATACAAAGCAACGGAAAATAATAAACCGTTAATAATACATCGATAACTATTGGACAAGATAGTGAATACCTGAACCTAATAACTTGGTGGATGGATATGTTGTCAATGGAGACGATAACCACTCGGTCCAAGTTTTAATGAGAATATTAATACGGTGATATATACGTATCGAGTTGATGAGTTCAAAATAGGGCGGAAAGAACATCCGGTAGCTCGCTGAAAGTTATATTTCAGCTCTACTATTAACAAATCGTTGTTGAATTGAAAATAGACTAGTCTACTTGCTTATTCTTTTATTCAGTCATTCAGTTATTTATTTTCATGTCCTAAGCCCCGTCAATTATCATATGACTAAAGCACTATTTGATCACCGACTTACATGATCTTGGCACTACGTAAAACGCGCATCCTAGAGTCAACTTTGAATCCTTATTGGTTCCTCTTGTTTCACCCTGCTGATTGAGTCCAGAAACCAATGCCAGCTTTCACTGAATGAATCATGTATTTCAGACATACGTAGTTTATAAACAAGCAAATCAAACCGCATCATACCATAAAATGGAAAATAACAATTACATATGATCAAGCCAAAATTGGCTGTGAGTGTGAGAGACCATAACTATTAGATTGGGGATAACTTAAGAATAGTAAATAGTATAATGGCATTAAATAGATTATAATATGATATATAAATATAATTTAGTTACTTAATAGTTATACAGTAAGAATATATGTATAATAACAAACCATTAATAGTCCTCCGAAGATACCCATAAGTTAATCTTCTTCGGATACAGCACAATATATAGGATGAAACACAAATGTATCGATTTAAGTGGCTAACTTTCTATTAGCAAGATTTGTCCCCATTAAACCGTTCACATTCTCTACCATTTCGTTATTTAGTTAGATTTGTACTGATCTCAAGCTAGAGATTGTTAAATCTGGAAGCAGCAATAAATGCTTTTTTGTTTGTTGTTTTAATCACGAAAGCATTTCACATATACTTAAATCATATTGCGCGAATCAGAACAATGTCAAGGACTTGACTAGGTGGGTTATATCAATTCTGAACTATAAAAACTATTCCAAACAACTAAAGGCTGCCATCACCCAGTGGGTCTCGGCTAGGTTGGATAAAATATCCTATACAGTTCCGGAAGTTAAAACCCTATCCTACAGATGAAACCCATATTTTTATCTTGGCGGAACTAGCATTTGTCAAACTTACTACTACAACTTAGGTCAACTACATTTGCACCTTCAGCTTATGCAAAAATAGAGAGTATTAGAACGAACGGTCGTCTCTGATATTTTCTTCATTAAGCCCTGCAGTTAAAAATCTAGGGCGTCAGTCAGTATCAACGTAGAACTTCGTACGTACGTTCATCAATTCGAGTTGCCATACCACATTAGCACAGAGATGCATTTATCGATTCAAGTCCCGTAGTGGTATAGGTACTAAAAATCCAGGACGACTACTTTTCGTTATAAAGCAAAATTCTGAAGTTGAAATTATCCCTGTTATGATTTGACAACGGTGAATGTCACCTCGATCAAGTCATAAATAGTACGGATTACGGACAAAAAACTAATATTACTGATATTAATTATACATAAAGGTTAAGTATAATTATATGTCTTAATTAAGATGATGAGTTCACATAAATGAGATAAGATTGTATACAAAATCAATTTGACGCAAAATAAGAATTTTTGTGTCGGAGTTGCCATCACAGTCAGAATATTTATAATAATGATGACATAAAAAATATTATTGTTAATATTATTATGAGCAACGTGTAAAATAAGAAAAATGGATGTATGATTAACATTATTAAACGTCTTGGAAATGAGTGTAAATCAAAATGAAGAGGGATGGACACAATTACAACTAAGAATGAAACGATTTTAATTTGTGGCAAGGTAAACAGGAAGGATGTGTATTTATTGCCTTTGTATACATAAGATAGGTTTCCTTGAAGTGATTTCTATTGCTTCAGCTATAAATAATAAGTGTTATCTTGGGTCCTTTGGTAGACAATCAGGATATCGATATACAACTGTGAAGGCGTGTTCGATTTTTATATTATGACCATAGTCAATTAAGTGGCAAAGAATGAAACTACTGAAATTTCATATTGCGACTTAATAAACATACCAGTACGAGCTCACAAATGTGTAAGGATAAGGACTTTTGAGTACAGCCGGCAGCAGTCAACAAATTGATTAACACATATAGATGATTTTAATAGTTGAGATCACGAGTCAACTGAAGATAGAACACTATGGAAAGTCTGGAAGCACTGGATGGCTGTTTGGTCCTATTATGAGACTCCGGCAGTGCGCACTCACGATCCCGCCTCACGAGATTCGAACTCAGGACCTATCGGTCTCGCGTGCGAGCGCTTAACCACTAGACTACTAAGCCAGCATCCAATGGTGTTAATGCCTAACTTCAACTAATCCACGAAATTGAATGACACGGTCACTATTGTCTTCAGTGATTCTCTATCTCACAACAGACCCGGGTGAACTCCACCTGTCACTGGGGAACCGCGGATGCGCACTGCTGAGGAGTCTCATAATGGGACGAAACGGCCGTTCAGTGCTTTCAGGTTTTCCATGGTAGTTTATCTTTAATTGACTCATCATCTCAACTGTTAGAATTATTATAATATCCACAAAAACCCTTCTGACATACAGATGACCTCATAATAAGTACATTATCCAGACTTGCTGCGTTAGTATTGGCTTGTTCGACAAATTTACGTATCTGCTATCTTGACTTGGTGGTCAGGCTTGCTTATCGTGATGACTCAACCGAGCTCTGTCGGCTGTAACACATCTCCACTTAGGTCCTTCCATCAAAAGCAGGTCGATTAGAGAACCGTAAAACTGAAATCAACAACTTAGGGCCCAAAGGAAAAATCATACTGTTGACTGTAGAGTGGTGTGAGAACAGTAAGTTGTTTTCCACAAACAACCAGCATCTTGAGCGATGATGCTTTCTCTCCACGGAGGAAAAGGGCTTAAAAGTATCGACCAAAAATCTTCACACTTCACAGTAACTCACAGAATTGTCTCAGGAGATAAAGCCTCTCGAAATGCGGAACTAACAAATCGAAAACATTCCACTAGTTGTTTCAGGGGCTCTGTGGTCACATTCCTATGTCACTAGGACCACCATGAATTCGGATTTTTTTCAGGTCCTTCAAAAAGAAATATCTTTCAACGGTGTGGACATTTGAGAAGTGACAACCGCTCTCATACTTCTAATAGCACTCAAGATCATCTTGTTAATAATCGAATCACTCCCTCACTTCTTAATAATTCTTTTACCTTCCTGACTAAGCCTTCCCGTATATCTTTAGTGTTTTACTCTAGTGTCAGATAAGATAACAGGTGTTTTTGGCTAGAACTCTAGACTCTCGCGCCATTTATGCACACTGCGTCTCCGAAACGTGTATTCAGGATCCAAATACAGGGATTCGTTAATATCTTTCTGGTAAGAGACGACTAAACTGGGAGGTAAAAAATTTCGAAGCCATGTCTCTACAATATTTTTCATATATATTGATTACATGTTTAACAATTATTTTGGTGAAAAAGCACAGCAGGAGAAGTGGAGAAAATCCCAAAAGATCCTCTACAGGATAACTGGTTCTGATACTTAATTTTCATCGTCTTAAGACCGGTAGGGTACACGGAATTATTCTACGCAATAGAGATAAAATCATCTATGAAGTCAGAATTGGCAATGTAAAATGGATAAGGCACATCAGCGACATACAACCATCTAGATGCGTAGAAAGGGACGAAAACAATACGAAAGTCCATAAGCCTCTGAAAGAATTAAGGCACACTTAAGAAGATCACAACAGATTAGAAAAAAGCAACGAGGATATAAATGAACTCTGATGACAAGTATTACCAGTGATTTTCAAAAAAGGATGGTATTGTAAGAGGCAATTCAACTAAGAGGTATAAACTTTCGTTGCTATTTTTCTACGATATTATTCATTTATATATTGGCCACATGAATATTGTGTTAACCTAGTTATAAAGTTTTACTTGAACCATAAATTGTTGCCGTAGAATTTTTCACTCATAAATTAGAACCAATCTCTTGTATACACATTATTCCGTTTTTCCCATCATTAATGTTGTCATTCTATGTTAATACTGTTGCTCGATTTCTCTGCTGCGTAGTCCGGCCTCGTAGGTATATAAATGAATGTCTGAAATATAGTAAGGATCTTGGACTAGTGAGCGTTGGTCTTGCGTTCTTCCACTCCGTTCGGGGTAAGTTAGTATTGGGCTAACCATGAGGGATAAAGTATCAGTCTTCCTTGTCCTTATTGCGTATTGGTTACTTAAGGTATTTAACTGGATCAATTTTATGTTGGGAAGGTGAGACGCCGTGGAAACGATTATACTGATCCATCCAAGTTTCTGTTTTAAACACATTCCTTTTAACTGAAGTATCTAATCTTTTAAAGAGAAGAACTTCTCCACCATCTCAAAGAGATGAACGTCAAGAGATACGTCATCTTATTATCATACTCTTCTTTACATGTAAAACTAACAAATGAATATGGATTATGAAATGATTCTAAGAATTCTTGCAGGTTGAACATTTGATTTATGTATTCACTCTTGTGGAATAAGTTGTATAGTATGTCAGCATAAAATTTAAGAATGACATTTGAGGCATAGCTTAACAATAATCACTGCGTAAATTACGTCAACAAAATTAACTTACTTGGTTGCCACCTTTTTTATAACATAGCCACGCTTTTACTATAAAAAATTTGCGATTTCTCTTCTTTGGCATTGGGGCAGCATTTTCAATCCGCAATAACAGAATAGTGAAGTGAGTATTTTGTATGACAAGAGCTGTGATAATGTACATTATTAGTATCCTCAGTATAATTACTGGAATGAAAATACCTGGATAAAATGTCTGTTCAATATTATATCAGCCATTTTTCAGTGGATGTCATTATGTAATGAACACTGCGTTGAAATACAAAATTATTACATATGTTTGTAATAATTGAGTGCTGGCTGACATAAAGGTGTGTTAGTATATGCATATGCAGCATGAATAAATTAAAATCATAGCCACTAGGATAAACTGATTCGAAACTTGATGAATAACTTTTGACATAGTCCAGAACAGAAATGAAAGCTGCGCATTACACTATTTATCTTAAAGAACTTAAGAAAATCTAAAGCATCCACTTAAGCTGTTATTTTTCTCCAGTGTTACACAAATCATTTTGTTTTCTGAGAAAAGTGTAGTTTCTCCAGGAAGACAGCTTACAAGATATTGTTCACAGTTGGCATGATAAGTATTCAAATATGGCCAGGACTATGACTATTGTTGTAATTGACATAACATGTTATTTAGCAAATGAAATACCTTTTAATATTTACCTTCTTAAAGATTTATAGGTAATCAAGATTCTGGTAATATATTTTCCGACAATTAATTTATATGAATAATATTAGGTATCATTGTGGTGTGGGTTACTTATATCCACACAAGTAGTATATAACGGTGGTCAGGCATAGAATGTATTTCAATAGAAGGTCGATGAGGAAAGAACGGGAACGGAACGCAATTGGTATGAAAACGCATGAACAATAAAATCTGAGGCAACAGATTGATGTTTACAACAGGAACACTCACGTTTGGTATGATGGAATAATATTATGCAAATTAACGGTTTACTATATGGTTCGCAGATTTTATTTAAATGCCCTGTAATTTCCTATCGAATACATTCGATTGTCCCCACTTGTGTTCTGTTCAGTACATCATAAGGTTACAAATAACAGAATCTAAGTTTAAAAAGTCTACAAGTAACTTGTAATTTCTGAGACTCATAAATTTTGAACTCATTCATCTGAATTTAAAATAATAATTTCCCATATCCTTGAGTATATATGTGCTAATGTAAACAATTTATACGTGTTAAATAGAAACTGGCATGTTGATTCAACTTTTCATTATGCTGTATATATTATCAACTTATTCGATAGCGGTATTAAGTAATTCGTCATAACTTAACACTGGATGGGTACCAGTAGAAAATTTCGACTGATCTAGTGAATAAATCAATAACCAAATTAAACTTTACCAGTTTATTTGGATTGAAATAAATATGGAAAGATTATGATGCAAGGAGCATATACTAAATTGTGTATTTAGGTAGATATTTTATGCGTTTGTATCACATAGTAGCGTTTCGAGATGAGAATACATGGAATAGTGAAAAAAGTGCTACTTTACGAAGAATAAACATTGATTAATCAACTCATAACCAAGTGATCTGCGTAAAAAATTGGTTCCATTAGGTACTGGAATGAAGAACAATCAGCTATCAGTATTTGACCACACACGTCTTAGAAATATTGCTCGCATCTGCTAGGATCACCAGGTAAGTAATAGTGCGGTTATATTCAGGGTATTAGGGTATGACGGTAAATCAGTTGATGAGGTTGTGAATCTTCATCCACTGAGATGGTTCAGGCACGTGTTCTTACGTATGCCTGAACACCGATTACCACGACGTGCAATGCTAACCGGTGTTCGGGATGATAGGAAGGAAGTAAGAGGCGGCCAAACCAAAACGTGGCATCAGTGCTTGAAGTCACTAACTTCTATTCTGAGCCATGTTGGTAGATGCAGACTACTTGGTAGGGGTCCACGTAACTATCGTAAACAATGGTTGGAGAGTCTTGATGACATGGCTCAGAATCGATCACAACGGTGTGGGTGTATACACTCTTTGTCTTCCTTTAAACTATGAGATTAAAATCGCCTCATATCTTTCTTTCTACTAATTCTTTCTTCCTTATATGCAGTCTTTCTTTTTTATATTAACTACTTCTATAAATTCGGTATTCATCTTGTTGTGCTAAAGATGTATAGCAACTTGAGCCGATGCATATATGTGCCTGGTCCTACTTTGTAGCTAACCGATTGACTGTCACTCTCTTAACAATAGTATTATAACTTCTTGTTCTACTATGAGCTTTATAAGCATTCGTCAATCAACTAGGCACTTTCAATTTGACTATACCATCATTGTTAGTTGTAGTCAGTTTAGTGGTTTTGTTTAATTAGTCATGTGATTCAGATCATAATTCGAGAAACTTGTTCAGCACATCGATTAACACATCCAGAGTACTGTAGCGTACTATCAGGTTTTTTTACCATTAAAATGTATAATTATTATCTTGGATATGGATGGCATCATTAATAATTATTCATCACAGATTTTGTAATTTTAATCAAATTCATAATTTTGTTTGCCTTGATCTCGACGATTTGTATATGTTGAATGTAGTTTGTTTAAACATGTCCTCTTTCGATTTTTGCTTTCTCTAAATAGTGTATATAGAAGAACCAGTGAAAAAAGTTACTTTCCGAAAAGAAGTTACATTGAAATTAGACATTAAAACCGTTGAATAACAACTCAGTGGTCCGAGGGTTTAGAGTTTCTGCACCAGACAGAAGGTTCTGTATTCAATTCCCAGCTATGTTGAATACGGATCGCTAAAGAGTCTTACACTAAGACAAAAGGGCCATCCTGTGCCTCCAGATTACCGATGGTGGTCTAGTTACGATTAGTTCGTGACTTCAACTTTGAAAAATCGGCATCAGAATCACAACACCACATATATATGGTTGAATTTCATTGAAATCCTGAATTGATCTAAGTTAAACTACCACTCATCACTATTTGATCAGATTGCGTGTTAATATAAATTTTTGAAAGTAAGATAAAGATTAATACCAAACCATGATATCAGCACATGCCAAAACTATGCATCACACAATTTGAAATCGCAAGATTAGCTTATGGTGCCAATATGAACCAATTAGTCTCCATTGCAAAATGACAAATCATAAGCACTTAAATTTTGAAATTCTTTTAAAACATATAGTCTCAATACTAACCGTCCACAGTACAATTCCAAACTCCGTTGAATCAAAACATCTACTCTCTCCTACTTTACAAGCATGTGACAGTTTTGCAATACAGTTATTGCACTTCGTTTAATCTGACATAAGTAGTTTAATGTCACTGATTTGTCCATTTCATTTGTTTTCAAAAATACAAAATTCATATATGGCTATTGCAAAACATCTCACTTCACAAAGACTTATATTACTAAAAAGAAAGTTGAGAGAATTTAAACACAGTTTTATGCGTCCGAATGAACAAACGACACAAAACGCTTTGAAAAAATGTGACCGAAGAAAAACATTGATTAGATTAAGAAAATCAGAAAAATGGGATTATAAATGATTGACAAATCATCAAATATAAACATGATTTCCGTCGAAAGACATTCCGTTTGAAACAAAAAATCTGGAACCTCAAAATGAAGATGATTGATTGTGTCCATTTACAAACACACGTTAATAAATTTAAACCACAGTTGTTTCAATGTTCATTTTTTCTTAAGACTTCTATTTTTAGTATTCTTATATAATTTTTATGCTTACCACTTTACTCTTACATAACCACTACTATTATCTGACACGTAACAAACGTTTTGCTAATTACGTCTGTATCGAGAGGAAGTATGTCCAATCGCTTCTCTGACCCTATTCAAACCAGTAAATCAATACTAAGCTTAATTATATAATGAACTAATTTGGTTAATGCCTATAAAACCTTTCATAGTCAAACAGTCTTGTTATTTTTATCTACATTTTTGTATAATACTACTATTATAATTATAATATTACTATTATTAAAATTATTATTATAGTTATCAATAATATTATTATTGATTTAGACTCACTATTAGTCTGCCAAAAGCATAATTAATCGGTTTAGTACTGACCACACATTACGCACAACGGTCTTCCACCAAACAGTGGATCGGATTAGTAATTAAATTATTATTTCTCTCACCCTATCTCACCCGTATTTTATCTGATCATTAATCTCACTGTTTCATATAAGGTATAAGCTTATTCAAGTTAACACTGAACACTAGTCATTTTGACATCAACAGTATGGGGTTCCGGAGTTTGTTGAATTTTATAAGAATGTCAGTTGGAAAATCATTGAAAACCTGGAAGCAATGAACGACTAATTCGTGTCAGTATGGTACTGCTTAGAAATGAGGGTCCACTATCCCGTATACAGAAATCTAGCCCAGGACCTTTAGGCCCGTACATGAACACTTAACTTCTTGATCAATGAGCCAGGGCCCCGTGCTCTAAATGTCTAACTTCAATCAGTTCCTGATCTTGCACAACCCTTGATCCATTACCTGAGGTAGAGAACTGTCTCACACCCAACACGAATTCGACTCCACTGGTCACGACTTCTTATTAGAACTCAAGGAGTTACATCTTGAACCTAATCACCAGTGAGCAAATGATTGTTATCAGTAATGGGGGATTTGAACTCCGCCTGGAGTCCCTCCGGGGGCTACTGCCGGTCCCAAGCCCGGATAAAGGAGGAGGGTTGGGCATGGGGTTAGCGTCCCCATCCCGTAGAAAACTAACTCGCTAAAAAAACGCTAACCAGAAAAATGGGGGATTTGTGGAGATTTTAGTATTTTCACAACTGGCGTCACGAGTCGATCTAAACTAGACCGCCATTGAAAACCTGGAAGCACTAGACGGCTTAATGGTCTAGAGGTTAAACGTTCGCGCGCGAGACCGAAGGCTGTGGGTTTGCGTCTGGCATGCAGGCTGATGGATTCGCACTGTTGAGGAGTCCTGTACTAGGAAGAAATGACCTTCTAGTGTATCTAGGATTTCACTGGCGGTCCAGCTTAGATTGACTCGTGATTTCAATTGTGAAAGTACAAACTCCGCAATTCCGCATACTGAAAAATGTATATGACACAATAAAACTTACATCACCAGAAGCTAAAGCTTACGGAGGAACAAATAATTCAAGATACCGATCAAATGAGTGACATTTCAGTTTTCCTCGTAAGGCTTTGCTTCTGAGACGTTACCGAAATCAATTTAAACAGAATAAATATAGAAAGGAAAGAAGCATTTATTACACAATAAATCATTAATATCTAATTATATCTTCTAAGAAACATATTGTTTACAAATTCCTCTGAAATGTGTGAACATATCTATAATTATCAGAATGGGTTTTGTGGAGAGTTTTAGAAATTTCACAGGTTGAAATAATGCGTCCATTGAAGCTAGACCACAATGGAAAACCTGGAAGCACTGGACGGCCGTTTCATTATAGTATGGGACTCCTCAGCAGTGCGCATCCACGAACTCTCAGGATTCGAACCGAGGACCCACTGGTTTCGCGCACGAGCACTTAACCACTAGACCACTGAGCCGGCATCCAACGGTGTTAATGTCTAACTACAACCAATCCACGAAGTTTCGCCACTGTACACCATTGTCTTCATTATTTTCGGTTCAAATTAAAATTGTCAACTATTTCTTTATATTCTTGAATACTTTCGGAAGTGTATCAAATAAACTCATAAATGTTATACTGTTACAAACGTTTCCAAATCAATATATATTCAACCAAATGTCGATAGAAAAAATTACTTACTAATTAATCAGTGACTGTGAGCTCATTATATCCTACAAAACAAATACACTTTGTTTGTACATGAATAAAGTACTGATTTTTTTAAAGAAAAACTGATCAATGAAAGACGAAAGGTCTTATTACTTAATTAACTGCTAAGATCTAATTAGATTTTGCAAAACAAAACGTTTACTTAAACATGTTATTAACAATCACTCACTCTAAATGGTGTGAAGATATTTATAAAATGTTTAAATTTCAATCCTCAACTACGCATTGTTGAGGAGTCCCATACTAGGATGAAACGGCCATCCAGTGCTTCAAGGTTTTCTATGGTGGTCTAGCTTCAATTGACTCATGATTTCAACTACTTCTTTGTATTTGAAATACATCGAGTAAATACGAACAAATTACACTGGACATTGAATGTCAACATAGAAAAATTGGTCAGATCATCAAAAAACTGTTGGTGTTACACATTGAACAAAATAATGAACACTCTTCTGATCTATGTGATATTAGACACATACCTAATCATTAAACCAAACCTCGGCTAGACAAAGCAGAGTTTTTTTAAAGATGTTACTACGATTAACTGCCCAACTATATGTTGAACGACTACGGAAAATATGTCCATCATGACTAGAAATCATCGTTTCTAAACTACCACCACACATCCAAATCTAGAAATGTCAGAAAAGAAAAAGTGAAATGAGAAATAAATAGTGAAAAATCTCAATCAAGTATTAAATATGAATTTAGTGTTACAGTGTTACGGAAATTATGGATTTCAGTGCAAACTGTAGAAAGCTTTTTAATGAAAATATTTGTCAAAAATTATCATCCTAGTAATTTGTATTGAAGTCAACATTTAACTCTTCACCATCCCCATAATGATTTCAAATTTTCAGCGGTGCAAGTATTTCTAAACATCTGTCTACGTAACTTTCTCGATTTCCGTTGGCCCAATGCTATCATCAGGAATAGCCTAATGTAGGAAAAAATCATCCTCGAGCTGAAGAGGAAATTAGAAAAAGAAAATGGAAGTGAATAGAACATACAATAAGGAAATCATCAAACTGCATCACGAGACCAGTACTAACTTGGAATCCTGAAGGAAAACGGAAAACTGAAAGGCTAAAGAATACAATGAGCCGAGGATTGGAAGCAGACATGAAAAGGATGAATATCAACGGAAAACAACTGGAAAGCGTTGTCCAGGACAGGGTTGAATGGAGAGTGCTGGTGGGTGGCCTTTGCTCCTCCGCGATGGGTAACAGTTGTGATAATATGAAAAAGTAAGAGTTTGAGGAAGATAATCTATGCTCGAGGTTACATTTAATGGGTTTATGATTGAATTAATGGATAGAAATTTTGGCAAAATACGATACAAGACATCCGTTAAATAAATGAAGTGAAAGCTTAGTGAAAGAAAAAAGAGAATCGCAGTTAATAAACAGTAACTGTATGTGATAAGAGGTATAGTTTAGTGAAAAATGCAACTGATAAAGACACCTTGCATTTGAAGTTGTTTATCGAACTTGTACTATAAAACCACAGCATAGTATTCACTGGTCTCTATCGTAAGCCACAAACAAGAACACTTTAAGATACCGTGTTGTCTGGTCCTTAAAACCCTAAATAGGGAGTAATAACGAACCGATATCTACCAATGCTGTGCTTATATATTTTATACTACGGCACCATATCATGTTTGATGACGAGAGTTAAATATTTTGTTGAGGTTTGCAAAAAGATCCCATGTTTTTTTCTGAATATTACCTAGTTCTCAAACAACTACGGATACTCTAACACTAAATACTTATGATTGTTTGTAATCCATAACACAAAACTAAAAACACCTATACATAACAAGGATAGATTTCAGAAATTGTTGTGTTTTAATATCACTTATGTGCTGGATAGTTGAATGGATCACAAATAAAGCAACGAGACTGTATAAAAATCATTTACAATTATTATTCTCACATTACTCCGTGAATTGAAAGCAAACATGAAAAGGATGAATAGTAACTGAAAAGAATTGTCCTGGACAGAGTTCGATGGAGAATGATGGCTTGCGGCCTATGCTACTCCATGAAGAGTAACGGACATAAGTAAGTAATTAGTATTCTAAATATAAAATGCTAGTCAGAATAAAAGTAGATAATCAAGCCATTAGTTAAATTACCTAAGGTAGAATAACTGAGATATTAAACACAGTTTGATGTTATCTGTTCTCAGATGAGTATTTTGTATGCAAGTTTGTAAATCGCTCTCACAGTTGTATTCTACATAACCCTTAAACACTAACAGTATTCTATAATATTCTATAAGCAACACTACAACATCATTCGAATGCTAACCAGTTCGATTGAACATTCAAGTAACAATTTTCATGGCTATTATTTCATCATTGTTTTTTAAATCATTAATGAACTATTCTACTTTAAACATAATTTAACGGCTAATATACAACAAATGAATCTCCATAATTGTAGTAAAATCAGGATGAAAATGAAACATAGTAGTCGACAATAGGTTATTATATTTGACAAACTATATATTGATGTTTGTTTTTCTCAATTATCTAGATTAAGTTGTCTAAATATAATTAAGGGAGAACAGAAATACCAATCAAGACAAAATAATACAATCAACCGCCTACATAAATATGCATGCAAATATCGAAATTCATTTGTGACTATCATTATACGTAAATAGAAATCTGTAGCTCAGACAAATACATGAATTGCATGGCTGACATTCAAATAATTACTGAATATATTTTATTTACCTCAGCAAATACGGATACACTACTGATACATATGGGTTGTAATTTGGAACAAGTTAATATCTGGTTGAATGTTTCAGTAAAAGATGACAGACTAATGGTTACCAGACTTGACTTGATGCAATCACCTCTCAAGTTCGCATTATGTTTCACTGACTTCGGTTTGGGAAGGAGAAGCAGTGTGATTAGTTGTTAAACGTAAGAAAGCGTGACTTATTGTTAAGTATACGAACAAGATTACTTATTAGATTCCTTCATGGGAAATGTCAGTCTGTCTTGTAGATGGATTTTTCGAACGATATTATTTGTAGTCATCAATATTTAGCAATAATGATGTGAGAAAGGGAGGAATTAATACAACCATAAATATTATACTTCATCTACCGACTGCAAATGTACTATATATTCGAGATCGGTGTATAAATTAGTGATGAAATACTAGTGAATTGTAATGATGTAAATGCTTACTCCTTGTTACATTTAAGAAATTAGGGTTGATTTTGAATTGAAATTTTCATCGCAAATTGTGATTTAAATGATGTCTACAAAACGTTTCGTCTTTCATGGAGTCATGTGAACGTGTAAAAATCATTATTGGTTTACTTACCACCTTCTACTCAAGAGATTACCAACTGTAACTTATAGTAAGTAAAAAAGATCCTTACTTCTTGTTTTATTTACGAAAGTATGATTGATAGTTTGTAGAGGTTAATTTCCTCTATATCTGACTCCAATAAATAGTACACCATTAACTGAGCATTTAACGCAGGCTAAATCTCTTAGTAGAATATTATGGATTTACTCGAGATTATTCAAAAGCCTAAACACCAGTTTTAGGGATAGTTTATTGTTAAAGATTGGTAAAATCCGCAAGCATACAGGAAGCAGGCACACAGAGAAAACAAGAGTGTATATATGTGTGTTAAAAATCCATATATATTTTATGAGTGTTAATCAAGTATGGATCAATTATTGATTGTTTATGTGTTACAACCAATGGGGAGAATAGATTAAAGAATGATGTGCAGACGTGTGCTCAATCAGACTCACACAGAAATTTACATAATGAATTAAATGTCTAAATCACAGTGAGCAGTTGAATGCGGTTACTACAGAAGCTCCCATCCAGAACACTGAAGTTTTTGTTTTGTTTCTTTTTCTCAAAAAGAAGTCTAATAACATCTATGTTCGACAAAGAGATAAAAAAATTGTTTTTAAAATGAACGTACAATTCGATGTGATTTGAAATGACAGCATGTTTGTGTTGAAACGTTTTACATAATGTATATATAAATGTGTATTTTAACATCGAGGGATGGCATGAAGTTAAAAAGTAAGCATAATGAAGATCCGTTTGACCAATAAAGAATAGTAATGAAAATAAAGAAGAAGGAATTTTGTGTTATAAGACCAATTTCAGGATTTGGTTTAGACAAATGTAATGGTTGCTGTGTACCTATCTGGCCAATGTACTCTTCTTCCTGATCTTGTTGCAGTTTCTGTTGCTGATGAACTTCAGTATGAAGTATTGTTTGTTGTAGGTAGTTTGCTCTGCTGCCGATTTAGACGATTTTATCGTTGTCTGTTTTTCGGTGTGCTCAAAAAACGCTGGTTTTACTCTGTCGATGCTAACAGCGTTGAGCTTTTGATGTTTTGACATATCTTGATAGTTTATATCAGGGATTAAAAAAGTATTGATACTTAATCGCGATAGTGCATCTGCTGAATCGTTTTCCTTGTCTTTTATATGGCGTATGTCAGCTACAAATTGCGAAAACAATTCTAGTTGACGAATTTTGCGCGGACTTTATTTAGATGAGTTTGATGTTCATTTAAATCTTTTCTGGCAATAATTAATTCATCTATGTAAGCATATACAAATAGTAAGTCATGTACCACTTGATCAATGAAACGCTGGAAACTTTGTGCAGCATTTCTTAGTCCAAAAGGCATGCGAACAAATTCGTATAGCTCAAATGGGGTAGTGATAGTTGTTTTGGGAACATCGTCCGGGTGAATTGGAATGTGATGGTAAGCACGGACTAGATCATTCTTTGAAAAATTGTTACATTATATAAACTATGAGTAAAGTTGTGTAAGTGTGGAAGAGGATATCTGTCTAGTATAGTCTAGCTGTTAGAAGCTTTATAGTCGCCACAAGGTCTAACATCGGAAGCGTTTCTCTTGGGTACCATATGGAGCGTATGATAACCAACTCTATCATCTTGTTGGATTCGTTCTTTGCGAGACCCAGACGAGAGGGATCAAGGCGTCTTGGACGTGCGAACACTAGTGACCCCTCTGTCTTAATGTGATGTACGACGGTTTGTGTCGGTTCGCCACGTTTGAAACTTGGTCCTAATAAGTCCGGGAGTTGATTAAGTAAATTGGTGTATTTATCATTCTCGCAATCAAGTTTGATTATTAAATGTATGAAAGTGTCCTTAGATATAATTCCCCTAATTTCACTGCTATGATCGGCAAGGACAGGTTTCCGGTTTCTAACATCTACGAGTATTTTATGGGATCGCAGAAAATCAAAACCGATTATGGGAATAAAGGAAGTGGCTACGATGAAGCTCCATGTAATTGCAACTGCTCTTTACTGTATTTCTTGATCTCAGATCTATTCGCGGCTTGCAGATTTAGTTTGTGTTCGGGTGTGTTTCTCTCAAGTGTGATAGGTGGTTGTATACTAACCTTTAACCCAGTGTTGACTAAGAACTGTGTTTCTGTTCTTTTCCCTGTGACATATAACAAACGTCTGTCTTGAGAGTTATGGCTGGAGATCGCAGTCGTCACTGATCGTTCGTCTTGACGTTCTCTTTACCGCGCGCTTGAGTAGTTACAGGAAGGAGTTCACTTTTTAGCTTGCTTACCATACGTTCTATGGTACCAAAGAATGTTATATCTGGTAGTGCTTAAACTACGACGTCCACGGCTTCTGGAACTTCCTCTACACTTGCCATGGTGGCTATTCGACAACTGGAGCTTGGCTATCTGTTTAGTGAAGACGTCGACTGTTTGTCGTAACTCGGCGGTCTCGTCAGTTGAGTCCGTTTGCATGTGTGATACCGAGTGAATCCTAGTCCTCTCGGATATTATACCGTTTATGTCCACTAGCCTACCGAAATTGACATCTTCATCTCCAATTGCTAGTATCTGTTGGATGTTCCCCATTACATTTGTCATGTGGCGTCTCAATTAAGACGGTGTGTTGTCACTTAGCTCTGCATTAACTAAACGTTGATCAATTGTCTGATGGTCGGTGAGAGATGTAACACGAATGACCTCTATTTTCAAGCGATCGAATGGTGAGTCTTGATCCGGCTTAAAAATAACGTCAGGCACTTATTCAATAACATCACCCGGGAGAAGTGAGTTTGAGTCTAAGCGTGCGAACCGGATTTCGATTTTTCTAGAGCTAAAGACAAAGATAGGTACAGAGATGGCACCCACGAAGAAACAATAATAATAGCAATCATAATAAACTGAGGATTGATATATACTATATGAAGGAATAAAAAAATAACAATAAGAATTGTATATGGGAGACTCACCCAAAAAAACTGTCACTTTGGGTTTAAATATGAGAATATAAAGCAATAATTCCGAAGGAACGGTGTTATGAGTGAATTTATTATGACTGTCAATGAATTGTCAATAATTACGACAGTACTTCCAATGTGGCACCAGTCCTCACTTGGAATGCATCTGCCAGCTATCCGTCATGCACGACTTTGCAGTGTAGTCCATAGTAGGAATCCCGGATGATATTGACGATCTTCTCAAATACTCACACCATAGCAAAAAAAGGTTTCATAAGAATCACACTGTCAAACGCCTTCTCATAGCGAAGGACGAGTTCCATTCACTGGTGATCCGTTGTGTCGAGATATGATCTTTGCACGACCGATCCTTATGGAATCCAGCCTGTTGATCTCGAAGCTGGACGTCTACTGAGTCTTTCGTCCGGTTCAGCAACACTGTTGAAACTTCTCCTGGTACCGATAGTTGTGTGATTCCATTCTAGTCTTCACATTTGCTCAGATCTCCTGTCTTCGGTATATTAATGAGGTGTCTATCTTTTCAGTCCGTTGGCACTTGTTCGTCCTTCCAAATCCTCAAAGAAATACAAAAAGAATAAGCACAACAAACAGAAGTTTCAAATGATATTATATAAGTAGAATATTTGATGACTGAAATTGAATAGTTCCAACGTTTCACTAGGGCAATTATTCAGTACGACCATCAATAAACATTAGGAACTTAGAGGTCGATTTGATGAAAAAATATATGATATTTTTCAATTTTTTCTATACACCTTTTGTCCATCTTCTGCGCAATTCTCAGTTCAGACCGTTATGAATCTTTATATAAATAAGAGACAGACTTCAAAAAGACGATAATTTAAAAAAGAATTTTGCTACACAACGTGAATAATCACTCAATTTAAATGTTAATTCAAAATTTTCTCCTCCCTATGTCTCCATACCGGTATCATACCCACCAAGATATTCGAAATATTCACAACTGATAGCACACAAAGCAATTGCCGTTGTCGTTGATCTAAGAAACAAAATCACGATAAATACTAGGAAAATATATACAAAATCCATATAAATGATCGATTTAAACAATATTCAGTTGTTCAATTCAAGTATTTTGACAAGATCTGTTTGATTTGATGAGTTTTTCATCAAGGATTGCAAATGTTTAGAAGAATATTAAAATACTGTAGGTTAGTTTGGAATACAATGTATGATAATTTTAACAATAGAGCTTCTTTGATAATTATCCATATTACTGACCAATTTTAGTTGGAAAACCATTAGAAATTCGAGAAGATTAGAGAAGGATTCAGTTTCAATAATCACTAGATCATCTTGTGAAGTCATTTAAGTCATTCAAAAGAATGACACTGGATGGGGATTGTTTCGAATCATAAATTTAAAGAAAATTATAAGTTTGATCATTGTCCATGATTGATTAAGGTTGCTTCAACTGAAATAATTTTCGTATTTCCAAGTACTCTTTTTAAAAAAAACATATCTTAAATCACATACAAAACCACGACATGTCGGTCAGAAGAACAATGAAAGCTCCACGACCAAACCATCCAGCTCAGAGAACAAAACTCCATCAAAATCATCCACCTGAGCTATAAATCCTCACTGATTCCGGAAGTTTTGAGTGATGACTCTAGTGCTGAGAAGAATTCCAGCTTTGAGAAGTCGCTTGTATTGTAGTTTAATCCTTGTTAGTGGTTGTTTTGACAGATTGATCACGCAGTTGTTTGTGTTTTCTTCCATGGGTGGTTCTGAGATCTTGATTAGTTTTTTCTTTAAAGTGTTTCTTCATTGTTCTCTGTGTCGTTTGCATGATATCTCGATGTCTGTTGTCAAGATTTGCAAACGGAACAGAAGTCAAACAACAAATTATCATTCTTGGATATATTGATCACTAGAACCGACACAGGAAAACTGGAAACTCAAGTATGTAGGAAACCGACCCATACAGATAAAATTCTCAACTACAATAGCAACAACCCAAGAGCTCACAAAATTAACTGCGTACACACTTTGTTCAACAGGGCGAGGATACATTGGAGCACACTAGCAGCACGGAAGAATGAAGAGAAATACTTGAACGACATATTTCAAAATAAAGGCTACCCAATCAACTTCATCAAAAAATACCAACTGCACGCGTCATCCGAACCCAAGTCAAGAAGAGAAATCAATAAAAGGATCACCCTACCATACATACAAGGAATATCACAAACCGCTACGAGACTGCTGAAAACCTTCGGGTTAGGTGTGACACACAAATCGACAAAATCACTACAATCAATCCTATGCAAACCAAAGGATGAAACAACAAAGGAAGACAAATCAAACATCATCTACAAAATAAATTCTGCCAACTGCGAAAAACACTACATCGGACAAAGCGGACGCCCCCTTCACCTTCGCCTACACGAACATCAATTAGCAGTCAAACGCCATGATATCTCTTCACTTATATCAATACACGTGGACAACTGCGGACACTCATTCGATCGGAGAAATGTGGAAATCTTAGACAGAGGAAACTCCAAAACACCAGAGAATTTTTAGAAGCCTGGCACTCGGGTCAATCAGCAATCAACAAGCATATTGAAATCAACCCAATTTACCAACCAATCAGGAAAATCATGCACAAATATAGGAACACAAATCAAACCAATGGGAGACATAACCAGAACAAAGAAGTAAACAATGACAAATTTAAGGTTAATAAGAACCAATCAACATTGAGGTGCACAGAACAAGCTGTGAAACACATATGGAGAAATTCAAACACTTCACTTCTATCTGAAGTTTTTGCTGATGATGTTGTTCAGAAGAACGATGAGAGCTCCACGACCAAACCATCCAGCTCAGAGAACAAAACTCCATCAAAATCATCCAGCTGAGCTACAAATCTTCTCCACCATCTCAACATGACATTATCATTCATATTTTTTAAAGTATCATTAATGAATTGTTTAATCTTTTGGAAAAATCTTAAGTCTGATTATGCAAATAAACATTATTTACATTCATATGAATGATTTTTAGTAAAATCCAGATAATAATGAATATTTTGTTTGCCTTTATGATTATAATGCTAAGTTATTGCTATCGACACCTAGATAGACAATAAATAAATAGACAGAGATCCATGTGTATACATACGCATATACAACAATTTATTGGATAATCATTATTCATTTTGATTTACTGTATAGGAAATTAGACTGAATAAAGCATGTTGTGTAATAAAATGTTTACATAATTCATTAGGATGATATAACTAACAACCATCTTATCAGCAAAAGGTTGTGAAAATTATTGAATTTCATTAGAATTATAAACTAATCTAAGTTAGAAAGTCAATGAAAATCTGGAAATACTTGATAGCCAATGAGTGTTAGAATGAGACTCCTCAGTAGTGGATGCCGACTTATTGATTAAGTATTCCCATGAGAGATATTAAATATTAGATTTTCGTTTGCAAGGTCATGGATTCATACTGTTGACAAGTTCCATACTTGAACAAAATGTTCAACCAATGAATTCTGGTTTTCAATGTTTGTGTAATTTAGATCAGTTCATGATTTTGATGAAATTCAACAATCTCTAAACTTTTATACTGATGAGATTGTTATTAGTTGCAATGTCAATTAATGGATGATAACATGGGATATCCATGATCACTGAATGAAGATGGTGAGGTATATATCTCAGCCCTAAGTATCATATATACGTAATGGAAGATGTAATTTAAATACATATCACTAGATTGACAAATGCACATTAATTAGGTCAGCTAATGTTACTATATTGACTGTCCAAAATATCTAAATACATTCATTTTTCATAAATATAAGGTTTGTAAATCAAATTTAACAACCATCTTAAATAGGTAATCATTTTCTGAACTTATTATTAAAGTATAATATATCCTCTATCACTTGAATAGCTTTGTTTAGCATACCCATCAACTGTTTATATCCAAGCTTTGGTAACGGGAACTAATGAGTTATTCATTGAAATGAAATAAATTAACACAATTAATTCGAAGAAACCCATATAGTGAACTGGCCAAATAAATTGATCGTTTCAAATTCGTTTCTTATAATGTTAATAACAATGACTAATATTGACCGGTTATATCTAGAACATAGAAACTATAAAATAAATCAGTCTAATTGGATGACATATTGTAACACAAAATATACACTTATGCTTATTAGACTGTATGAACAAGAATTGGATGGGACTAGAAAAGAAGGCCCAGGACAGAGTGGGTTGGAGAATGCTGGTCAGCGGCCTATGCTCCATTGGAAGTAACAGGCCTAAGTAACTAAGTAACTTATTAGACTGTATAAAAAAATTTATCGAATATGTATCATTATCAAGTGTTAAACATAATGTAATAATCTCTATGATGGAAACATAAATAAAACCATGAAAAAATGGATAACAATCGTTTTTGAATCGATTAAATTTAGTTGAATCACTAAATTGAATCTGATTTTTTTACATATCAGGTGAATATGATGCACCAGGTTCAGTTTGTTCATGCCATCGAAATTGTAAACTCTAATCAAATCCACCAATTTGAGCATATGCCGAATTAAAAACATTGAGCTCCAACTTTTTATCACTTACAGTCGATATCAAAAACATATATAATCTTTAACGACCAAATCAACTTTATACTGTACAATTATCATTAACTGGTTGCATTAAAAGTGCCTAAAACGCAGAAAATAAACCAGTCTAACTGAATTTTTGTTGAATACATTCGAATACTACCAGGTTGTCATTCGATTTCAAAAAGAGAGAAACAATCTCCACGAAGAAAACTTAAGTAAAAACATAAAAAGATTGATAACAGCAGTTTTTGAACAGATGAAATTTACATGAAATTTTTTTATGTTGAAGTACTAGTTCCATGAGGACATGTGAACAGGGAATGAACATGATGATGCTATCGAAAGATTATAATACTAAATTACGTAATATGAATAATAACAATATAACTCTTAATATATAAGCTAGACCACCACTGAAAACTTGGAAACACTGAATGGCCATTTTGTCTTATTATGGGACCCCCCAATAGTGCGCTTCCACGATCTCGCATGCGGGACTCGGATCCAGGACCTTCGGTCTCGTGCGCCAACGCTAACGAATTACTGCGTGAGTGCAGTGAGATGATTAAGAAGTTTCTCTACAATAATTAAAGGTAGTAGAGGTGCAAAATATTCTCATGATTTTACCCATAATTCTTCCCTACATAACTTCATTTAATTTTCCACCTCTATTACCTTTATTTACTGTAACAAAACATTCTAATCAACTTATTACACTCACATTATAATCCGCTACTAATTAATTTTACTGCTATTATTCATATTACGTAATCTTGATAAAATTTAGTTAGATCACAAAAGCTAGTCTGTATTAATTACCTAACAGGTGAATATGGTGCACCAGGTCGATTTTTGTCACGTTCAGTTTGTTCGTGCCATCGGAATGTTAAACTCCATTCAAATCCACCAACTTGAACATGAGCCGCCTTAAGAAAATTAAACTTCAACGTTTTATCACTTAAAGTCGATATTACAGGAACAACAACAATTGAAGAATTGTAAGCAATACGATCTGAAAGTGGTTCAAGCCAACCTAGGAAATAAACAAAGACAAATATGAACGGTTAAATATTTAGTGACATTCAACCATGTACGTTTGTAAATGAAAAACAACTAATCAACAATAAAATGCACAATTTTATACAAAACGTCACTTGTACATTGTAACCGATGGTTTAAGATCAGTGAAGCACAGATTTGAAGGATACTACTAATATCAGTGTGTCACTTATTATTGTTACACGATTTCCGGTTGTCACTGATTAGCTGTATTTCAACAGTGTATTCTTGTCACGTTCGACTTACAACTTATATGTCAGTGCAGACAACATTGTACTGTGTTTAGTTGTGCTGCATAAACTGTGTATGTAATTTAAGTTATCCCCGTTTAGGCGACAACTATAACAAAAGGCCAGATGCGAATCAAGTCGGATGAATCTATTTCAAGTATTCGTTTGTTCGGAGAGATAATAAAAAGAGATGCGAAGTGGGGAAGACAAATGTAGCAACTTCCTTTTATCAATGCATGAATCAACATTTATACTCAGATAAAAAAAAGCAAAATAAGGAAACGTTATGTAGACTGTATGTGGTAAACACACACTCAAATAACGCTCATATAAAACCAGTCAGAATCACCAGTGATTGACTGACATGGTCAAATATATGAAAGAGTATTCATTTAAAAAGAATAGATTACTCGGTCTATCCAAAATGTTTGACTAATTTGTGTAGGTGTGATGTAGTACTAAGTGATACTGATGTTTTGCAAGCTGTATATTCCACCCGACAGTACGCAATCAAGAGAAGTAATTTTGAAAAGTTTGAATCCCAACTGGCCTCCAATAGAAGTTAGGCGTTTACAAATGTCACTCAATAAGCTTGGTAAGTAATTTCATGATAAAGATTTTTAAATTTTGATAAATTTCGATCATGCTGCATTTCAATAGTTAAAATCATGAGTAAATTAAGGCTGGACCACAATGGAAAACCTGTAAGTTACATTTCTTGAATAGATAAAATGTGTCTTATAAGGATGATCCAAGTCATTTCAAATTTAATCGAAACTCATATCCGTTGCATAAGTGAGTAACTATCTGAATTTAGTAGCCAAGTAGGTAAAACGATAACGGAACTGTGTCCGGGTCTCAGAGTGAGCATCAACTCGAATGCAGGTACGTTCAGATGACGAGTCCCAAATAAGACGACAAATATTATATAATGAAGTCTTGAAACTCAGAGATTACATTTCAGAGAAAAGAGATTTCTAAATAAACTATAAATGATGGGTACTAAGTTGAAAACTCCCACTAAATGACCATGAAATTCCTCATTGTTTTAATACGGCAGTATTAACTTATCAAGGTTTAATATTTCTTTAAGTGCTCCACTTCATTTTCCTACCAACAATTTCATCATTGCAACCTTCCACAAATTAATATTGAAATTGTATTCAGTATGTCAACACTAACATTTCAGTATTAGTCATGTTTATCTCACATAAAACACTTGAAATGAATCATCAACTCAAGTAACAACGAAATTCACATAAGATCTATTTCCAAATCACAAATTGTGGTACAGATATCTCGTACTAACAAGCAAATTTTATCCATAATGGATTTGTACAATTTTAAAAGTAAACCCATTAGAACAATATGCACTTTCAGAGAATATTTGTTTCATCTCTCTTGAATGATTCAGTGTTTGTTCAAGTTTATTCGTGGATTTCTACCAACGAAATTTTCTGTTCATGTTAGTTTGTGTTTTGGAAATAACAGTACTAGAAACGAACCGATAAGTTGCTAATCTATCTCTTGACAAAATAGAACACTAAAGCTACATTATTCATTTTTGATGTTGATCAAACGTTTTATCGATTAACAGTTTATATATGGGTGATGATTAAGATAAAAATATAAAATACATAGAATGGGATGTTTTGTATTCAAATAAGTATATATGTATATGTGTTTGTATGTCATGATGGTCAGTAGTAGTGTAGTGAAGGATAACACAGGTGAGGACATCTGAATTACAGAGTTACTTGGTAAAATAGAATAATCATACTATGATACTTAATTTGCAAAATGTTCAATAATTGTCTCGAACTTCGTTGTTCTTCCATTTTCATACTAACTGCTTTCTAATCCCACTCTTCCTTTCTTGATCTTCCTCATCTTTTGCTGCCAGACACTACATTCCTGACTCGTGTCATATACTACTTATATCAATATAAGTAGCACGCACTACAGTAGGTCGCACAAAAATCATCGATCATGAATACACTGCTGACCGATACAGATTCAATCGACAAAGTGAGAGAGATAAAGAGTCAAATATGAGAAAGAATATGTATGTCTTGTAGAAGTTTTAAATAAATTAGAGAATTTAACAAATAATAATAGAAGTCAGTTCATGAAAAGTTCTCAATCAATACACCTGAAATAAACTTGTTCCAAAACAATTATGATCTTTAAACAAAACAAATTCTACCATTATGATTTATTAGTACAAGATAAATGAACAACAACAACAACAACGAAAACACCACATATTCATTAGCTAATTAAATAGGAACTAAAGGATATGTAAGCATCTTTGAAGAAAGAACATTCAATAGAACACCTGTAATGAATCTAGAAAAGGTATGTTTTCACTAAAATCGCCAATAATGAAATATGTAAGACATAGAGACTTTATATTTAGTGAAAAGTTTTTAGTTAGTATAACTATAGTAACTTTCCTACAATTCTGTTTTGTGTACGGTTAATGTTTTTTTTTGAAGGTCTTTAATCAACTTATTTAACAGACAACGTTATTTTAATAGTAATAATCTATGCCTTTGTATTATTTTTATTACTATCTTGTTTGTATAAACATGTGTACTTGATCACATTGACAACCTACGCATATAACCTTCATTCTACCTTAAATGTGTTAGTTGCTTAAATATCGCTCGATGAATTTTATGAATTGATTCATATTTGAATTCACTCCTGTATCCGTTTGCTTGAGTGTGTTAGCTTTTCTGTTCAAATTTACTTATTATACTTGTAGCTTTGTCATCTACACTATTAAATAATGAACTGTGGTCAGTGCTTCATGTTACCATCTGAATTCATACATTGTTGAGATTTATCTAAAAACGGTTATTAGGGTGATTGATATAGGAAGCCTAAAGAAGGATTCTAATGCGAAGCGGCTACAAAACGACAGAAGGACATTTATTACTCTTCGTATACTTTGTAGTAACTATTATTGCTATTATAAAAATGAAAACTTTATATTTACAACAGAAAAAGAAGAGGACAAATACAAAATAACCTTTTTTGATGGAGTTTTGTTCTGTGAGCTGGTTTGGTCGTGGGACTTTCCTCTTTCTTCTGAACGACATCATCAGCATAAACTTCAGGTAGAATATCAACACGTTACAGAGGATGAAAAGATGAAGCTACAAAGGACACTCACGTCAAAACACGTGAAAACCTTGACAACAGCCGTTAAAATATCATGCAAATGGCACAGAGAAGAAAGAAGTAACACACTAAAGAAGAAACTAACCAAGATCTCAAAACCACTTATGGAAGAAAACACAAAAACTGAGTGGTCAACCTGTCAAAACAACCCCTAACATACATAGAAGAATACCTACAAAATTATCCATTATTATTTCAAAACTTCAGTTAGCATAAAATTCAGTTTATAGGGAATATTACTACAAAACAGAACAGAATAAAACAGGTGATAAACTGGATTAAAGTTAACGAAAGAAAACTGATTTTTATGAATTCAGAAATGATTTTCACTTACATATTAATGTCCGCTAGACAAATCGTACTATTTGTATGTCAAAGTAAATGATCAAAGTAGGTTAAGGGATAGAACACATAGTTTTACATACATCAATAATATATACATATGTTATGGCTTTAAGGTTGCCAATTGTTGTAACGGGTGAGACTGCAGGTTTTGATACGCAGCGTTTATATCGATCGATTACAGTGACACGTAAACACGTACGGACGGCCTAGAGTCTCGATTGGCCCCACTTCCCTGTTTAGCCCAGTTAGTTGAGTCCAGAACAAAAGTCACAACCTCTGAGATATGAATCATTATATTTCAAACATACTTTGTTTATATACCAATCAAGCATACCACATCGTACCATAAAAATAGAAAACAACATTTTGTACAATATTCAACAAGTGAACAGGTATCGACCAATAGGAAATGTCCATTTAAAGTCCAAGGACACCATTGGACTTAAGATGATAATTATTGGTCTATTCTTCCGCATCCACAACAACATACGAGCCAAGAACTATCTAACACTTATGAATATTTTAGTCTATGAAATAATTGGCTTTATTTAATTTAATTTTTCAAAAAGTATCACTACAAACTTTGATTTTATATAAGTAATATCACTATATTAATAAGTTGCTTGTCAACTGTAGATGAAAACAAAGTAACAGACTATGCAAAGATGGACATTGGCTAGAAGTGGAATCCAGGACGCGAGTTTCGTTCTATTTGGGACTCGTCATCTGGATTTACCTGCACCTCAGTGTTGACGTTCACTCTGCGGCTCAAACCCAGTACTGTTCATTTCAAACGTCATAGAGTTATCCACTTAGCTACTGAGTCCCGATAGCCACTTGCTTGTGCAATGGGGTGAAGTTTAAATTCAATTGGTATTGTCAATAACAGACTGATCAGCTGCAGTCCTAAACCTCAATAGGAGCATTCTAACAATACCAAGTGAGTTTAAAGTACCAGACTGTTTAACTTACAACCATTTAAATACAATGTGTGATTTTCATTAAAAAACTTTAAACAATACACTATTAAATATGATAAACATAAAAAGTATTCTATTGACAAGAGGATGGTTAAAACATGTTACGTACAATTATATTACGTTGAAAAAAAAATACAAGGAAAAATGCAAATAAATACAAGTCAGTAATGTTGATTCCGAATACTTTTGTATAAAAGAAATTACATGAGCAATTTCTGTTGTCAATGTTGTCAATGGGTAATCACATTATTGAATGTTACTTCCAATTACCAGATCAGTGCCATTAGTTTCTAAATATTAGTGAACTTAAGAAGAATTTCTGATTGACTAAATTAAAAACTATAGGTATAGACAATCAGTTTGGTAAAGAAACAGTGGTACAGTGATAACACTGGAATGATGTCACAATTTACCACAAAATAAATTTGATTAAAACTATGAATAGTCGGATTTCAATCCAGTGATTTAAAATGTATCATACTTATTGAGAAACTAAGGTCCTGGCATCCATTCCGAGTAGAATTGTGGGTTTTTACTCCTGAAAAGTCTCACAAATGGAAGAAACAATAACCAAATTTCCTTGTTGTTCAGTGATACCCCAGTTGGTGTTTGTTGGTGGTGAGCATTATCTTCACGTGAAATATACACGATGTGGAATAGAAATCTGTATCCTTTCACTGTTACACAAATTATTTGGACATATATATATATAACTAAACGAAATTGATTTACCATGAAAAACTACATAAAAACGTAAGGTATAGTCAGGTGTTTGAATGCCATTATTCAATAAAAACAGAATGACTAAAAACCACAATAAATATTTCAATGAACTAAGCAACAACAGATATGAACAAAACAATGTTTAAAACCATTCTAAACAAATAAAGTGACTGGAACCAATGTATAAAATAGTAACTAGGTATCACTACATAAAATCAATATGTCACACTCGATACCCACGCTACATAACTGTGGTGTTTGAATGAACTAAGGATTCCTTTGTACTTGTTGAATGCTTGATTTCGAATTCTAAATACAGTACATTCGTTTGTGGTTATCTAGTACTTCTTGGTCCGATTACGCTATTTCTGGGATTCTTAGTTCATACTATTATTCAAATACTTCTAATTATCACAATAACGTGTACGAATGCGGACATATAAAAAATAAGTCATATAAAACTGTACGACAAACGAAATAAGGTTTTAAAATTAGGAGAAATAACTGTTGATGCGGTCTTCATAATCCATAATCGAGTCACTTCCGTTAGTGAATATTTATAAAATCAATAGCTAATCTATCTGTCCCATCACCACAGAAACTTTTAAAAAATTTACACATTTCTCATTCAGGCAATGAATATCAGTAAGCAAACTTATATCTCACTGTTACTGAACAAGCATCAAGAGTGGAGTAGGATACTCCACCAGGGTTTATCAATATTTTTGAAGTCAATGGTTATCACTTTCACCAAATAGCTTCTACAATAAGCTTGAGTGTGTCCAGCTATTGCTCGAAAGAATTAATTTCCAAACCACCATTTCTAATGTTAACTGTATAGATTGAAGCTAGATCTGCATTCTTCTCACTACAACTCGAATCAGTTTACGTACAATAGAAAAATTCAGGGATGCTAGTTAAACACATTACTTTTAGTACCTTAGAAAATTGTGATTTAAAAAAAGGCTCGTTAATTGTATCCTTGCTCATTATTTCGAAATCACATTGTTACATAGTCGTCTTGAGCCTAATTATCATACTCCACTGTTAAACCACTTTATCACCAACTTAGTTCTTCTCCAAATTATCATGTTGTTTTTATACTTGTCACGTAGAAATTTCGACCACAGTGGCTGTTTGCACCAACACGACTATATATTGTACCAATATTCTCGACTAACAAACATACAATTGGTAAATGGCGGATAGGGAACGCTTTTGTAAAGTTTCCAACGCAGAGTTTTTGATTGGATTCATATTGTTAGGAATTATTTAGTTCAATATGTCATATGTGTGTTTATCAGACATAGAATATATATATATAATACGAACACTTTCCCAGTACTGTGTTCTGCACCAGAACCTTACCATCCTAATGAGGGATCTTGTAGTGTCTGTTATTATGTTAAGCCCATATGCCTTATTATAGCTTTCGGACAGCCCATTCTACTTGAGTCACATTCTGACTTTGTTATTTATTCGCTTATCAATCTTGACTGTTTTTATATGAGCGTGTGTGTGTACATTTCTTATCCCATTACTCATCACATGTCTGTAACTTACTTTTGTGGAACTATAAATGTTGATTGACTCTTGGTTAAATGAGATTTGGCTTACACACCATTTCCACTGCGTGTTGTAGTGTCAGTTATTATGCCAAGCCCATATACCTTATTCTAGCTTCCGGACATCCCATTTTATTCATTCTACTCGAGCCATACTTTGACATTGTTATTTATTCGCTTATCAATCTAGACTGTTTTTATATGAGCGTATATGTGTGTGCCCTTCTTATCCTATTAATCACATGTCTGTAGCTTTATTTTGTCTGATTATAAATATTGAGTAACGCTTGACTAAAATGGAGTTGGCTTCCCAGCCATCTTCCATACGCGTCATTTTTGCTTTGCTCTGTTTCATTCGCTTCATATACAAAATATATGTATTCATAAGTCCATTCTCGTTATTCGACTTATTTAATTCCGTTATTGGATAACGCGATTTAAGTCGACGATGATACACGAGAATAGGCGACAACAAACATTCATACAATCTAAATAGGAGTCAGACCAACGACCACAAAGTGGTAAGCCCGCCGACGACGAACGCAAGGCAGCAAGCTACGTCGATGAAGAGATTTTTGCACTTGATACATTCGACGAACGCACTCAACGGGTCCAGCTCAATCTCTAATCCGACGAACTCAGCAAAACCTGTGCAACACGACATGGACATGCACAAATCTTATTATCTTATTGTTACTTTGTCCTCATGTCAATTATCTTCATTGATACATTTGTCGGTTTGCTCCATTACGATTCAAATTATCATTATATGCTTATTATTACATTATTATAAATATCATGACCGAATGTGGAATTAATAATCTTGTTCGTGCTGTCACTAAATTGACATTTTCGCAATCATATCACTCACTGAACAAATTATTATCTTATGAAAATTCCACTTTACGTAATGACATCTAGAACTCATTGGGATATTTTTGCTATTCAAAAACGTGAAATTTTCCTGCTTTAAGTGAGTTCGTTCCAATTTTTCATGTCATTTTGATCTAATATTGCATTCATTCACTTAGTCGAGGTCAGCAATTTATGTTATCACAACATACATTTTTCATTTCGAAGTCACCTCCTATTATGTCTATGGATGCATCTAACTAGCTGATTAGTAACCATTACGTTCATTTTATCTATTCTTCCACGTGCATAACTACATGCTGCATCACTTATCACTCAAAAACGCTATTCGAGTACTGCAACTACTATTCTATTTCCATCGCACTGCATATCAGAACATAGAGTTTAGAGCTAGTCTCTCAAAGATTCACTCTTGTTCGTCATATCCAAGTCAGTCTCATACGTCGCCATCGCTAACCATATGTATTGGTATTTTTGTCATGCCTTGATACGGTTTTGTAACAAACGAGATCGAGCGCATCTCCCTCAAACCACACAAACCACTCTAGGCTTCATGACCAAAAAGGAATACGACTCTACGTACCTCGTCTACTCAGTCACTATTCTGTTCCTCTGGTCATTCTTCTACTAATACATATTCAACGATAACTCGGTGCATTTGTCATAACGCGGACGACAACATCCACTGACTTCAAATTTTATGATTATTATCAATTGCAGTGCAGCAACGAATATCACCCGTCGATGCAGATATCATTTCACGACTTGCCTATTATCATCCTACGAACGGGAACTACGCAGTTAAATTCGAATTCACTCATCACTAGTCGATGCTATTTATTCTACTGCGGCTCAACAGAACATATATTTTCAACAGAGTGTTGCTGGGTGGGATGAAGATTCATTAAACCCCCAAATTCGAGATCAGCAGACCTGATTCAGTAAGGATTGCTAGTGGACAGACCGAATCATGACAGACACATTCCAGGTGAGGACTGGTGTTAAACAAGACTGTTTACCCTGCCCTTTCCTCTTTTTCCCAGTGGTCGACTAGATTATGAAGGCCTCGACATCTGATGAAAAGCGTGGAATACAATGAACAGCTAGGAATCAATTAGAAGATTTGGACTTTTAGGATGACCTGACCCTTCTATCCAATTCACACAAATAATGCAGATGAAGACAACTAGTGTAGCAACATCCTCTGTATCAGTAGACCACAACATAAACAAGGGAAAAGTAAGACTCTCAAACACAACACGGGGAAAACCAACCAAACCAATCACACTTGATGGAGAATCTCTAGAAGAGGTAGAATAGTTCACGTATCTGACTGAACAACATCATCGCAGAACGTGGAGCATCCAATGCAGACGTAAAGTCCAGTATTGGCAAAGCAAGAGCCACATACCCACAAACGATGAACATATGGAACTCAAAACAACTGTCAACCAATAACAAAGTGGGAATCTTCAATACGAATGTGAAGACAGTTCTAGTGTACAGAGCTGAAACGTGGAGAACTAATACAACCATTATCAAGAAGGGGCAAATGTTTCCAAACAATCCGCTACGTAAGATACACAATGTCTGTTGACCGGACACCATCAGCAACAGGTTGTTGTGAGAGAGAACATACCAGCTTTGAGCTGAGGAGGAAGTTAGAAAAAGACGATGGAAGTGGATAGAGCATACATTACGGAAATCACCAAACTGCATTACGAGGCATTCACTAACTTGGAATCCTAACTGGAAACGGAAAACAGGAGGACCAAAGAATACACTGAGCCGAGAAATGGAAGGAGATATGAACAGAATGAATAGAAATTAGAAAGGATTGTCCAGGACAAGTTTTGATGGAGAATGCTGGAGGTCCGTGGGTGCTACTTCGATGTTAGGTGGGTTTAATTGTGACAGAGTTACTAATATTAAATAAATGTCATACCTAGGACAAATTAGTAGTGGACCACGATCTACAATATGACAAACTAGCTAATATAACAAGGGGTTCAGATGTCATAAAGAACACAGTAATTCTCTTTCGCACCTTTACATGATTCTTTTTTCTCCCATAATACCATACTCTTTTACCAATATTAAGAATCTTGTTGTCTTAACCATTTTTATCAATTAAAAATAGTGCCACATAATGTCATAACAAGCTGAGGAATGCATATTTATGTACACTCGTGTCAATATTTCAGTTTCTGTTCATATATTTAACTGTATTGCACCATCACTTCACTATTACCTATCTATTGTGAGCTTTACCACATAAAACGTAACTTCTTTCGAACAGCCTACTTTATTTTGACTGATCGTTGTTACTCATCAGTGTGCTGTTTTCAATTTTGTGCACGGATTGCGTCCCTCTCCCATATGATAATATAAAGTGTGTAAAATTTGGCACATGAATAACGGCCTCGTGGTCTAGGGATGGTGTGGTTTGCGATGTGACTTTGGGTCCTGTTTGGAGGAGTGTAATTGGGGAGTTAACAAATCTTGATCGTACAAGATTTTCTTGGTCTCAATTTGCATTGCGGTAATTGTGGTGGGTCCCGTTTCCTAGTATAAGTGGTACAATCGAGGAATAGGTTTGTTTCCCAAAGGTCAAGTAAAGGCAGTATGATTGCAGACTCAAGAGAGTTGATATGTACATAACAGAGACGACTCCCCAGATATAACAGTTGGTTAACGAGTGTTTAGATAGTTGCAACAAAGTTATTTGCAATTAGTTTCTGATACTATTTGTATTTTGTTGTTAATTCCCATAATTTGTACATTTACTGCGAATGACTGTTAAAGGTGTTTAAAACTGCACGACCTTGAATACTTTCTCTTCCGTTTTGAATGCCTCATAGCACGACACACTGATAACTGCTCGCAAATACACTGCTACGAACACACATCTCTTGTTCTAAATTGCCTGTTGTTACGATAGCTGAACTCTAGAATATTTGTTGTCTACATTTATGGACCACAGCCATATTTCCATTAAATATCCAATCTGACTATACCACTGAAATTATGCCAACCTTCATCGGAACTATTAATCACACATAATTGTGGATCATTATATCATGTTCAGCTTGAACACTCCAAGGCGTGCCTGTTTAAGTAACGTCTCGTAACTTTTCCTCGTGTAAATGAATTACATTTAATATATTAAAACGTTAATTCTTGGACGTAATGACATTATTATTTTTTAGTTAATATAATCTTTGGTTCGTCACAAAATATACTAGTCAGCATTGATATGAAACAACAAATGTTCAAAATAATTGATTAATATACACGACTATAAAAATGAAAAAGAATACGAATAAAATGCAATGATAAAGATTATGGTGATAGTTTGCGTTTGTCTTCGATACGCTGCACAAGCCACCTCATCTAGGTGTTTGTGCAACCATCAAGGTCATAGCAGAACGATTTTGCTTGCCTGGTATGAATAAAGACGTAAAGGGGTTAGCACGTTCCTATGTACGCTTCCAGAAATCGAAAGTGAAAAGATCTAATATGTGTCCCTTGGGCTCTTTCAAAACTCCTGATGCCCATTTCGATTATGTTCACATGCATTTGATAGGACGCTTACCAGATTCAAGTGTATACTTTTTTCCCCAAACTTGTTTAAACCTTTTCAAACGATGGCCGGAAGCCGTACCCATCAAGAACATATTGCTGAGGTAGTGGCCTGCGCCTTCCACTAACGGTCGGTAGCAAACTTCGGCTGCTCTTCAACTATCACTGCAGACCGTTGACGCCGGTTCGAATTAGGACCTTTCCACTGTGTTTCACAGTGAATCGACGCCCTTCCAGTCGTTTTACTCAGTATTCGCAGTGTAGTGCAGACTGACATTGGTTGTACAGTAGCTCAACTCGTTTATGGGACGACACTTCGACTTCCAACAGACTTCGCAAATTCTCCATCTTCTTCAATGAATTTGAATATAAAATCCTACATGAGCAAGGTTACGAACGCAACGCGTTAAATTGAAACAGTTTTCACCAGACCGTAGTCAAATGATGTTTTCATTCGACCTGTCCTACGATATAGTACACACGTTTTATTACCTCGTAAATTATTTCAAAAACCTCTCAGAATAGTATACGAGGGTCCTTTCAAAATTCTGTTGATAAGTCTTATTAATTAAACGCTGTATTGGGTTCCTAAGCTCTTCTGATAACCCTCAAGCTAGAACTAAACAGTGACGTGAACACGAGAGAAAAAGCGCAAAGTATGTAAGGAACACTTTACCCCAGGGGTTCGTTTTAGTACAGAAAACATAGGGTTCTTATAGTATTTTAGATATTCTTGGGTTTATTTTTCATTAAAACGTTAAAGAAAACCATTTCGCTATAAATGTTTCTTTGCTACCATATGTCGTCAATACGCATATACACTGCTTGATTTTTCTTTTTTTGCCCCTTCTGTGTCCTTAAGCACACACAAGTGTACTTGGACATGCACTTACAACTTTATTTTTTATTTTCCAGATGGTTGGCAACAGTGAAGAACAGACGATGGATAAGATCAGGAAAAACCTTTATTGTACATTTTCTCTTCATTGCTGTATGGTATATATCCTTTCGGAAGCATCTAAGTATACACGGATATTTTTTGCCGTATGATGACAAATTCAAAGAGAACCTCACAATCTCCTACCCACTACCAGTGTTCCTGCATCTATGGAGTTCGTAAACCATCAACCGGTTAGGATGGCAGAAATACTGCCCGAACCAAGTTAATATGGGTTCTTTTTTGCCTATTTTTCATCAGCCTTCTACTTTCACCTATTTTGTGTTGACTTAGCATTATTTTATTTCACCACCCATTGCCTTATCTATAACTATTATATCCCTATACTTTACCGCTACTTCGGCAGACATTTACCCCTCATCATAACCTTTCTAATGCTTATGCTTTGTTTAGACATCCATAATTTATACTTCAGTCACTTAAAGTACTGCATCGATGCCTTAATCTGATAGGCTTGTAAAATAGCAATTGCAGAAATAATGTTTTCCAGCAGGATGGGAAACATAGAGCATCGTGTGACCTTTATGAGTTTTAAATCACCAAAGAGGGAAGGTTGTAATGACTGGCCAGCAAGCATTAGTGGGGAGGGGACTGACGTCAATCCACCCATCTTTGTGAGGCACAACATTTTGTTTGTTCCAGGCTCTTTATAAATGCGAACGAGACAATCAATCATTGATAATGGGGTTGTCTTCCTACTCTCGCCATTCAGACTTGCAATGGTATTGTTCCTAACCACACGATTCTCAAGGCTGAACGCCAGATAACTGGAAAAAATGGATATTCAACATTTCAATACTAAGAGAAGAACAACAATCGTGAACGCGGGAACATTTATTAATTGGGTAACATGGCTGAGATGGCTTTAAACTCAAAGTTGTCACGTTAAACTAATGTATGGCAAACTGCAATAACGGTCATGTTAACGTTAATGTAGTCATATGGTTCGCCATATTATGATGTACTATTTATTAAAAAAACTAGATTGTACTGTGAAGTTTGCCCTGACTGTAATTTTGATCCGCTATATCTGACTGCGTTACGCCAGACATGCATTGTATGCTGGAATGATGTCTCCAGTCATAGTGAGTTTAATCACATGGTTGTTCTTTTAACTAGACTGTCAGAGAATAATGTTACTGGAAAAAGTTTTGTTGTGTTGTAAACTACTTTTATGCGCAGATGACTGTTGTCTTCAGTTTCAAAACAACTTCGTTTATCCCCTGATAGGTGAGCCTTGCTGGCCCCTAGTCCATGTTTTGGTATTTTAGGTTTAATTGTCTACGTTTAATTACGTTGGATAACATGTCTGTGCAAATGAAACAATAACACATAGTCATGAAGTTACCAGGATAACTACAGTAACCTCTATATCATGACTCATCATATTCTTAACTACAGCTCCGCAAATCATGTCTCAACTCTTAAAATATTAAGTTTCCGTATTTCTTCCTGAACTGCATTAATGTTGTATTACTAGATATCTAGCCTTGACAGCAGACATATTGACTTGTTCCTCCTTTTGATTGTGTTGCTTGTATTGACTGAAATTTTGCATTTTTGATTGTGAATTGAGGCACTCGTCCAGAACTGGAATTGTTATAAAGCAACCAAATATTATCTTTTGAACGAATCTGTGCGTGATCTATCCAGACAGGATAGCACTTATTTGTTGAGACTGGTAATTTTCTCGCATCCTATATCAACTTCCTTATTCATTGTAAGTTAGATTTGATTAACTGAAGGATTATTGGTCGAGTAGCTGGGTGGTCATATTCGCTTAGATACCAATGTACTCTTACATTTATGATGAATTTCAGAACCGTCATTTTACCCAATCACTTTGTTTTGGTTTCAATCGTGCAAAGGCGTGTATCTAACCCACCCAGACGGTTATTCTTCACTCCAAAACTTACTTGGGATTTGACAGTTCTGAACAAATGTCAATCGATTGATCGAACTTGGCTCGTGTTTCGTGAATTATAAGTTTCGTTCCTGGAGATATTTTCGGTCTACTCGGTCGTGATGCCAGCTACTCGTCAAAGGAAGTTAAGCTCAAGGCTATTTGGTGTTAGGGGGAACGGACAAATGAATGGATCTGCTCCGACAAGAAAAGTGCCTTTTGATGATCTTGTATATCATGGTTCATAATGGAATAGGGACAACCATCGTGATGGTAAATCTAGTTGTGATTTAACGGCATATGACAAAGAAAATCTAAATTTAAATCTGGTACCAGTGAAGAGCGTAATGACTGCTGTGCCTGTCGTAGGTCTAGGGTTACCAAAGGTTGAATTAAGTTATTTTGATGGACAACCAAGAGGGTACTGGAAATTTTTAAGGAGTTTGAGACCTATTCAGAATCATGGGTGTTGGATGATAGTCAACGCCAGCTTTATTTGACACATAATTGGAGGAGTAATGCGAAAACAACCATTGAGGGATGTGTTATGTTGGATGCCTCTGCTGGCTATAAGAAGGTCAAGGAAATTCTAAAACGGTTATTTGAACAGTCGCATTTAATCGCTCGAGAAACTTTTGAAGACTTATTCAATGCTGCAAATTTTGATTACAACGACTCGGAGCAGCTATCAAACCTAGCTATAAGAATGAAAAATTGTGCGATAGTCTTGGAACAGATGAAGAATACCTCTTATCTAAATTCCTTAATTACTTAATAGAGAATAGTGAGGCCTCTACCTCAACCCATGCAAGCGCAGTGGTCAGAACTTGTGGATAGATTGACTGAAGACGATAGAGAGCCAACGTGTTCCGAGTTCACTAACTTTATAGCATCTCGTGCGAGAATAGCTAGTAGTAGATTTGGAAGGTTGACGAATCGTCCAAAAAGGGGCCATAACGTATAGAAATGTCACTTGCAATCGGGGAAGTGGAACAGTTCGACTGTAATAACTAAGCGCAGTATGTGTTTCAATGACCACGCGCTTCCAGTTCATGATCGATGGTCTCACGCAAAAAGCAAGGGTATTTGCTTTGTCCGCCTTAAGCACGGGAGTAAAGTTAATGAATGTAGGCTGACAAAGAGCTGTAAGGTTGACAGGTGTGAGAAAAACATCACTCTCCGTTGCGCAAAGATTGGACAACGAGCGGCTTAAATGATAAACTCGGTACGCAGAACTGTTGCGAATTCACTAGATCACTAAACAATCAAGTGCATTTAGAGATCATCCTAGTACGGTTGAGATCAGGAAGTGCCAAAATTGTAGGTTATGCGCTTTTGGATAACGGTTCTGATGCAACATTGACAAAGGTACACTGTTTGAAGTTGCTCGGACTGAAAGAAGACCAAGCGTCAGTGGTAGTTGAGATTGTGGGTGGTAATAGAATAACGAAGGTCACGAATGCGCCCTTCGAGATATATTCTTTAGATCGGTCTGAACACGTTATGATTGAGAGAGCTCTGATTGTGACAATTATACCAGGGCATAAGCCAACGAAGTCAGGAATGAACAACTAAGTTAAGTGACCACGTTTAAGTGATTCACCAATAGATAGCCTAGACTCTGGAGAAGATCCAGTGTTAATTGGTTGCGACGTTCCGGAAGCACATTGGGTGTTAGACCGGCGGTTGGGTGGAAGGAACAACCCGTACGCTGTGAAAACGTTACTTGGGTGGACTGTTTTGAACCTGCATCACACCCGGAATTTAGGTAAGGAGTTGTGAATCATACTAGTAAAGTACAGACGTTAGAGGACCAAATACGCAAGCTTTATGATGTGGAGTTTGCTGATCTCTGTTCAAGTGATAAATCAGTATCAGTAGAAGACAAGGCAGTCATAAAGATTGTGGGGAGGGGCACGCGCCTTGACAACAGTCATTTTGTAGGTCCTATACCATGGAAAAAGAACCCAAAAATGAAAGCGGGGAATTATAATGTAGCCAATGGTAGATTGCAGAGTTTGAAGCGTAGATTGTTGGAGGATGACAGTCTGCACATCAGGTATACCAAAAGTATTGAAAATACTTTTACTAAGGGCTATACAGAGAAAGTCCCTGAAAAACAGTTGCAGCCAAACTATCGCCTTCGATGATATTTACCTCATCATGCAGTGTTAAACCCGAAAAAAACAGAAATACTGAGAGCGGTCCTTGATTGTGCCTCCACTTTTGTAGGGGTTTCCCTAAATGATGTGATTTATCAATGACCCGACACCACTGCTGAGCTAGTGTGTATATTATTGCGTTTTCTCAAAGGGGCGGTTGCAATCTCTGCAAATATTGAGGAAATGTTCATGCAAGTGAAAGTTACGATACCACTTGTCGAACTCTTGGTGTAGAACGGGATTGCAAACGAGATGCATTCAAGTTTTACTTTGATGCACTGGAAAAGCCTTTGAGTAGGAGACGGATTCTATCCGTAGTTTCTTCTCTGTTCGATCCTTTGGGTATAATTGCAACAGTCTGTATTACTGCCAAACTTCTCTCGCAAAAATTATATGAATCCCAGATAGGCTGGGATCAGCCTCTCAACGAGCCATACATGTCCACGTAGCTGAATTTTACGCGTCATATAGGTCATGTTTCTGTGGCTCGAGGGATCAAGAGCAGAATCGATGAACCTGACGCTCAAGCAGAATTACGTGATGCTTCAGAGACTGGTTATGGAGCAGATACTTACGCAAAAGTTAGTTATTGATATATCTTGTTGTAAAGCAAGTCTAGGGTAGCACCTATCAAACAAGTCACTATACTAAGGCTTGAGATGGTGGCAGCGGTGTTAAGTGTAAGGCTGGGTGAGGTATTACGAGGGAGTTTGCCCAATTTTTTCTGCAAAGTGAACTCCCATACAGATTCCATGATAGTGTTATAGTACATTAAGAATACCGAAAACCGGTATATCGCCTATATAGCCAACCACTTCTCTGTTGTGCACCATTATGCGAAAGCTGATCAGTGGAGTTATGTAACGTCGTCACAGAACCCAGATGATTAGATCTTGAGAGGTATACAAAAAATGACCGGTCTTGAATCTTGGTTTAAACGTCCTACTTTTCTGAACGGCGATTTTAGTATAATTGTGGTGTGGGCTACTTATATTGATATAAGTAGTATATGATGTTAGTCGTGAACAGAACGTCTGGCAGCAGAGAGACAAGAGGATCGAACAGTAAAGAATGGAAACACAGATGCAATTTTTATGAAAATGCAAAAACAATGAAGTCTGAGTCATTTTGAGACAAGTGAAGGACATTTTGCAAATTAAGCATTTATTATATGATTGTTAGGTTTTATTAATAAGTCCTGTAATTTTGTGTCCAATACATTCGATTGTCCCCACTGGTGTTCTTGTTCACTACATAACGATTACCGACTGTCCGGAATCTACTCCTGACAACAGTGAGTTTAGAAAAACTGCTGTGGTTAATAATATAATAATATAATATATAATATAATATATTTCTGCATGTGCAGGTACACACCGATTTTACAGGCATGATCTATAAATTACAACATTTGTTGGTTCGCAAAATGCTTCCCAACTTATTAAGTTTATAGTTGTTATAAAGTGAAATCGTAGAGCGCTTGCTGTATACAATGACCTTGAGAGGACGTGTACGTCAAGTTTGCTCCAAAAGTCAGAAGTTTCATAGCTGTGCTCTCAGAGCAAGATTCTGAAAAAGAAAAAAAAGAGAAACAGAAGAGCAGAAAGGCACTTGGATATGAACGCCAAAGGTTGCTTAACATTGTGTAATAGAACGGACAGAGGTAGAATAAATTCATATTATGTCTTGTTAGAGTGAAGTGAATTCATATTAGAGAATGTACTAATAAAGAACAATGAGTTGTGATGTTTAACAAGTTGGAGTAAGCTCACATGAAGGAAGGGAAGTCAAGGTTGGTACAAGGGAAGCGGTTTATTAGAAGGGTGTGTATATAGATGGTGAAGTGTTAAGAATACTAGTGACTATATCTTTTATTGTCTTTTTTCTTTTCTTTTTTTGTCCACCCGATGTCAGCCACGCAATCCTAGTGTAAAAGTCCGAGTTAGCATGTTATAGGTTGCCTTAGTAGAATAGCTAATCCAGCATAATATTGGAAACATGAGTCTGAGTGGTGAGCGTAGGAAGAAAATCTATATCTCAGATTGACTGTCTTATTCTCACTTATAAAAAGCCTGATACATACAAAATGTTCTGTCCCCACAAACACGGGTGGATTGAAGTTATCGCCCTCACCATCGCTAGCATAAATTACAAAATGCCACCTATTCATTCTTATTATTCTGAGTGGTTGAAATTAGTCAAGGCTGTAACCTGGCTTAGAGGGTTCTTAGAATTCCTGATGGTGCTACGTTCACTGATTCACGAACGATCTGTTCATTTAGGATGCTTAAAGGTAAAGGAGCTCGATATCGCCAAGCGTAAGATTTTAATGATGGTTCAGAAAGAGGTGTACAGAGAATCACTTGGTGAATTTAAAAACAGCAGTAAGGTAGTAAGTCATAATGATTTGAAGTGTTTAGCACCGGTAGTGCTTGATGAGTCTCTCTGTGTTGAAGGTCGACTAAACATGCTTTTAATGCTTTTAAACATCCAACAATTTTACCCAGTCGACACTTAGTGACGGAAATGATAATTAGACATTATAATAAAGAACAAGGGTACACAGGAACGTCTCAAGTACTGGCCACAATTCGAAAAAAACTATTTGCCAGTAAAAGGAACCAGCATGGCTAAAAGAGTGATAGAAAAGTGTGTGACAAGCCGGCGGTTTACGATGAATTCGGGATAACAACTGATGGCGCCGCTTCCAGCTTGTAGAGTGCAACAAAACTAATATACCTGATAAGACAGCTACTAAATCATTTCATGCCTCAGAATATACCCGGAGTCACCTTGCTACAGATGTACAGACTAGGTAGTCTAGCGGACTTGAAACCAAATCATTCCAGACTGCTTAAAGTAGTACTCAACTCTTCGAACGAACGTGAACAAATTTTACAGAATGGACACAAATTAAAGGGTTCAGAAGTCTTTATACGAAAGGAATTACTGTTGGCAGACCGTGCAAAAAGACGGGAAGCCGAAAAAGAACTACAACTTATGTTAGACGCTGACGAAAAGGACCTAAAAGTTGTATATTTCCGGGTTGTAAGGCTTCGACAGAGAATCATGCCGAAGCCACTATGGGTGAAGCACGAAGCCACTTAAATAGGCTTCGGATCTGCTACACTAATGCACGAAGCTTACTTAATAAGCGATCGGAACTAGGTGTACAGATTGACTCTACAAAGCCAGACATAATCGCAGTTACAGAAACCTGGCTGACACAGGCTATAGATAGTATGGGACTTGATTTCGAGGGTTTTACGTTAGTAAGGGCCGACAGAATACAAAAGCGTAAAGGAGGGGGAGTAGCTCTATTCATTAGGGATGCTATCCCATTTGCCATTATCGACAGTGTATCCCATGAGAGTGGGACGTGTGAACTAGTTAGTCTCCGCTTGAAATGCAAGGGACAAGAGCTGCTGATTGGTTTGGTCTGTCGCAGTCCAAGCTGTGAGGTAAACGAGGTCCTGCTAAGCAGTCTCAATATTTGGTCACAAAGTGGTCGATGTCTGATCTTAGAGGACTTTAATGCAGCTATGGTAGACTGGGAAAATCTGCGAACCGAGTCGTCAGAAAATTCCTTCGAGCAGGAACTAGTTGATGCGGTTATCACATGTGCCCTAGTGTAACATGTGAAAGTAGCAACTAGGTACGACCCGGACACTGAATCATCCTTATTAGATCTTATATTGACTCACTATGAGGATGACGTTGCGAACCTCCATTACATGCCACCCCTAGGTAAGGGTGATCACGCAGTTTTAACTTTCGACTTCCATATATCTGTCAATCACGAGCACGCGTCAGCCCAATCCAGACCTAACGTCTGGAAAGCAAACATACCAGATATCATGCACTCAGCGTCGTTAGTAGATTGGACTATAGACCCACAGTACTCAAATGAAACGGCTTTGGACGCATTTCAGAAATTACACTTAAAAGTTACCACACCCCACATTCCTTCGGACTACACCAAGGTGACCGAGAATTTCTCCACCATGGTTCAGTATGGAAGTCCTCACCCTTCTCCATAAAAGAAGAAAAATGTGGGATAGATTTAGGTTACAGGAGACTGATGAGTCAAAATCTCATTATCGAAAAGCTCAGAATATCTGTGCCTCGACCCCCCGTAAGTCTAGAAAGTTGTACGAAGAAAAAGTTGCTAAGGATTCCATAGAATGTCCTAAACGCTTGTGTTTCTATATAAACCAAAGGACAAAAAGAAAAAGAATTATTCCTGCACTATGGGGAGATAGTACTGCCGCATCATTAGTGGAGGACAACTTTGGTAAGGCTCAAGTGTTCTCAAACTACTTTAGCAAGATATATACCATAGAAGCACTCTTCCTGTCAGTCCATACAAATCCCCCACATAAACACTGGACAGAGTGACCACTAAAAAACTCGATGTTTTTGGTCTGCTAAATAAGCTTGACATGGGTAAATACACGGGGCCTGATAAATTTCATCCTAGGCTACTGAAGGAATTATCTAATTTCGTTGCGAACCCTTTAAGCATATGATTTAATCTATCCGTAACGCCATAGTAAGTCCTGTCTTAAAATCAGGTACGAACCTGAGAATTACCTACTCGTTAGCCTAACTAGTGTGGTTGTTAAAATCTCAGAAAAAATTATTCGGAAGGAGCTGTTTGAGTACCTTGATGAAAAACGGATCCTTTCGGAGAAACAGCATGGCTTCAGAATAGGTTATTCTTGTCTCACTAACTTATTAGTGGCTCGTGAAAGCTAGTGAGCTCTTAAGCACCACAAGTTACCTGTAGACGTAGCCTTCATTGATTTCAGCAAAGGTTTTGACAAAGTTCCAGGAAACCGGCAGTTATATAACCTAAGAAATGCCGGAATTGGAGGCCATCCATTGGTGTGGATTAAAGACTTCCTAGTTGGGCGCCAACAGAGTACGGGTGAATTCAAAGTTATCTAGCTGGGAAACTGTACTTCGTGGAGTGCTCCGAAGCACAGTTTAGAGGCCAGTGCTATTCCTCTGGTATGTAAATAACCTTCCTCGTCTCCTACCCAAGCTGCCAGCTTTGGGGAAATTTTGATGAATTTTGGGAAAATTCCCAAAGTGAAATAGTTTTCCCCAAAGTTTGGGGAAATTCTGGGCAAAGACCCAAAAATGTTCGTAGCGCAGTTTCCATCTATAACATTTCATCGACATAAAATAAATAAGCCTCAAAGTAGTAAATTTGAATGAATAATTTCACATTTTATTACAATACCGACTTTTGGTGAAGGATAGTCTATCGAATTTCCGGTCTTGTTTTAATACATCAATAAGCAGACACGAGAAAAGGTGTTGTCTGTTGCAAGCCACTTTTTCAAAATTCGAACGCTATGCGGATGAGTTATTAGCAGTGTAGGTCGGGAACTCTGCGTGCTGTCTATGTTCAGTCTTACATAAGTCAATTATTTCTTTCAGAATAATAATAGACAGGTCGATAAGATTGCGAAAAGGCGGGCTCTATTTAAAAGGACAGTGGTATTGTTTCTCGTCGAGATAATTAACTGCTTTGATCGCAACCCCAGCTGCCAGCTTTGGGGAAATTTTGGGGAAACCCCCAAAGTAAAAAAACGTCCCCAAAGTTTGGTAAAATTTTGGTGGAAATCACGAAAATAATCGTAGTGCAATTTTGCACACTAACATTTCATCTACATAAGAAAAATAAGCCTCAAAGTAGTAAATTTGAATAAATAATTTCACATTTTAATATAATACCGACTTTTGGTGAGGGATAGTCTATCGAATTTCAGGTCTTGTTTTAATACATGAACAAACAGATAGTGGACAAATAGTTGTCGGTTGTAAAGCTCTTTCTCAAAATTTGAAAGCTATGCAGGTGAGTTGTTAGCAGTGAAGGTCGGAAAATTTGGTTGCTGTCTATGTTCAGTCTTACTTAAGTCAAATATTTCTTTCAGAATAGTAATGAACAGGTCTATAAGATTGCGAAAAGGCGGGCGGCAGACGCGAAATACCCGAGGTTGTTTGGCTGCTCCGGAGCAACCTATTACAGAAGGATGAGTAAATTACAGAACAGTGGGCTAATATTGTCACAGATACAGCTACTGCTTCATGTAGTTACGTCCAGTGTTCGGACAACACAACCAGCGGTAGTATCTCTTTAATTATTAAAAATTTATAGGTTGTGTGATGTCAGCCGTTCATCTTTCAATGAAAGAACAGTTGGACAGAATAGTCATTGAAATGATGAAAGGTGGTTACATAAGCATAAAGAAGGTTGACCAAATATTGGACCTTTTTCGTGCGCGGTATCCAGAACTTCCTACGTACGTCCGGAGTGTTCTACGTCGATGCAACGACGTGGAGCCTAAGATCCTCGATTCTGGAACGTATTACCACTCGGGATTGAAATCAAGTCTTTTGAGAATTTCAGAACATTGGCTACGGCGAATCCGTTTCAACGAACTTCAGTTGCACTTCAACTACGATGATCTCAGTTTGTTCAAAAGCTCTAACCAACAGCTGTGGCCGGTCCTAGGTCGCATAGTAGCTCCACTAGTTAGTAGTGTTTTCGTAGTTGGGATCTACGGTGGTGAAGCAAAACCATCTGATTTCAACGACATGTCAGCAACACTTATAACAGAGTTACAGGAGTTGTTGACGGAGGTATTAATGTAGATAAGTACCAGCTACATTTAACAGTTAAATTAGTTGCTGTTATTTGTGACGCTCCAGCTCGCTGCAACGTGAAGTACATTGTGGGACACAATGGTATCGCTGGCTGTGACGAATGTCAGGTTTTAGGGACGCGAATGGGTGGTCGAATGACTTTCCCAAATGGTGAACACGACTTAAGAAATGATGTCACTTTTCGTAGTAGGTCGCAATCTATCCATCATCGTGGTACAAGTTCATTTGAAAATCTGCCAGTGGATATGATTAAATGTTCCCCTGTGAACCTATGCATATGATATACTTAGGTGTTACTAAAAAACTTATTTCATTAAGGAAGGAGCTAGCTATTAAGCGACTTAATAGGATGGATCAATCAATTATAGCATCAATAAATGATGCACTAGACATATGTAGACAACACACTACATGCGACTTTCAACGGAAATGTCGTTCACTTTATGGAGTTTCTGTATGGAAAGCAACTGAATGTCGGTTGTTCTTATTATACTTAGGACCTGTAGTTCTTCATAATAGGTTACCACTATCAATGTACAGAAACTTCCAGTCACTCTCTTTGTCTATGTATTTATTATCGCACCCTAAGTTTCATAGCACATTCGCTAACAGTGTTCGGGTTTACAATAATAACTTCTTATTAGCTTACGAAAGGTGTTACAGTACCGAACACTAAATCTACAATGTGCATAATTTAAAGCACATTGCAGACGACGTTATGGAACATGGTACTTTAGAATCGTTCTCAGCATTTCCTTTTGAGTCTTACATGAGAAAAATTAGGCGTTCAGTACACTGTGGATTTGCTGCGGCTAAACAAGCCGCACAGCGATATGCCGAAGAAGTTTACTTTCAAAGTATACTGAATCAGGATGAGGCTGACAACGTCACTGGGCCTTTAAACTGTAATCCACAGTAACAGACATACTTTGTAAATGCGTTATTTAAAGGACACAAAATTATGAGGATATTATACCTTTTTTACATACATTGCAATAAGCAAAGTCACATCACTTGTCAAAACTTGTCGCAAATATAGCACGTTAGCCAGTAAGTGCCTGTTGCTTAGTGATTTTGCGTCGTCCATTCATTTACAGCATCAAAGTGGTAAGTACATTTTGGTTGACGATAAGGAGAAGCAGCAAGTGCTCTGCATTCCGAACAAATGGCTCCTGACCAACGATCATTACCTTTATCGTGATGATAACAGTGAGTACGAAATTGTTGAGGGTATTGATGTTGAGAAAATGCGCCGTTATGCATCGTTGTGGTAAGTTGCAATCAATTAACATTTATTGTTTTCAGACGACTACAATGTAGCTCAGGAATTAAAAGTGTGTTTAGCAACAGTACTGGGCTACAATACTAACATCACGACTAACGATGAAACACAGTCTTGCCACGCTGAAAAGCCGAAAAGGTAAATTGTTCAACTTATTATATCACTTGTGTTAGGAATGTCAAACGAAAAAATACCGACTATTTATGCACCTCAGAAGAACTAGAGGTTGCTTGGAAGAATCATCAGTTACCTCAGGCCCAGTGACGTTGTCAGCCTCATCCTGATTCAGTATACTTTGAAAGTAAACTTCTTCGGCATATCGCTGTGCGGCTTGTTTAGCCGCAGCAAATCCACAGTGTACTGAACGCCTAATTTTTCTCATGTAAGACTCAAAAGGAAATGCTGAGAACGATTCTAAAGTACCATGTTCCATAACGTCGTCTGCAATGTGCTTTAAATTATGCACATTGTAGATTTAGTGTTCGGTACTGTAACACCTTTCGTAAGCTAATAAGAAGTTATTATTGTAAACCCGAACACTGTTAGCGAATGTGCTATGAAACTTAGGGTGCGATAATAAATACATAGACAAAGAGAGTGACTGGAAGTTTCTGTACATTGATAGTGGTAACCTATTATGAAGAACTACAGGTCCTAAGTATAATAAGAACAACCGACATTTAGTTGCTTTCCATACAGAAACTCCATAAAGTGAACGACATTTCCGTTGAAAATCGCATGTAGTGTGTTGTCTACATATGTCTAGTGCATCATTTATTGATGCTATAATTGATTGATCCATCCTATTAAGTCGCTTAATAGCTAGCTCCTTCCTTAATGAAATAAGTTTTTTAGTAACACCTAAGTATATCATATGCATAGGTTCACAGGGGAACATTTAATCATATCCACTGGCAGATTTTCAAATGAACTTGTACCACGATGATGGATAGATTGCGACCTACTACGAAAAGTGACATCATTTCTTAAGTCGTGTTCACCATTTGGGAAAGTCATTCGACCACCCATTCGCGTCCCTAAAACCTGACATTCGTCACAGCCAGCGATACCATTGTGTCCCACAATGTACTTCACGTTGCAGCGAGCTGGAGCGTCACAAATAACAGCAACTAATTTAACTGTTAAATGTAGCTGGTACTTATCTACATTAATACCTCCGTCAACAACTCCTGTAACTCTGTTATAAGTGTTGCTGACATGTCGTTGAAATCAGATGGTTTTGCTTCACCACCGTAGATCCCAACTACGAAAACACTACTAACTAGTGGAGCTACTATGCGACCTAGGACCGGCCACAGCTGTTGGTTAGAGCTTTTGAACAAACTGAGATCATCGTAGTTGAAGTGCAACTGAAGTTCGTTGAAACGGATTCGCCGTAGCCAATGTTCTGAAATTCTCAAAAGACTTGATTTCAATCCCGAGTGGTAATACGTTCCAGAATCGAGGATCTTAGGCTCCACGTCGTTGCATCGACGTAGAACACTCCGGACGTACGTAGGAAGTTCTGGATACCGCGCACGAAAAAGGTCCAATATTTGGTCAACCTTCTTTATGCTTATGTAACCACCTTTCATCATTTCAATGACTATTCTGTCCAACTGTTCTTTCATTGAAAGATGAACGGCTGACATCACACAACCTATAAATTTTTAATAATTAAAGAGATACTACCGCTGGTTGTGTTGTGGTAACCCCTTTTTTATATTTTTTGAATCCTATCTCAACCTTCTATTTCTTTCATTTTTGGAAATTTTGTCTTAGTTCTGGTTATTCTTGGAGGAAAAAGAAATTATTGTTTTGATTCGGCTTTTGAAAATCCTAGTGTTGGTTTACGCATATGCCAAACTTCATGTGAAAGTCAAGAGTTCACCTATGAAATGGTAAGTTTTGTTGAGTGTTGAACTCAGTCATGATGAAGCAAAGAACATTCCATGAATAGTCAGTACACATACAAAGTCATTCATTGTAGCTGAGTTAGCCATCAGTAATAGTTACCGTGGTTCGGCTTTCTCTTTACAATTAACGAAGATTACAATAGCCGTTGATTTATTGGTAAATAAGTTTCAAACTTAATTATTCAGTATACATCTAACATTTAATATTGACTTCTTTAGTTTTCATAAACTTAACTTGTTAATGATACAAACATCGAATATTGGTAGTTCACCATTTAGGCAAGACAGTTCATCATGTTTTACTGGTCACACACTTGTCTATCTCTATGTTCAGTGGTATAGGAGTAGGTTGGAAGTAAGCTAGGGGAGGCCAGACCAAAACATGGCACAAGTCCATGAAGTCACTGACAAGTGGACTGAGCCATGTTGGTAGTTGTAGACTACCTGGTTGGGGACCGCGAGATGATAGCAACCGATGGTTAGAGACCCTGAATGACATTGCTCAAAATCGTTTGCAATGGCGCAGGTGCATCCACTCTGTGTTCTCCCAAATTCTAGTCTTCTGAATTCTTCATGTCCCTTTTTTCTCTTTCCAAATTTATTTCACTGGATTATACTCTTTAAATAACATCTCCAAACCCTAATCTTCCCGATTACTGCTTATACTCTCATTACCTCTACCATTACGGTATTTGAATCGACAACTGCATCTCTGTGCTAATGTGGTGTGGCAACTTGAACTGATGTACGTACGTACGAAGTTCTACGTTGTTACTGACTGACTATCTCTATATCCTATCAGCGACACTATTCGATACTGGCTAATGTTATTTTTCTCCCTTAATAATGATCTACTAAGTTTAACATTGTTATCACATTACAATGTTTTGTTGATATTATCGTCACTATAGTCACATTAATTCGTATGAAACCAAATATATGATTTTCAAATGTTAGGAATTGCGATCGGTATAAAAATAAGACAACCACTCCTTATATGAATTCCAGTATACAATCATTGATATTTTACTCTATCGAATGTGGCGATCTAGTCTTAAAATAATAAGGATGAAGCGTTTTCTCATGGCAAAGTCTTTGTCTGGAATCTCACAAAAAACAGCCTAGAGGATACTAAGGTCAATTCATTGGAAGGCTTTCTAACATACACCATAAATCTAGGCATTCAAGTGTAGCCACTGTACTGTCAGATGGATAGGTATGTTATACTATAAAACACTTAACCAGATTTTATTAAAAATTGTACCGAAAATTTACGATAACCTAATGACGGTTGTCAACTATAAAATAATTTTCTTTGTCAGAGCAACTGGAGAAACAGCACTTCCATTTGTTACGTCAGGTGGCATTTATCAATGCTTCTCAATTTCATTTATTAATACTAATTTTATTACTTCGGTTTTCAGACTTCTTTTATCTAAATTGAATTGGCTTATGAATTTAAAGGATATTTTTAATTGTTATCCTGTTTAACAAGGATGGTGACTAAAGCCACTTTTCTGAGCGCCTGGATTGATAATATAATAATTATTGCAGTGTTTTTCTCATCCCTTAAATTTGGGAAACAACTTCAATAATGTCAATTGGAGTAGTTTGGTTTTTGTCCACTTCACTTATAATTGTTTCCTTGTCAAAATGTTCAGTTATCTAGTGAAATTCTTACAAAACATTCCTATGCTTCTGAGATGGTCAAGATTTGTAGCTCAGGTGGATGATTTTGATGGAGTTTTGTTCTCAGATGTCAAACTTCTGGAGTTTGTGCTGATAATGTCGTTCAGAAGAACGATGAAAGCTCCACGACTAAACCAGCCCAGAGAACAAAGCCCCATCAAAATTCGTATGCTTTTTGTGCGTTAGACAAATGATTAATGCGTTAACATTTAAACACTGATATCTTCGGAGTACTGATCAAAATTACTGGAACGACAGCGTGAATAGCGCGAAGGTCAAACCTACGATGCCTTGTAAAATGGGAAATATCCTGATGAGCTTATCAAAAATTATAGCTTGATTTGGTTGGGTGGGATATGACTCGACTACTGGAATACCATATAAATCGTTGTTGTTTATCATATATATAAATACTTGTACTGAGTGTCTATACATTTACCGTTCTTTAATTACGTTTCTTGACAGGATAACACTATCCATCATCTAGGTCCGTGTTTGGAAATCAATCTAAAAAAAATCAACATTGAAACTTGCTGAATGTTTTGGATCTGTAAATCAACAATGGGAATTTAATCGGAGGCCATATCTACCATCTGTGAATAGTTATTAATAGGTTGGATGGATTGAGCATACTTTATCACAGTCCCTGTTTCCTCATTTCACGTTCAACTTATCAGATATACATATGTATATTAAAAATGTCTTTCTTTAAATCTTGTCCACCGAATAAATGGAAACTGGTTCCACTACTGCAGATTTCCTAAATTTCCTTTTCCGAAATAAACAATATTTTTCTAAGCATTCGAATTTTTGTAACTCCTGAAGAATTAGTGAAATATCATTCTCCTTTTGACGATTTTGTTCACTTGTAATGGAAATTTTTGTGAACATGAGCTTGAAAAATCGTAGTCTTTGGAAGAATGAAAATACAGATATTATATTTTTGTATTCATCTTGCCTTTTTCTCCTAGTTAATGGTCTATCATTGTGAAATTCATCAGGGAACTATGTTGGTAATTAGATTTATGGGTCTGGAACAATTTTTCTTTATAAGATGGTAGTTGTTAGTAGTCGACAGGTAAATCCTAAACCAACGTTCCGTGCTGTTTGACACTGGTTAGCAAGGTGTACTTGTAATCCTGAGGAAACTGATACTTTCTTGAGGATTCGATCCCGTATTACCCAGTTTCACATTCAAAAACGCTATCCGGGACCCAACTGACTTTTTGTAGGACTGAAGCGTATTTACAATCGATTGATCACTGAGTAGTGCTCAATATCATGCATATCAGGTAGTTTCAGCGTAGTTTATCGCTTTCATTTTATTTATCTGTAGAGATTCCAATGAAAAATCAGATGAAATTATCATTTAAATACATTTAACTTAATTGCTTTTATTCCTTACTATAAAATTAAACGGAAACATACATATCTATCAAGTTTGAACTTGAATCTCTTTAAATCCATAGTAACTTGGTCATTATTATTTTGCAATGTTTTACTAACTCTATGGAAAACAAATCACTATGCAATAGTGTGAAGATTCGCTTGATACTTGTATTTTTTTTATTCAAGAGGACTAATTTATAAATCGTATTTCTATGATTCTAATTAAACACAATATAACTTACTATCTGATACTGATACATTCATGATAAGTTTACTAGTTAATTGTTTTTTTGTTGTTGGAAAAACACCCGAACTAGTGATAGGGAGTGAAGTAGTTGAGTGTGTCGACCGCTTCCCTTATCTTGGAAGTCTCATTAACCCTTGTGGTGTGGTGTGTGACGAAATCTCAGCACGGATACAGAAGGCTCGACTAGCTTTTGCCAACTTGCGTCATTTATGGCGTAGGCGAGATATCCGTCTATCAACCAAAGGACGTGTTTACTGCACAGCAGTTCGTTCCGTCCTACTTTATGGCAGTGAAACATGGCCGGTAAGAGTAGAGGATATCCGTAGGCTACTAGTATTTGATCATAGGTGTCTTCGAAACATTGCTCGTATATCATGGGACCATCGAGTAAGTAACACAGTTGTTAGGAAACGGGTACTAGGTAAGGATGGCAAATCAATTGATGAAGTAGTGAAACTTCATCAGTTGAGATGGTTGGGACACGTGTTACGTATGCCCAACGACCGACTGCCTCGACGTGCTATGTTCAGTGGTATAGGAGTAGGTTGGAAGAAAGCTAGGGGCGGCCAGACCAAAACATGGCACAAGTCCATGAAGTCACTGACAAGTGGACTGAGCCATGTTGGTAGGTGTAGACTACCTGGTTGGGGACCGCGAGATGATAGCAACCGATGGTTAGAGACCCTGCATGACATGGCTCAAAATCGTTTGCAATGGCGCAAATGCATCCACCCTCTGTGTTCTCCCAAATTCTAATCTTCTGAATTCTTCATGTCCCTTTTTTCTCTTTCCAAATTTATTTCACTGGATTATACTCTTTAAATAACATCTCCAAACCCTAATCTTCCCGATTACTGCTTATACTCTCATTACCTCTACCACTACGGGATTTGAATCGACAACTGCATCTCTGTGCTAATGTGGTGTGGCAACTCGAACTGATGTACGTACGTACGAAGTTCTACGTTGTTACTGACTGACTATCTCTATATCCTATCAGCGACACTATTCGATACTGGCTAATGTTATTTTTCTCCCTTAATAATGATCTACTAAGTTTAACATTGTTATCACATTACAATGTTTTGTTGATATTATCGTCACTATAGTCACATTAATTCGTATGAAACCAAATATATGATTTTCAAATGTTAGGAATAGCGATCGGTATAAAAATAAGACAGCCACTCCTTATATGAATTCCAGTATACAATCATTGATATTTTACTCTATCGAATGTGGCGATCTAGTCTTAAAATAATAAGGATGAAGCGTTTTCTCATAGCAAAGTCTTTGTCTGGAATCTCACAAAAACAGCCCAGAGGATACTAAGGTCAATTCATTGGAAGGCTTTCTAACATACACCATTAATCTAGGCATTCAAGTGTAGCCACTGTACTGTCAGATGGATAGGTATGTTATACTATAAAACACTTAACCAGATTTTATTAAAAATTGTACCGAAAATTTACGATAACCTAATGACGGTTGTCAACTATAAAATAATTTTCTTTGCCAGAGCAACTGGAGAAACAGCACTTCCATTTGTTACGTCAGGTGGCATTTGTCAATGCTTCTCAATTTCATTTATTAATACTTATTTTATTACTTCGGTTTTCAGACTTCTTTTATCTAAATTGAATTGGTTTATGAATTTAAAGGATATTTTTAATTGTTATCCTGTTTAACAAGGATGGTGACTAAAGCCACTTTTCTGAGCGCCTGGATTGATAATATAATAATTATTGCAGTGTTTTTCTCATCCCTTAAATTTGGGAAACAACTTCAATAATGTCAATTGGAGTAGTTTGGTTTTTGTCCACTTCACTTATAATTGTTTCCTTGTCAAAATGTTCAGTTGTCTAGTGAAATTCTTACAAAACATTCCTATGCTTCTGAGATGGTCAAGATTTGTAGCTCAGGTGGATGATTTTGATGGAGTTTTGTTCTCAGATGTCAAACTTCTGAAGTTTGTGCTGATAATGTCGTTCAGAAGAACGATGAAAGCTCCACGACTAAACCAGCCCAGAGAACAAAGCTCCATCAAAATTCGTATGCTTTTTGTGCGTTAGACAAATGATTAATGCGTTAACATTTAAACACTGATATCTTCGGAGTACTGATCAAAATTACTGGAACGACAGCGTGAATAGCGCAAAGGTCAAACCTACGATGCCTTGTAAAATGGGAAATATCCTGATGAGCTTATCAAAAATTATAGCTTGATTTGGTTGGGTGGGATATGACTCGACTACTGGAATACCATATAAATCGTTGTTGTTTATCGTATATATAAATACTTGTACTGAGTGTCTATACATTTACCGTTCTTTAATTACGTTTCTTGACAGGATAACACTATCCATCATCTAGGTCCGTGTTTGGAAATCAATCTAAAAAAAATCAACATTGAAACTTGCTGAATGTTTTGGATCTGTAAATCAACAATGGGAATTTAATCGGAGGCCATATCTACCATCTGTGAATAGCCATTAATAGGTTGGATGGATTGAGCATACTTTATCACAGTCCCTGTTTCCTCATTTCACGTTCAACTTATCAGATATACATATGTATATTAAAAATGTCTTTCTTTAAATCTTGTCCACCGAATAAATGTAAATTGGTTCCACTACTGCAGATTTCCTAAATTTCCTTTTCCGAAATAAACAATATTTTTCTAAGCATTCGAATTTTTGTAACTCCTGAAGAATTAGTGAAATATCATTCTCCTTTTGACGATTTTGTTCACTTGTAATGGAAATTTTTGTGAACATGAGCTTGAAAAATCGTAGTCTTTGGAAGAATGAAAATACAGATATTATATTTTTGTATTCATCTTGCCTTTTTCTCCTAGTTAATGGTCTATCATTGTGAAATTCATCAGGGAACTATGTTGGTAATTAGATTTATGGGTCTGGAACAATTTTTCTTTATAAGATGGTAGTTGTTAGTAGTCGACAGGTAAATCCTAAACCAACGTTCCGTGCTGTTTGACACTGGTTAGCAAGGTGTACTTGTAATCCTGAGGAAACTGATACTTTCTTGAGGATTCGATCCCGTATTACCCAGTTTCACATTCAAAAACGCTATCCGGGACCCAACTGACTTTTTGTATGACTGAAGCGTATTTACAATCGATTGATCACTGAGTAGTGCTCAATATCATGCATATCAGGTAGTTTCAGCGTAGTTTATCGCTTTCATTTTATTTATCTGTAGAGATTCCAATGAAAAATCAGATGAAATTATCATTTAAATACATTTAACTTAATTGCTTTTATTCCTTACTATAAAATTAAACGGAAACATACATATCTATCAAGTTTGAACTTGAATCTCTTTAAATCCATAGTAACTTGGTCATTATTATTTTGCAATGTTTTACTAACTCTATGGAAAACAAATCACTATGCAATAGTGTGAAGATTCGCTTGATACTTGTATTTTTTTTATTCAAGAGGACTAATTTATAAATCGTATTTCTATGATTCTAATTAAACACAATATAACTTACTATCTGATACTGATACATTCATGATAAGTTTACTAGTTAATTGTTTTTTTGTTGTTGGAAAAACACCCGAACTAGTGATAGGGAGTGAAGTAGTTGAGTGTGTCGACCGCTTCCCTTATCTTGGAAGTCTCATTAACCCTTGTGGTGTGGTGTGTGACGAAATCTCAGCACGGATACAGAAGGCTCGACTAGCTTTTGCCAACTTGCGTCATTTATGGCGTAGGCGAGATATCCGTCTATCAACCAAAGGACGTGTTTACTGCACAGCAGTTCGTTCCGTCCTACTTTATGGCAGTGAAACATGGCCGGTAAGAGTAGAGGATATCCGTAGGCTACTAGTATTTGATCATAGGTGTCTTCGAAACATTGCTCGTATATCATGGGACCATCGAGTAAGTAACACAGTTGTTAGGAAACGGGTACTAGGTAAGGATGGCAAATCAATTGATGAAGTAGTGAAACTTCATCAGTTGAGATGGTTGGGACACGTGTTACGTATGCCCAACGACCGACTGCCTCGACGTGCTATGTTCAGTGGTATAGGAGTAGGTTGGAAGAAAGCTAGGGGCGGCCAGACCAAAACATGGCACAAGTCCATGAAGTCACTGACAAGTGGACTGAGCCATGTTGGTAGGTGTAGACTACCTGGTTGGGGACCGCGAGATGATAGCAACCGATGGTTAGAGACCCTGCATGACATGGCTCAAAATCGTTTGCAATGGCGCAAATGCATCCACCCTCTGTGTTCTCCCAAATTCTAATCTTCTGAATTCTTCATGTCCCTTTTTTCTCTTTCCAAATTTATTTCACTGGATTATACTCTTTAAATAACATCTCCAAACCCTAATCTTCCCGATTACTGCTTATACTCTCATTACCTCTACCACTACGGGATTTGAATCGACAACTGCATCTCTGTGCTAATGTGGTGTGGCAACTCGAACTGATGTACGTACGTACGAAGTTCTACGTTGTTACTGACTGACTGACTGAGAATTTTCAATCATGCATAGATTATGCCAGATGAACGGTACTTTATTCTATTCAGGTCATGAGAGTATTAGGATTATGTGTATATAAAATTTAGATTTCGTATTTGCATCACCTGTTGTGTATGTGGAATGATTTCTGAAGATTCGATATTTGTCTAATTGAATTTACAAAATCATGTAGTAGTGTGGTGCGTGCTACTTATATTGATATAAGTAGTATATTATGCGAGGCAGGAATGTAATGTGTGGCAGCAGATGAGGGAAGATCAAGAAAGCAAAATCAGGAATAGAGTGCAATTTGTATGAAAATGTAAGAACAAGGAAGTCTGGCATTTTGAGACAATTGGTGGAAATTTTGCAAATTAGTTCTCAGATTTTATTGAGATGCTCTGTAATTTCGTGTCAAATACATTCGGTTGTACCCACCCATGTTATGTTCGCTACAGTACTAGTAGTAGTAGTTAGATATTTTTACTGTCGATAACGTAGCAAAACGTTTTTGAGGTCATATTCGAATGCACTACTGTTATAATCATTGTAAAATCTTCAGATAGTACAGTAATTCACAAATTAAGTTTGGTAGTACTTTGAAGCCATCTGTAGACGAATATTTTACCATCTCTATACTTTTCGTGTATAGCTTTAATACTGTGTTAAACAACAGGACTATGCGACAATTCGCAAAACATTTTATTACTTTAATCATTGCTAGATTATTGATTAAAAAATTCATTAGATGAAACACAGTGTAAATTAAATAAGCCATTTGTGTATTTGGATTCAGCTTCTTATTTAGGTGGTGGCAAAGCAGTAAAACGTTGGGCTAATGAGAGTTTGTGTGTACAAAACAGCGATGTATTCTGATATCAAATATTATTATAAGACTGTTTAAATGTCTCGTTTCACAGAATTTCGTAGGTATAGTCATATTCACATTTTGAAAATCAAAATCGGTAAGGGAATTCAGTTTGACCAAGTGTTTGGAATAAAAGGAGGACGTTATTTCCTAGGTTGAGAGGTTTACAAAAGTGAAAGTTATAAAAAAACGTCATTACATATAAGCTTTGTGCTTGTCACAAAACGCTTATTCAAATAAAGTGTGTATATGACATGAACTTGGTAACTGACGCAATTCTCTACAACACATGAACTGTTCCATATCAATACCGAATTCTGACTAGTCTGTTTTGGAGTATGTGGATCCAGTGTGGAACACAAAAAGTAGATCATTCTGCCATGTGATTTTTCGAGAAGATAAAATGTGACTAGATATGGAATTGAGAACAAACATCATTTATTTTATTTAGAACTCGTCAGTAGGATGTATCTCAATTCTAGTGTTGATTTTCGGGTGAACCATGTATCCAGATGCTCAGACGACTTGAGACCTGTAAATTTGTCTCTGTAATAGCGAACATTTGAAACTGAGTGGAGAAATAATACAATGTTTGTTATTTACGTCCTGCATTATGTCAATCAAAAATAGTCCGTGTTTAGGAAAAAACAAATTTCCTTTTGTTTTCCTGATGAATCTAGGAGGCATATAAAGACCATTCAATAATTATAAATAGAACAAGTCAAAAGAAACGGTATTCTTTGACGTCACGCTCGTTTACGATGCTGCGTCAGTTGAAAACTGAAGTCAATTTAAAACTGACAAAAAAGAAGTAGTACTTCGAGTAAATATGGTGCCACTTCAAAAAGTAATATATTTTTCACGCTTTTCTTTTCTTTCTAAATGATGGTCCGTTTTGTTCAGTTAGTTCGTAAGTTAAACAGAGTTACATTTTTTTAATAAATTGTCTAAGTAAATAGCCTTTATTACTTCATGAATTTACCTAAAGTTTCAGTTAATATATGTTTATAAAACAAACCACTTGTGCATTGAGCATTGTCGAAAACTCATTGAGTGAAATGGGGTAACCAAATAATTTTTCTTTGTGTCACCTGTTAAATTTTATTTCAAAGCCTATGAGCTACTTTTCGATTATTGAATTCGAGATCAGAAGAATAACTTGCAGAATTATACTTTAAGCATTTCTTACACCTGCTGGTAGTCCACGACCAGTGGTAATTTTTGTTATTTGGGAGATCAGTGTGTGAGTAACAGTAAACTTTATTATTTTACTGATGTGCATACTACACGACAAAACACATCATGGCAACACCTTCCAGCATTTCAGCACCGCGTGCAGGAACAAGGGGGCGCACTGCTAAGAAGTCTCATACTAGGACGAAACGGCAGTCTAGTGCTTCCAGGTTTTCCATTGTGGTCTAGCTTTAATTGACTCATGAACTCATCTATAGAATTATATTTGCTTTATTTATTTAATTGTTTATAGTACATCTTCCACTTAAAAGAATCCAACAGTTAAATTCATATAAATTATTGTGAATTAAATTAATCTTCTGAGATCCTGTTAATAACAATTCGAGCTAGAATAGTACACTAACCAGTTTGATATCACAGAAATCATGTGTTACTTAAATTTATTAAGTAGTTATATTAGGAATCACAAAAATGATTTGGTAAATTTGATATACATCGAAATGTTATTCGTTAAATAGAATAATCTTGTGATATCAAGATAAAATTTTATGAAGCAGTTACTTTTCTTCATCAGTTGATGGATTTTACAGATTTACGTTGACTTTTGTTTCATGAGATTTTCATGATTTATTTGAACTGATGAAACCTGTTTACTTAGATGATTATCATTCATATCCTCTAATACGCTTTCTTTTTCATTTCTTTGGAAGATATATCCAAAAGGAAAATGATTATATTAACTTTAAAATTTCATTAATATGTGGAAAGTTAAGCGAACACTAGTTCAGTTTTCTGTTTATCACCTTCATGTTACTTTGGTGTCAAGTAAAATATCCTGGACGTCATGAGAACTAATAATACTTAAAGAGATGTACAGAATCCACAAACTACAAATATTCAGATGGTATTAGAAGGGATTTTGTGAATATTATAGCAGTTTTAACAGTTGAGATCATCAGTCACTTGAAGCTAGACCACCATGGAAACACTGAAACCAGTGGACCGCCATTTCGTCCTATTTCGGGGCTCCCTTTTGATACTAATCAACAAATGCCCACTAGTGACTGACTTCAAGAAATATTTCCTGGAGTTCTAGTGAGAAGCAGTGACCAATGGAGTTCAACCGGGTATGTTGTGAGATAGTAACTCACTGAAGACAACGGTGAATGTGTCACTCAATTTTGTGGATTGGTTGAAGTTAGACATTAACACCGTTAGATGCCAGCCAGCTTAGTGGTCTAGTGATTAAGCACCCACGTGCCAGACTGATAGGTCCTGTGGTCGAATCCCGCGAGACGGGATAGTGGATGTAGACTGCTGAGGAGTCCCATAATAGAACGAAACGGCCGTCCAATGCTTCCATGTTTTCCATGGTTGTCTAGCTTCAGTTGACTCATGATCTCAACTAATAAAACTATGCAGATAGTATTTGTTTCATTGCTTAGTATTCATTATTAAAATAGAATTATTCTTCGTTTTTTACTTAATAACTATAGGAAATAAGGCAGAAAGAAAAGATATTGATGGAAACTGGGCTAGAATTATACCATTTCAATCATTATGCTTTTTTTCTTCATGTGATCGATTATATAATGACGTTGTGGATGTTTTAAAATAGCTTGCATAAAACGTCCTAATAAACATATTTTTATTTTCTATCCCTTTTTGTTTTCCCTAATTATCATGGAATCGGACAACCGAAATCTGATCTTGTTATTTGTTTAGTTTACAAATGAATCAATCAATATTTTACAGTGTTCTCAAACAAAACTCTGGTTAGTACGTTTACTCCTTAATCATAGAATAACCAACATTAATCCTTCACTGTATGACAAGTAATTTTATATAAGTTTCCAATCACATCATTTAACTAATAATCATGATAAGGTGTATTTACATTAGATAAATAAGTTATTTGAACTAAGTCATCGTCTAAAAATTGATTACCTGGAAGGAGAAAATATTATAAGTTGTTATATACGAAATAACGCAAGTCATTAACTCCCAGTATTTGCTTTGAATATGATTTCGGAAACTATTTTTATGAATGTGTCGTCTGAGCAGGAATATGGATATGTGTGTCGGTATAAACTGATGAAAAAAACAGCCTTCAAGCTTTTTGTGATTACCGCTAAAACGTATGCTGCGATACATCGAGTGTTGCATTGGTTCTCTAGTGATCTGTCTATAAAAAAACTTATGAATAATTAATAAGTCACTCTGATTACTTATTATTTACTAGACAGTTAGAGTGATTAAAAGCTTTCCAAATATTTGTTGCTGTTACAGACATTAGAGAAAATGTAGTTACTAAATTAAATAATTTTTTCAGGAAAGGTTTTATGGATGTTATAGTAATTTTAACAGTTGACATCATGAGTCAGTTGAGGCTAAACCACTATGGAAAACATGGAAGCATTGGACGGCCGTTTCGTTCTATTATGGGACTCCTCAGCAGTCTACATCCACTATCCCGTCTCGCGGGATTCGACCACAGGACCTATCAGTCTGGCACGTGGGTGCTTAATCACTAGACCACTAAGCTGGCTGGCATCTAACGGTGTTTATATCTAACTTCAACCAATCCACAAAATTGAGTGACACATTCACCGTTGTCTTCAGTGAGTTACTATCTCACAAGAGACCCGATTGAAGCAGTGACTTGTGGTGTAGTTGTTTATTTTGAAATAATCTCAAGTCTATCTAATTTGAAACTTAGAAAACTTCTTAGAAAAACATTTGAAATAACTTGACTCATTCAAGATAAATATGTAAATAGTAGTTATAAGACCTTGTTGTTTGATTTACTAATTAATCCTAACCGTTAATAGGTTGAAATACTGGGATAACATCCAATCTGTGTTATGTAAACCAGAATACTTATATATATATCAATATTCCGGTCTGTTTATCGATGTAATAGAAATTTCTGAATTTAATATTTGTTATAACCAGTGGCCTTTTGCCCCATTAATATAGAACGTAATGATACCGCCAATTAGAAGACAGTGATTTATCGACCGGACCAATGACACGTAAACCTGTTAGAGCATTCTGGAGTTTTCATCGGTCCTTTTTCCTACCTAGCCCTGCCTGTTAATTCCAGAACACCGATCTCAGACTTTGTGATATGAATCTTGTATTTGAAACATACTGGGTTTATATACAAACCAAACAAACCATATCGCACCACTTGTGCAAATTTTAGCCAAACTTGGCTGTGAATGTGAGAGACTGTAATTAATAGACTGGGCATAACTCAAGAACGGTAAATCGTATAATAGTTGTCTATATGCCAAAATAAAGCTTATAATAAGAGAAATATGAATATAGTTAAACTAATTAACAGTTATACAATAAACATATATGTATCGTATTGATCCATAAATAATTCTCAAAAGTTACCATTCATAATTCTCGTCAGGATATAACAATATTTTGGTTCATGTTGCTATTCGATTGTTGCTGGGTCAAATATAATAACTCATTAAGTATACTTTTTTCGCTACAGCTTGTGATCTACTCGGAGTTCTGTTTTCATTAAATAATAATAATTCTTTTTAGTAAAGGCTAAATTTTATCTTTTGATATTCACTGAAGCCTTGTATGAGGTATATATCAAGTGGTATTTACTCGTTATTCATTCATATTTTTCAAATCAATCCTTGATTTACTATCTTATCATTTTATTTGATGGCATCAGTTAGGTGGACGAAGAAATCAGGAAGAAGTGCTGTCAATGGATAAGACTCACATTGAGGAATGCACCCAATTGCGTCACAAGACCAACCCTCACATGGAATTCTCAAGGCCAAAGGAGGAAAGGAAGATCAAGGAACAAATTAAGCTGAGAAATCGAGACAGACATGAGAAAAATGGACAAAAATTGAATAGAACTGGGAAGGAATGCCCAGGACAGAGTGGGTTGGAGAATGCTAGTCGGCGTCCTATGATCCATTGGAGGGTCACAGGCATAAGGAAATAAGTAATTAGCTAGGCTTCAAAATTATTTATAATATCCATCAGAACCAAATGATATGTGACTAATATATTCATGTCAGATCAGTTTCCATCCCCTTTCATTATTTTAATGAAATGTCTTGAACAAGCATTTGATTTTAATTTAAGAAGATACCAGTAACTTTGTTAGTGAAATAAATCTAGTATTCGTTCAAATATCAAATAACATTTAGCAATTTGATAGATTTATAGTGAATAATCATTACAAAGCACCTTCACAAATATAATTTCTACAGTTTGACAATCGATTTTGTTTGGTATTCAAAATTTGACAACAATTGTAATCCAGTTGTGCAATGAATTTTTTTTGGTGAGACTATAATTATTTATGGACGTCTTTTGAGCGACGCTAGACTGACCTTGAGAGTGTCCACCTAATAACCAGGAACAAACGTGGGTTATGAATTAGTGTGAAAAATTCGAATTATGATTCTCAGTTGACGGTTAAGATCAGGAATTAGATTAAGGATTTTCATCGCAAACTGACGCTAGTTATAATGCCAAAACGCTATTTAGCCAATTGGATGAGTGAATTTTGCGCCAAAATACAAGACCTACTATCTTATACCTGATTGGTTCGTTCATAAATTAAAGTCTCGCCGATTTTTTTACTTATTTTTAAATGAAATTCATTAACAGTTTATATCGGTGGATATAAACATCTATCATAATTTAAACAAATAGTTTGACAGAAATTAGTTACGAAGTGTATAACAGATATTTGTATGTGGGATAAAACTTCTGATTTCTTATATGTCCAAGTTTTTGTAACTTCAGTACTTCACTAACTTTGGATGTATTTAGTCATTAAATGCAAAGAAAAACTCAAAACTTAAGCAATGATTATCCAGTCATTGGTCATCATCATCACCAACTTCTTTACTCTAGTTTTCAAATATAAGATCTAACTACCATAAAGTATAGTACAATAAAATGTTATGATATTTAAGAATTCGTATAGAATATTCATGATGTATTGATCTCATTTTGCGTACCAATGTAAATAACTGAGTAATAGACTACTTTTTTTGTTCTGGTTTTCGACTCGTCAGCAGTGATCACCCACTACATAACCAGTTATCGAACATGGGAAATTCAAATCTCCTAAGGTATATTGAACGATGAAAGCGTCAATGTTTAAAGGATAATCTCAAATTCAATCAAATTTTGCTTTAGCTCGACGAAATTCTAATGCAATGGATGATAACTCTTTCACTTCTAACATGAGATTAATCTTCAACAAATACTATCTACAAATTAAATGGATCTCTACAAATCGCTTTAAACAATAAGTGAGGATGGTGACTTATTTTTGTAACTTTAATTGTTGTTCAATCAATTATTGTATTAGGTGGACTTTACAGTTATACTTCAAGTGCAGTAATCAATGTATTGTGTTAGCTGATCACACCACAGTATGTTTATTCCTACGTTTTGAGGTTTCAGCAAAATTTAATTATAAAAGCTATATAACCTGTTAATCTAACCTAAATAAATATTAAAAGACTAATATTTGAACGAAGAATATTCTTTTCGATAAATTCTCTTTAGGTTCTACAATTATATATCTAAATTATTAATCCGAAAAATGGCCAAGTTAAGGGTAAAGTACATCGTTTAGAGCATGTGAATTTAGGATTGTGATAAACAAAATACAATAAAATTGTTAATGTTAATATGACTCATATAAAAAATGTTAACTTGAATCTGCGTATATGTTAAATGAAATTTTAAGATCCATGATCAGAATAAATATGGGTCAAATAGGGTGAGAGAGAAATAATAGTGCAATTACAATTCGATCAAATAAGTAAGACGTAATACAGAGGGATGAATGCGAAGTGAATGAATCATGTATAGGGAAGATTAATGATGATGTTTAACCAATAATACGAATAATACTACTACTACTACTACTACTACTACTACTACTACTACTACTACTAATAATAATAATAATAATAATAATAATAATAATAATAATAATAATAATGATAATAATAATAATAATACTAGGACGAAACGGCCGTCCAGTGCTTCCAGGTTTTCAATGGTGGTCTAGCTTCAACTGACTCATGAGTTCAATCTGTGAAAATTTCTAAAAATCTCCACAAAAGACATTCTGATAATAATAATCACCTGCTCACTAGTGACTGACTTCAGGAGACACTTCTGGAGTTCTAGTGAGAAGTCGTTACCAGTGGAGTTCAACCAGGTCTGTTGTGAGATAGGAACTCACTGAAGACAATGGTGTACGGTAGCGCATCTTCGTGGATTGGTTGAAGTTAGACATTAACACCGTTGGATGCCGGCTCAGTGGTCTAATTGTTAAGTGCTCGCGCGCGAAGCCAGTAGGTCCTGGGTTCGAGCCCCGGGTGGTGCGGGGTCGTGGATGCGCACTGCCGAGGAGTCCCATACTAGGACGAAACGGCCGTCCAGTGCTTCCAGGTTTTCAATGGCGGTCTAGCTTCAACTGACTCATGAGTTCAATCTGTGAAAATAATAATAATAATAATAATACAAAGATTTATCAATAAAGATAACAGGAACAATTACAATTGACTAAGAAAGGTCATAGTCAAATTGGGTCATTCAATAGTTAAGATTACGATTGATTAATTGGCCTTGATGTTGGCCAGGAGAGGAGGAGTGGCTGAACATATTTCTTCTGTACGCATAGCTCCGGTTTCTTCATTCGGATGGCTACTGCTTCAGCCGTTTGAAGGACTTTCAGTCTGACCAGTTTTGGCAAAAAATTACTTACCTTATAAATAATTGAAAAAGATTGGTTTATACTGGCACTATGACCGGTTTGTACTAAATGGGCTAATATTGAGCTGTTCACCTTCTTCATCAAACCTTTGTTTAACCACGCTGGAAGGTGTTCACGAGCACGAAAATGTAAATTTCTAGAACTTCGACCAATATAACTCGCTCCACAGGAGCAGTTGAACTGATAAATACAAAATGATGTGGTCATTCTAGGTAATTCATCTTTTGGCTTCGGTGTAACCATTGGGCGCGTAGAAAATACTAATCGCAGTTCTCCGGCGTTAAACGACTTTTGTATTGTCCTACGTAGTCTCTGAGTTAGCATTTCGCTAGCCGCATCCCCTCTGAATTGTAGACACATGAACAAGGATTTCTTCTTCACTGTTTGTATTTCGCCTACTTTCGCCTTCGTGACCATATATTTAATTATAAACTTTCTAGGGTAGCCGTTCTCCCTGAAAGTATTATGCAAGGTGGTAAGCTCTTGTTCGACTATATCAGCAGAACATATAGTGCGAATATGGTAGCTAAGGTTTTTGATCAAATTTCGTTTGTACTGTAGAGGTACAAAGCTCAGGAAATTCGTATACTGCCCAGTCCAAGTACTTTTTCTGTTTATATTCCTTTTTAACGATCCATCCACTTTCCTAGTCAAGAGAACATCCAAAAAGGATATTCGGCCATCATTCTCTTCTTCAGATGTAAACTGCATGGCTGGATGCACTTCATTAAATCGTCTAAGAACCTCTTGCGGCGAAGTATTATCTTTACAGAGGATGAACGTGTCATGATTCATTCACTTCGCATTCATCCCTCTGTATTACGTCTTACTTATTTGATCGAATTGTAATTGCACTATTATTTCTCTCTCACCCTATTTGACCCATATTTATTCTGATCATGGATCTTAAAATTTCATTTAACATATACGCAGATTCAAGTTAACATTTTTTATATGAGTCATATTAACATTAACAATTTTATTGTATTTTGTTTATCACAATCCTAAATTCACATGCTCTAAACGATGTACTTTACCCTTAACTTGGCCATTTTTCGGATTAATAATTTGGATATATAATTGTAGAACCTAAAGAGAATTTATCGAAAAGAATATTCTTCGTTCAAATATTAGTCTTTTAATATGACGGGGATCTTTAAACGACTAAATAAATATATTCATAATCAACTGTACTCAAGAAAAACGAACTTGGAGCTTCCAATTATGTTATTATACATGTATGCATGGTTCTAGATTAAATAAAATTTAAGGCTGGAAACTCATTTAACATAATGAAATCAGTTCAGCATGATTGAACCAACCAATGAAATAGAAGTCAGATTAAGAAACAATAATCCTGAACTCGACCGTAGCGAAGAGACAACTAGAGAAAACCAGGCTGGTTTTCGATCTGGACGTGGTTGTATAGACCAGATATTTACACTATGTCAGGTCCTAGAAAATAAACACACATTCAGACGCCCCACAATCGTATTTTTCAACCTTAAAGCGGCATTTGACTCTGTTGATCGTGAGGTTCTATGGCAGTGTTTGTCACTGAAAGGAATACCATAGTACATTAACCTTATATAGGCTCTCTACTCGAACACAACTGGTCGAGTGAGAGCTTATGGCAAACTGTCATCAGAATCGATTACCTCAAGTGGTGTTCGTCTGGGCTGTCCACTCTCTCCATTCTTGTTTAACTTTTTCATTGACGTACTTTTAGAGATAACACTTTCCTCATTTAAATTTCCAAGCGTTGAACTTCTACCAGGAGATTCACTTGTTGACCTAGAATATACCGATGAAATACTTCTATTTGGTGAAAACGCTGACAAAATGCAGAGTCTTCTGACCACTCTAAGCAACAATGCTAGCACGTTCGGCATGCGATTCTCCCCCATGAAATGCAAAATGTTACTTCAGCACTGGGTTGCATCGACACCTGAACTAATGATAGGGAGTGAAGTAGTTGAGTGTGTCGACCGCTTCACTTATCTTGGAAGTCTCATCAGCCCTTGTGGTCTGGTGTGTGACGAAATCTCAGCACGGATACAGAAAGTTCGATTAGCTTTTGACAACTTGCGTCATTTATGGTGTAGACGAGATATCCGTCTATCAACCAAAGGACGTGTTTACTGTACAGAAGTTCGTTCCGTCCTACTTTATGGCAGTGAAACATGGCCGGTAAGAGTAGAGGATATCCGTAGGTTACCAGTATTCGATCATAGGTGTCTTCGAAGTATTGCTCGTATATCCTGAGACCACCGAGTAAGTAACGCAGTTGTTAGGAAACGGGTACTAGGTAAGGATGTCAAATCATCAGTTAAGATGGCTGGGACACGTGTTACGTATGCCCAACCGCTGACTGCCCCGATGTGCGATGTTTCATGGTGTAGGAGTACGATGGAAGAAAGCTAGGGGTGACTAGACCAAAACATGGCATAAATCCATGAAGTCACCGACAAGTGGACTGAGTCATATTGGTCGGTGCTGATTACCCGGTAGGGGTACGCGAGATTATAGCAACCGATGGTTAGAGACCCTGAATGACATTGCTCAAAATCGTTTGCAATGGCGCAGGTGCATTCACTCTTTGTGTTCTCCTAAAGTCTAATCTCCTGAATTCTTCATGTCCCTTCTTTTTCTTTCCAAATTTATTTCACTGGATTATACTCTTTGAATAACACCTTCAAACCCTAATCTTTCCCATTACTGCTTATACTTTTGATACCTCAACCACTGTCGGATTTGAATCAACAATTGTATTTCTGTGCAAATATGATATGGCAACTCGAACTGATGTACGTACGTACGAAGTTTTAAGTTGTTACTGACTGACTGAATAATCCTGAGATGGTGAAGAAGATTTGTAGCTCAAGTGGATGATTTTGGTGGAGTTTCGTTCTCTGAGCTGCATGGTTTGATTGTGCAGCTTTCATCGTTCTTCTGAACGACATCATCAGCACAAACTTCAGGTAGGAGTGAAGTTTTGAATTTCTCCACATGCAGTTCACAGCTTGACCTGTACACCTCGATATTGATCGACCCAATTTATCAACCAATCAGGAGAATTATGCACAAAGATAGTAGGAACAAAAATTAAACCAATGGGAAATACAACCAAAGCAAAGAAGTAAACAATGACAGGTTTAAGGTCAACAAGAACCAATCAACATCGAGGTCTACAGGACAAGTTGTGAACCACGTGTGGAGAAATTAGAACACTTCACTCTTACCTGAAGTTTGTGCTGATGATTTCGTTCAGGCGAACGATGAAAGTTCCACGAACAAACCATCCAGCTCAGAGAACAAAACTCCGCCAAAATTAATAATCCTGTAAAATATTTGTAGCTCAATGTAAAGATGTTGAAAATTTTTGTTTTTGATGTGGTGGACAGATTTGTTATGTTTTGACCTTGAAAATAATGAGATGAGAACAAATAAATCTTTTGACGAAATAGTGTTTAATCTTAGGTAATGCAACCATATTCATAAATCATACATGAATCTTATAGCCTTTATTGTACGATGAAATTCATGCAATATCAAGGCAGTCCTCACAGGATGCATATACGTCAACAAGTGGCTGATCAATTGCAGTCCTTAACAATAATGGGAAGATACAAGTAAACAACACCAAGTGAATATATCTTCACCTGATTGCACAAGCAGGTGGCTATCGGGACTCAGTAGCTAAGTGGATAACGAAGCGAACGGTACTGGGTTCGAGTCCCGGAATAAATGTTGACTCTGAGATGCAGGTGCATCCAGTTGATGAGTCCAAAATCGGACGAAACGCGCATCTGGATTCCACCGCTAGCCACTATCCATCTTTGCTTATACGCGTTATTGGTTTTAATAATTTCATCCAAGATGCAATGATAAAAGTATCTATTTTGACTTAAATAAAATATTTTTACTTATAATGAACATAAGTTAGAATTATCACTTCCTTTCTAACCCATAACTCATTGCAATTACTTACTTACTTACTTACGCCTGTTGCTCCCAATGGAGTATAGGCCGCTGACCAGCATTCAGCAACCCACTCTGTCCTGGGCCTTCTTTTCTAATTCCATCCAATTCATGTTCATTTTCCCCATGTCTATTTCCATTTCTCGGCGTAATGTGTTCTTTGGTCTTCCACTTTTCCTTTGGCCTTGAGGATTCCATGTGAGGGCTTGTCTTGTGACGCAGTTGGGTGCTTTCCTCAATGTGTGTCCTATCGAATTCCAGTGCTTCTTCCTGATTTCTACCTCCGCTGAGATCTGGTTTGTTCTCTCACACAGTAGGTTGTTGCTAATAGTATCTGGCCAATGGATCTGAAGTATTTTGTGTAGACAACTGTTAATAAACACCTGTATTTTCTGGATGATTGCTTTCGTAGTTCTCCAGGTTTCTGCCCCATACAGTAGAACTGTGTTGACATTTGTATTGAAAATCCTGACCTTGGTGTTGGTTGACAGTTGTTTTGAGTTCCAGATGTTCCTCAGTTGTAAATATGCTGCTCTTGCTTTGCCGATCCGCGCCTTCACATCTGCATCAGATCCACCGTGTTCATCAATGATGCTGCCCAAATATGTAAATGTTTTTACATCTTCCAAATCTTCCCTTTGTGTATATTGAGGCCTACTGCTGCTGAGGCTGCTGCTACACTGGTCGTTTTCTCCTGCATTTGTTGTTGAGTTTGGGATAGAAGGGCCAGATCATCTGTGAAGTCTAGATCGTCCAACTGCATCCTAGATGTCCATTGTATCCCGTGCTTCCCTACAGACGTTGACGTCTTCATGATCCAGTCGATAACCAGGAGAAAGAGAAAGGGTGAGAGTAAGCAACCATTCCTGACACCGGTCTTTACTTTGAACGACTTTGTCAACTGTCCTCCATGCACGATTTTGCAGTTTAATCCATCATATGAACTCAGTATGATATTGACTATCTTCTGAGGCACGCCGTAGTGTCGAAGAAGTTTCCATAGTGTTGTTCTGTCCACGCTGTCAAATGCTTTTTCGTAGTCAATGAAGTTGATGTAGAGTGATGAATTCCATTCAATAGATTGTTCCACAATGATCCGTAGAGTTGCGATTTGGTCTGTACACGATCTATCCTTACGGAATCCTGCCTGTTGGTCACGAAGTTGGGCGTCTACACAGTCCTTCATCCTGTTTAACATTACCCTGTTGAAGACTTTTCCCGGTATTGAGAGAAGAGTGATGCCCCTGTAGTTATCACAGTTGCTGAGATCGCCTTTCTTCTGTATTTTGATCAGAAGTCCTTCTTTCCAGTCTTTTGGTACTTGTTCCTTATCCCAAATCTTATTGAAGAGAATGTGGAGTATCCGTGCAGTTGCCGCTACGTCTGCTTTTAGTGCCTCTGCTGGAATGTTGTCCGGTCCTGCTGCTTTGCCACTCTCGATTTGTCTGATGGCCATGCTGATTTCTTCAATTGTTGGTGGGCCAACATTGATTGGGAGGTCCGTGGGTGCTGTTTCGATGTTGGGTGGGTTCAGTGGAGCTGGTCGATTCAAGAGTTCTTTGAAGTGTTCTACCCACCTGTTTTGTTGCTCTTCAATGTTGGTGATTATCTCGCCTTCCTTGCTTTTCACTGGTCGTTCTGGTTTGCGGCGATTTCCAGAGAGTTTCTTTGTCGTGTCATACAATTGTCTCATGTTTCCTTCTCTTACAGCCTTTTCCGTCGTCATTTCTAAATCCTCCACATATTTACGTTTGTCGGTTCTGATGCTCCTCTTCACTTGTTTGTTTATTTCCGTGTATTCAGCTTGTGCCTTGGCTTTTTCTGCTCTTGTTCGACTGGTATTGATTGCTGCCTTCTTGTTCCTCCTTTCTTGAATCTTATCCAGTGTATCAACAGTGATCCATTCCTTGTGATCGTGCTTCTTGTGACCCAGGACCTCATGACATGTTGAAGTGATTGCCTCTTTGACCCCCTTCCAGTTGCTCTCCATAGTAGTTCGTTCTCCATTGAGTAGATCATGAAAGGCCTGGAACGTGTTGCTGAGGACTATCTTGAATTTGTTGAGTTTGTTAGTATCCTGAAGAAAGGCCGTATTGAACTTTTGTGATGTTGTCCGCCCTATTGTCCAGTGCTTCTTGAGTTCCAATTTCATCTTGGCGACCAGCAAGTGATGATCTGATGCTATATCAGCTCCTCTCTTGGTTCTCACGTCCTCTATAGTCCTCCTGAACGTTTTGTTGATGCAAATATGGTCGATTTGGTTTTGTGTAGAGTGATCCGGTGAAGTCCATGTGGTTTTGCGTATGCGTTTATGTGGGAATATGGTGCCGCCTATGACCAGCTTATTGAAGGCACATAGATTTGCAAATCTCTCACCATTTTCGTCCCTTTCTCCCAGTCCGTGTCGTCCCATGATGTCTTCATATCCAGTGTTGTCCGTTCCAACCTTGGTATTTAAGTCGCCCAGCAGAATGGTCAGGTCCTTTGTTGGGCACTTCTCGACGATTGATTGCAGCCTATTGTAGAATTGATCTTTAGCGTCTTCATTGTAGTCGTTGGTAGGCGCATAGCATTGGATGATGTTCATTGAAATGCCCTCTTTCTTTGTTTTAAACGAGGCTTTGATGATCCTTGGTCCATGAGATTCCCATCCTATAAGGGCATTTTGTGCTTGTTTGGACAGCATCAATGCAACTCCTTGTGTATGTGGTGCATTTTCTTCTTCATGGCCGGAGTATAACAGGAGCTCTCCTGTAGTTAGTCGTTGTTGTCCAACTTGTGTCCAATGTGTTTCATTGATCCCAAGCACCTCTAGGTTGTATCTTCTCATTTCTGCAGCAACTTGGAAGGCTCTTCCGGTGTCCCACATTGTACGAACATTCCATGTACCTAAATAAATGGCCGCTCTGGTTGTCAGAAGGGGCATCGGCCTCGTAACTTCCGAAGGAATTCGGCTTTCATCATGAGGCATCATAGTTCTACTAAATGAAGACCTTCTGACTCCCAGGGCATAGTTTAAAAGGTTTGAATAATTTTTTCTGGCTAGCGTTTTTTTGGCGAGTTAGTTTTCTACGGGATGGGGACGCTAACCCCATGCCCAACACTCCTCCTTTATCCGGGCTTGGGACCGGCAGTAGCCCCCGGAGGGACTCCAGGCGGAGTTTCATTGCAATTACTTTAACTTATATATTGGCAAACTTACTCATGTGATTTTCAATTACCTTCATCTTCGTCCTAATTTCAGCAGATATGTGGTAGTTTAGTGGCCCAGGATCTAACATCAATTAGATCATATGTTAATCGTTATTGAATGATTACTATCGAAATATATATGTCGCCTATCCTCGTATACAATTATTGATTTAAATCGTGTTAATGCATAGCGGAACTAAGTAAGCCAAATACGAGAATGGATTTCGAATACGTATAATTTGTACAATCATTGATCTGGATAGACAATCAGAGGGACGAAGCGAAGAGAAGAGAGAAATTACGCGTAGTGGAAAAGGCATGTGACCCAACTCCATTTAATCAAGCGATGATCAATATTTATAGCCAGATAAAAATAAGTTACAGGCATGTGATGAATAGAATAAGAAGTGTACAAAAATATGCTCTAATATAAAAACAGTCAATGTTGATAAGTAAATAATAACCAAGGTCAAAACGTGACTCAAGAAGAATGGATAAATTGGCCTATCCAGAAGCTAGAATAGGGTATATAGGCTTAACACAGTAACTGACACTACAGTAGGATATCATTCTAATTGGCTTATACATATCATTTATTTATTAGGCTTTCAGTTAATCATAAATAAACGAGTATCATATACAAATAATTAATTGTCTTTGACAAACAAAGAGGTGTCTATTTACAGGTATTTGTTTGTTTCACTAGTTTACTTTTCAGTGAACGTGAACCTTCAAATATAGAAATAAAACTATTCATCGACTCTTTCCTGATTATTCAATCCGGTCATATCATCCAAATGAGGTCTGTTCGTGATATGGAATCATTATCATGTTTCTCTGTTATCATAGTTCTTACTCGGAATTCATAGTGCTGTAGTATATGCTATTTATGCTGACAGATGTAAGTAGTATGTAACATCACTAGGAAGTAGAATGCCTGACAAAAAAAGATTGAATTATAGAGAACAAAAGAGAGATCGGAGAGGAATCAAAATAACACAAGAATTAAAGGAATAATGGAATATGTAAAGGACAACACAAAGAAAATGTGCAAATAATGTTTTTAATGTATAATTGTTGTATTTCACAAATACACTGTATAGTTATGCGTATAACAATAAATTGGTTTTCCCTATCCGGGTTCTCGTCCACTGCAGTGCTAGTTTCACTTGGTATTATTTTTTTTAACTTTCGTTGTTTACTAAGCGAGTTTACTGTTACTTCCAATTCTCAATCATGAAGTATGGTGTCATAACGATTTCTATCATCAGTGTATTCCTAATACTAAAATGCGGTAGTAACACCCCGAATAGCTTGGCGTTAACATTTTAGTCTTTTTGAAGCACCGTTTTCCTAAAGACTATAGCTTCGGCCTTGGTGGCGAGTGCCAGCTAGTACAAGAGCTATGCTCTACACTACACTAAACCATCTAAATTGCAAATGCACGTTTTCGGGTCGATTAGACTTTACGCAACCATACAACTTGGTCGATGGAATTCAATTAACAATAAATGGTTTGAAAAACTTGACATCAGTCAGTACTACTTAGTAGATATATACTTCGTTCTATATCTAACTAGTGATTCATATGATCAAAAGACCATAGTGAATTTACTGAAAATGTTTTAGATTGATATCATCAATGGATCAATTTTAGACCGCTATTGAAAACCCGGAAGTACTGGACGGCCATTTCGCCCTAGTATGGGACTCTTCAGCAGTGCACATCCACGAACTCGTACGCGGGACTCGAAACCCAGGATCTCCGGTCTCGCGCACGAACGTTTAACCACTACACCACTGAGTTTAGTTGATATGAAGCCAAGGCAAAGAATCAAGTAGTTCATTTTTGGGATTTTTGTAGAATGATTTTTTTTGGAAAACTGTATTACGGGAAAACCACCATATTTCATTATAAATAATTTTTTTGTTATGTTTCGATGAGTAAAAATTGTATTTCTGATGTTTCGTGACTTAATGCGAACCATTTCTTCAGAGTGAATAAATAACCGAATTAAATTAACACAATTTTAAATGGTACTATTGGGAAATAACAAAAAATATCAATAATGACTTTCTACCAAATCCTCAATTTATTTGAACTATCAAGTTCAACCTCAGTATTGGTACCTATAAGACCATATTTCATTCTAAAATATGATTACTGGTGAATACGTTTTTTCATTGAGAACTTTGGATTTAACTATTCAATCAGAGATGACCTATTCAGTGTAGATTTTATGTTAAAGTTTTGTGTGGGCTACTGATGTCAACAGATACAAGTAACATGTATCATCAATCGAAAGTGAATTGTCTGGCAGCAGAAGGTTGAGAAGATCAAAGAAAAGAGAACGAGAACAAAGAATGATTTGTGTGGAAACGAAAGAACAATGAAATCTGAGACGATTGATCGACATTTTGCAAATAAAGCATATATTGTATGGTTCTCAGACTTGACTAAGATAATCTGTAATTCTGGCATCACTTTATCTCTGTAATTTTTATACATCAGTAAAACCTCAACATACATCTAAGTTTTGCTCTTTTTATAGATATGTGTACGAGTTTTCAAAAACACCGGTTTTACACATAGTACTTTTGAACGTGTTCATTTCCTTCCATATGTTAATGCTAGTTACAGTCTCACCTTTGTTTGTTGTTAAATATCAGGACTGATCTTATTGAGGCTTGGAATAAACATACTATTGGCGAACAAGATGATATTGTTTCAAGTCCGTCAGCAAGCAAACTGCAATACTTCTTGTCATGAAATACCTTTCGATGATAAGTTTATACAGTCAAATAAGATTAAAATTGATCAAATCTTGAATAAATCAATTCATCAAACGGTAAATAACCCAATAATACTTGATACACTATCCAAGAATGATATACAAGAACTACTATTTTGTGAAAATGAGCCTTAATTCACTGTTTTCACCAATAATGATGTACATTATTGGAAAATACTTATCCCTTTGTAATTTAACGTTGTTTTGTTACTACAAAATTAAATTATTAAAATTTGACAAAGCCAATAAAAATATTCTAGAAACTGAATAAATACTAACCATGACGGGTTGCCCGATGTTTATACCTATATATATATATATATATATATATATATATATATATATATATATATATATATATATATATATATATATATATATAAATCGCATGAGTCCCGCCTTGTTTAGTTTATGTATGTAGGTATATGCAAAAGGTCCGTCCGTGCGTTAGGATAAGGAACGTAAGGTAAGAAAATGTTTGCTCTATGTCTAACAAAATCAACGGTTTAATTCTTTAAGTTGAAGACAATCAAAAATATTATATCAATTATTAAGGAGTGGTGACCATCAGTCTTTATTGAAAGAGTGCTTATGTGCATGTCATCAAGTGCAGTAATGAAAGTCTTTGTGTCAGTAATATAAATGTGAATGCTCAGTGACAGTCAGTTGTAGTAAAAACGTTCCGAAGGGAGGGGTAAACGTCTGCTCTATGTGGTAGATGAATATACTTATATTTAATGTATATTTGCTCAATGGGTAAGTAAACCTATGTGTATCTCAAGGGATGCATGAGTGAAAACGTATGTTAACAGTATGTATGTAGACTATAAGTACTCGTAGTGTGGCGGCAACGCTCTGAGACTCCGAGATTCCAGAGATTTTTTCACTAACTCGCGTCCAAGAAGTGAGTTCTTAAGCCTCGGAAAGCGGATTCTAATCCAGATAAGCTTATGAACTTTACTGTTTGAGGCTCTACCAACCTCAAATGGCTGAAACGCCTCACGGTAACTTGGAAAATCGGTTACAAAATATAATACGATATTTTGGAGATAAACTATGATCGGAAACAGTATGAAAGAAAGAGTAAATATATTTTAGGTAAGTCTATAGTTCGGAACATATACGGCTCACAGTTATCATTGAGTAAGGGGTTCAACATATTTCAGTGCAAAACATAGTTTAGTAAAAGCTTCAGAAACGTAAAAAGTTGAAAATGCAATCCTTTGATCAGGTTCCTATGGAATATTAAGGTAACTCTAAATGATGTGTCTTTGTTCACTTAGTATTTTTTTTATTTCACTCTTCGTCCATTTCATGATTATTTTTCCCAATGAAATAAGATAGTGTTTTGGGATGTTCTTGGAACATTCATTCAAAGTACATAAGCTTCCAACTTATCGAGTAGTGGTTTTCACCACAAGTATTCATTTTATTTACTTTGGCCAAACTCTATTGAGTTCAGTATCAATTCCCAGTGAAGCTTTGAAAGAGCCGGTAACAAAGCTATACACCACTTTAGTAAAGAAAGGATTTAAATAAAATAAAAGTATGTCACTTGTTCTAGGAATATAACCAACATATGGAAGGTTATGTGGGCATTTTTCAATTTCATTGTTAAAAACTTCATACTGAATTTAACGCGTAACTTTGCAAGCTTATTTCTTCAGGTCAGTATATTCTTTGATACAGTATCTTGGTTTACATAGAATCGATTTTCGTCAATTATCTCAAGAAGCTTGATGCTCTACCATATCTTCTATATCATGTCAGATTCTGTCAACCACGTTTTCCAATTTAATTACTAAGACATACCTTATCCTATTTATTTCAAGTCGAAATTCATCAGCAAAGCAGAATTACAACATCCAAGGAATTATTTACTCCTGAATCTTTGAAGAAGCTTTATGTTTTTCACAGCTCCAGGTAAGCCCTACTGTGATGAGTGGAAAAATGTACCCAAACCTAGATTCATAAGTTTTTTTTACTGTCCCATCTTAACTACATCCTCCGCTGCATATTATCATATCTGATAATGTCTTTCATGGTCATATAGTCTTAGTTAATCATTTGTTATGCAGGTAAATACTTTTCAGTATATTAAGTTAATTAGTGATTATTTTCCGAATGCCCCCATCTGAAATGTGAAGGTTAACTTTCGTTAAAAGGTTCTCCACTTGATCATCACATTATTTTCACAAACGTCAGTCATAAATAGAGTAGAATCGGGCATGGATATATATCAGTTCAAGTCTCCACCCCAGATCGACACAATGAGTTGAAATGATCAAGAACTATGTCAAAGTAGTAGAGTTAGTGATAGTCGATGGTAGTTATGAAGATTTGGCATTAAAAATGTGATTGAGGAAAAAGAAATGGATTTGTGGATTATAAAGTATAATATAAATTCCAAACTAAAGTTCTAAGAGGAGATGAGAGGTAAGTGCATCTATACCATTGTGAACAATGCCGATACATGCAACTCATCGTCTCCAACCATTAACTATGATAATCAGGTGGATTCCATACAGGTAATCTAAATCTAACAATATGGCTCAGTTCAAAAGTCAGTGATTTTATGGACTGGTGTCCCATCCTGGTTTATCCGTCTCCACCGTTCTTTTAAAAAGCTTCGAAACCTGCCATCATAACGCGTCGTTGTAGGCGGTGGTTTAGACATATATAATATATGACCAAACTAACTCAGTCGATGAAAATTCATAACCTGATCAAGCAATTTGCCATTTTTACATAACAAACTGCATTTAACCGCAGCACCGATAACTCGGTGCTTCGAGTCTATAATAAAATGTTAATAACCTAAAGGTTCTCTCTTTTTAAAGGCCACGTTTCATGCCCATGAAGTCGAAAGGATCTTACTAGTGAGCAGTATACTCACTCTTTCTTTGGTAGACAGATATCTGGCTTACACTACAAATGACACACGTTGGTAGATGCCAACTAAGTTTTCTGAACACTTTTCAATATTTCGTCAGACATGAGAAAAGTTCTGCATGACGGTTAAACATTGACATTTGTCTTTACGATACACGCAGTACTCATTAACCAAAACCTAAAGGTGGCTCTTTAACCCTATCCCTTTTGCTGTTTACAAATTAAATGATATATTTATAGTGTTAACATTCTTCTCATTACGTTTTCGATTGTATCCATCTAAAAAAAACTTATAAATATTCAGTTGTCTTTCATTAATCTTATCTACCTTATTATAACAATCAATTGTGAATAGGAATTCAGCATTGAATGATCCCTGGGTTCGAATCCATCAAGCGGGATCGTGGATGCGCATTGATGAGGAGTCTGGCAATAGGACGAAGCGGCCGTCTAGTGCTTCCAGGTTTTCAAGGCTGGTCTAACATCAGTCAGTTCATGATCTCGATCAAAAACTTGATAATCTACACAACCCTATGCTGATAACTTTATAGACATAACTATTATTTAACAGAAATTTCAGTGTAATAGTTTTAATTCATTCATTTTCACATCATTAACTTCTTTCAAACACATGAAATTTATTTCCTTCTGTTAAATGTCATTTTTGTAATTCTTATATTATCATACGTTCGTAATTACTAATTGACGTGATTCACTTAAAATTTATTTAACACAAGTTAAAACTGAATCAAAAATGTTAAACATATAATGTAATGAATCACTAAATGCATTTTCTATCATTCCAAGTGTCAATCATCTAGGTTCACAAAATAAAATACCACTTACCTGTATTTATTTATTTAAACAAATAAACGTTGGTACGAGGAAGTACCAAATACATATGCGCCACACAAATCATTCGATTTATGTGAAGGCTGGGATGTTGCCCGGGTTCCCAGACCAAAGTCGGTGGTTTTCCTAGGGGGACACACCTTGAGCCTTTGACCTAATGGTCTAATCCACAAGGCAGTGGAGCATCGTAAGGAGATGTAGTCCCATGGTAGCCGGTGACCAATAATTGGTTCATACGCGATTTGTTTCCTTAGAATCCTAGGGCTCGTGCACACCATTAGTTTGGAATCAGGGTTTTCCAACTCCTCTAGGTGGATCCTTCGTATCCGCCAACCTGGTTAAAGCGCTAAACATTCGCTTTCGTCCTCTCAATTTCATAAACAACACCACCGTCACGAGAAGGCAGTGAGTGGGACATCCCTGGCAGTGGTTGTATGCACGTGGCCACGTGAGAGCAATTCGAGAGAGAGCGAACTCTCCCCACCCTCGGCTGTATCAGAGTATTTTCCATTGAAAAAATCTCTAAGCATTATGTTCAATATAATCAATATATGAATTTCTTCAAAGAAATGATCATATCATTCTCGAGTTTTATGGTAATTCTTAAAATTGTACTGATAGATTTTATACCTAAGACATTTTCGATTAGTTTCATTGTGGTGTTTGAATTAACTAATGATTCTTTTGTACTTGTTGAATGCTCGATTTCGAATTCTAAATACAGTACATTCGTTGTGCCTGTGTCTTCTTAATTCAATTGCGTTAATCCTGGAATTCCTAATTCATACTATAATTAGAATACTATATTGGCGTCGCGATGGAGCCTGCAATGGAAAAGTTAGATATTCATTCAACTTCAGAAGCTTTTGAATATTACTTTGAAAGGTTCGAAATCTGGGCTATGACCAAGGAAGATGATGAGGATGTTAATATTGTGGCACACTTCCTCACATTCATTGGAAAAGAAGCATACAGCTTATTAAGAACTCTGGCTATGCCGGAAAAACCCATTTCGCTTTCTTATACAGCTCTCAAGGATCTACTGCTAGACTATGCTCAGTATACAAATTTCAAATGTCGTAAAGGAGGAAGATTTCGTAAAATGATTCATGAGGATATAAAAAAGTCCACTACATTACTACGTCATCTCAACCTAGTGCATACTCAAGGTTATGCAGACAATTCATTGAATTTGGATGCAGTTCACGAGGATGGGGACAAGTTTGGTCAGTGTTTGTCCTGTTGCAAGTTCCACTCTTCTAATTCATGTAAATTTCATAATTCTAAATGCTTCAAATGTCGTGATATTGGACAAGTTCAGTCAGTTTGTAATGCTAATGTTCATCTTACTGCAATTAATATTAAGTCTTGTAATTCTGATTCTACTGAGTCGAGTATTCATGATGGTCATTTATCTTTATCAACGATTTCAAAAGACAGTGCAGAGTCATATGGCAGTTCAGAGTTAAATGAAATCCAGAATTCTTGTGAGACAACATTTCCTAATCAACCGATTTATCAGAATTCTCATGCTATTGTACCAAGTATGACTTTTCCTAATGATTCACATATTTCTAATGAAATTACTTGCAATTCTGAGGAAAATATGTTAAATGAACCTAATCATGATCGAAAACCTGATGTGGTTTGGATAGATGCTGATTTTTCTAACGATCCTACGCTCTGCAATGACAGTCCTGATGAATTTCATGAGAATATTTCAGAAGAATCAAATCCTGATGTCATATCATATATTACCTATCCTCATAATGTATTTAATCTTCGTGAAAAACCTGCCCAATGCGAAGCACGAGTACTAAGTGACCTCGAGTTTTATTATATTTCTAGATATTAATGATTTCATTACAAAACCGACATGCTGGTTGTATACAATTCCAGGTGAGTCTGTTCCGATTTCGTTTGTTAATTCCAATACTAATGAGCACTTTCTAGATACTACAAAGTTTTTATCTTATACAATGTCGGACAGACTCAGGATGAACTTAACAAGAAGACGTACAACCGATTACAAACACTTATACTTCTATTTAAGCTGTGGCGGATGTGGTGTTTGAATTAACTAATGATTCTTTTGTACTTGTTGAATGCTCGATTTCGAATTCTAAATACAGTACATTCGTTGTGCCTGTGTCTTCTTAATTCAATTGCGTTAATCCTGGAATTCCTAATTCATACTATAATTAGAATACTATATTCATGCAATATCGGTTATTCTTTAAATGATCTGTTAATAAAAACCACTTCAATACTAAAAAAAATATTGAGGCTATTCATCTGGTTTTAAATATTCAATCACCAAGGATCATTTAATACATTTAGGAAAGCTGTTAAATGTCACAGCAATTAAAACTCCAATCCATCTAACAATAATAATGAGATAAACATGAGACTAATTACTTTAGAGCGCTCTCAGAATAGTTTAATAATAACGTTTCTGACCAATAGACTGGATGACACAATTTATAATCCTACAGAAAGCATTAAATTTCTGTAGATTGAAAGTACGTCTTACAAATGAATGTTATTTGTCAAGAAGTCTATCTAGATCTAGGGTTTCCAATCAATTGATTTCACTAACCTAACAATTCAAATGACAGACTACTAGTCGTTACATTACCCCTAGATTAAAAATACTTTAATGTCTAGATAAATATAAAATTAATGATTTATCAATTAGAATAATTCAATATTCCAAGATATTTGAAACCCATTTAAACTATCACCATCAGAATTTTTATCATGAGTTTATAATACATTTTAAAAACTATAATACATGCTTCGTAGTTTCAGTCAGTCAGCCAGCTACAACGTAGGACCAGGCACATATATGCATCGGTACAAGTTGCCACACCTCATTAACACAACAAGATGGACACCGGGTTCATAAAAGTAGTTAATTCAGAGGTGGTAATATATATAAAAGAAAGATAGCAATAAGGATATAGTACAGGAAGAAAGAATTAGTTCATAGAAAGAAGCGATTTTAATCCCATAGTTTGAGGGAAGACAAAGAGTGTATACACCTACATCATTGTGATCGATTCTTAGCCATGTCACCAAGAGTCTCCAACCATTGGTTACGATAGTCACGTGGACCCCAACCAAGTAGTCTGCATCTTCTAACATGGCTCAGACTAGAAGTTAGTGACTTCAAGCACTGATACCACGTTTTGGTTTGGCCGTAGTTTAATCTAAAAAAACGTGTTTTTCAGTTAATTGGATGAATTAAAAAAAAGAACACAAACACAACCCCTATTTGACATTCAAAGTATACATGATCATATGGAAGCATAGAGTTTGATTTAGCAATCTAACTATCATACTCGTTCCAAGTCTTGACACCTTGAATTAGATCGTATGGACATGTACACTCATATATATATATATATATATATATATATATATATATATATATATATATATATATATATTTATATGCATTCGTTTTAAACAACAAACTGTACAACCCTAGATTTGATGAATAAATCTCTTATTATACATTAAATAATGATTTACGTGAGCAAATATTACTTAATCATATTACACGTTCTATATAACAATTACACTTACATTACATACATAAACAATGACCAATTTTTGATTGGTCAATTGATTTCTGCACACAACTATGAGTATCGATATATGTGGTTAATGAGAGTTCAATTACATATTACTACTTTGACAAGTACTATATATACCTAACCAAATCTCGTTATTCTCAGTAGCAAAAAAAGAAATAAAAAACAAACAAACAAGCATCAAAGACGAGGTATATATTCATTTCAGTTTATTCATTTCAAATCCCTAATACTGAGTTTCACATACACACACACAAACAACATACATTGACCTTTCTTCAAATGCTTGTAACTAACATAAATATAATTCGTAAATTGAAATTGTCATAAAGGTGTTCCATGAATTACAACGATTATTCTTGTTGATTACATATATATACTTATGTTGCTGTAATTATTCTTAGTTCGATTCAGTAAGTATACACACTTTTAAGGTGTTATATGTATGTTTAAAGATAATTGGTAAAATGCAAAAAACCAAAAACAAAAAGCAATTTTATTTTCATCAATATTGGGTCAGTGACCAGTCGATTTTTGTTGTTGTTGGTATTTTTCACTTGTTATTTTTTTTATTGAGATCACGAACCGATTGACGCTATACCACCTTTGGAAACTTGGAAGCACTGGACGGCCGTTTCGTCCTATTGTGTGACTCCTCAGCAGTGCGCATCCACGATCCACCTCACGAGATTCGAACCCGGGGCCTTCAGTCTCGTGCGCGAACGCTTAACCTGCTGGACCACTGAGCCGGCATTCAACGGTGATAGTGTCTAACATCAACCAATCCACGAAATTGCGCGACCATCTTCCATTGTACTGAGGTAGATACCTGTCTCAACCCGACATGGATTAGCTCCACTGGTCACGACTTCTCACTAGAACTCCGAGAATTCCCTCACGAAGCTAGTCACTAGTGAGCACATGTTGATTACTAGTATAGAGTTTGTGGAGATTAATACGTTTTTGATTGAGATCATGAACCGATTGATGTTAGACCACCACCTTTGGTTATTTTTTTGTAATACTCTAATACTTTGCCAACCAGTATAATACTCATGAAAAAACCTGCTTAATAATCGATAATCATAATCATATGGGATAAAAGATGATTACTGTGGAATTATAGGATTATAATTTGAATAGGTAATTTTATCTTTGAAATTATATTATATTACATTTTTATAAAACATGTATTTCCCAGTTTTGATAATGGGAGAACCATTAGTGGTAAATAAGAATGATTTGAAAGTTTCATCGGTATAACCGAGATCATCTGGAGAGTTCTTAAAAAAAAGAGGAAGATTCTTCAGCATTGTGAACTCATGTTCATAAATGGATATTAATTATAAAAATTTTTTGTTTCATTGAGATCATCATAATATAATAATATATTGAAAATCAGAATTCAGTGAATACTAGTATTTGACCATAGATATATTAGAAATATTGCTCGCATCTGCTGAGATCACCAGGTAAGTAATAGTAAGGTTAGATGCAGAGTGTCAGGGAATGATGGTAAATCAGTCGATGAGTTTGTTAATCTTCATCGACTGAGATGGTTGGGCCACGTGTTACGTATGCCTGAACACCGATTACCACGACGTGCAATGCTATCCGGGATTGGAGATTAAAATCGCTTCATATCTTTCTTTCTACGAACTAATTCTTTCTTCCTGTATACAATCTTTCTTTTATGTATTACCACCATCGAATCAACTACTTCTATGAATTCGATATTCATCATGTTGTGCTAATGCGGTATGGCAACTTGGACCGACGCACAAATGTGCATGGTCCTATATTGTAGCTAACTGAATGACTGACTGACAATACTACTTTATGAATTTAGATAATTGATAATTCATTGTTACCTCCTATTTAATGTTATTAATGAGACAAACTGATCTATTTTTCATGTTTTCATTCACTTTATATATCATAACTTCTATTAAGAAGTTTGTAAAACTCAATATCAATATGTTTACTGATTTTGTTTACTAAGGATCTCTTTTCTGACAATCTGAATCAATGTATCATTATTGCCATATGCAAATGTCGGAATAGCATGGATGCAAAAGAATCAAGTTGCCTACATAAAAGTTTTTTTTTTATTTTCTAAATGTTGATATTTGGCTTCGAAGTTTTTGATTAGTCTCTGCTAGTACGTAAGATCTTTTAGTGAATGTTCAAATATGTATTGCTTGAAGTTACAAGTTTGCTTATCTTTTTTTGAAAAGCGGTTATCAATTAAATCTAGAATACAGATTTTACCATATTCAGGGATTGTGTTAGGACCCGGGTTATACTCAGTAGATTAATTATTGCTTGATATGATGGAAAGAAAAGTCGATTTTTGATCGAATTACTCATTATGAGTTTTATTCAATATCACATCCGTTTTGATTCAACGTGAGGAACATGCAGTGTAGTATTTGATTATTTTCCCAGTATGATATTTTCTTCTGTATAATATACGATATTCTTGCATTCACTTGACATGATCTATGCTCAGTAAGCGATTTGTTATGACTGAGTATATGATCTAATCCTAATTATTAATCAAAATAGGTGTACTTTCGATATATAAACCAGTGTATTTTAGACGATATGGATTCGTCGTCGTCATAGTGTTTGGGGCTAATAAATCTTCACTTATACCAGTCTTGTGTTCTTACTTTCTTATCACGGGGATTGCCCGTGTTGCTCGTTCCGAGTATAAGTGATCAGTGTTTTTTTTCCAGCACAATAGTTTGTCAGATGAAACTACCTGAAATCTAATGCTCAAGATTATAGTTTAACGTGAATATTATATTTGTCACTTTAAGCCCTGATGTGTTATTTACCAAGTTACCATTTCATAATGTCCATTGACTTGTTTGATGAGTATATATGGTTTATCATTATTAATAAGAAAAGAAGATCAGTTAAATTAAGTTCTTATTGTCAAATATTTCTGAATGATTTTAAATTCCAATATTATTAATAAGGTTGGTAAATATTGTGACTCAGTTGACTAAGCATTAGATACTTGTATTTGAAGCTTTTGTTTCTATCATGTTGTTACGATTAGTATTGAAACATTCACTCATTCATACTTTGTCTTTAATGTAACTGATCGATATTGATTAACTGATTAACTAGTAATGCTAAAAACGCTTTCAGATATAGATGAAGTAGAAAAAAGGAATGAATCTCGAAGACTTAAACAGTTTGATAATTTTAACTAGAGATGTATACAAACTGAAGAAGCCTTGATAGAACTGCAATCAAGAGAGCCTACACTTGAAAATATTATACAATCACTTATAGTTATTCTTCAGTATTCAATAGTTATATTCATAGACATCAGTGATTCCAATTCACACGTAACATGATCCACTATTAATAATTTTGAGACAAAGGCAGACATTCTACATCTTCATCTGAACATTAAGAACATTTATTTTGTTAACCTACTCATTAGTCATTATCTTTATATTTAAGTTATGATTCCTTATCTACTCAATTTATTGATTTTTATTTATCAGATGTTTCAGTTTATTAGGCTGTTTAAATCAGTCAGTCAAACTGTAGTGAACGAGAACCCGGATAGGGAAAACCAATTTATTGTTATACGCAAAACTATACAGTGTATTTGTGAAATACAACAATTATACATTAAATACATTATTTGCACATGTTCTTTGTATTGTCCTTTACATATTTCATGATTCCTCTAATTCTTGTGTTATTTTGATTCCTCTCCGATTTCTCTTTTGTTCTCTTCAATTCAATACTCTGCTACCAGGTATTCTATTTCCGATTGATGTTACATACTACTTATTTCTATCAGTATAAGTAGCATACACCGTGAAATTGTTATCGTTTACCTATGTGTTGTAAAAACAATCATACATAAATGAATCACTTGAAGAATGGAGTAAATTGCAATGACATAAAATTGTACTTTAAGAATAAAATTCATAAATTAAGAATTCAAAATAATCATGTAAATATGATTAATGACCTTGTTCTAAACAATGGAGGTTCATTGTATAATAATCCTGTCATACTGAAATTGAATCATGTACCACGTTTCTGTTAATAATAATAATAATAATAATAATAATAGCTTTATTCAATAATATGAATTTTTTTGCACTCAACAATTATGGGCACCAATGGTATAACATTAGAATAAATACGTCTTCGTTATATGAGACTTGTGAATTTTTTTATAGATTAAATGTTGTACTAGTCTCAGTTCAATAACCAGTGTAAACAGTCAGATATTAGAAAGCTGTTTTATTCCTGTACGAGAATCTTTAGCAGTTCTACTAGGGATCTGGTAGTTTTTCATCAATCGCTTGCCACCTTAATCGTATTGAAATATAATACAGTTGAAACATAATATTAAATAACAAAAGTGGCGACTAAAGATGTGACTATGAAATTATCACTATTATATATATGCATATATCAGAAGAGGTTTTGTGGAGATTTTAGAAAGTTCACTGATTGAAATCATGAGCCAATTGAAGCTAGACCACCATGGAAAACCCGGAAGCACTGGACGGCCGTTTCGTCTCAGCAGTACGCATCCACGATCCTGCCCCCCGCGAGATTCGAACTCAGGACCTATCAGTCTCGCGCCAGGCTCCTAACCATTAGACCACTGAATTGGCCGGCATCTGACGGTGTTAATGTCTAACTTCAACCAATCCACGAAGTTGCACCACCGTACACCAGCCTTCAGTGAGTTGATATCTCACAACAGACCTGGTTGAACTCCACTGGTAACGGCTTCTCACTCGAACTCCAGGAGTATCTCTTGAAGTCAGTCACTAGTGAGCAGGTGATTATTATCAGAAGGAGTCTAGCTTCAACTGACATGATTTCAACCAGTGATGTATATATATATATATAACATGTGTAGTGTCATTTGTATTTGTTGTTTGAATCTTCCCATTGACATTTAGGGCTGCAACTGTTCAGTCTCTTATTATCATATGTGCATCCTGTGCAGATCTCATCAATATTGTCTTACGTCATAACAAATATTAGCAGAGATCAATGGTGGCTAACTGTGAAAACTAAAACGCGCATTTCGTCCTATTTTGGACTCATAAGCTGGATGTGCCTTACATCTAAGAGTTGATGCTCACTCCGTGAATCAAACTCCGTACCGTTCTCATTAAACGCTATCACGTACTTCACTTACCCAAGATCGTTCAAACATAGATATAGAAAGCAAAAAAAGGATTATTATTTCATAAGAGAGACTGTGTTTAATTTGAAGAATTAACATAGTTTTTAAGATTTGGTTCAATGAATTGATAATCTGAAAATAGACGAAATAACATTTAGTTACGTGAAGATTGCGTAACAAATATGATATTTATCACAAAAATAAGCACGATTAAAACCCTTTTAGAGTATGAATAACTGGAATATTTTAAATTAATAATTGATTCACCAATCATTGACATCAGGAACTAACTCTTTCACTTATTTATCCCCAACCATTTAAGATAAGTTTAAACCAAGATACTAGACAAACATCTCAACAACTACATATTCAATATCATATTCATGATCAAAATAAGAAAGACAGTTTTTTTCTTTTAAAGGACGAAATTTTCGTTGTTACCAAATATTATCCCTTTTGTAATTACTTAAACACGTATTATGACTTCATTGAACTTTTAATCATGACTATCATGAATGAAATGAATATGTTCACATAATAATTAACAGTTCTGAAAGCCTGTTTAATACTTTAATATTTAGAACGTGTATTTAGTAACATAAAATGACTTACTTTATAATTGTTTCAATTGTTTAATTATAAATGACAATTCAATATACTATTAGTTGTTTTATATAAAATGTTTATAACCTTTTGTACAGGTAACTATTCTTCTATATTTATTCTATGATCATTTAAGTGTTGATTACGGTGAGACCAAAATTTATGAATGAACCATTCATATATAAGATAATAGATTTAAGATTTTGGCGCAATATTCACTCATCCATTAGGTTAAATGAAGTTTTGGCATTATAGCTGATGTCATTTTGTGATGAAAACCCTAATTGTAAATCATCATCCGAATTCCTCACAATAATTTATAACCCTCGTTTGATCTTAGTCGTTAGGTGGATACTCAAAGTCAGTCCAGCGTCGCTCAAAGGTCGTTCACAAAGTATAGTCTCACCAAGTATTCATTACTATAATTAACAATATTATATTAAACAAAGAGTTTTGTATTATTATTATTAGTGGTTTTATTCAATATTATATTTTTGGTAAAATATAGAAAGTATTTCAGCACGTTTCCTTTTCTTATTTCTTCATCGATCTTTGCAAAATATATTAAGTGATTACCAGTTAGATGTTAGCAATTCAAGAATCAACATCTGAATAATGTATATTCTTTTCAATGCATATTGACATCTATCACAATGTCTCTGATTGTACTTTTTTGTAAGTTGCACGGTGAAAGATTGTAAAATTTCCATAAACGCGCCTAAATAGATTATACGATTCATAGATATAATGATGTGTTAAAACAAACTAAATACAAGAACAAGAGAAAGAAAGACTTTAAGTAGTGTAATCACCAAACATCTCCTTTGACATAGGACATTAAGTCGATACCTTTTAATCCTTCAAGGTGATTAGTAAGCAGCCAAACTCCAATCTTCTGAAGTTTGCTGAAGCCGTTGCTATCAGGCGTCGAAACCTGGTTTATTTATTCAAAAGGAGATGGTTATTAATCTTTTCTTGCCTTAGTGACAAAAATTCCTTCGCGACATCTTAATTTTTTTTAAACTCCCCCTTGCATTTATTACATAATTGGCTTTTATCCCAACTATCTTCCAAATTAATAATCTTATTTTATCAAGTGAACTCTACTCATTTTATTCCTATCAAGGTTTATTTGTTTCTAACCCTTTGAACTGTTGTCACAATCAATGTTGTAGAATGCTCTTTCATATAAGGTATATATTTAAAATATTGCTATGCTATACTACTATGTCTTCAATATAGCTTTCAACTAAAACCTTTCATGTAAATAATTTAAACCCATTATTTAATCATGATTTGAAATATCACAGGTTGTAAGCAGCTGACAAGAACCAATAAAATGAATTGACGCTATTCTGCTAAAACTTTTGTTCTTGCACTTTTCAACGTGATAAAGGGAACTATGTGTATGAAACTATAGACAGGTGACTTGTTGAGATATGTGTATATTAGGAACAGGTAATCCAGATATTCAAGTAGGCCATTGATTATTATCAAAGTAATATATATATATATTCACTTTGTATTGTTTACTTGTATCTTCCCATTGAGGTTTAAGGCTGCAATTGATCAGTTTGTTATCGGCATACGTGCATACTGTGCGTATGCCTCGATATTGCCTTAATTCATAAGCTTTTTGTAAGCAATGATGGATAGTGGCTAGCAGTAGAATCCAGGACGCGCGTTTCGTCCTATTTGGGACTCGTCAGCTGGATGTACCTGCATCTGTGTTGATGTTCACTCTGGGACTCGAACCCAGTACCATTCGCTTCAAACGCCATCGCGTTATCCACTCAGCTACTGAGTCCTGATAGTCACTTGTCTGTGCAATGGGGCGAATCTAAATTCACTTGGTGTCGTTCTACTTGTATCTTCCCATTGAGTTTCAAGACTGCAATTTAAATTCACCCCATTGCACAAGCAAGTGGCTCTCAGGACTCAGTAACTGAGTGGATAACGCGACGGCGTTTGAAGCGAATGGTACTGGATTCAAGTGCCGGAGTGAAAATCAACTCAGATGTAGGTACATCCGGCTGGCGAGTCCCAAATAGGACGAAACGCGCGTCCTGGATTCTACTGCTAGCCACTATCCATTATTGCTTACAAAATATTATATATATATATATATATATATATATATATATATATATATATATATATATATATCCTAAATATTTAAATATTCTACAGGTCTACTGACCACGTTTTACAATATGAACTATTAAAATGATTAAGTTAAAATATTCTTTTTTTATTAACGTGTTAATTCTTTAATACTAAATGTATTTCACGTTTCATCAATTAACGGTCAACGATTAGTAACCGGGTATTATTTTATGTACCTTTTTTTTAAAAAAATATTAATTTGAAGAAAGAAAACGAAACGTAAACAAATAAAATTTACTTTTTCATATCTTCTAGTCAAATCAATCAATTAAGTATCAACTTGTGAACCATACATTTATATAATAATAATGTTATCAACTTGGCAAACTAAGACTAAAAAACCTATTTGTCGTTCCAAATCATGGAAGAATGAAAAACACTGTAAACTATTTCATGAACATGATAAAAATAATCATGAGATTGTACAAATATCTAAAAGAGCATCAAAATCTGTTACTATATTACCTTATCGATTAAAAAATTCACAATTCAATGATATACAATTTCAATCAAATTTACATTGTATTGATCATATAAAACAAAATTTCCATGATGATCTATATTCATCTGAATCCATGTCACCTAGTTCAACATTAACTTCTATAACACCTATGACATCACCTTTATATTATTCAAAATTTCGTAATCATAAATTATTTACAAGTGAAAAAATGGAAGGTGAAAATTTATCGTCAACATCATTATCATCATCGACAACAACAACACCTTCACCTCTACCACTACCACCACCGCCACCACTACCACCGTTATCGAAATCATATTCATCTAATGGACATTTTTTTACACCAAATCAAATATTATGCAATAATGAACATCTTAATTTATCTATGAAAGATAAGTGTCAAATAGATTCTTCAAATGGTATTATTAGTAATAGTGAATGTACAGGAAATTCATCATTCATCTACAATATTAAATCAATCTTCAATCGGCTTGTTGACAACTTACGTAACAGGAATAATCTTAGTCTTAGTAATAGTATCAGTAATAGTAATAATAGTGTTAATAATAACAGTAATAATAATAGTAATAATGGTAATATTCCGAATACAGTTAAAATTAATGCAAACGGTGATAAAATATCAACAGTAAAATCGAATAGATTACAGATATCATGGTTGACAAAATCCACTGCTCAAGAGCAAAATCGTGTCCAACAAGTGTATACACCAACTTCAACTTCCGTTACCGATGATGTTCCTACTGATATGGCTAATGTTAATTGTTCTGATGTATTTGGGAGATATAGAAAATGTAATTCTTATAACAGATCAAGAGAAGATCAAATTCCTGACAGTATAAACATTCATGATCAAAATAATGAATTATGCAATAAACAAAACCTTATCATTGGTAAGTTCGTCCCTTGTTTTTAGTTATATACATGAGTAAATTATACAGTTTTTCCAACTATCCATGTATATGATAAATTCGTTTCTTTTAATTTGACCTAATTAAACATAGAGTTTTATGAGATCGAGTATAAGCATTGAATATATTATGTTCCCGGATCTATCGACCAGTGTTTGAAGACAGGGAAGACTGCGAACACATGTGAGAATATGATATTAAAATTACAAAGTGTATGATAATTTATAAACCAAGCACCCTATTTATGGCCATAAATGTTCTTGACAATAATGACAAACTTAAGAAAATGAAGGTTAAATTTTCTAGGCATTGATTACATTGTTCAGTGGAAAATTACATGTTGTATTAGTCAATCAAATCATTTATTAAAACAACTAGTTCAGTGATAATATTTTAACTGTGTCACTGGTACGGGAGAATTCAATGAATCGAAGGTACGTAAGCTTTTTGAGTTTACAAATATACAACTGCTTACAAGGAATTCAAAACTTCCTACTCTTCATATCAATAAACATAAGACACTGTTTATTATAATTTACTAAAAAAGCCTAATTAATAAGTCATGAAAACTCAAAGTTCCTTTTCATTTGACAGATAAATCACATTACCCTTTAGTTATGATATATATATTACATGTTTACTAAAAGGATGAATTCAATTAATGAGTGAGTAGTATAAAAAGATTTCAGAGTTGATCATGTGATGCTTATTGAGAATAATCAATATAGCATCACAAAAACATGTTATACATGGAAACTTAAAAAATGTTCATCAACAAAGATGGATAGTGGTTAGCTGTGGAACACAGGATGCGCGTATCGTTCTATTTAGGACTCGTCAGATAGATGTACTTGCATCTCCGAGACTCAAACCCAATACTCTTCACTTCAAGTGCCACCGCGTTATCCACCTAGCTACTGAGTAGGGTGAACGCGCGTCCTGGATTCCATTACTAGCCGCTATACATCTTTACTTATAAAACTTGTGACTTCAGGTAATATCGAGGCATTCCGCAGAGGATATACATATGCCAAAAAGTGACTGATCAATTGCAGTCTTAAAAAACAATCAGAAGATACAAGTAAAACAACACCATGTGAATTAAAAATGTTCGGTTTTTAGGAAACAAACTGAAATTGTTTAGTTTTCAGATCTTAACATTGACTATTATTAGGTTTGTTATCCAATTATATTGATCTGAGCTGCGTTGCTCTGTTATTGTTCATAACGAACAGATACAGATCAGTTCTGTTGTTCGAGATGGATTCTTTGGTAAAGCAAAATAATAATAAACGTCAATATTCAGTATTCATACACTTCAAAAACAAACAAAAGAAACATGTTTTAAATATAATATGCTTAAGAAACAAAATACTTGTCTATCTAACAATCGTATGCGTACTAGTGACTTGTTTTTAAATGTATTTCTATAATTTTCATTGAGTTACCATGGTTTGTGAAATGAGTCAAGTCATAAGAAAGACGATTGACCAGTTAATCGGATCAAATGTAGTTTGTATGATGCTAATAATTTAACTAAAGTTCAAAATATGAACTTTTTAATTTCTACTCACGGGTATGGGGATGTGATGCTTACCATAATGTACAAAATCTGGATGTATGTTTATCCTCATAAGGTCATAGATGAGTATTTTCTTAATGAGGTTCATTTTGGGACAAAACAATTACCCAGTAACTATACACTTTTGTTATTCCTTTACAAAAAATTATGTCTTAATAGTCATATTTGTTGTGCAATACTGAAAAACTACAATACGATTCTAAAACTGGAAGTTATAATCATTCCATTCATGTATACATCATGTGATCACACTCAACAAAGCACATAATTTTAGTTCATTGTTAAAGAATTCAAAAGCTTATGCTTACTTAATACTTACTATTATTCAATACTGATCTGATTTAGATCTTGTACAGTACACAATAAGAACTAGTACACTAGTTTCTGATTAATATAAAGGGATAAATAGGTTAGATAAATATATACAACAAATTAAGGAACACTAATTTATGTCGGGATGTTTCTTGAAAAGCATTATGTCATTCATTTAACTGTGAATGTTTGAAACTGTGTTTCAGCAACTATAAATCCTAAATTGATTTGTGAATATTTATCAGAAATGAAAATTCAATCAATTTTATTCACAAAGGGGTTTTTGTGGATGTGATAGTAATTTAATAGTTGAGATCATGAGTCGATTGAGACTAGAACATCATGAAAAACCTGGAAGCACTGGATGGAATATTTGAAGTAAGACATTAACGATAGTGGATGCTGGTTCAGTGGTCTAGGGGTTAAGCGTTCGTGCACGAGATCAATAGGTCTTGCGTTTGAATCACGTGTGGCATATATATCCACTCTACTGTAATGTATAACTAATTAAGTCATTTTAATCCAAATCTTAAAGAAATTACATCATCTGTGCTAGCCATCATGATAGGGCTAACTAAATTAGAAAGTTCTGCTTAATTTTTCTTGAAATAATACTTTAACAAAGAATTGGTGAGTTATGTAATTTCAGGATCAAACTAGTCATTGAATTTGAAACATTTAGTCTGTCTAATTTACGTAGTATAAAGGAAAAAAACTAAAGTTACGGCGCAGACATAAATTTTGATTTTCATTTTGGGAAGATAATGTTTTTCTTATTTTTATATGAAGATGTGTATGGATTAAAGACAATTATCTGAACTAAGAAAAGATGGATAGTGTTTAGCAGTGGAATCCAGGTTGCATGTTTCGTCCTATCTGGGACTCGTCAGATGGATGCACCTACATCTTAAAGTTGATGTTCACTCTGGGACTCGAACCCAGTACCGTTCGCTTTAATTGCCATCGTGTTATCCACTTAGCTACTGATCCCTGATTCTATCGCTTGCCACTATCTATCTTTATTTAAAAAGCTTGTGACTTAGGGCTATATCGAGTTAATCCCCACAGAATGCACATATGCCAATAAGAGACTGATCAACTGCAGTCTTAAATAACAATGGGAAGATACAAGTAAACCAACACCAAGTGAATTTAATTATCTCAATTATTTATAACAGTTATTATAAGAATACTTTGAAAGTAAAGTATATTGCTATTGGATATGAAGTTAAATAAGTCTTTAATGGGATGATACGAAGTCGTAACTAATGTTTATCTTGATACATCACCACATGAGCTATCCGCATAGACTTACTGATGGTCATTGAGAATAAGTGAAAATAGGAATATCAATAATATACATAGTAAAGTTATACTATAGTAATGGAATAATCAGACTTAGGATGTCAACTCATGAATTTTTGTTTGCAATTCAAAATGTAATGACTGATAGCTTGTTCTTTATAAAGATTTAGTTCTTAAGATGGTTAAAATAGGTAAACATGTCATTACACAGTGAGTATAACGTTAACTAAATGAAGCAATTACTTGTTTTGTAGATTGTGCTCATCAAACATATTTGATGCGAATCAAGACGTAATCAATTAGGTTTGTGTATTATGTCCTATTTAATAAAGAAAAAAATCATCTGTTTATGTTTATTTGTGTTACAGTATTTGTACTGATAACTGAAAAGCATATTGATGTCTTTAAAAACGTGGTTATAATTTTCAGGTTGTCCTTCATACTCATCATTTCATTGACTTCAGAATCAGTGACCACAGAAATAATGGTGAATATTAAACAGCTGTCTTTGACTTTATATGGGCTACAAAGTTGTAATGATCTAAAGTCATAAAGAAAGGAATTTAGCATCGGACCTTCATTGATTTAAATAGGGATGAGTTTATCGTGGACATTAGTAGTTATATTTTTTTATACTTTTCACTCGAAGTTGTCAGTGTAATATCTCTTCACCATATATTGACACAGATTTATCAAATTAAACATGGCACTATATATTATCAATATGAATGCAGTGACTTTACTTTGGATTAGTCTACTCGGCAGAATAATCTTTTAAAACATTTCTAACTGGAACACATTAGGAAAATTGGAGTAAACCTCAATTCTCAAACACTTGTAATAATTCAAATGTTGCGTTTGCTGTGACTTAGAATGATGCGCTTGTTAAATGTTGAAGTACCATAAATATTACTCTGATTAAAAATTAAACCGTTTTCCAAAATTTGGACAATTTTCTCGCAGACATCGGATGGTGTTCACACACAATTCGAATTTTGAAGTGCAATTTAAAAATAGCTTAGTAAAATATTCCATTCATTCGTGAAGTTCGACGTATAAATTCAGCTAGGAACAGAAACAGATTATAGTAGTCTGTTCTGAACTTACTAACTAACTAACCTACTTACGCCTGTCATTCCCTGGGAAGGAGCATAGGCCGCCCACAGACATTCTCCATCCAACTTTATCCTGGGCAATCCCTTCCTTCTTTCGATATCTGCTTCCGATTCCGAACGCAATGTGTTTCTTGATCTTCCCCTCTTCCTGTCCTATTCATGATTCCAAGTTAGAGCTTGATTCGTGATGCAGTTTGATGATTTCCGTAATGTGTATCCTATCCACTTCCAACATCTTTTCTTAATTTCCTCCTCAGCTGGAAGCTGATTTATCCTCTCCAACAGAAGGCTGTTGCTGATGGTATCCGGCCAACGGACACTGAGTATCTTGCGTAGAAAACTGTTCATAAATACTTGTACATTTTCATTGATGATTGTGTTAGTTCTCCACGTTTGAGCTCCGTATAGTACAACTGTCTTGACGTTTGTATTGAAGATTCTGACTTTGATTTTGATAGTCTGTTTTAGAAACAACTATAAATTAGAAATAGTTTACGACAAAATTCTAAAATAGTACATATCCCTTGTAGATATTTCACTTTAATTGATATTTGAAACATTATAAATTAATAAATCAGGTAGCCGAACGCTTTTAACTGATTCACTAATTAATTCCAGGTTCCCAGAAAGTTCCTTCATTTGAGTTCGAAACCGAATTCATAGATATGAAGTACTAAAAATTATCATAAGTTTATGTGGCTTTGATGTCACAGAATCTTCTGTTAATATACCAAAATTAGTAACGAAATTCACTACTATAGCATACAAGCGTTTATCTAGAACTCTCTGGACAGTAGCTGTTAAACATTGAGTAGACTGAACATTTCCACGCTTGCCTATGCTTCTGAAGTCGTCCTAATGGAAGTTTATGAATGTTCTCAATATAAACAGTAAAACTTTATGGTTTAATTTTTTTTAAAAATACATTACTGATATCTTTACCTTTTGTTTACTACATTGAATTAAGTGAATTGTAAATTATGTCAAATAAATAGGACAGAATATTCCATTTACAAAATATACTGGTATTATTTCTAGAAACTAGGTTATATTCTCTATAATAATTCTATTATGTATACACTTAAATTAATTCATTTGTTGTCTTAAACTTTAACATAGTTTCCTTTTCATAAACACAGATCAACTATGAAAATAGTGCAGAAGATTTGTAGTTCAGGTGGATGATTTTGGTGGAGTTTTGTTCTTTGAGCTGGATGGTTTGATTGGGGAGCTTTCATCGTTCTTCTGAACGATATCATCAGCACAAACTTCGACCTGAAGTTCAGAAGAACGATGAAAGCTCCAAACTATCCAGCTCAGAGAACGAAAATCCGCCAAAAATTATGACAATAATTAAAATGAATTAGTTTAGGGATTATAGATATTGTTCATTCTCTTTTTGTTTGAGAGATGCACCTCAGTGAGTTCTACATTGTTTGATTTAAGATTTAAAAGATTATCGGATCAATGTCGTATGAGATTTAGCTTATTATATTTCTTACCATCATTAATTTATCTTACAAAAAAGATAAACAATGTCTTAATCTTTATTCTGAATGTTGACCATAATGAAACGCAAGGGATACTTTTTTTAGTAAATGTACAGATTATGAATAAATATCCTTCAGCGAATACGGAATAATTGAGTGCCTAGAGAAATAAAGTATAAAAATATCAGTAAATTTATACATACTAAAATAATCGTTTAAAGATCCTCCATTATATTAAAAGACTACCATTTGAATTTCACTGGTTGAAATCAAGAGTCAATTGAAGCTAAACCACCATGGAAAACCTGCGAGCACTAGACGGCCGTCTCGTCCTAGTATGGGATCACCCAGCAGTGCGCACCCACGATCCCGCCCCCCTCGCGAGATTCCAACACAGGACCTATCAGTCTCGCGCGAAAACGCTCAACCATTAGACCACTGAGCCAGGCGGCATCCAACGGTGTTAATGTCTAACTTCAACTAATCCACGAAATTGAGCGACAAATTCACCATTGTCATCAGTGAGTTACTATCTCACAACAGACCTGGTTGAACTCCACTGGTCACTGCTTTCTACTAGAACAAATAAAGTATTCATTGATGAACACTATGAAAAAAAATCAAAAATTAGTCAATTATTATTACTTGAAAATATTTAATCTTTAATTCTGATTGTCAGTCGGTCAGTCGGTCAGCTACAGCAGCTAACAATAAGTGACTAATCAAAATATGATATTGTACTATTACGCGAATAAAATTATGTTTCCATATTAATTTTACATTAATCAAAACGGTAATGAGAACTTATAAACAACTTGTTCACATAGGTGACTTGACTAACTCCATTATGATTTAATTGTTATCCACAACTTTTGATTAAGCTTAAAAACATTTATAACTTTACACTGTGGACTAACTTCAATCAAAGAACGATTGGAAAACAAAAGATACTCAAAGCCTGCTTCATCCGTGGCCCGACCAGGAATTGAACGCAAGTAGTTTATGCCTAGCAGTGAGCACTCAATATTCAAACCATTCAGTTGGCTAATAACTGTTTACATCTCTAACATTGTTCAATCAAGGATTCCTTACAATTGTCAATACATGTAATATCAGTTCCAGGATAATGTTGGAAACTATGTTGTATTCATAAGTTTGTAAGTGTCTTTACCAAGATTTGACTTGATAATTTCATATAGATTAAGCCTTGAGTAGATCGTTATAAATAAAGAAATGTATTTGTAACATTTCAATGAGTCAAAAAATCAAGTTCACTTCTATTTGATGTCTGAATTGATGATACTGATCAGAAGAACAATAAAAGTTCCATGACCAAACTATTTAGCTCACAGAACAAAACTCCATCAAAAAATAGTTAAGATTTAAAGTAAAGATAAGGAAGAGACTTATTTATTTTGTAAAAAAAACAGTTCCAGCATTGTTTCATAGGTAGCTAGTGCTTTCGATGTTTTAAGGATATGAATATGAAGAAACCAACTAAATGTTGAAGGACAGAAATCTTAACCGCTTCGCTGTTCCCATTCTACAGTTGCACTACAATAAAAGTCTTGAAAGAAATTTTACTAGTTCTAATAAACCTATGTCATTGCCATACTCTACTTAATTGCTTTAAGCTGAAATGATTTAAGCGAACAAATTAAATCAATCAAATCATATTATACTGTTCCTTTTGTTTTATTCCGAACAAACCTATTAATGAATTTCTTGGTGTATAGTTAGTTCTACTTTTAATTGTTTTAGTAGTACATTTCTATTACATCATTTTAATATTTTCATATTATACTGATGACCTTGAGAGACTTATCAACCAACGAAGAAACACTATTTTGTTATTAAAAAAAACCAAAAGAACAATAAAATTACAATGCAGTAATGATTTCCAAACGATCAATTAACCTTTACATGTTAAATTACTTACCATGGTAAGGGAAAATGGCTAGGTTTACATATAAGGAATTAAGCTATTGTTGTGAACTAGAGTTATAATGTGTTGGGATATTCGGAGAAATATCCCAAAAATTATCTTGTTAAGTCTAATGCTATCCTTGGACTTGAAATAGCGTCATTTTCCTGTTGGCTAAATATTGTACAAATGTTATCTGCTATTTTATGGTCCGTTGTGGTCTGCTTGATTGGTATATAAACAGAGTATGTTTGAAATATAATGAACACACTTGTGTTCTGGACTTATCTGGCTGGGCTAGGAGGAAAGTAGGGCCAATTAGAAGTCTAGACTGCTCGCACGTGTTTTCGCGTCATTGGTTCGATCGATAAGTCACTGCTCCATAATCAGTGGTTACAAGTTATAACATAATGATACATTGTTTTCGTCATCAAATGGCATCATCCATAACATAGTGATGATTTGTAACTCGTTCTTTAACAGGCTTAAAGAATTTAGTGTTGATATTTAGAGTTCGGAGTCATAGAGGAAAAATAATATCTAGCTACACTGATACCTTTGATTATGCACTGAAAACATAAAGTACCTTAGCCCACAATTTGCATCAGGAGCAATTATTTCATGTATTTTAGGTTGAGCACCACGTTACAATTACAGTTTAGTTGCGTCGAAGATATTTGTTGTATTTATTCGAAGTATTTTAAAAAGCAAATATTACCGATTTTTATTTAGGTAATGGCGACATGAAAGCTATCTTTCTATGTACAAAAAACCATGAGGCGCTATCTTAATTTTAAGTGATTTACTCTAGGTTGTCAGCGTAATATATCTTTACTAACTTACGCCTGTTAATCTTAATGGAGCAAAGGCTTCCTAGATGTCTACTGTATCCCGTGCTTCCCTTCAGATGTTGACGTCTTCATGATCCAGTCGATCACCAGGAGAAAGAAAAAGGGTGAGAGTAAGCAACGTTGCCTGACACTGTAGCGTTTTTTCAGCGAGTTAGTTCTCCACGGGATGAGTGCGCTAATCCTATCCCCAACCTTCCTCCTTTATCCGGGCTTGGGACCGGTAGTAGCCCCCGGAGGGACTCTAGGCGGAGTAACATATCTTTACCATATACAAATTAAATGTTTTACTGTTTTAAACTTCAAAGTAGCTTGAACCAATTCCGAAGAGAGAATCATCGATACATTATTTTATTCTGTTGTTGAGGTTTTTACATGCACAAATTAACTTTTAGTTTTGATGCATATTCTAGTAAAATGGGTCTTCTAGTGACATTATACAAGTGAGTTTAAAATAACCTCGACAAATCTAAAACTACATTTACCCTATCACAATGTAGTTATCATAAGTGGACAGTTTGTAAAGGAAAGATAATAGGATTACCAAGGGTTCAGAGATTTTACACCATAAATCAATCGAACAAATATCTAAGCCGGTTTTTCTATACGCAAATTGGAAAAAAAATCTTCTTGAAGCTTCATGAAGACAAACAAGAGTCCCTATACTGTCCGTGGAGAATGTTCAAGTTTAGAATTAGATAAGTAACGTTATGTCTTGTGAATTGAGTTTAGATTGGTTATAATTAAGTGTTTGGCAAAAAGGTTGATTGAGTTGTTTGATACATTCGATTTAGGCAGAATTGAGCATATGATATCTTAAATACTATCATTTCTACTGTACGATGATAAAATTTCTGCTTTCCTTATAATTTTATGTATTCTGATCACTATACAGAGGTAGCACTTCTGACCGCCCCAAAATGCCCTGGTATGGCCGAGAGTGGGGTGAGCCCGCCTTCCCTCTCGAAATGCTCTGACACGGCCACGCGTATACAGCCTCTGCCAGGGAAGTCCTACTCACTGCATTCTCGCGGAGCGGGGTGTTGTTTACGACATGGAGAGTGCACCGAAGGGAGTTGGAAAACACTGATTCAAAACCAATGGTGCACATGGGCTCCAGTATCCTAAGGGAACAAATGGCGTATGAAGCAGTCGTTGGTCACCGGCTACCATGATACTGCATCTCCTTACGTTGTTCCACTGCCTTGTGGATCAGGCCTTCAGGTTGAAGGCTCCAGGTATGGAACTCTAAGATAACCACCTGCTTCGGTTTGGGCACCCGGGCCCTCACATAAATCGAATGATTTATGTGGCGTACATCTATTCGGTGCCTCCTTGTACCAATGTTTATGGGTTTAAAAAAATAAAAGCTCTTCTGACCATTCTACATGATATTCAATAAAAAATCAATCATTTTTGAATTTTGCTCAAAAACTCTAAGGTCGTTTGTACAGTTCTGCTTGCCTGTGATTTTCACATGTATTCTCTTTCTTCTTTTCTCTATAGATAATGTAAATAAATTAAATAAATCTGAACCTACTACACAAACCCAATATACAAATACAACTAAAGATGTAATTCAATCTAAAGAGAACAAGCCAGGACAACCATATAGTATATCATGTTTTACAAATCACTCTAATTGTTTTGGTCATATTCATGAATTGAATCAATCAAAAATCTATCATAACAATAATCAACTTTATCCATGTAATTCAATGTGTAAACATGATCATAATCATTCTAATAATGAAACTAGTTTATTAACAGATAGTTCATCTAATTTCAATCAATTGAAGTCTAATATGAAGATCAACAATAAACTACCTTATAGAAGTAGTAATACATTTCATATAAAATCATCAAATATTGATCATCGAAATAAATTAAAACATACTACTTATTCTCATCATCACTATCTTAAACATTGTCCATCATCATCATCATTAACTCCACATTCTATACCAGTTCATCGAATGATTCATTCAACTCCACCATTTACATTGAAACATTTATCAACTATACGGAATATGTATGAACAAAATGAATATTCTACAAAAATTGATAATAAAAATTATATAATTAATAATAATAATGAATTATCTAATAATGAAGATCAATCTGAATCAGAATTATCAACATCATCATCAGCAGCATCATCATCATCAGCAGCATCTCAATTAACATCATTTGATCGTCCACGTTTTTATAGTAGTAATATGATTTTATTAAAACCACCAAATCATCATTCACATATGAAATTAAAATATATTACAGAACAAATTCTTTTAGCTAAATCAATATTTGATGAAAATCAATCTAAAAAAAGATCAAATTCTTGGTCAGTTCATCGTGGTTTTAATCTAAACTCTTGTAAGATTAATGAACATTTATTTAAAATGAATTACTCCTTTAATATGATATATATATATATATACATAGTAGTCAGATGTCGTTTATGCAACAATTGAAAACGTGGTGATCAGTGTTACAAGTTATCAAGTATTTTCAACAGTTGAGATCATGAGTAAATTGAAACTAGATTCATGATCTCAACTGTTGAAATTACTACAATCTCAACAAAACCCGTTCTGACACTAATCAACATATGCTCACTAGTGACCGGCTTTAAGAGGTATACCCTGGAGTTCTAGTAAGAAGCAGTGACCAGTGGAGTTAAAACAGGTCTGTTGTGAGATAGTAACTCACTGATGACAATGATGGATGGGTTATTAAGATTCAGATTTGTGTAGTAAAGACAGAAGGCCTACGGCCTATCTTATTCTTTTTCTAGTATGCTTCTGTGAGTGTCCTGTCTTCTCTTGAAAGTGTCAATTGAAGGTGCGGACACCACTGCTTTGGGTGGCAGGTTCCAAGTATTGATGACTCGGTGTGAAAACCTGTATGCCACGGGTATTTTGTTCGTTCTTGGCATTTATACTCGCCTGCTATGTTCTCTATGGTGTCCCGATCTAGTGGGAAGAAAAAGAGAGAATAAATTGGGTCAACAATCATTTCTCAGTATTCTGTACATCAAAGTTAGACTTCCCCTTAATCTGCGATAGGACAGAGTAAAGAGGCCAGCTTTTCAAGCCGCTCTTTGTATGGTAAACCCCGGAGTTCTGAAATTGCACGGGTAGCTGCACTCTGTACTTTTTCTAGAATATCCGAGTCACTTTTTAAACAGGGGCTTGCAGCCTGAACGCAGTTCTCGAGCTTAGTTCTCACTAAGGTTGTGTATACTGTGGTGAACATGGTAGTGTCTAACTTAGTAAATGTCCGTTTTAAAGCTCAAAAGGTTCTAAAAAACCCCTCAGCTGTGACCTCCCGGCAATGGGCCGTCATCTTAAGATCATTACTCACTGTCACCCCTAGATCCTTATGAGACCGAACTACGGGTAATGACACATCCCCTATGTTGTACTTATTAACCTTTGAATCTCCCAAGTGCATGTAGACACACTTTTCCGCGTTGATAGGCATCAGCCACTCTTTAGACCAGTTTATCATATTATTTAAATCTGTCTGAAGAGTAAATGCGTCTTTGTCTCCAGTTATTACTCCCCAAATTTTTACATCGTCAGCGTATAATAACATTGGAGGCTGTACTATACTTGTAAGATCATTAACGTACATTATAAAAAGTAAAGGACCTAGGACGGAACCTTGGGGTACTCCACTTAGTACTGGTGGATTGTTTGAAGTTAGACAATTACACCGTTGGATGCCGGCCGGCTCATGGTTCTAATGTCTAAGTGTTAGCGCGCGAGACTGATAGGTCCTGGGTTGGAATCTCGTGGGGGGTGGGATAGTCGATGCGCGTCGCTGAGGAGTCCCACAGTGGGACGAAACGGCCATCCAGTGCTCGCAGGTTTTCCATGATGGTCTAGCTTCAATTGACCCATGATCTCAGTCTCCACAAAACCCCTTGTGATACTAATAAGTATTTCACAGAATGCATATGTTTCTATTCAACCTAATTATGAATCCGGAACAGTTCTTTGATAACAATCAGAGAAATTATTTTTCTCGCTGTCGGAAACAAAACTCCATGGAAAAAAATCAATTCATATTATCCATACCTTTTATGAAGGATATTATAACTGAGTTACTCTAGACATAGTTTGCCTTCTAATATATACTAGAGCAACAAAAAATCCAGTACGTTTTGGGAACATAGCATCATAATATCCTACACTAATCATTTGTAGAACATTACCGTTCTAATCAGATGTTTTAAATTCCCGCCGTTGTATTCCAAATGGTATCCTATTTAGGTACACATGGATTGCTTTAAGCATAGGAAATCATCAGCACGTTTACTCCCTTGTGGATATTGTCAGTTAGATTTTGCTCCATTTCTATACTGATGCTCAAAATCAGATTCGAACCCACTAGTTATTGTTTTGAAAGGTCAGCGAGGGAGTCTAAAATGTTCGGATAAACCACAGTGACTTAAAATGATCTCCACAGTGCGAAGTCATTTTTAGACAATCAAAGGTCATTCTATAAAGTGACCATTTTCTAGTAGAAAAAATAATACAAAGTTATAATGAGATTCGAAAATTTTGTAGAGTTAATAGACATCCCTGAGATCCGAAGTCAAAAAACTTACAATGTAAATAAGTAATAAAACAGTTAAGAAGAATTCCTTTATCAGTGTTTATACTGGAGATAGTTTTTCAGTCGTAATCATACTGTCTTAACTGTCTTTGCATAAACTAATCATAACCTCTAATTAGCTTCATATTCTTACTACAGTCTTATCAAATGGACTCATATTGAAGATTATTTTGATACCTGATTGGCTTGTGTTTATACTTTTGTCCAATTGTCTCAACGTTTTTTCACTAAACTACTGATTCAGGTAAGTCACTAACTAGTTCAGTTGGTAATATGTGTAAGGGTTCGTAATTTCTTGCTATTAATATCAAGGACTTCAATAGAACAGTCTCTGTTGGTAAATATTCATTTTACTGCTAACCACAATCCAAAGAAACTGACAAATAAATGAAGATATCAAAGAAATCCTATCAGAAAGCATATACCTCGATAAGAACTGATCGATTACAGTCATTACTATTATCGGTTTAAACATAAGAATCCTTGCATAAGAACGATTCAGTCCTTTTGTTTTAAAAATCAAGTTTTTATTTGTGATAATGATTATTTAAAATTGTTCCAAAGAAGACTGAAATGTATACAGTCATTTGTTTTCTTCTCAAAAATTGTTTTTTCCAGACAAATGTGAAAGATCGAAAAATCTGGAAAGTGAAGATGAGTTTAGCATAGACGGAACTGGAAGGTAGCTACTTGCTTTAATATTTTTAGTGCTATTTTTATTTTAATATATAAGGGATAAGTAATGAGTAACTTTTCATCAGATTTTGACGTATATGTATGATAACTTAAAATCTATATGATTTGTATCATCGTTGAAGATAGATTTTTAGACAACTGTTAATTTTCACAAAACGTCTATGGCTACATGTCAACACACTGTAACTGACTACCATTAAATTTAATACACTACCATGTTCAATCACTTTGATTATTGGTCATAGATCAACATCATCAACAGAACAAATTCATTTTGTATTGTTTGTTTGAATCTTCCCATTAATGTTTAGGGATGCAATTGATGAGTCCCAAATATGACGAAACGTGCGTCTCGGATTCCACTGCAAGCTATCATCCATCTTTGCCTAAAAAAATACCCAAATCTTTACTTGATCATACCTTCTGACATAACGCCTCTGACTGTGAAGCCGGGTGAAATGGGATCGAATCCCTCTGGGAGCATCTGTTCCCTCAAGATTACAGATACACCTTGCTGATGAGTGCCAAGTAGCATGAAACCTAGGTTCAGAGTTTCCTGTTGACTACCTCCAACCATCATCGCATCTCAGGACATGACCCAGAGTGGATCCTAAAAAGAGAATGTAAAACAGTTATTGGTTCAATACAGAATTACCTAGTCAACTCTGAACACGACGCTTCTAAGAGTGTCTTCCGTCAAAATTATCTTTAAAATCAAAGGAACTAGATAGAAAGAAGGTTGAATCAAAAATATGTGCACTGTTGAGGAGTTAGTAATCTGTTAATTCTAGCCCATATTCAGTGTGCAAAATCGATACATCCAACCTTTTATCCTTCTTTGACCCTAATTCTCTTCTGTAGGATGTGTTGAGTTTTTTTTGTTGAATTTGTGTTTTGTAATATTGAACTGTAATCTTAAAGAGAGCAAGAACAAAGATTGCTCTCTTTAAGATAATAAAGGGAACTATGTGTATGAACTATAATCGGTTATTATTATCCCTTAATAATTTTTCATGATTATTATTATTAACCCGAGATTCTAATTATCAAATGAGGTTACGTAATAATCAGGATGTTAGATCAAAATAGAAAGATGAAAATAATTTACGGGTCAAAATTATGAAAGATAATTGTCCACTTGACAGATATGAAGAAATAAAACGAAAAACTTAAAGGTCATAATAATAACTGAATAATAATCATGAAAAATTATGATGAAATCTTTCCTTCCATTCTATCGGCATTTACCATATAATTATAAATATGAATGTACAGTTTAAGTAAATGATGTAGTTTAAAAGAAAATTTTCTTCTCTGAATTGTCTTAATCTTCATAAGATATTCAATAAATTCTTTATAAGGTAGAGTATTTGTAGTGTGCTTTGGTAGGTCTTGAGTTCTATCCCTGTGGGGTTTTAGGGTACAGAGATCTGAGATGCCATACACTATAATGAAACAGTCATTTAGTGCTTCCTAACTGTGTAGTGAACGAGAACTTAGGTGAAGAAGATCAATTCAATACTTGATAAAATACTGCATAATGTCCTGGTGAAATATGAAAACCATACATTAAGTACTTCATTTGCAAATCCTCCATCAATTGTCTCTTGCACACTTCATCGTTCCTTCATTCGTGTTGTTATTGCAATTACGATCTGTTTACCTTCTGTTGCTAGACATTCCACTTCTGATTGGTGCTACATACTACTAACGTCAAACACACAGTAGTTTGGTTTACAGTATTAAAGCACTTGTTTCATTTTAATGACCATTTTTTATTGAATACCATTCCAATTAAGTGTGTACAGAAGGACGTTATACATTTAGTGGTCAACATTTAACTTCAAATAAGTAGAAGAATATTTTTGATGGAATAGCTCTATGGAGATTATTTTATTCTGTTGGTGATACTTATCTGAAACTGGTCTCATTTCGGGTACCATTAAAAGTCAGAAAGTGCTGGATAAAAATGAGGCTATTTAATAGTACATACTCAAGACCCTGCTTATTACAGGATCCGAGGAGCTTCTGTTTGCCAGGCGACTTCCCTTTAGGAGTTTAATACATAAACAAAAATTGTATTCAATTGTTCTTCGTTCAAAACGATACTCCATCTAAGATCAACCCATGCTGAATATAACTTACGTACTGTGTTTTGAAACCAAAATTAACGAGAAGTATTGAATTTCTCTTTTCCTCTATTATTAGACCATCGGAATGTGAATTCAATATCCCATTTCATGATATAAAATTACTTAGATGTTTACAAAAAGGTGAACGTAAAGCAATTTATAAGTAAGTCATTTATTGCATTCTGTCGAAAATGTAATGCACGCGTTTTATTATTCGGATAGTGTTTCACTTTTAATTTGTTAAGTTTTAAATTGCTCATGAGATTTTATTTTATTTATGTTCTGGTTAATGCTAATTTGTTGGGTAAAACAATTTGATAATCACTCCGCCTGTAGCTCTTCTAGAGGTACTGCCGATCCCAAGCCCGAGTAAAGAAGGATGTTTGGGCAAGGGATTAGTGACTTCATCCCGTAGAAAACCAACTCGCTAAAAAAACTTTAAAAAAGCTATATAAATGATACTTAAGTTGGCAATAATCAACAGAATGAACCTGAGATCTGATGTTTTACACTGCTGGAACGAATAACGACGTTAATGTTCACAAACTTGGAAGCTAATGTACTAATGATAAATCATAAATTTCTCTTTTTGAAATAGAATATTTTGGTAGTATTGTGTGCTCTGATCTAGAATGGTTTAATTCCTGAGCTTTCATTGTCGTTTAGGTCAACCTTTTCAGTACCTACTATGCGTTGATGTTGTCCAGAAAGACGGTGAAAGTTTAGGAGTCAAACCACGTAACTCAGAGCACATAACACTACCAAAATATTTCATCTTCAAAAAAAAAGAAATTTCTGACTTACTACTAATATGACGTTTTTCAAGTGTCTTAATTTAGTACTAATTTAGGTAATTCTCAATGACATATATGATCAGAAGATGTATCTGAATGAGCATATTTTGTTCATTCGCTTGAGTTTGACTAGTTATTGGTTGACTGCATTCGTTAGAAAACTGAACTTGTAAGAGGTCTATTTGAGTCTTATGTAACTAAGCTCCGAGTAGCAGAAATCCTATAGGCTTTTATTTGTGTTGACGTGACCCAAAATTTGTTATTTAGGCAAAGTAATTCAAATGTTTAAAATTTCATGAAGTACTCTCTGAAAATTGAGTAAGTTGGTCTTTGTATTAAATTTAATTTAGAGTCTGTAAACCCATTTAAAAAGGCGAACGGGGAAACCAATAGACTGGAAAGAACGTATATATATATATCCATGCAAGCGGAAGGAGTTAAACGATATCGCATAATTTCCATGATATTACTTCTAAAAGTAAACCATTTCCTAAATTTAGTTTAAAAGGCTTTGTGTAGACTGGTTTAATTTTTCGGCTGTATTTTTAACAGGCTGATCTCAGTTAAGGTACTTGTATTCAAAGTTGTAATTGTACTGTTGGACCTCAGCCCTTTAGTTCTAATACTGAAGCACTTATTTCTAGATGCGAATTTCCTAGATTCGATCCTTGTTGAGGTCATGAACAGACGCTGATGAAAGGTTCTTTATTAGGATAATATACCCAACCAGTTGTTCTTTGGTTTACAAAGGTTTCTTAACTGAGATTAGTCTGTGATGAATACAACCCAGAAATCTAAAATCCCTTGCTTTTGCGATCAAATGTATAACAGGCTTAAATGTTGTTTTATTACTGATATTTAGTAATATACAGTGTAAAAGGTTATGGTACTGAATTCATTGTTTCAGGTTGGGAAAATGTATTTCGCTTTAGATATACTATACCTTACTACAATCTACTCTAGTTTCAGCCTCATTTTTTAAGCATATATATATATATATATATATATATATATATATATATATATATATATATATATATATATATATATATATATATATATATATATTGATTCGAAATCAATACGTGATTCCCAATCCCCAACATCTATTACCTTTTAAGGATTATTATCATCTTTCTCATAAGAATGATAGTAATCGATAAATGTTTGACATCAATAATCCTTTTTTTTAAAATGGTCTACTCTGTTCAATATACCGATATCATTAACCATACCTTAAAACCTCGTAAGTAAATCCTACTTATCTACGCACTACTGAATTTTTAAAAAGAACTAAATTATATACAGTTTAGAAAATAAGTGTATGATCTAATGCAGATAAATTACATTTGGTGGAAAAATAAAATCTCATTTATGAATTGAATATACTATGGAATATATAGAAAATTTACTGAAGAAAATGAGATAAAATAGAAGAGTGAAAAATGAAAGGATAAATAGTAGAAAAACTGATCGATAAAATATAAAGATTAAATGGCTAAACTACCATTCAATGCTTCCTAGTTTTCTATAGTGATCTAACTTCAATTGACTGATGAATTCAACTATCAAATCACTATAATATCTATAAAACTTCTGTCTGATTATAATCATCATATGCTCAATAGTGACGGTCTTTAAGAAGTATTTCCTGGAATTCTAGTGAGAAACATTGACCAGTGGAGTTCAACCAGGTCTGTTATGAGATAGTAACTCACTGATGACAATGGTGGACAATGGTGCAACTTTGTGGATTAGTTGAAGTTAGACATTAACACTACTGGATGCCGGCTGGCTCATTGGTCTAGATGTTAGGTGCTGGCGTATAAGACTGATAGATCCTGAGTTCGAATCTCGCGAGGTAGGATCGTGGATACACACTGCTGAGGAGTCATACAGTAAGATGAAACGGCCATCCAGTGCTTTCCGGTTTTCCATGAAACTGAATTTTCGTGTAAAACAGGAAATAAATTTTTTTTAAAAACTTGATCACTTTCAAGCATCAGAAAATAAAAGTTGATCATCAGTAATATATAGGTGTTTTATTTTCTTAGAAAATAACTTGAAGATAGATTAAGTTTACATTTTGATGGAGTTTTGTTCTCTGAGCTGGATGGTTTGGTTGTGGAGCTTGCATCGTTCTTCTGAACGACATCATCAGCACAAACTTCAGATAGAAGTGAAGTGTTCGAATTTCTCCATATGAGTTTCACAGCTTGATCTGTACACCTCGACGTTGATTGGTTCTTATTGACCTTAAATTTGTCATTGTTTACTTCTTTGTTTTGGTTATGTCTCCCATTGGTTTGATTTGTGTTCCTATGTTTGTGCATGATTTTCCTGATTGGTTGGTAAATTGGATTGATTTCAATATGCTTGTCGATTGCTGATTGACCTGAGTACCAGGCTTCTAAAAATTCTCTAGTGTTTTGGAGTTTCCTCTGTCTAAGATTTCCACATTTCTCCGATCGAATGAGTGTCCGCAGTTGTCCACGTGTATTGATGTAAGTGAAGAGATATCATGGCGTTTGACTGCTAATTGATGTTCGTGTAGGCGAAGGTGAAGGGGGCGTCCGCTTTGTCCGGTGTAGTTCTTTTCGCAGTTGGCACAATTTATTTTGTAGATGATGTTTGATTTGTCTTCCTTTGTTGTTTCATCCTTTGGTTTGTATAGGATTGATTGTAGTGATTTTGTCGGTTTGTGTGCCACACCTATCCCGAAGGTTTTCAGCAGTCTCGTTGCGGTTTCTGATATTCCTTGTATGTATGGGAGGGTGATCCTTTTGTTGATTTCTGTGTTTGACTTAGGTTCTGATGCTGCGTGCGGTTGGTATTTTTTGATGAAGTTGACTGGGTAGCCGTTCTTTTGCAGTATGTCCTCCAGGTATTTCCCTTCATTTTTTCGTGCTGCCAGTGTGCTGCAATTTGTCCTCGCCCTCTTGAATAAAGTGTGTACACAGTTGATTTTGTGAGCTCTTTGGTTGTTGCTATTATAGTTGAGAATTTGATCTGTATGGGTCGGTTTCTTATACACTTGAGTTTCCAGTTTTTCTGTGTCGGTTCTAGTGATTAATATATCCAAGAATAATAGTTTGCTGTTTGACTCCTTTTCCATAGCGGTTATGTCGTTCAGAAGAACGATGAAAGCTCCACGACCAAACCATCCAGCTCAGAGTACAAAAATCCACCAAAATCATTCACCTGAGCTACAAATCTTCTCCAACATCTCAAGTATACATTTTATTTTAACATTCAAATACAACTTAGATGAAATTTTATTCTCTGGTAGAAGTTTATATTATTAATGTTGTGTAGGAGTACACTGAAATCTCCATAACCAAACCATCTAGCTTACAGAACAAAAACTCTACCCAAATCATCTATATTTTCCATCTTCTCATAATTTAACTACCGTATTTTACGGTTATGGTTTTGAATGCATCAATAATAAATGAAGACAGCCCAATTAATATTATTGTGTGTAATTAATTAAGAGTTTTTAAGCAATATCACTCAACTATATCATATTGGAATAGTGTAAACAGAATATTAATAAATTATTCCATGTACTTTTAAGATCGACATTATCAACACTGTATATGAATGAGTTATTCAAATTAGTTACTAAGATGAATAAAAGAAGTGACTAACACTTTCAAACAGATTCTTATCATCATAGTGTAATTCAATTCTGCTTGCTTGAATATATGTGCATGAATATAATATGAATATACAACTGAAGAACCCGATGATAAACTTAGTGAAAACAATAATTCACTCTAATACACTCTGTAAATATGAAAAAAAAACGATATAAAGTTAGTGTAGGATAATATGGGAATATAAGAAACAATAAAAACCAGTGAAGAATTCGGTCATACAATGTACTTTGTCTAAGAACATGAATGAACATGTAAAAGGTATACATCTTCCTTAAATGATCACTGAAATCATTAGTTTTCTATAAATATAACGTGAATGTTAACCATTCAGTAAATATAATTTTGGTATACATTTGTTTATAGTCATGATTAGTACAACATCTAAATACTATAAATAAGTTGATTAGGAAATCAGTATACAATAGTTGATGAAACGATTTAGAAATATTGACATTCTTTTATTAATTTTTTTTTTCGTCAGAGGCCAATGGCATGGTGATGTTGATGTACATATTTTTGAAGATTTAAGTCGTACAGAAAGAAAACGATTTTGGCAAGATATTACACGGCTTATGATGACTAGACATGAAAATATTGCTTTATTTATGGGTGTATGTGTTAATCCGCCTAATTTTGCCATTGTAACTAGGTAAGTTTCAATGATTAAGTGAAATTATTTAACGAAGTAATACATTTTATTCATATATGATTATGCACTATGGAAACTTCTTTGACACTACGGCGTGCAAAATTGTGCATGGAGGACAGTTGACAAAGTCGTTCGAAGTGAAGACCGGTGTTAGGCAAGGTTGCTTACTCTCACCCTTTCTCTTTCTCCTGGTGATCGACTGGATCATGAAGACGTCAACGTCTGAAGGGAAGCGCGGGATACAATGGACATCTAAGATGCTATTGGATGATCTAGACTTCGCAGATGATCTGGCCCTTCTATCCCAAACTCAACAACAGATGCAGGAGAAGACGAACGGTGTGGCAGCAGCCTCAGCAGCAGTAGGTCTCAATATACACAAAGGGAAAAGCAAGATTCTTCGATACAACACAGAATGCAACAATCAAATCACAATTGACAGAGAAGATTTGGAAGATGTAAAAACATTTACATATCTGGGCAGTATCATTGATGAACACGGTGAAACTGATGCAGATGTGAAAGCGCGAATCGGAAAAGCAAGAGCAGCATATTTACAACTGAGGAACATCTGGAACTCAAAACAACTGTCAAACAACACCAAGGTCAGGATTTTCAATACAAATGTCAAGACAGTTCTACTGTATGGTACGGAAACCTGGAGAAATACGAAGGCCATCATCCAGAAGATACAAGTGTGTATTAACAATTGTCTACGCAAAATACTTCGGATCCGTTGGCCAGACACTATTAGCAACAACGTACTGTGGGAGAGAACAACCTAGATCCCAGCGGAGGAAGAAATCAGGAAGAAGCGCTGGAAGTGGATAGGACACACATTGAGGAAAGCACCCAACTGCGTCACAAGACAAGCCCTCACATGGAATCCTCAAGGCCAAAGGAGAAGAGAAAGACCAAAGAACACATTACGCCGGGAAATGGAGATAGATATGAGAAAAATGAACAAGAATTGGATGGAACTAGAAAAGAAGGCCTAGGACAGAGTGGGTTGGAGAATGCTGGTCAGTGGCCTATGCTCCATTGGGAGTAACAGGCACATACTATACTGGACTATACTTTCAAAGTATAATTAATTTATTCTGTAATTAGAAATATGTTGAAAGTGAAAGGTCTCATAGACTTAAATAACGCAATACCTCAACATCAAATCAATATTGATAATTACTGTCAAATTCTTAAAATTAAAAAAAGAATATTAACTGCTGTAAAAGTTTCATTTAGACTACTGAATTAAAGTATACTACTTTATACTTTCAATATCAGTCAACTTATACAACAAGAAAAACCATATGGTTACAAGCTGATTCATATATATTTAAGCAAAGATGGATGGTGGCTAGCAGTGGAATCCAGGACGCGCGTTACATCTTATTTGGGACTCGTCAGTTGGATGCCAACATGAGACTGATCAATTACAGTCCTAAATAACAGTGGAAAGATACAAGTAAAACGGCACTTAGTGAATTTAAACTTCACCCCATTGCACAAGCAGGTGGTTATCAGGATTCAATAGTTAAATGGATAACAAGATGGCGTTTGAACAGTACTGAGTTCAAGTCCCGAAGTGAACATCAACTCTGGGACGCAAGTACATCCAGCTGACGAGTCCCAAATAGGACGAAACACGAGTCAAACTGGATTTCACTGCTAGCCGCTAACTATCTTTGGTTAAAAAGCTTGTGACTTAAGGCTATATCGAGGCAATCTGTACAGGATGCACATATGCCAAGAAGAGACTGATCAATTTCAGTCCTAAATAACAATGGGAAGATACAAGTAAAACGACACTTAGTGAATTTCATTCATATATAGTTAATTAACAGTAAATTGTAAACTATAATCACATAAAATCTAATAAATTTACATCATTGAATAATGAATCAAGTTAATAAACCTCATAGCAACTAGTCTAAGAGAAAAGAAGTTAAAAATACATTACTCTTTAGAAATTGAAGTAATAGAGAGGAAGTTTTCAACTGTTTCTAGAAAAACATGAACATTGATATTTCCCTATGTCCATTAATTTGACCTTATTTTATTGATTAAGTCAATATGTTATTGTAAACTTTTTAACATTTACATCCCTTTTTTTATTCATTAGTTTGTCGTTTCCTTATTTATTCCCTTTTTCTTCTTCTTGGTTGTTTTTTTCTTTTTTCTTCCAATTTATTCATCAATATTGAAATACAATGATAATGTGAATTTCCTTAGTTTAGTTAAATATTTGGTTGTTGTTTCATAGTGAAAATTGGTCCACTCCCTTCAAATTACTGTTTATATTTCAATTAAGGTTCAAAATTCATTCATTATTATGATATTAAATTCATTGTCAGATATATCAAAATGTTATCTTTATCGGCTAAATATATGTTGTATATTGTATATATTGTATGTTTTAACGTTTACTACCACAATAGTTCGACCTAAGTTAGAAAATGAATATCTTAGAGTTTCTAACATGTTGCTAAGTATTCATCAATAAAGACATGTTTGTCCTCAAACGATTAAATAGAAAACTGGATCTGTATAGGTTTGAAATTTAGTTACAAAGAAGTCACTCATTAGTGATATAAACTGTGTTGAATCAAGTTTATCGATTAATTCTGTGTTTCAATAGCTGAAATTATGAATCAATTGAAGCTAGACTACCATGAAAGACCTGGACGTACTGGACGGCCGTTTCGTTTTAGTATGGGACTCCTCAACGAGACTGATAGGTCCTGGGTTCGAATCTCGTGGGGGGCGGGACCGTGAATGCGCAATGCTGAGGAGTTCTATGCTAGGATGAAACGGCCGTTCAGTGCTTGCAGGTTTTTCATGGTGGTCTAGCTTCAATTGACTCATGATTTCAACCAGTGAAATTTCTAAAATCTCCATAAAACTCCTTCTCATAATAATTCTATGTTTATTTATGAAATAACAGGCGTCTAAATGATCATAATCTTTTAGTTCTTTTTACTAACAATATAATGGGAACTTGAAGACTATACTGAACGTTATTTCACATTTATCAACCTGCTTGATGATAAATTATTAAAAATAAATGTTTAATAGTCGTTTAGTATATGTTAACGTAAAGTGTAGCAAGTTAATCCAATGAACTTTGTTTATGACTGATGAAATTTTGTTAACCTAATAGTACAAAAGATTATATATGTGCATTCAATAGTTATGCATGCTTCGAATTCGGTGTAAGGAAGGAGCTAAATGCACGGCTCATTAGTTCGGTTATAAGTGTTAGTCTACTGAGGTTAAAAATTATACACATACATTATGTCACTGACTAACTAGTGCCAACTATTGTCCATTTCATGGTGTGTGAATTTAACTACTGATTACATGAGTAAGCGATATATAACCCAGTGTATTTTAATATATTTGTTAAAACAGTGATTCTGTGGATTTGTTCCTGGGTGTTTAATAAGTCATCGTCTACAGTCCTTTCTCCTTTACATGGAGAGTTATCAGTCCTTGTTCACTTATACTGGGATAAGTAACCAGTTGTACTCGCAACATATAACACGTAGTCACACTTTTGTCAGCAAATCTAAGATCGTACTACGTATACTTGTGAACTACCGTAACTCTAACAACGCGAGATGAAAACATAAAATGAAGAATTATTAACTCTTTAAAGTTACGACCACAAAACAAGTAGTAGTCATTAATAAACCCAATACTCTCATTTTATATTGATTTTACACTTGATGACTATTAAATAAGCATCATATATATATGAAGATATTTAGGGTTACTTCAATATACAAATGAAGTTCATATAGAATAACACAAAAAATATCATTGTTAAACTGAGTGAAAGTTCACGCTTGTCAAATCAAATGAAATTCATACTTAATGGATATAAACATATTGACCTGAAATAAGGTACGAATGTAGAATATAAAATCAATATCGTACTAACCAAAATGTTTCCCTGTGAATAAAACCAACATCAAAATATCACAATGGGAATTAAATCAATCTCATAAAATATTACTCCAAGTTCAGGAAAACATGAACTCATCAACCTTACTTACTTACGCCCGTTACTCCCAAGAGAGCATAGGCCGCCAACCAACATTCTCCAACCAACTCTGTCCTGGGCCTTACCTTCCAGTTCTATCCTATTTTTGTTCATTTTCCTCATGTCTGTCTCGATTTCTTGGCGTTATTTGTTTTTCTGTCTTCCTATTTTCTTTTGGCCTTGAGGATTCCACGCGAGGACTTGACTTGTGGCTCCACCTGGAGCCCCTCTGACTCTATTGCCGGTCCCAAGCCCGGATAAAATAGGAGGGTTGGGCATGGGGTTAGCGACCCTATCCCGTAAAAAACTAACTCGTTAAAAAACGCTAACTCATCAACCTAACTCAACTTATCTAGTATTTTATCATGATACAACATTCGATCATTGTGAATATAGCATTCAAAAGAGTTTTTTTTAGTAATTAATCAATCATTCACAACTAAAGTTAGTTTCAAATTATGCCAAGAATCACTGGTCATAAAGATGCACATAACAAGTATGTTTATTTCTTACTTTTAAGATCTCGAATCATCTCCACTTAGTTTTGATTTTAATCCTTACATACTAGTATTTTGAATACTAGTTAGTACTAGTAATCCAAAACCTATATTCCTCACTATTTTAAATTAGTCATATGGATTTGTCTACATCTCGATGTTGGTGTTTACATTGAAACTCAAACTATTTAGGCATCATTTTAAATAACAAAGAAATATCCATTCACTGGTTTGTACATTCCTGTTGTTAATATATATAACTCAACGGATTTACTTAAGTTAGCATAAGACTCCAGTAGAAAATGCTCTGGAGTTCTGAATAATTTGTACTAAATACAGATCTCACTGTGAACATTAATGCTGGAGTCCAGGCACAAAATTCGCCTTTTGTAACTTACTATTAGATAATAACCAATATACAATCAACTTACGATAGACAGTCCATGACGAGGTAAATCGATTCTTTAGTTTACTTTGTCGTAATAAAGATCACATTCATCTCAAGCAAAGTATATATAAATAATTGCAATGAATTTTCTGAAGCACAACATTCAGATCGATTAGCAATCAGAAGGAACATTAATGTATACATAATCTATGATCACATACATAAGAGAACAATCAGTTGCAGGGTTAGAAGTCAACCTGCAAAGACAGAATGAGGGAAAGTATAAATGAAGACAATAAAGTCTACTGAGACAGACAGTCTTAAACAAAGCTATCAAACGCTCTGATATAATACTTCGGAATAATTTGGAGGTTTGTTTCTACAAGAAATAAGCATTAAAGATATTGTCTAAAATAGCAACTAAGTCTCTACAATTAAATCACCTAACTTGAAGAATATAACACTAGCAAAAGTATTCATCTGAGCTGAAAATCTTCACCATCATTAGAATGAATTGAACTGAATTCAACTGTCTATTGTATCCCTTAAAATCTTTTGACATTTTTATTCATTATTTTGTATTAAGAACTGTAAAAAAACTTGGTTTCTGTTATTCTAACCCAAAACTTCAAATGATAATATACATCAATACAAGACAATAATAAATTACGAATAACAAATCACAAACTATACATAACTAAGATCATTTATAATTAGAAGGTGAGTAACAAGTTCACAATTAATCAATATTAATTTATGTGAGATGAAACCCACGTCAATAGTTTCTGAATAAAATGAAAGCTTAAGAAGGTGGAGAAGATTTGTAGCTCAGGTGAATGATTTTGTTGGAATTTTGTTCTCTGAGCTGGATGGTTTGGTCATGGAGCTTTCATCGTTCTTCTGAACTTCAGGTGAACGTTTTTGCTGATGATCTCGTTCAGAAGAATGATGAAAGCTTCACGACCAAACAATCCAGCTCAGAGAAAAAAACTCCACCAAGAAAAATGAAAGCTTACAATTCAGGCAGTGTAAAACTACAACAGACTTGATCTTTCATAAACATATATATATATATACAACCTATTCAGTTATATCTAACATGAACCATAGTGTTTCAAATATCACATAATCATCTATTTTATAAATCAATCATATTTGTTTCTACAACAACAACAACAAAACTAATTCTCTCTATTTCTTAAATTTCTCTTCCCTCAAAAATTTAGTGCATGTAAAGGTATATCACTCTATACTAAACTTCATATAAAACGTGAAAAATTATCTCATACAAATCAATTATATTTATTACGTCAAATAGCTAATGCTATCACTTATTTACATAGCCGAAATAATCCCATTGTAGTACGTCGTTTATCGAGTAAAAATATTTTTTTAAAACCTAAAATGAATTTGTATTTAACTGATTATTCAATGGTAGATTGTGATTATCAAGTGTAAGTTAATGAATTCATTTTATTATATTCTTTATTTTATTTATTTACTATTAAAATAGATTATACTACTTATATTAAATAAAATACTACTTAAATTTAAAAAAAACGAGACTATCATTTATGGACGACCTTTGAATGAATTTTAAATGACCTTGAGAAATGTTAGCCAATCAGCAAACAGACGGTATAGAGGAAAAATATATTATATAAAACCAAAGAAATAAAGTGGATACACTTCTTATACGTGGTTCAAATACTTGTTAAGGGTAGAAAAAGGTTCAGAGGTCCTAAAATCGTAATGAAAACAGTAGAGGAAATCATCTATATGGCTACAGAATAGTCGGCCTCTGAAGATATGATAGTCTCAAAAACTTTTTTATCCCCGATCATATAGCTTCAATGTTGTTTATTTGCACTCCGGTTGTTGAGTACACAAAATGCCACATGTGGATAACGACATGATGCACATAACTAAGCCTATGTAGGAGTCTGTACACTTTAAAATCACCCGCATATAATGTAGTACCTGGCTGCAGCCAATGTTACTGGTGATTTTATTATCCAGCTCGCAATAATTGTCGTAATTTGCCTTAGTTAGGAATTATATATGGGGTTTTCATCACGAACTGACGTCAACTATAATGCCAGAACTTTATGTAGTCAAATGGGTGAAAGGCTTTCGCGCCAAAATCCATGATCTGTTATATTAAACCTGATTGATTCGTCCATAAATTATAGTCACGCCGTTTTATTTGTTATAGTCGCTCAATTATCACGTTTTTTACAAAATCCCCTGTGAACCGATCGTACGTTAGCATTAATTACTGAAGTTGGCGCTGTAACCTTGAAAGCTTTCAAATGCTTCTGATTGGCCCGTCTATAAATTATAGTTTCGCCGATCAAGTAGTAAGGTATGCGAAGCAAATATGAATACCATTCTCATAACAGATGAAATTCAGAATATATTACTGAGATAAGAATTATAAAATAGTTAGGTAATTATCAAAATAAAAGTTGACCGTTTTTTACGTTCATTTAGTGTGCGACAGACGCATGTTAGAGTCAAGACCTTATCAGTGATCTTATTTCAAGCCTTAAATTTCACTGTTTATTTTATCTTCAATGTTAGGCTGTGCTGTACTAATTTATTCATACTAGAGAGTTGGGGATAAATTTAGACGTTCAAAATGAATTCCGAAATGTAAAATACATTCTGAAATATTGAATTCACCTAACAAATGGACAAAAACGGCTGGATATAAAACATCTATTGAATATTAGAAACTTTGTGTATAACCATACCTATCGAGCATTCATGCTCAGATTTGGATTACACCCAATCCAACTTAGAAAATCTCATAAAAAAATTCGAATTCATTAGCAGAAAACCAGCACAAATGTTTTCTAATTTGCAGAGGTAATCACAAGTCAACATTTCCAACCTAGATTATTCATAGAGAAGGGAAGTGTAACTAGCTTTATACGTTTGTCTAAACTTTGCAAACCGAATTATATTAAGAATTTATTACTTCCTTACGTACATACACCTGTTACTCATCGTGGAGGAGCATTAGCTGCCCACCAGCACTGTCCATCAAACTCTGTCATGGGAAATTCTTTCCAGCTGTTTCCAGTAACTATTCATCATTTTCAGGTGTTCTTCAGATTCCCGACTCAGTGTGTTATTTGGTCATCCTCTTCGAGATGAACGGACTAAATTTCGTAAGGATCGGTCATGCACATGCCGAATCGCCACACTACGAATCATCATTGAACAACCAAACAATTGGAACTATTCACCATACATCAACTTACTGGACTGTGAAAAAGCGTTTGATAGTGTGGATAGGAGAACATTATGGAACATTATTCTACGTACCTGAGAAAATCATCATCATACGGAAATTATATGATGGACTTCACCGCGAATTCGTGCATATAGGACAGCTCACAAACACATTCCAAGTGAGGGCCGAAGTCAGACAAGGCTGCCTAATCTCCCCCTTCTCTTTCTTCTGATGGCTGACTAGATTATGACGACCTCCACATCTAACGGGAAGCACGTAATACAATAGATAGCTTGGATGCAACTAGATGATTTGAGCTTCATAGGTGGCCAAACTCTTCTATCCCATACGCATCAAAAATGCAGGTCAGGACAGTGTAGCAGCAGCCTAAAAATACACAGAGGAAAAACAAAGATCCTCAAATACAACTCGGAGAACGTCAACACAGTCACATCTGATGGGGAAACTCTGAAAGAGGTGAAAACTTTCATGTACATGTAAATGCAAAGATTGGCGAAGAGAGGGTGGTCCTACAGTTGAACAACATGTGGAATCCAAAATAACTGTCAACCAATATAAAAGTCGGGATCTTCAATACGAACATCAAGACAGATTTATTGTACGGAGCTGAAACATGGAGAACTACTACAGTTTACCGGGACTGAGTTGGATAAAGAATGCTGGTAGGTGGTTAATGCTCTTCCACGAGGGTTAACAGGCGTAAGTAAGTTTTTAAATATTTAGTTGTCAAATTAAACTTTGGATTTCTAAATACAGAGTATTTAAGTAAACTTGGTGCCGTTTCAACCGTGGTTGTTTAGTATAAGAATATTTAATATTTGTTAAAGGGATTGTGTTTGACTTTTTGTACGGTCTAAGAAACCAATGTGCCTTATAAAAATTATTTTTATTACAGAGTTGTAGAGATTGTTGTCCTTAATTATAATCATGAACTTATCTTACTGATGACCAACGTAGCTAATTCTTATCAAATGTGAGGCAGATAATCACCGCAAACAATGGAAGATGGTGACGCAACATCGTAGATTGGTTGAAGTTGGACATTAACACTGCTGGATCCCGGCTCAGTGTTCTAGAGGTTAGGTATTCGCTCAAAACCGAAGGCGTTGGGTTTAACCTAGTAACTATGCTATGCATGACTCGATGCATGATTAAACGTAGAAGTTTCAAATCTTCCAAAAAACACAATTTCTATAAACTATAGAGTTGAAACTCGTTTATTTTAAGATGCCCTAACTCATTTTATAAAAAATGTTTTGAGACTGTAATGGACACCCATGTTGCACAGTTTAACAAAATACGTCAAGTAGTATAACAGTGAATAGTATCAACGATATTAGATATTAAGGTTGGACTCTGTAGTAACGCATTCACCCAGGTCACTGATTTCCCTAGTTTTAAACTCTAGAAGAGTTCCATACTAGTGCGAAATAGCTGTTCATTATACTCTGATTTTCAAAAGATATCTAGCCAAAGTAGACTACAAACTGGAAAATTAATTAGAAAAAAAATTTGAAAAAAATTACAAATACTGATGTGTTCTACTGTTTGGTTAAGTTATGGCATAGGCTTCCTACAGCACTTCGAATCCAGTGTACAATTGCAGAGAATGGAATGAATGAGAAGGTTTAACTCATAAAAGGGTTTATCTGATTCAAATAAATACTTGTTAGCTGAGACTTTAAAAAGGTTCATACTCTGTTTCTTTCAATGGAATTTCCCGTTTAGAATTTCTCACCGACCCCTCACGAGTAGGAGCACGTAACATTCCCATATTAGTCGATCATATCAAATAACAACTGAGAAAAATCATCCATTCTCAATATTTCATAACAGTGAAGTTTCTTACATTTTCAAGTATTTTTTCGGTCTACTTAATATCGATGCTGCATATAGGTGTACTTTTCATTGACAACTTCATTTTAATCATATAAACATATCTGTAGTACATCTTAACAAATTAAATGGATGTGACAGCTTAAAATGAAATATTCAGTGAAAATTATACTGTTATATACCGAATGTGTTCAAATAAATGGATTCGCTCGCAAGACCAGTAGGTCCTGGGTTCGAATCTCGCAGGAGGCGAGGTCGTGGATGCGCAGTGCTGAGGAGCCCCACAATAGGACGAAACGGCCGTCCAGTGCTTCCAGGTTTTCCATGGTGATCTAGCTTCAACTGACTCATGGTCCTAACCATTGAAATTACTATACATGTATAGAACATTGAAATATAGTTGCACTTCAACTTCACAGACATACATATTGAAATATTTGTAACAATAAAATCGATCTTTTGATGAATACTTAAGCCATTAACAATCAAAGGATTATTAGACTTTCCTTGCTTTAAAAATTTCTTAATACCTTTGTTTATGTAACCTCACTGAAACCAGACGTTTATTATCAGTATTATTATCATTCTGAAAATATAAATAAATGTATTTGCGATTGTACAGCTTTGAAAATGAATTCGCCGAAAAGAGAACTCTTTGTTGAACTAATCTTACTTATTTTAGAAAATGTTAATTAAAAGCAATTAGTCTATTTTATAAATTTTGATAGAACAATGCGAAGACGGAGTTTATCTGAAAAAATGTGATATATTTGCGTTATACATTCCGAACAATCTGGTCATACACATATACTTATCAAGGCATCTTATATGAAAATTAATAAAGATCAATTAAATGAGAGTTCAAGTAAAAAAGTAAAAAAAAGGGGAGAGAAACAATTTTACATTGTATAGAATGAATAAGAAATCGTTGCATTATCCTAAGTCATAGAATGAATTAAGGATTACCAAGGTAAATTCAATCTTATGAAAACTTGTTTTTGTACACATAAATGAGGGGGTTAAATTTATGAATATCCAAGGCTTAAATAAACATCACATTTTTCAGATCAACTCTATCTTCTCATTGTTCTATCGAAATAAAATCTTAATGAATAATGATGATGATAAACAAAAAGAAATTTAATTGTAATTGTTGAAATCATGAGTCAATTGAAGTTAAACTGTGGTGCGTGCTACTTATATTAATATAAGTAGTAGTATATGACGTGAGTCAGGAATGTAATATCTGACGGCAGAAAATGGGGAAGATCAAGAAAAGAAGAGCGGGAATAGAATGCAATTAGTATGGAAATGCAAGAACAATGAAGTTCGAGACAATTATTGAACATTTTGCAAATTAAGTATTATAGTATGATTTTTTTTATTTTACCAAGTAACTCTGTAATGTTGTGCTAAATAATAATTCGGTTGTCATCACCTGTGTTCTCATTCACTACAAAACCACCATGGGAAACCTGGAAGCATTGAACGGCGGTTTCGTCCTAGTATGGGACTCCTCAGCAATGCACGTCCATGATCCCTCTCCCCCGAAACATTCGAATCTTATTATTATTATTATTTTTTATTTTTATTTTCTTTTATAAATAATAATTTAGACCAGATCATATACCAATTCCATTAGATGGATTAAAATATATAGCACCAGAACTTTTAATTCATATTGATAAACAATTAAAAAAATTATATGAAAATAATTGTCAATTCATAATGAGTAAATCAAAATTTATTGATTTACCAAACTATGATCTATCTAATCATAAATCATCTACAATTCATTTAATGAATATAAATAAATTAGATTCATTGAACTCATTGAATGATAAACAATTAATGAAATCTCATTTCATTAAATCAACTTTAATGAAATCATGGTCTAATCTAAATAATACAATTGATATACCAAAATTATCAAAATATATTTCATTACCAAATCTGTATTTATCGGAACAATTAATGAATTATAATAATAATAATAATAGTAATAATAAAAATAATAATAAAAAATCAATGAAATTTATTATACCGCATAAAATGAATTTCATGAAAACAATTCGTCAATATATATCAAAATCAGAACAAAAAAATTTATTCATTAAATGTGTACATATACCTGTAATAGAATTTACTACTTATACTGATATCTTTGCATTTGGGTAAGATTATAATTTATTATTATTCTTTCTTTCGTATATTTCATTATTACTGTGTGTGTTTTATATTTTTTGAGGTGGGTGCGGGGGGGGGAGAAATTTTCACTGGAAACAATACAATAACTCTGATGTATTCGTATAAGAATGATAAATATGTTAGATTTATATGAAATATAATCAATGATAGAGCTAAACAGATTTCATGTGAATAATATGTAAGCATTGTAAATGTTTGTGAAGATCAGGTTTGTTTTCATCCTGGATGTAGATGTATAGACCAGATATTCATAATACATCAGGTCCTTGAATATAGATACATATTCAGACGCCCCACAATGGTAGCATTTCTCGACCTTAAGGCGGCATTCGACTCTGTTGATCATGAGGTTCTATGGCAATGTTTGTCACTGAAAGGAGTACCAAAGAAGTACATTAACCTTATAAAGGCTCTCTACTCGAACACAACTGGTCAAGTGAGAGCTTATGGCAAACTGTCATCAGAATTGATTACCTCAAGTGGTGTTCGTCAGGGCTGTCCACTCTCTCTATTCTTGTTTAACTTTGTCGTTGATGTGCTTTTAGAGAAACTTCGTCAGTTCAGTTGGGTGGGACACGAGTTAAGTATGCCCAATCACCGACTGCCTCGACGTGCGATGTTTCATGGTGTAGGAGTAGGATGGAAGAAAGCTAGGGGTGGCCAGACCAAAACATGGCACAAGTTCATGAAGTCACTGACAAGTGAACTGAGTCATATTGGTAGGTGTTGACTACCCGGTTGGGGAACGCGAGATGATAGCAACCGATGGTTAGAGACCCTGAATGATATGGCTCAAAATCGTTTGCAATGATGCAGGTGCATCCACTCTTTGTGTTCCCTCAAATCCTAATCTTCTAAACTGTTCATGTCCCTTTTCTTTTTCTCTTTCCAAATCTATTTCACTGGATTATACTCCTTGAATAACATCGTCAAACCCTAATCCTTCCGATTACTGTTTGTACTTTTGCTACCTCTACCACTAGGGGATTCGAATCGACAATTGTATCTCTGTGCAAATATGGTATGACAACTGGAACTGATGTACATACGTAAGAAGTACTACGTTGTTGCTAACTGACTAAAATGCTTCATGACCTCCATCATATGAAAATACTGGTATATGAACAAAGAATATTCTCTGCAGTAAAGTCTCTCTGGATACCAAAATTATATTATCCAAAGTAATAATCCAAAATAGACCACGTTTAAGACAAACAAGTCATTGAAAGGTATAACATGTGAATTTAGGATTATTTATGAAATAAATTAGATAATGGATAATCTGAAGAAAATGTTGACCATGTGGATCATACTCAACAGGTAAATAGTTATTAAGTGGGATATGTATGAACAAATTAAACATAGTTATGGGTTCAGCTGCAAAAAATGATTCAGCACCGAGAAAAAATGATAATTCGTTACGATGACTATTGTGATGACACAAGAGAAATTATTACCTTGCTGCTTAAGATCCCAACATACTGGGCAAATACATTTAACCTAGCACAGTTAAGGTACCAGTTAAAAACTGTACTGCTTACTGTAGTACGATAAGAAGGGATTTCACCCATATAATGTTTCCAAATATCCTGTCTCTTCATAAACAATATTTATATATAGTGCAAATTAGGTTTCCAGAAGAAAAAATTACGTAAAAATTACCTACAAAATGAATGTAAACAATTTCTACAATCCATATTACTACCTACAACCTGTTAGCATAAACATGTTTCATTATTTTAACAGTGTAATAAGAAAACAACGTTTGTCAGAACTATGTGATATATATTAGAGCAATACATTTCGATCACGCATATACTTGATAAGAACATTTATATATAAAAATTATAGGTCAACTATGCTAGAAATGGAGGATAAGAGGAAACAAAGACAATAAAGAAAGTAACGTGAAAAACAGAATGAAACTCATCACACTGGATATTACCAGGGTAGATTTAGGGCGAGAATAAACTATTTTTGAATACGGATAGGGGGGATTGAATGTTCGTATGATCAATGCTTCAATAAACATTACTATACACCCATTGACACTTTTGTACAACACCACAAAAGCCGTGTTCGGATCAATCTTATGGCCTGTTTCAACTATATATTTTTGGCAATCACATAGTTCTGATAATCTTCGTCTTATTACAATAGCCAAGTTTATAAAAAGGACTAACTGCTTCTTTACTACTTTACATGCGAATAATATTAGTAAATTTATTTTTAAAAATTACTTTCCGTCTACTTGTACTGTTAATTTCACTATAGAACAATCATATTTGAAATAAACACTCGATGCTATCCATATGAAGAATTGGATTTATGTCACTGTATTAAATATTTACTGGATGGTCAGCGAGATGATGGTCGTGCATACTGCATACCGAGTTCCATGAAGGTATGTTTTGTATAATAGAACATAATCTCGAAGGTTTTTATCTCCAATCGATCTAGTAGGAATGAAATTAGTTCTTGTGTGTAGACCATTAAATTATTAGTGATATGACCGAGTCTATTATCATATGAAAATCGGAATGGATTTCAACTGAATCACCAGAGAATATGAATTTTACCCACAGAGCAATGCAGCTTTTCTGATGTAGTTAACATTCGATTAGGTGCTGTGCAGTTCAGATATTTTATTATGCGTTCTCGAGAGAGATAATTATAACATTTAATGTTGAAAAGAGTAATGATTAACTTTCGAATTGAATTTTTTCACTATATGAGACAGTAAGCACTCCTTATCGTAAGATTAAGGCTGAGAAATTTGGAAATAATTTGAAGAAAATTCCTAACTCTGTTATTTCCCTGTATAGGGCTGTGAAGATTGTTGAGATCATGAACCAATTAATGTTAGACCACCACTGAAGACCTAGGAGCACTAGATGGCCATTTCGTCCTGGTATGGAGCTCCTTAGGAGTGCACATATACGATCTCACACTCTGGACTCGAACACAGGACCTGTTTCGCGCAAAACGCCTAACCCCCAGACTATCGTGTCGGGATCGAACAATGTTCATGTTTAACTTCAACCAATCCACGATATAGAGCGACTATCTTCCATTTGTTATTTCTGAAATCCAGTTTCGACCATTGTTCAACCACTTATAAAACAAATTTAGACTGGTAGAATAACCTGATTTGCCAAGTATACACAAAATAAATCTATCATACCAGACAAAATGTACAGCGAATACTCGAAATGGGTACAAGAACGGTTTTAACTGGTAGATAATGAGGTGCAATAACTACTTGGTTTCTGTTTGCTACAATATCAACCGCGTTATAACCCAATAAAGATAAAAATCCGTTCTGTAATTATTACGCAACAAATGAGAATCGAGACTAGATATCTGACTGAATGGCAATAACACCTAAAAAGTTTACTTGCTGAGTTCAGAAAAGATGGTTTAACTCCAAAAAGCTTTAGAATTGACGATGATATTTACTTTAAAGCTTTCTAATATATCCATCATTTCCACCAAGTGAAATAGGATCTGTGTCGAACTCTAAACCTCCTTTTTTTATGAAATCCAAAGGTAGGCTAATGTTTTAAAAATCAGACAATATGCGTCGAGTTTCTTCAGTTGAGGATAATGTTGGACGAATGTAGATCAATTGAAATATTTAGGATGTTCAACTATCTACTTGGATATTTGATAATTGTAAGATTCATATAACAAATATTATATTTTGAACCATGATGTACGTCAAGTTAAAATGTCTTCACATTATATACGTCAAAAAAGTGACTTTATAAAGGAAATAAGTTCACAGAACGATAGCGTGTACATCGAATTTTTTCAACTTATAACAATCAACAAGGATAACCATATCATAAATAATGTTCAAAATTCATAAAATGAACACTGGTTAGCGTTTTTTTAGCGAGTTAGTTTTCTATCGCACACGCAACAACAAATGCAGGAGAAAACGACCAGTGTAGCAGGAAGCCTCAGCAGCAGTAGGTCTCAATATACACAAAGGGAAAAGCAAGATTCTCCGATACAACACAGCATGCAACAATCAAATCATAATTGACAGAGAAGATTTGGAAGATGTAAAAACATTTACATATCTAGGCAGTATCATTGATGAACACGGTGAATCTGATGCAGATATGAAAGCGCGGATCGGAAAAGCAAGAGCAGCATATTTACAACTGAGGAACATCTGGAACTCAAAACAACTGTCAAACAACACCAAGGTCAGGATTTTCAATACAAATGTCAAGACAGTTCTACTGTATGGTACGGAAACCTGGAGAAATACGAAGGCCATCATCCAGAAGATACAAGTGTGTATTAACAATTGTCTACGCAAAATACTTCGGATCCGTTGGCCAGACACTATTAGCAACAACGTACTGTGGGAGAGAACAACCCAGATCCCAGCGGAGGTAGAAATCAGGAAGAAGCGCTGGAAGTGGATAGGACACACATTGAGGAAAGCACCCAACTGCGTCACAAGACAAGCCCTCACATGGAATCCTCAAGGCCAAAGGAGAAGAGGAGGACCAAAGAACACATTACGCCGGGAAATGGAGATAGATATGAGAAAAATGAACAAGAATTGGATGGAACTAGAAAAGAAGGCCTAGGACAGAGTGGGTTGCAGAATGCTGGTCAGCGGCCTATGCTCCATTGGGAGTAACAGGCACATACTATACTGGACTATACTTTCAAAGTATAATTAATTTATTCTGTAATTAGAAATATGTTGAAAGTGAAAGGTCCCATAGACTTAAATAACGCAATACCTCAACATCAAATCAATATTGATAATTACTGTCAAATTCTTAAAATTTAAAAAAAGATAATTAACAGCTGTAAAAGTTTCATTTAGACTACTGAATTAACGTATACTACTTTATACTTTCAATACCAGTCAACTTATATGAAAGTACAACAAGAAAAACCATATGGTTACAAACTGATTCATATATATCTAAGCAAAGATGGATGGTGGCTAGCAGTGGAATCCAGGACGCGCGTTTCATCTGATTTGGGACTCGTCAGTTGGATGCCAACATGAGACTGATCAATTACAGTCCTAAATAACAGTGGAAAGATACAAGTAAAACGGCACTTAGTGAATTTAAACTTCACCCCATTGCACAAGCAGGTGGTTATCAGGATTCAGTAGTTAAGTGGATAACGAGATGGCGTTTGAACAGTACTGAGTTCAAGTCCCGGAGTGGATAGGACACACATTGAGGAAAGCACCCAACTGCATCACAAGACAAGCCCTCACATGGAATCCTCAAGGCCAAAGGAAAAAAGGAAGACCAAAGAACACATTACATCGAGAAATGGAGATAGACATGAGAAAAATGAACAAGAATTGGATAGAACTGGAAAGGAAGGCCCACGACAGAATGTTGAACTGGTGGCCTATGCTCCTTTGGGAGTAACAGGCGTAAGTAAATTCATAAAATATCTGGTTGGCTTTTTAAATTGATAAAATGAATTTATTTTGTGCTTGATATATACATTTATAGGTTCTTATGTTTAAGTGTTGGTCGAACGATCCATCTAAAAGGCCTTCAATGAATAAAATTACTCAAGAGCTAATAGAAAATGTAAGTTTTTTTTAAATATCTGTTTTGAAGCCTATACGTGAAACAGATGATGATAATTGATTGTCATAACAATCAAAATATTCTTGACAATACAAACTCCTTGCATTATTCTAGACACGACAACGCCCTGTTACAATACGAATGTGTATGAGATAATAATCAAAATTTCATTAAAACAACAACCAAGAAATCACATTGAAACATTAGTAAGATCATAATTACTATTATTTCATGTGACCAACTGATGCAATGTGATTCAGTTAGTAGAATGTTTTTAACCTGATATAGTTTAGTCATAAACTCACGAACAATAATTGAAACACGAATGTTAAAAGTGAGGCAAACCACTAACTTTTATAATATCCAAGCTAAATTTTAATGATTATGGAAAAAAACCCGATACGGTGGTATTATGATTTTCGTACGATCAATTAACTTTTACATTTCACACACATAGTCCCCTTTATTATCTTAAAGAGATAATAACATCGTTGTACAAATGGAGTTAGCTGAAATATCATATATCAAATTAAATTACGATCAATATTATATCAGTCATCAATTGAAGTCAGAATAAAGTTTAAAAAATGTGCTTTACATTATTTCAGCTATTCTACCATTCATCTTTTCAATTTATTCGCGTTGCACTAATACCGAGCAAATGCCCAATTTTACTAGGCTTTATGGTTCATTACAACTAACATTTTATTTGATACATATTTCACACTTACTGATTGCTCCCTCCGAAGCAAATTTTAAAACGATACGAACAGTTTTGCAAGAATTAAAGTCATTTTTATTAAATGATGGCCACGATGCTATGATGCAATTAATGAAAGAAAAGAATAGCGTACTTCACACATTGAATAGAAATACTGTCTAAACGATTAATAGTCAGATCCTGTTCCAGGAGAAATATACCAACATTACCGATCGATATGGATCAATATTTGTGTTCAGTCTAAGTCTTTTAGCAGGTTATGCAACCTATTTTAAGTGATTACTTATAACAAAAAAAACGGTTCATATAACATGAGTCTTTTCTTTCTATTTTACAGCATGGTTTGTATCGACGAAAGAACTCGGATCCAGTTCATTAGGAATTTTACGAAATTGTCAAGATGTGAAATACCTGGTTTATTATGATCTTAGAAAAAAACACAATGAATTCTCTAACGAAATACCTTCTTCGTATAATGTATTATACATATTTAGTTTTGAGAAAATATAATTGCATTTTTTTTCCAAAAAATATGCCTTATTTTATTAATAGAAACTATGTATTATACCTACCTATATCTGATCAACTTATCAGCTGATATGAATATAAATTAAATCATTAAAAAAGCGATCATGTATTCTTTTATCAATTAGTTGAACACATAAAAACAGGTTATCGTATTTGTATCAGTCTAGAAGTTATTGTTCTTTTCCTTTTGAAAAGAAAGTGCTAATGAAAACCCATTTGACACATAAAATAAAGTTGATGTACTACTTACACACAACGTATATCATTGATAATCTGGATTGTTTATAATGATCGTTCAAATAATGTACAAGTTGAGATAAGTTCTATTGTTATTTTCACCAAAAAAATGTGAAGTGACAAAATATAAACAGAATGATGAAAATATTTACATGGTTTGCTGATATATATATATATATATATATATATATATATATATATAAATAAAAGGAAACGAGATATATGCGTTATTGAGGAAGAAAGACGCTCAAGAGTTATATCATGAACATCCAGAATAAAATATAAATTTTTATTCATTCTATAATGAACCAATCTAATTATTTATAGGTAAAGTTCAACAAATGGATTATTTAACAAACTAAAAGCAAAAACTAAAAGAATATCATGTTTTATTCAAACACCAAGCATTGAATAAATATCTCGATCATCATCTCTGTCTGAATGACGGCGACCAGAGAGCAATGGATCACTATTCAACTTCATACGATTTGAATTAGAACGTTGAAAGTGAGGATGTGTTGTTTGGTAATTATGTGCCGGGTTTACAGGATAATGACGGGTACTTTGTGGATGGTTATTCAAAGGTCGTCTTGGATATGAGTGCGTTGCGGGATGTATAGAATCTAAGCTATTACCAGAAAATCCAAGAGCAGAATCAGAAATAGGGATATTTCTAGTTTGTTGCTCAGATACTTTAAATGACATTTCACATGAAATGTTAGGATTAATCACAATATTATCAGGGCCAGAAGGATGAGAACCAGATGGTAAATACTGAATTTGTTCATGTAAAGAGCTAGAACTAATTTGATTGCTGCGATTAGTAAGTCCTCGATGTCCTGTGTTATTTTCAAGATTCCTGTTGTTGTCATTTATCTTATGAGATGACAGTCGCAGTTCCTGTTGTGAAGACGATAAAGGAGTCAGACATTTAGATATATTCGAATGAATTGGATTTTGTGGTCTATGTGTGAATAGTATGCGTTGAGACGTAGGAAGTGGTGGTGGAGGAGGTGGGGGAGAAATAATTGGATTGGCAGTGGGTTTTTGTGATTTATTTTCATTAGATATATCTACAGCAGTATTTGATACTGTTATGCTATTTTTACGCATGGCTAAATCATACAACCGTGCAATACGAGTATCAAGATCTTCAGCAGATGGACTAACGAAAGGCATTTCATTATGAAGATTGTCATTAACGGGAGAAATATGAGTTTCAACATTATCAACCTTAGAAGCATTAAGAGATGACTGATTATTCGGTAAAGTGTCATGCGTTTCAAGAGGTCTGTCAGTAAATTGTTTAGACGTATCATTTTTACTTGTTTCATCTTCAGAGTTAAGAGCAGAATTAAGATAACGTTGATAGTGCTCTAATGGATGTGGAAGGGCGTGTGGACTACGACCTCGATGAGGCGGAGTTCGAGTTTCTCGAGAAATATTGTTGTTATTAGATCCACCACAAACTTTGAGGCGACCGGGATTGAGATTTGATGCCTTGGTCGTTGAAGTGAGTTCTTGGATAGCTCCGTTATTTGTGATATTACTAGGTTGAGACAATTCTTTTCGAGGTTTTGTAGATGAATCAGGTGAAGTTCCTAATTCTTGAGTTCGTTCAGGGTCACAGCGAGTCGGAATATATGGTCTATAAGGTGGGGGAGGGTCTTCTGAAGGATGAAGAGAATGTGGTATATAAGCGCGTGAGGACGACTGAGGTGGAGTTGCGTCAACATTTTGGCGAAGATGTGAATGAGATGGTGAAGAATAGTCTGTTAATAAATGACCATGGTTCCTGAAAGGATTTTGTATCTGTACATTTGGGAAAATAGGATACGGATATAGCGATTTATTTGTAATAACGGGATGAGAATGATATGCACCCATATACGTCGCTGATGAACTACAATTGACATGTGGCATAGGAGTCACCGCAAAACCAGCTTGTTCAGGTGTAGCAGATAGAGATATACTTTTAGTTTTAACAAAGTTATCCGGCTCAGAGAACTGGAGTATAGGAAATTTACAATCAGATTGTTGGATTATAGCAGCATCATCTGGTTCCTCTGGTTCTTCATAAACATCTAGAAGTTCGAATTCTTCTTCAACATCCTCTCCAGTTGGCATCTCACAAATGTCTTTACCTATGGCAATTACATCAGTTGAATTCATGGCTGTTTCCTTCGGTGAAATAAACTGAGTGGGGGTTTCTTCAGGGAGAGGTATATCCTGGACAGAGACATCAGTTTGATAACCTACTTTTAAAGGTGAATGGAGTGACGAATGAGATTTTGATTCACAAACTGTGGTAACATGTTGAGTAGGAGATTTAACTGCAACACAGGTAAGTGTATCCATATTAACAGTCGACAATTCAAATCGTTCTAAAGGTTGAGATGTATTAGGTGTTTTATCAACAGAAGAGGGAGATTGTAAAATCTCTGAAGTACTTTTTCCTGTTTCATGACAAGTTTTTTTAACATCTGGTATCTCACTTTTTGTGGAACGCGTTGTCAGTTGGAATAAATCAGCCATAGATTTAGGTCCCATGTATGGAGGAATAGAATTGGCTGACATTGATACAGTTTCTTCCAAAGAATCATCTTTATTAAAGCCAGGAAAATGTTTCTTTATATGACGCTGTTGATGTTTAATCAACTCAGCATGGGCAAGATCCAGCTAAACATTTAAAAAAGAGAGATGTATAAAACTGCGATAAAAATGTATTTTATTTATAGCATACAAAGAACATTTAGTATAAATACACTGAAAACGTTATGTATAGTTATCAGTACACACCGAAAAACATCATAATTTATACGAACAAGACATTAGTAACTGTTAAAACTCAAGAACCATCCAACCTTGATGACTATGTCACGAAAGCTATACAAGACTTGTACAAGGAAGAATTTTCATATTTTAATTGTAATTGGAGACAACCACTGTATTATTTGACTGACTATATGTAGCCGGAATTAATTCAAAGTAATACGAACCTAGTGATGCGTAAAAAAACCTAAGATGATCATTGTCATAGGAATTAAGAAAGTTCATAATAGTAAAAACTTCTTAACGAAACGGGAGTAGAATGAACTGTCTGCAAATTCTTATTTTAGGTAGAAAGTCCAGTTTAAGTATAAAACAAAGTAAGTTTTCAAGAATAATGTCTTATGCATTTAGAACCTAAAAAATAACCCAACTATAAATGTAACATACTAAAAATTCTAACACCTCAACAGGACTTGGAAACATATTTGTTTTCATTACGATATCGGATGGGGAAGGTGAGAGTCACACGAGTACATACACCCTACCGACGAGCACGAACTAGAACAAAAACTCGAATCTAGGTATTTCTGTCAATCAATTCCAACCACCAGCTACGTTTTAGCTAATGAAAAGGCAAGTTGTTCCTATTTTCAAATGAGCATTAGATGGTTGCTAAACTAATACATACAAATGTCGCATATTTAGTGGAAATCAAGCTAGTGAAGAATATATCTGTAATGACAAATGCAACTCACACTATTTAAATAAATGGACAAAACTTACCTCATTTTTATCAGCAGTAGCATAGAGTTGGAGAAATTTATTAAATACCTTTTGAGCAGCAATTTTTACTTCTAACGAACGTTTGTATCGACGGCACTAAAAATCCAATTAAAATAGAGATATCTTGCGATCAAAATTAATTTAATTAGCTAATACAATAGGTGTAGTTGGGAATGAGGCACATTCTAAATATGAAGGATAATGATATTCAAGCTTAATTAAATGGAGGAGGGGACAAACCTGGGGACCGGTGTTTGAAAGTCGAATGCCTTAAGCGCCAGACTACCATTACCATAAAAAATACAGACTTATTGGTTTCGGATTTATCAACCATGACAAATTAATCGGGCATCAGTCAAGGTACTCCCTTGAATCATTCCTACCATGTTGTGGTAAATCAGTTGATGAGGTTGTGAATCTTCATCGACTGAGATGGTTGGGTCACGTGTTACGTATGCCCGAACACCGATTACCACGACGTGCAATGCTAGCCGGTGTTGGGGATGGTTGGAAGAAAGTTAGGGCGGCCAAACCAAAACGTGGCATCAGTGCTTGAAGTCACTAACTTCTGGTCTGAGCCATGTTGATAGGTGCAGACTACTTGGTTGGGGTCCGTGTGACTATCGTAACCAATGGTTGGAGACCCTGGGTGGTATGACTCAGAATTGATCACAATGGCGTAGATGCATACACTCTCTGTCCTCCCTTAAACAATGGGATTAAAATCGCTTCATATATTTCTTTCTACGAACTAACTTTTTCTTCCTGTACTATATCCTTATCGCAATCTTTCTTTTATACATTACCACCTCTGAATTAACTACTTTTATGAATCCGGTGTCCATCTTGTTGTGTTAATGAGGTATGGCAACTTGGACCGATGCATATATGTGCCCGGTCCTACGTTGTAGCTGACTGACTGTGGAATAAAATAGCTGGGTAAGATGACAGTATCATTCTTACAAACTCTTTCACTAACTCCAAATAAAATAAAAATCGGGATTTATAGAAAGCTGTCTATTATAGTTACAAAATATAAATGTTCATACGTATTATCCTGGGTTTCGGGCAAGCTTGACACTCACTACATCGATTGTTATTACCGTTGCATGTAGATAAGTAGGGTCAATTATGAAAATGTCTGCTATGATAGCGGTTACTTGATACGAGAAAGCATTATTAATGTTCGTTTGGCTACTATTAAGATAACCACTTAAGCTAAGTAGATATACACAGTTAAATTATTAGATGCCATATAAATGTGTGACTTTGTAGTAACGTTAAACTGGCAAATCAATATGACCAGTAACTAATGAGTGAATTTATATGTTTACTACGCTAATCTTCCATATATATTTTTTTAAAACAACTTTAAAACTGGCAGATGAATTCATAAACCATTGGACGGATATAAAGTTTACAGTATAAAAAATAGGAAAATCCTTCTATACTATACTATACAGCAAACAAGGGTGAAAAAAGTCAAGACTGACCCATCACAAGAAAAACTCTAAATCAAAGCAATGGTTTGCTAAAAGATTTAGAATATGATCACTTACTTTTCGTATTGTTTCTACAACTGTCCAACATCTAGCCATTATTGGTAAAGAAATAGTCATTTTGTCAAGAAACTCAAGCCTATCAACACATGTGGCAATATCCTCATGACCTTGAATTAAACTTGACTTTATGGAACGATCGATTAGTAGTAGGCGCTCTTCAGCGTCCAAATCTTTCAATTGTTGTTCTTTGTCTTTTATATTTTGGTCGTTGATAGTAGACATAGTATTTGATTGAACAACAACGGTAGAATTAGAACTAAATGAAAAGAGTAATCAAGAAAAGAAAGTAAAGGGAAACAAGAAAGATTGATGTCCAGACAATAAATTGTAGAATTCACTGAAAATACAGATACAAATCAAAAATAGGACAGTTTCAATTGTCAGTTTAAAACTTTTGCTTATAGTAAATAGAAAGACTTAACAATTTATTTTATTGATAATTCAATAGAATGAATGTATATGCATGGTATTTTAGACATTTATTAAATCACTACGTAAACTATCATTAATTGGTATACTTAAATTTTCATCGAAATTAACTGTTTAGAAGTAATATTTAAAATATACGGAATGGTTACATAATGAAGTCAATTAAAATATTTTATTAAAGATATTAAGACGTTACACTAACTGGTGAACCATAAAACAAATTAGAAGTATTTTCAAAAATTAAGAACAAAATTTACGATACAAAGCATAGGATATTCCATAGAGTAAAAAAATGCCTACCTGAATTCGGAAAATCTAAACTGTAAAGGGAAACTATTGAATGTGGTCTAATTACTACATGCCAAATAATCTAATTTCTTATGTACATATTTTGTAATTAACAAGGCGACTAGATGATTCTTGTTAAATTCATCACAAATATGCCTTCAAATGTCCTGGTACGGCCGAGAGTGGGAAAAGTCTACTCTCCCTCTCGAAATACTCTCACATGGCCACGTGCATACAACCATTACCACGGAAGTCCTACTCACTGCCTACTCGCAATGGGGTGTTGTTTACGAAATTGAGAGGACGAAAAGCGAATGTCCGGCAGTGGACCCGGAGAGTCCACTTAGGGGAGTTGGAAAACGCTGATTCCAAACCAATGGTGCACATGGGCTCCAGTATCCTGAGGGAACAAATGGAGTATGAACCAATAGTTGGTCACCGGCTACCATGAGAATGCATCTCCTTACGATGCTCCACTGCCTTGTGGATCAGACCTTTAGGTCGAAGGCTCAGGGTGTGGAACCCCAAGATAACCACGTGCTTCGGTTTGGGTACCCGGGCAGCATTACAGCCCTCACACAAATCATATGCATTTGGTGCCTCATGTAACAATATCGATGTGTTCAAATAAATAAATAAACATCACAAATATGTATGTTTCTTAATCTTAATGATGTGTTGAAGGGATACATAGACCTGACATTTCTTAATGTGTACCTGTTAGTTTCTTCACGATTGGTCATACTAACCCTTTACAAATTATTTAAACAACAATAAGAATCCATCTTTGAATAATTTCCAGTTGTAACGTTTAATGGCGTGACTACCACATAGTGCAGTGTACACAACCTATACTGACAGATACAAGTAGTATGTATCAGGAATTGGAAGTGAAATCACTGTTAGCATAAGAAAACAGGAAGGGAAATAGAGAGAAATCGGAACAACAACATGATTGGAAGAGTCATAATGTGAAGGACAACTGAAGGAAGATGTGTAAATAGTGTATTTAATGTATAATTTTCATATTTTACAAAGCCGCTGTATAATTTTGTATAAAACAATAAGTTGGTTTTCCTCACCTGAGTTTACGTTTACTACAATAGTACTCACTAAGACTAAAATTATCACATCAGTGTAATAAATTAACATAAGTAAAAAGATGATTTATTATTAAGTGGATTGATTTTCAACGTCAGTTTCTATCATTTTAAGAGACATGATATAGTAATAACTTGATAGTTAAAGCACTTATAGCTTTCAATTAATAGATAACAAATTCGATCTCTGTTATGCTAGTTCCATTGAAACAGATTAGTTATCATGAAAACAATATAATACAAGGTTGACTTTATGGTCAGTTGAATTAAATCATAATATCTTATTATACACGAAAGAGATCTTCAAACCAAGGTCTACTTTAATTTTACTGGTAATCTGAAAAGACAACATACAGTTTCCATACATACATTATGGTAGTTCACACGTATATTTATAGTATATAGCACATAGGACAACACGGATATGAATTTTTGTAATACAACCCATTCACCAATATGAATATAAGCAGAAATTTCATTCGAAAAAATGTATGCGTTCAAAAAAAAATACACAGCAACTAAAATAAGATACTACACAAATGAACTGGACGTAAACGACAATGAAAATGCATCACTTTTTTCGATAGAAAACTCACCTAACAACTGAAGTTTTAACATCAACAGATTTGGAAGTCAACTCCATCTGTATTAAAGCAAATACATGATTATAGTAACAATAATGACAAACTTATTTATGGAATTTTAGGTTAGAAAAGTAACGATACAAACAGACAATTGGTGCACAATTTTTCCAATTATTAAGCAAGTTAATAAGAATGGTAATCCCATTCCCGTCGTAATTGTTATGGTGAGAGATTTCATGATTCCTAATGAAGAAAGTTCGGAGATGAATAAATAAAAAACCAATCGATAGATGAAACGGAATGATATGATACTATGGAGTGGTAACTGCTGACAAGGACGACTAATTGATGCAAGCTGGTAACGAGTTGATTTTAGCTGCTCAATAAAACAGGTGTTTTTATCCAGTAAAATAGTGTTTATATAATACCGAATGCAAAAAACAAACATAAGTAGAATTCAACTAAAACACAAGCAATTGGAAAAATACGGATTTTGCAGGTAATTTAAGTGACAATAAAACTCGTATTCCGTCATATCACCATCAATCCGAGAAAATTGCGTAAATTACTTTAGTAAATTATGACATAACACTTACGAATCGAAACGCACAAATCTTGTTTGTCTAATGTATAAAAGCTGGCAAGCCAAGGTAAACCAAGTTTGAATGACTTTGGATAAGTTATCAAATGAAAATGGGGAAATTTATGGAATGTATTAATCTCCCTAAGCTGGTATCCTCACTTATCACTATAACAGGAAACAGAAATCACATCATTCATCGTGTTCTAGTTAATTGATCGAACAAGCGAATACAGTAATCGCATGATTTGTATCAGTAATAAAACAGTACGTTAGGGAGTGTGAATATAAGTGAATTTACTAAGTTTCAAATGAATTAAACAGTAAAGAACTAAACAACAATTTTCCAAAATTATTTAACAGTATGCATAAACGACAAAACATGTAGAAGAGATGAAAATAAATGCAGTATGGTATGTACACATATGCAAACATATCACAGTAACAAATACACAAGTCTCGGTCGAAAGGTGTATTAAACTACCTAATTTTTTTAAATGTGATTAATCATAACCGGAATTATGGACAAATGTTTGTTCCGTGAAACAATCAAGGAGTGAATTCAAATTTAATTGAACTCGTGAACAACTGTGCGACATACTAGTTTTCTATTGAAGTAGGTGACATGAAAAACACCAAAAACGACGAGGATGATATGTTATTTCAATTGACCTATTGTAGATAACAAGAACTAGGTTCCGTTTTTAAGCCGGATGAGAGTCTTTTTGACGAAAATATCCCACTCGGACTGATGTTAGGTCGAGGGTACCCGTTAGGAAAAACTATTATCAAACTAGATGGCAACCCATGTCTTTATTACAACTTTTGATTCTTCTACCCTAGGCGCTGTTTAATGTCACCAAATAAAATTATATAAGCTGCATTTAAGTTCACACCGTGATCTACCTCCCATTTACACCTGATCATATTGAATCGTAACACATCAACGATCATTATACAACGCGTTTAACAAGTACATGAAAATGAAGGAAACGAATTGCTATAAATCTTACTGGACTTTTTTCCCAGCTACGGGATGATAATTTAGGACTGATACTAGGGCTTCTTTTCCGAGAGTTTTTAACATTGGTGAAAATAATGAATTCAGTGGAATAGCGTCCTTGTTTCGCAGGTCTTCTTCTTAGGCGAATACTATCAGTTCGATAGGTATCTCGGTTAGAATCTTGGTTATTTCTAGCTGCTTTTTCTTCCAGAATAGATTGCTTTTCTTTATCATCAGTATTATTTGTCTTTAGATTCACATCATTCGTAGAAGCAACAGAATCAGAAGAATCATCACTGAGTTCTGGAAGGACATTCCGAAGAAGGGGAGTGACAACCGCTGTAGAACGTGTGCGATGGGTATCAGATTGATTTGTATGATTCTCATTAGCTGTACTACGCGTAGGTGTAACTGAAACTACAGGCCTTGATTTTGTTTTCTCCTCAATGGAAACAAGTGGAGATATAGCCGTGTTTTGGCGTATAATAATTTTCAATGGATCGTTGGACGACGTATGCGACTGCTCAGATCCCTGAGTTAAAATTTAAAAAATAACGAATTGTTCGAGATATTAACAGATTCAACACTACAAATAATTATGTAGAGAACTGGTATTATTGTAACGAGAAATTGGTTGGAAACTAGTACATTATAACAGTACATATTTTGATAATCGTAGTGTCATAGACTCATCATAAGGGCAAAATATGTAGAAAAAGCTGTAACATGCTAACACTATTTATTGGATAAGTTTGAAGACACAAGTGACGGAATAAATGTTAAGATATGGTCACGAAAATTTTGGCTTGTTGTGACTAATAATCAATACAAAGTCCTGAATTAAAATACTAGTTTCATCAAGTGTAAGAACAAACGAGTTAACCAAACAGGAACTTTTCGGTAGACCTAGTCTGATGATGTAGTGGAAAGATTGGATTCACAGTCGAATAAAACTTAAGGGGATCTTCGAAATTGTGTGCTGACGAATAGAGATCAGTCATTATAATCACCGTAGGACTTGTCACAAATGTCCATCGGTCCAAATCGGTTGAGAAAAGGTTATCTGATTAGACTGAAGCTTCCGCTTATTTAATGTAACCACGTTGAGGTAAATTGATTTTGGAAAAGTCTAAATGCGATTTTTATTTTGACAGCTTATCACTGTCACAAAGTAAGGAATCCACGGAAGATACTGGTAATAAAATATCCACACTGTCTTTATGATTAGTTGTGCATGACAGCCATAAGTAACATTCTAACCAGTAAATTAGGTCGTTAGTATTAAGTTTTATGTCCCATTGAACTCATTTTTTTCACTATCCAAAACGAACTTAGTGGTTATATTATGTATGTACTGCTAAGAGTCTGGACAATCGAGTACAGAATTTGTGACAATTTATTTCAGAAGTGTGAAATAAATATCGGTAAGACCGATAGTATCCGTGAAATGAATAATAAAAATACTGAAACTGGAGGACTACTTCAAATACTTACGTGACGTGCTTCTAATGTAGCAGTTGACCCAGTTGTAGATGGGGAGGATGGAGAAACGGAATCGGGGGACATCAAAACCGAGGAATGTTTACGAATACGCAGACGAAGAGCTGAAACACGTTGAGAGTCTACAGAAACAAAACCGTCTGACTCGGCCACATCAGAAGACGGAATGGATGATTTTACAGGACTGCTGGTTGTATTTGGCGATTTTTTCGCACATTTTCTGGAACAAAAGTACAACCAACTTGAAAATACAAAGTCAACCTAATTTCTTTTGTGAAATTCGCAAAAACAAACAAAAAGTCCTTACATTGCACTACTTCTCCTATCCCTTTGTGCACTATAGGAATGATGGTCAACTGAACCACTGCTTTTGCGAGATTCTGTATGTGGTCGTTTAGCTGGTCTTCCATGTTCCGCTAAAACGCAACAATTAAAAAAACACATGGTTGTATCATAAAAAGTGAAACTGAAAGTTTTGTATGAGTACAATATTTTGTCAACGAAAGGGAAATGTTTGGATTTGATGAAACTCAGAGAAACCTCGGCACTGCTATAAAAAACAAATGATTTCATATCGATGACAAATCATAACGAATTCATACAAACCAATAACGTGAAATATGAAAATAGTACAGCCTGGTTGCTACTTCTATACTCAAGGTAAACCATAGAGACAAGTATGTGAATTACAAGCATATAAGAACATAGACGTCAGTTCACGGTCAATAGTACTCATCGGATGTGAACTTTGGCACACAAGGCTGTCTATAACTCCGCCTAGTCTTTCTAGGGTTACTGCCGGTCCGAAGCCCGAGTAAAGGAACAGGGTTGGGAATGTGACCGGCAACTCCATCTCATACAAAACAATCTTGCTTAAACCGCTAACCAGAAAAGATGGTTTAAACCATTTATACTCTGCCCTCCGAATCGAAGGATCTTCATTCAAAAGAATTATGACGCCTCACGATGAAAGTCAAGACTTTTCCTTTTAACAACCACAGCAACAATTTTTATAGATACGTGGAATGTCTGGACAGTGAGAAACTGGGAGGATCAGTCAAACAGGTGCAGAAATGGGAGATACAACTTGGTGGTTCTCGGGATAAGTAAAACCCACTAAATCCAAGTTAAACGGAAAGGGATAGATTCGGGACCAGACACCATCAGTAACAGCATCTGGCTGGGGAAGAAATTAGAAAAACACGATGGAGGTGGATAGAACATGCATTACGGAAATCATCAAAACGCATCACGAGACAAGCTCTAACTTGGAATCCTGAAGGGGAAAGGAAGAGAGGAAGACCAAGAAACACATTGCATCGGGAATTGGAAGCAGACATGAAACGGATGAATAGAAACTGGAAACAACTGATAAGGATTTTCCAGGACCGAGTTGGATGGAGAATGCTAGTGGGCGGCCCATACTCCACGAGGGGTAACAGGCGCAAAACGGTCAATAAAATGGTAGACGCGAAATAGACTAAAGTTGGGATCCCGATTGGTAACTTGGCACGTGATATCGGTCACCGCCCCCAAGACAGCTTGTGCACTTCGTGATTTATATACAGCGATCGTAGTTTAAGAAAAGTGACAGCCGTTAAAATTAACCTGGAAGTCCCGATGGACCATTTATTTCATTCAACATAGACCTCGGTAAAACTAGGCAGTGAAATAATTATGTACCATGCAAATGCTTCCAAATGCCCTGGTACGACCGAGAGTGGGGAGAGTTCGCTCTCTCTTGAAATGCTTTTACATGGTGACGCGCATACAGCCATTGACAGGGAAGTCCTAATTACTGCCTTTTAGTGACGGGGGTTTTGTTTACAAAATTGAGAGGACAAAAAGCGAATTTCCAGTGCTTTAACCTGGTTGGTGGATATGGAAGATTTACCTGGGGGAGTTGGAAAACCCTGACTTAAAATCAATGGTGCACATAGGCTCCAGGATCCTGAAGGAACAAATGGCGAGTGAACATACTGCAGATCACCGGCTACCATGGGGCTGCATCTCCTTACGTCGCTCCACTGCCTTGTGGATTAGACCTCTAGGTCAAAAACTCGGGGAGTGTCCCACTAAGAAAACTACCTGCTTTGATTTAGGCGTCCTGACAGTATTCCAGCCCTCGCACAAATCGAATGACGACGTGTGACGCATCAATATGTGGTGCTTCCTTGTACCAATGTTTGTGTTTGAATAAATACCATATAAATAAGGAAGTGTGAAGGTACAGAGACGGAAAGTACAATAAATAAATAAAAACAAGTGAACGAGGACAGTGCATATAAGAAAAACATTTCAGTTCAAAATACAGACTAGACAGACCTTTTAGTTAGGGGGTACCTCACATTCACGCAGACTATAAGAGAAAACTACGGAAAATTCGTCATCGTTGTCTGATAACGTTAATCGCAAAGTGAACTACAATTTGTTCAGGACCCAAATCAGGTAATTATGATAAATCCACAATCGGCAGTCCTAAACAACCCTCCTCCATACCATGTCGTAAATTGACCACATCCGCTTTTTCCACTCAGTCTGAGTCGGTAAATAATCCACGATGTGGAAGTTGCTATGATAACATTCGTAACACATGTTCAAGTTGCCAGGTCCCACAAGTATATGGCAAAACTGCTGTCAGTGACGAGTACAAGCTCGACCTTTTAAAGCTAAGATAACGGAGGCACTAAAGATGGCCCAGATTAGCATAAACCGTTCTGACAAAATCTGCACATGAACACAGCTCATTCTGCTTTCGACAACTTGTTTCATCTGTGGAGTAGGCGGTTTGCTCATTTTATTGTCAGTGTGGATGGCGCAATATGACCCTACGTTTGAAGCACCCTTGACGTTCGGTATGTGGTTGTAAGTAGAAGTGGTAAACAGATTTAGAAATGTTATAAACATTCATTGACTAAGGCATGTGTTATGCATCCTTGGTTATCATATTATCCATCGTCCAGTAGTGGTCCGGACAAAAGTATGTCACAGAAAACTTAGAGGTAGGCAGGTTAAAACATAGCATCAATCCATAAAGTGGATGGATTGGTTGGTATGAGCAATGTGAAGATGAGGACATCGTCGGAGACTTTGGATGGCATAACTCGAAATCAAAAGCATTGATGTAGTTGTACTCAAACTTTAACTTTACGTAAATCTTGATAACTCATTTCTTGATTCACACTCTTGGATCTTATAAGTTCCTTTTGAAAGATATTTCTTGTGCATATCTTTTCACTGAAGTTGATATTTTCCTAATTTTGTTTCTCATCTTGTTCATCTTTTCACTGTGATTGCCCCAAAATGCCCTGGTACAGCCGATAGTGGGGAGAGTCCACTATAATTTTATTATTTATTTGAACACATAAATATTGGTACAAGAGGGCACCAAATATATATGCGCCACACAAAACAATGAGAATTTAAGAAGGAAAAAAAGGTAAGGAGAATAAAATAGGACAATAACGAACAGATTAGTGTAAGGCAGTGTAATAATAATAATGGAGGAAACAGAAACGTACAATCAGAAGAGATCTTTCAGTTAAGGAAGGAGCAACCACCTTTTATGGAGAAAGTAAAAGAAGGTTACAGCAGGATCGCCACTGGCTTCTATTCTGAGCCATATCTGATAACGTCTCTAGCCACTGTGTTGCACCATCTCTAGGACCCCAGCCAGGAAGTCGTGAAGGACTAACACAAGCCAGCCCTTTGTAGCTTTCTTTCATACCACGACACCACGTCATACACCGACCACCTCTCCGCTTCTTCCAACCAATCCCAGAGTCGGCAAATAATGCACGACGTGGAGTTCTCTGGGACGACATTCGGAGAACATGTCCAAGCCACCGAAGTCGATGTTTCAAGATGGTGACACTAATTGGATTATCATCTCTGTGCCCGAACACACAATGCCGAACCTCTGCATTACTGACATAGTGTTGCCACTGGATGTCAACAATCCTTCGCAGACAGCCGTGATCGAACGCAGAGAGTCGTCTAACACCCTCAACTCGGAGAGGCCAGGTTTCACAAGCACAGAGCAGAACTGCTCTCACCGACGCGTTGTAGATCCGACCTTTTACAGCCAGACTAACATCACGAAGGCGCCAAAGATGGCCCAGATTGGTATAAGCCGCTCTGGCTTTCACTATACGTGCATTGATCTCATCACTCACGCCACCACCAGCATTTATGCAGCTACCTAGATACACGAACTCAACTACTATCTGCTCACCATCCGGGGTGAGTACAGGATTAGAATCCTACCAGTCTTGTAGAAGTACTTTGCACTTCGAAGGTGCAAAGCACATACCATACCTACGGACATTCATTGCCAACTGATTAAGTGCGGATTGCATACCTTGGGCATTATCGCACAGTAAGACAATATCATCCGCATACTCAAGGTCGAGAAGTCTTTCTCCAGGCAACAGATCCACACCACCATTAACTACATCCATCAGAGCTGTTTCCAGAATGTCATCGATGGCAAGGTTGAAGAGGAATGGTGAGACTGGGCAACCCTGCCTAACCCCACTGCTCGAATGGAACAATGGAGAGAGGTGGTTGTATGCCCTCACTCTGCCTGAGGTGTTTGCATATAGGGCCTTTAGGATGTTAACAAACTTCTCAGGCACACTCTTCTTCAATAGACAATTCCAGGGAACAGTCCTGTCCAACGAATCGAAGGCAGCCCTGATGTCAGGAAACCCTACAATTGTTGGCCTTTGATAAGTATGATGGTGTTCTAACATTTGGCGGAGGGTGAAGATATGATCAATACATCATCGACCAAAACGAAAACCAGCCTGCTCCACGCGAGTCAATCTTTCTCGGGTTTTGAACAACCTACGAAGTATGACGGAAACCAATAGCTTGGACACAATCGGAAGTAGACTTATCCCCCGATAGTTGTTACAGGAACAACGTGAACCCTTTTTAAAGATAGGGACAACTATCAACTCATTCCATGACGTTGGTACACTCTCTGTAGCTCCCAAACCTTTGTAAACAACGTCGTCAATTCCTTAGTCAGAACGTCACCACCATCTTTAAAAAGAGCCGGAAGTCATCTGGGCCAGGTGATTTGTAACGCTTCAAGAGTTGGATTTCCTTGTGGACTTCCGCCTCATTTGGTGGATCAGTCGTCACCGGCCATAGAAGGCAGGACAGTCTGACCGATGTTGTCGGAACAGCAGACCAGTTGAGCTGCTCCAAGACGTCGATGGATGTTAGTGATTGGCCTCCCGTCATCCTCACAGATTGTTTCGCTCACACTAGACTTCTTGCTACCAGTGGATCGGATGAGTAGAGTCCACTTTCCCCCTCGAACTGCTCTCACGTGGCCACGTGCATACAACCATTACCACGGAAGTCCTACTCACTGCCTTCTCGCAATGGGGTGTTGTTTACGAAATTGAGAGGACGAAAAGCGAATGTCCGGCGCTTTAACCGGGTTGGTAGATACAAAGAGTCCACCTAGGGGAGTTGGAAAACCCTGATTTCAAACCAATGGTGCACATGGGCTCCAGTATCCCGAGGGAACAAATGGCGTATAAACCAATCGTTGGTCACTGGCTACCATGGGAGTGCATCTCCTGACGTTGCTCCACTGCCTTGTGGATTGGACCTTCAGGTCGAAGACTCCGGGTGTGGCCTCCTAAGAAAACCTACTGCTTCGGTTTGGGCACCCATGCAGTATCACAGCCCCCACACAAATCAAATGGGGTTTTTGTGGCGCATATGTATATGGTGCGTCCTTGTACCAATATCTATGTGTTCAAATAAATAAATTTCACTGTGGTTATATGGGTTGTAGTCTATGAACAGACACTTTCGAGCCAATTCCTACGTCGATGACCTAATGCTTATTTATAATCTGCTCTACTTAATGCAAAGTTTGAAGTGGTAAGATAAAACCACGAGCTAACAAAAATCTCAGGACTTACTTTCAGCTGAGGTTGACTTCGATCGCTTTTGACTTTGTATTTCCATTGTAGGGGAAGCCAGTACGGAATTGTGACCATTATCTTTACATCCACGTTTAAATGAGTAAAACTGAGCCAAAAATGTTTCCGCTTCTGGATCCTACCAAGGTTTAGCGATGGATGCATTGGTTATGAAATAACAAAGCTATGTGAACAAATAGACTAACAGAAATAACTAGGATCACTGATATTTGGGACGTGACAAAAGCGGATACACTTGTTAGTAATAACCTTAAAACCTACACATTTTTCCTAAAAACGGACTTCCATTCTTACTACATTTAATCTAAGTGGTCTACTTCGCTCCAAATGTAGTTAATTTGACCTATATTATAAATGTGAACGCACTTGATTGCTTTGCCTACAATCATTTCTGAACTTTCTATTTTGTTCAGCTGTGATAAATAAAAGCCTGGAATAATCCACGTAGATGTTTTCTCACCAGGGTACCACCTAAAAGTAAGCTATTATCACAGCATAACCTCAGATGTTCTTATTTAGTTAAAGAAAGCTGCTTTGTACCGAAAAAAACTGCATGTAACAGCTGCCAGGATACCTAACGTGACGATTGTCACAAACATGTAAGCTACCAATGCAGAAAGAAATCTGGGGACATGTTTTTACTGATGTGTAGTAATATCATGTTGTTTTGAAACTTAGCTCACCTTTTTATAGAGCAGGACATCTGGATTTTCTTCGATTTCTCGTAACCCAGCCTGGAAAACAGCTTTGTTGCGAGGTACCCCGTATTTATGCTTGAACTTCTCATAGGGAAATATATCTTTGGGAGCCAGAAAATAACTGAAAATTGTTAAAAAAAAATACAAAATATGCAACAAGCCTACACTTCGTGAGTCCCATAAAAGAAAATGGGATATTTCCCCTTCGGAATTGGAACATCCTCCGGAAGAAGGTTAATCTAGCACATGAGAAACAAAGCTTCTTTCTTACTCGTGATGGCCAGTGAGGATGACCCTTAACTTTAGCGAATATTTTGTCCCCAGGAGAATAAGCCATCGACATAGACAACAAAAACCCGCCGGGACCGTATACCCCGCCCTTAAAAGTGACTTTAACAAATCAGACGTTGGTCATCAGGTAAAACCCATATTAACTCTTCCACTAAGTGCATAGTGTTAAACTTCCATGCCTCACGAAAGCATTCATTGATTTTAAGTATTTTAGCCAGAAGCCTTATCCATTTGTTATTCTTCAGAACAGTGAAATCCTAACTTGATATTAGTAAACTTTAGTGATGAGACCTCCTTCCCATCACCTTGAAACAATTTACATGATTGTATCACTTTTTATTGGCAGAAAATCAACTTTAAAAAGTTTTAAATGATCAACAATGGCTCTCGTAGTCATGACAATATCTACATTCCAGTAAGACCTGACCTGTCATTAGAAGATAGAATGAAAGGGAAGATAGCACTAGCTGAACTTGAAATCCATGAACAAAACGGTGAGGAAACTCTCTGACTAATGGACTTGGGAATAGTCAGGTCTTGGAAGCGGACTCCGTCAAGGCCTGTGCGATAGGAGTGATAAAAGTGGAACCAACATGAGGTAGAAAACACGGGTCTAAGAAACAACAAACCTCATTATCATTAATTGGTTGCCTCATTACTAATCGCCAAAAGCTGGAGACAACCGAAATGTTCTGCTTCACAGAAATGGGTAGATTAAAGTCATCACCATCCATGTTCATTGGTCAGTAACTTCCCTCCTTTATTTTGATGTTAGGCTCGTTTAGATTGCTAGCTACGTTATAGTTATGTCTTGCGCCCAGGCATTATGATTCGCACCTGGTTATAAAACACTTCCTCAAGTACCTTTAATAGGCAGACCGGACAGTTAAAGTAGGTAAACCGTTGGTGAACTATCAAAACAGTATTGTACAGTATCAGAGCGTGGATTTTCAAAGTGAACAAGATTGCGGAAACAATCCAGGAGGCAGAAGAGTTTTGGAACCTACATGATTTTAAGGCAATCAATTTGGATTGAAAATTGAATGGTTGAACAGTAACATATATGGCAAATTTTGAAAGCTCATTGTGTACGTACAGGAAGGGACTCACATTGTTATGGCCGATAGTGGTTCTTATAAAGAGTTTCTCAGGTTTTCCAATTCTTCACTTCAGTAGCCTCTAATCACATCACGTTTTATTTAGTCGTGATCCAAAGTATTTTCAAGGCTCAATGTGTGCAACATCGTCAATTGTTATGGAGCATGTTTTGAACCTGTATTGTTACTGGTCCTAACCACACAATCCTCAAAGCCGAACATGAGATTACTGGGAAAATAGATATTTAACATTTCACACGGAGAAAAGGTCAATAATAGTGAACGCGGGAACATTCATTCAATACAATCAGGTGGCATGGCCCAGCCTCTTGGAGGTGGCCATTCTGTATAACATATCTTTACTAGCGCTAAATATATTATTCTATATTTAGCTTAAATGTGTTTTTCACGAACGGCAAACGCTATAATTTGGATTGTTACGATACGATGAGTCAGAATAGACAATGATGTGACTTCCACGTACAGATTAGACAGTCACATCATTACATATCTTCAATTTTAGGATTAGATCTATTATTATAATAACACCGATAACGAAGCAGACCATAATTCTGCAAAACGACGCTCGCTTGCGAACAGGAAGTTTACTCCCAAAGCGATCTGCATTCTTCACACTTTGTCTATGTGTTAGTGTAATTTTTTCTGAGTTTTATCCAAGTTAACAGTTGAATATGGTTTTTCCCCAGCTTACTAATTGGTTTCTACTTTAGTGTTGCTTCGGCATACCCCAACTTTTATACCACCCGCTTTATCCTTTTTCATCCGTTTCTAGAATATTGTTTTTTCACAGTCACAAGCTTTTGCTAGAATCTATTTGAAAACTAACATTTAATAATGGTCATGAACAACACATGTAAGAGACCAAGATGCCGGTTTTCTGTCACCTTTGGTATTCACTGTGACAAATGTAATGGTTAGTTTCATGAAGTATGGACGGATCTTTCAGTAACTGATTAGGTGGACTCTTTGTATCTACCAACCCGGTTAAAGCGCCGGACATTCGCTTTTCGTCCTCTCAATTTCGTAAACAACACCCCATTGCGAGAAGGCAGTGAGTAGGACTTCCGTGGTAATGGTTGTATGCACGTGGCCACGTGAGAGCAGTTCGAGGGGGAAAGTGGACTCTACTCATCCGATCCACTGGTAGCAAGAAGTCTAGTGTGAGCGAAACAATCTGTGAGGATGACGGGAGGCCAATCACTAACATCCATCGACGTCTTGGAGCAGCTCAACTGGTCTGCTGTTCCGACAACATCGGTCAGACTGTCCTGCCTTCTATGGCCGGTGACGACTGATCCACCAAATGAGGCGGAAGTCCACAAGGAAATCCAACTCTTGAAGCGTTACAAATCACCTGGCCCAGATGACTTCCGGCTCTTTTTAAAGATGGTGGTGACGTTCTGACTAAGGAATTGACGACGTTGTTTACAAAGGTTTGGGAGCTACAGAGAGTGTACCAACGTCATGGAATGAGTTGATAGTTGTCCCTATCTTTAAAAAGGGTTCACGTTGTTCCTGTAACAACTATCGGGGGATAAGTCTACTTCCGATTGTGTCCAAGCTATTGGTTTCCGTCATACTTCGTAGGTTGTTCAAAACCCGAGAAAGATTGACTCGCGTGGAGCAGGCTGGTTTTCGTTTTGGTCGATGATGTATTGATCATATCTTCACCCTCCGCCAAATGTTAGAACACCATCATACTTATCAAAGGCCAACAATTGTAGGGTTTCCTGACATCAGGGCTGCCTTCGATTCGTTGGACAGGACTGTTCCCTGGAATTGTCTATTGAAGAAGAGTGTGCCTGAGAAGTTTGTTAACATCCTAAAGGCCCTATATGCAAACACCTCAGGCAGAGTGAGGGCATACAACCACCTCTCTCCATTGTTCCATTCGAGCAGTGGGGTTAGGCAGGGTTGCCCAGTCTCACCATTCCTCTTCAACCTTGCCATCGATGACATTCTGGAAACAGCTCTGATGGATGTAGTTAATGGTGGTGTGGATCTGTTGCCTGGAGAAAGACTTCTCGACCTTGAGTATGCGGATGATATTGTCTTACTGTGCGATAATGCCCAAGGTATGCAATCCGCACTTAATCAGTTGGCAATGAATGTCCGTAGGTATGGTATGTGCTTTGCACCTTCGAAGTGCAAAGTACTTCTACAAGACTGGTAGGATTCTAATCCTGTACTCACCCCGGATGGTGAGCAGATAGTAGTTGAGTTCGTGTATCTAGGTAGCTGCATAAATGCTGGTGGTGGCGTGAGTGATGAGATCAATGCACGTATAGTGAAAGCCAGAGCGGCTTATACCAATCTGGGCCATCTTTGGCGCCTTCGTGATGTTAGTCTGGCTGTAAAAGGTCGGATCTACAACGCGTCGGTGAGAGCAGTTCTGCTCTGTGCTTGTGAAACCTGGCCTCTCCGAGTTGAGGGTGTTAGACGACTCTCTGCGTTCGATCACGGCTGTCTGCGAAGGATTGTTGACATCCAGTGGCAACACTATGTCAGTAATGCAGAGGTTCGGCATTGTGTGTTCGGGCACAGAGATGATAATCCAATTAGTGTCACCATCTTGAAACATCGACTTCGGTGGCTTGGACATGTTCTCCGAATGTCGTCCCAGAGAACTCCACGTCGTGCATTATTTGCCGACTCTGGGATTGGTTGGAAGAAGCGGAGAGGTGGTCGGTGTATGACGTGGTGTCGTGGTATGAAAGAAAGCTACAAAGGGCTGGCTTGTGTTAGTCCTTCACGACTTCCTGGCTGGGGTCCTAGAGATGGTGCAACACAGTGGCTAGAGACGTTATCAGATATGGCTCAGAATAGAAGCCAGTGGCGATCCTGCTGTAACCTTCTTTTACTTTCTCCATAAAAGGTGGTTGCTCCTTCCTTAACTGAAAGATCTCTTCTGATTGTACGTTTCTGTTTCCTCCATTATTATTATTACACTGCCTTACACTAATCTGTTCGTTATTGTCCTATTTTATTCTCCTTACCTTTTTTTCCTTCTTAAATTCTCATTGTTTTGTGTGGCGCATATATATTTGGTGCCCTCTTGTACCAATATTTATGTGTTCAAATAAATAATAAAATTATAGTGGACTCTCCCCACTATCGGCTGTACCAGGGCATTTTGGGGCAATCACAGTGAAAAGATGAACAAGATGAGAAACAAAATTAGGAAAATATCAACTTCAGTGAAAAGATATGCACAAGAAATATCTTTCAAAAGGAACTTATAAGATCCAAGAGTGTGAATCAAGAAATGAGTTATCAAGATTTACGTAAAGTTAAAGTTTGAGTACAACTACATCAATGCTTTTGATTTCGAGTTATGCCATCCAAAGTCTCCGACGATGTCCTCATCTTCACATTGCTCATACCAACCAATCCATCCACTTTATGGATTGATGCTATGTTTTAACCTGCCTACCTCTAAGTTTTCTGTGACATACTTTTGTCCGGACCACTACTGGACGATGGATAATATGATAACCAAGGATGCATAACACATGCCTTAGTCAATGAATGTTTATAACATTTCTAAATCTGTTTACCACTTCTACTTACAACCACATACCGAACGTCAAGGGTGCTTCAAACGTAGGGTCATATTGCGCCATCCACACTGACAATAAAATGAGCAAACCGCCTACTCCACAGATGAAACAAGTTGTCGAAAGCAGAATGAGCTGTGTTCATGTGCAGATTTTGTCAGAACGGTTTATGCTAATCTGGGCCATCTTTAGTGCCTCCGTTATCTTAGCTTTAAAAGGTCGAGCTTGTACTCGTCACTGACAGCAGTTTTGCCATATACTTGTGGGACCTGGCAACTTGAACATGTGTTACGAATGTTATCATAGCAACTTCCACATCGTGGATTATTTACCGACTCAGACTGAGTGGAAAAAGCGGATGTGGTCAATTTACGACATGGTATGGAGGAGGGTTGTTTAGGACTGCCGATTGTGGATTTATCATAATTACCTGATTTGGGTCCTGAACAAATTGTAGTTCACTTTGCGATTAACGTTATCAGACAACGATGACGAATTTTCCGTAGTTTTCTCTTATAGTCTGCGTGAATGTGAGGTACCCCCTAACTAAAAGGTCTGTCTAGTCTGTATTTTGAACTGAAATGTTTTTCTTATATGCACTGTCCTCGTTCACTTGTTTTTATTTATTTATTGTACTTTCCGTCTCTGTACCTTCACACTTCCTTATTTATATGGTATTTATTCAAACACAAACATTGGTACAAGGAAGCACCACATATTGATGCGTCACACGTCGTCATTCGATTTGTGCGAGGGCTGGAATACTGTCAGGACGCCTAAATCAAAGCAGGTAGTTTTCTTAGTGGGACACTCCCCGAGTTTTTGACCTAGAGGTCTAATCCACAAGGCAGTGGAGCGACGTAAGGAGATGCAGCCCCATGGTAGCCGGTGATCTGCAGTATGTTCACTCGCCATTTGTTCCTTCAGGATCCTGGAGCCTATGTGCACCATTGATTTTAAGTCAGGGTTTTCCAACTCCCCCAGGTAAATCTTCCATATCCACCAACCAGGTTAAAGCACTGGAAATTCGCTTTTTGTCCTCTCAATTTTGTAAACAAAACCCCCGTCACTAAAAGGCAGTAATTAGGACTTCCCTGTCAATGGCTGTATGCGCGTCACCATGTAAAAGCATTTCAAGAGAGAGCGAACTCTCCCCACTCTCGGTCGTACCAGGGCATTTGGAAGCATTTGCATGGTACATAATTATTTCACTGCCTAGTTTTACCGAGGTCTATGTTGAATGAAATAAATGGTCCATCGGGACTTCCAGGTTAATTTTAACGGCTGTCACTTTTCTTAAACTACGATCGCTGTATATAAATCACGAAGTGCACAAGCTGTCTTGGGGGCGGTGACCGATATCACGTGCCAAGTTACCAATCGGGATCCCAACTTTAGTCTATTTCGCGTCTACCATTTTATTGACCGTTTTGCGCCTGTTACCCCTCGTGGAGTATGGGCCGCCCACTAGCATTCTCCATCCAACTCGGTCCTGGAAAATCCTTATCAGTTGTTTCCAGTTTCTATTCATCCGTTTCATGTCTGCTTCCAATTCCCGATGCAATGTGTTTCTTGGTCTTCCTCTCTTCCTTTCCCCTTCAGGATTCCAAGTTAGAGCTTGTCTCGTGATGCGTTTTGATGATTTCCGTAATGCATGTTCTATCCACCTCCATCGTGTTTTTCTAATTTCTTCCCCAGCCAGATGCTGTTACTGATGGTGTCTGGTCCCGAATCTATCCCTTTCCGTTTAACTTGGATTTAGTGGGTTTCACTTATCCCGAGAACCACCAAGTTGTATCTCCCATTTCTGCACCTGTTTGACTGATCCTCCCAGTTTCTCACTGTCCAGACATTCCACGTATCTATAAAAATTGTTGCTGTGGTTGTTAAAAGGAAAAGTCTTGACTTTCATCGTGAGGCGTCATAATTCTTTTGAATGAAGATCCTTCGATTCGGAGGGCAGAGTATAAATGGTTTAAACCATCTTTTCTGGTTAGCGGTTTAAGCAAGATTGTTTTGTATGAGATGGAGTTGCCGGTCACATTCCCAACCCTGTTCCTTTACTCGGGCTTCGGACCGGCAGTAACCCTAGAAAGACTAGGCGGAGTTATAGACAGCCTTGTGTGCCAAAGTTCACATCCGATGAGTACTATTGACCGTGAACTGACGTCTATGTTCTTATATGCTTGTAATTCACATACTTGTCTCTATGGTTTACCTTGAGTATAGAAGTAGCAACCAGGCTGTACTATTTTCATATTTCACGTTATTGGTTTGTATGAATTCGTTATGATTTGTCATCGATATGAAATCATTTGTTTTTTATAGCAGTGCCGAGGTTTCTCTGAGTTTCATCAAATCCAAACATTTCCCTTTCGTTGACAAAATATTGTACTCATACAAAACTTTCAGTTTCACTTTTTATGATACAACCATGTGTTTTTTTAATTGTTGCGTTTTAGCGGAACATGGAAGACCAGCTAAACGACCACATACAGAATCTCGCAAAAGCAGTGGTTCAGTTGACCATCATTCCTATAGTGCACAAAGGGATAGGAGAAGTAGTGCAATGTAAGGACTTTTTGTTTGTTTTTGCGAATTTCACAAAAGAAATTAGGTTGACTTTGTATTTTCAAGTTGGTTGTACTTTTGTTCCAGAAAATGTGCGAAAAAATCGCCAAATACAACCAGCAGTCCTGTAAAATCATCCATTCCGTCTTCTGATGTGGCCGAGTCAGACGGTTTTGTTTCTGTAGACTCTCAACGTGTTTCAGCTCTTCGTCTGCGTATTCGTAAACATTCCTCGGTTTTGATGTCCCCCGATTCCGTTTCTCCATCCTCCCCATCTACAACTGGGTCAACTGCTACATTAGAAGCACGTCACGTAAGTATTTGAAGTAGTCCTCCAGTTTCAGTATTTTTATTATTCATTTCACGGATACTATCGGTCTTACCGATATTTATTTCACACTTCTGAAATAAATTGTCACAAATTCTGTACTCGATTGCCCAGACTCTTAGCAGTACATACATAATATAACCACTAAGTTCGTTTTGGATAGTGAAAAAAATGAGTTCAATGGGACATAAAACTTAATACTAACGACCTAATTTACTGGTTAGAATGTTACTTATGGCTGTCATGCACAACTAATCATAAAGACAGTGTGGATATTTTATTACCAGTATCTTCCGTGGATTCCTTACTTTGTGACAGTGATAAGCTGTCAAAATAAAAATCGCATTTAGACTTTTCCAAAATCAATTTACCTCAACGTGGTTACATTAAATAAGCGGAAGCTTCAGTCTAATCAGATAACCTTTTCTCAACCGATTTGGACCGATGGACATTTGTGACAAGTCCTACGGTGATTATAATGACTGATCTCTATTCGTCAGCACACAATTTCGAAGATCCCCTTAAGTTTTATTCGACTGTGAATCCAATCTTTCCACTACATCATCAGACTAGGTCTACCGAAAAGTTCCTGTTTGGTTAACTCGTTTGTTCTTACACTTGATGAAACTAGGAGCATGGGAATCCAAAACGCAGCCCAAACGGCAAACGAAGAAGACCCCAACCTAAACGTGCCTGCAAACCGGGGAAAACGATCACCTTTTGAGATGATTCTCTCACGATTGCAAATCTCAAGGACAGTTCTGACCCTCCTTTCAGTCCGCAGGACAAAAATGACAGGATGCTTTGGGAAGAGCTAAAACCTCCCTAAATTAAGCAATTACCCGTTACACGGCGTACTCGGGTGAAGGATTCCATGCGCCGAAATCATCCAAGATTCTTTTGTGTAACCTTAACTAACACTGCTGACGCAGAGGATATTCTGCGGGCCAGTCGCTTTGTGAAATCAGATGTAAGAATACTTCGCAGCATACCATACTCTGGGCGCAGTCTCATCAGGAACGCTCCTTAGAGACGTCGTTGGATGTTCTTTTATGAAGGAAATATCACTGTGAAAGGTGTCTCAGAAAACACGAACCCTGATTACCGGACTATGGTATTCTACAGCGGAAATGCATAAAGCAGTTCTCGAAGCTTTATGACGTATTTTCCCAGCAATTGGTAGGATTATCCAGGAAGGGCTTGGATTCTGGACCTCGGTTAATGAAGATAACTCCTTTATCCTCGTAGATGTCAGTTCCCACTTCAGAACCTTGTCGTACTGGTAAACACCGATCACCGCCTGAAATTCATATGCATCCACAAAAGCAAATTGAAACTGACTGTCGCACTTGTGGTCTGTCAAGAACAAAGAAAAATTGTAGAAGAGACGGGAACTACCAACTCACGAAACTTTGTAGGTAGGTTATCTGTCCATTCTTATAAGGACGGGGAAGCTCACACGTTTCAAATAGAAATTATAAACTGCTTATGTACGAACTCTGTTAGTTTACTGAACAAGATGGATAGGTTGCGTGGATTATGTATGGCTGACAATATTCATCTGATAAGACTACCAGAAACATGGGCATCCTCTCATATTAAGAACCAGTAGATGGCGATGTCCTACATGTGTTTGTGAAACAAAGACAGAAGAATAAGAATGGTAGTGGGGACGTTCTTACTTGGTAGCACATTAGATGTAAACCCAAAAAATTGTCAGTCTTGATAAGCCTGCATGGTGCTTAGTAAGACTAATTAACACCTCGAGGTGTATGGTTGGATTTATCTGCAGTAGGCCCACTGCTGTCACCGAGTACGACAATCGTATATTAGAGGGATCAACCCTCTGTTTCCGTCTCGGATACACTCATATGCTGATTCTATGACACTTGATTTTTTAATAAAATCGTCTTCGCCGAACAAACGCACAATGGAGGTGTCAATTATACTGAAGCCTGGTTCTTCAACATCAGTGAAGATCTGAGATCATCCAAATTTGTAAATTTATCGACTCTCTGGAGAAATGGTCCGACGCCGTCAGGCTCAAACTACATATTTACAAAGAAGGATTCCTAATCGATAACTTTTCAATCCTAGTTCCCATGGGTAAATGCAACTATGCTCTCACAGCTTTAATTTTACCAGAGAACTGAGCCAAAACGTTCTACTTACAACAGGCGTTGTAATTACTAAAGGTTAGATGTGTCAGTATGATAGTCCAATCCACAGCAGGTAATACAAGAAGTCCATCGTCAACTTGATGTGGACACTCATTAGGATTTCTTCCTGCACACGTTCTTATATGATACAAAACAGTCTGTCTTACAAACGGTTCTCAAACATTACAATCAACCTAAAGTCCCAAAGAATCGCACTCTTCGAATTCTAAAACGTGAAAAGCACTACTACTACAAGCGAACAAGCGAAAACAAAACGTGTAATTACTCGAGAGCTTCGCCTTCTATCCAACAGGACTCGCTGGAGTGGACCTGAGCACCGGCCTGATTATTAAAAACTGCAGTGCCTAAACAAGAAAACTTCACCTGGTCCGAAAACCATCAATTTAGTCATGCTCAGAAAAGCGGCTTCAGTTTTGGTGAAACCACTTAGTGTAACGGTCTCATATTTGCTAAGCCGAAGTACGCCACCAGAAAGTCAGAAGCTGGCTAACATCACACCAGTTCTTGAAGAAGGTCGGTGTAGCGAACTGGCTGGCAGCACTTCTCCCCATACCTTCAAAAACTGTGGAGACCCTGACATGCAGCGGTTTAAGTGACTACTTGCTGCCCACAAACGTTTTTCACTCTGACAGCACGTTTTCAGAAAGTGTCATTCTTGTATAATTAACCTACTGACCGAGTTGGACATATGAATAACCATCCATGATCTCAATTGGGAGGTTGATATCATATACCTAGACTTCTGAAAAGCTTTCTACAGGGCCAATCACATATGTCTTATTGATAAGCTCAAACTGTTGGTTATCAGGTCACCATTAATTGATTGACTTAATTCATTTCTAAACACTTGACCTTAAAAGGTAAAGGCGAACTTAACTGTTTGGCCGGATACGGAATATTTAGGTGGGTTCCTCCACGGTTCAATACTAAAACCTCTACTTTTCCTAATTTACATAAATGACCTTCCTCAACAAGTATCGAAAGATTTATCACTTCGCAGGCGATGTGAAACTCTCGAGAGAAGTTTGAAACCAAGATGATTATCTGGCACTTCACGAAGATTTGACTCAACTCCAAAGTGATGCGGATAACCACGTTCTTGCCTTTACCACTTCAAAGTAGTCCATATGAGACCTGGTGCGGACCACGAATAAAATGTAGGCGACTCCTCTCTAGAGGCATCCAAAGTTGAAAAAGATCATGTAGCATTGGTACGCTAAATGCGACAAAAATGCCCTTCCACCGAATCGTGTACTGATAACTTTGAACAGTTTGGTAGTAGAAATTCCCACCAAATCTTTAGCAGCTTTGTTTGACCCCACTTAGAGTATGGAAATATAGTACTTCCTCCCTCACCGCAAAAGGCTAAGAATACACTGAAACGTATCCAACGGCGCCTCAACTCACTGAACCTTTACCCATAAGAGTATAGATGTTTTACAGGTGACCTTCTAATGATTGACAGTATCCTAAATACCCATGGAAACCCTTTTAAATACATAGTTAAGCTTAGTTCCAACACAAATATTAGAGGTAGCACCAAGAAATTGGAGACAACATATCAGAACGGAATGTAGGCACATCGTTTACTCTTTAAGAGTAGTCAAATGTCGGAATTTGCTACCAGATGAGCCAGTTTAAGCGAATTCCCAGGAGTCCATCAAGAGGAAATTCGACTATATATCGCCATAATTTACCAGTATGTTTTCTCTTTTATCGTTAAACATACCTTGATTCCCTCTTGAATGCATCAGCGATCCACTCATAAATGATACTGAAGCCAGTTTAGCGAAAGCTTCCTCTATTCCATCCAGAACCGTTTGGACCATTTGGGGAGATAACGCAAGAGGAATGGTCATTTAATAGTTATAAAAATGGAATACGAAGTATATAACTGGAGAAAACAAATAAAGCACGATGTGGAGACTGTGACATGAAGGATGCTAACTACAGAGGTTATTAGACAGTAAGTCGGTCATTTATTCACAATGTCATATACCGGATGGCCCATCTTTACGTGGAACTCCGCCTGTGGCTGTTCTAGGGTTACTGCCGGTCCGAAGCCCGAGTAAAGGAACAGGGTTGGGAATGTGACCGGCAACTCCATCTCATACAAAACAATCTTGCTTAAACCGCTAACCAGAAAAGATGGTTTAAACCATTTATACTCTGCCCTCCGAATCGAAGGATCTTCATTCAAAAGAATTATGACGCCTCACGATGAAAGTCAAGACTTTTCCTTTTAACAACCACAGCAACAATTTTTATAGATACGTGGAATGTCTGGACAGTGAGAAACTGGGAGGATCAGTCAAACAGGTGCAGAAATGGGAGATACAACTTGGTGGTTCTCGGGATAAGTAAAACCCACTAAATCCAAGTTAAAGGGAAAAGGACAGATTCGGAACAGATACTTCTGTATTCTGGTTATGAAGAGGAAAATGCTCCACACACATAAGAAGTCGCATTGATGCTATCCAAAGAAGCATGAAAAACAATTACGAGGTGGAAATCTCGTGGACTCAGGATCACCAAAGCATTCTTCAAAAAAAGAACGAGGGAATTACAATGAATGTTTCTCAATGTTCGGCACGGACTGGCGGGTAAGCCACGGATTTTCGCGCACACGTTACATATTGTCGTGGATTTTTTGTGTCGTTATTTATCAGCTATTAACAGGCTTTTTTGCATGACACATCAATTTCTGTATTGCTAGTGCTTGTAACATAGTTTTTATTCCAATTTATTGGCAGTTTGACGTATTTCTTGCTCACCACGTAAGTAAATCTGAAGTTAGCTTAATATAGTTATTTGTAACAATACAAACTCAAGCAAGTAAAGTTCACCGTGTTTCTAGTCAAAAAATACATCACAGATTGAGTTTTCATGAAAATGAACCGTAAAATCTTTTACATATGGTTCACCTCCTTGATTGCGGTGACGGTGAACATGGATGTCGGTAGTTGTTTAGAAAATGTAAGTAGAAGCAATCAAGCGTTAACCTAATTGTGAATATCATATAACTTGTTTGTATTTAGCCATAAAAAGTTATATCCATTAGAGGTACCATTGTTTTGTACTGAAGTGACATAATTATGTAACGTATCTGAGAAAAAAAATATGTGAGTAACAATTGACTTTTATAGTGTTAATGCTCCTAGCAGTTATTTAGTGTTTATTATGCATCAAAAGATGACTTATATATGGAAACATTTAATACTCATAGGACCAAACATACACACGGCAATTGAAATACGGAATGCCCGCTTCCAGTCAGCGCGTTCAAGGTCGTTGAAACGAAACGGCGGACAGATTTGAAAGGGATTACCGTTTTTACCTTGCCCGAAGTGCTTAGGAAACGGCCTAAAAATCCTCATAGGATATCTAAACATCAAAGTCGGAACGGACAACACCGAGTATCAACTACCATAGGATGACATGGACTGGGAGAGAGACACAAAAAGGGGGAGATTTGCAAATCTACGTACATTCAGTAAACTAGTTATAGGTAGCACAATATTCCCACACAAATGCACATACAAAGCTACATGAATCTCACTGGACTATACCACAGAGAACTTGATAGATCATATTTACATCACTAAAAACATCACAAGATCGATGGAAGACGTGAGAATCAGGAGGAGCTGACATAGCTTTAGATCACAATCTGGTTGTGGCCAAGACAAAAATGAAGCTGAAGAATCATTGGAAAACTAGACAGACAGCATTACAGAGGTTGAGTACAGCCTTCCTTCGACATATTAACAAACTCAACGAATTCAAGATAACTTTCAACAACAAGTTCCAAGCCCCACAGGACCTACTGAAGGAAGAATAAACTACTATGGGTGGCAGCCGGAAAGGTATCGAAGAAGCACTAACTTCGGTTAACTAATACAGGTCAAAACAATCTGTGTTGCTGAACCGATTAAAAAATTCAATAGACGTCCAAATTCTAGATCAGCAGACTGGATTGCGTAAAGTTCGATCATTCAAGATTGTAAAATATCAATACATAACCGGATGGAATATCTAAAAAGATAACACCAAGGTAATGAAGTTTTTGATAATAGTTCCAATAGGCTGATTATGACTTAACTCCCATACACAAAGAGGTTAGTTTGATTACCTTGAGTAACTTATTGTAAGTATATGTCACATTCCTTAAATCATCAAACTGACTCAATGTAATGATTACTCAATGTAGTATTTGTTTTCTTGTATGATATACGATATTCTTGTATTCCATTGTCATGAACTATGCTCAGTATGTGACTTGTTATGACTCAAAGTATTCTTCATATATGTGGTGTCATCCTAATTATTAATCAAAATGGGTGTACAATCAATATATAAATGAGTGTATTTTCGACTAGAATCGTCGTCGTCATCGTGTTATGGGGTTAATAAATCTTCATTTATATCAGTCTTTGTGTTCTTACTTTCGCGTCGTGGGAATTGCAGAGGTCCCTCGTTTCGACTAGATATAACAAGTAGCATTCGAAAGACAAGATATATCAGTGGCGATGGGATAAAAGAAGTAGCATTAAAAGCACCAAGACAGTCAGCATTCAACTGACAAGTTATAACAAATACATGAAGAGGGTTTCAGTTTCCGTATAGCCAAGGCTTCAATAAACCTTATTCGGAATGTATTGCTCAAATATATCACATAATTTTGATAACCTTCGTTTTCTCATTGCATTAACGAAATTTATCAATGGGACTAATTATTTTATCAATAACTGTCAAATGTATCGCTCTGTCGAAACAAATTCACTTGTTATTTCAATCACTATTTTTATTTTCAATAATTGGTTAGTAAACGCTAGCTAAATAAAACATTTTCATAACTACATTCCATACACAGATTAATTCAGAAGTAAAACATTATCTTAGAAATTACTAAATAATCATAATTTGTTCATGCAATCAAGAAACGTTAACGATATATGAACGCTTTGTATACTGATTATTAATACCTCTAATTAGTGTATTGTAGTGTCAGTTATTATGTTAAGCCCATATACCTTATTCTAGGTTTCGGACAGCCCATTCTATTCATCCTACTTGAGTCACATTCTGACCTTTATTCGCTTATCAACCTTGACTGTTTTCATATGAGCGTGTAGGTGTGTGTACGTTTCTTATCTCGTTACTCATCACATGTCTGTAACTTAATTTTGTGTAACTATAAGTATTGATTAACGCTTGAATAAATGGGAGTTGGCTTACCCACCATCTCCACACTGCGTCGTTTCTCTTCTCTCTATTCCATTCGCTTTACATACAAAATATATGTATTCACAAGTCCATTCTCGTTATTCGACTTATTTAATTCCGTTATTGACTGATTTGATTTAAGTCGATGATTATATACGAGGATAGGCGATAACAAACATTTATACGTTCTAAATGGAGTCAGATCCTAGGTTCACTAAAGTGGGGAGCCCCTTCGACAACATCGTCCGATCTAAACGACGACAAAATAACGGGCCTCCACAGTATCTATTATAAGAATGAACATTGGTCGATTAGCGAAGTCCAGACATGTCTCTTACTAAAATGTATAATTGTGCATTCTGACACGATTTTTAATCATCTATACTTGATTTCATAAGACGCATAAATTTGTTTTACATTAAAATATTAGTAATATATAATGGTTAGTAATGATGTGGCCTTAAGTGACCCTTCTGTTAATCAACAAAGAAATCCGCATTCACACACATGTACATTTGTGTTAAATTATCTGCATAAGCTCAAGTGTAATCAGATGGAGTAGAGATAAGGAGCATTGTCTATGTCAGTAACTCGCGCGTTCACTTCATACTTAGAAAATGAACAACGCAAATTTGATTCTGAAATCAATTACATTGATTTTGTTGTATAGGCCAACACTAAATACAATTTAAGAGACAATATCTAAAAAGGTATGTCATCATAATAAAATTCATACAAGTGACACAAATAAAAATGAAATTACAGAAATTCACTCTCTTGTGAATTCGGAAGAATAACTCAACGAACAATAAAGACGTTCACTTCATTAATTATTAACATTCGACAATCACAACTTCAAATGTGTGAGGTGGAATGGTAATGAGCCTCGGACACTTGTTTCGTGCTATTTAGGATATATCGCTGTAGCGTTTCTACAATGGTGACGGAACACGTGATACTGAGATGACTCGAGCTCCTGTCACTTGTTGAGAAGTCGGAGATATTATTTGGCAACTTAGTTCAGGAGTGATTTACTGTAGGACTAAGATATCTACAGTAATTGGTCACTGAGTAACATTCAATTTAATGTCTGTTTCGTGCAAAATGGATATACAGTCCCATCTTTCCAATCTTAGTCGTTATATTTAACTGGAAGACGAAAATGGAAAATACATTCTTCACCTTCGTAACAACCAATAAAGCATCGCATATTGATTGAAATCACTCCCGCTCCCAAGATATTATTATTAATATCATTCAATCAATTGCTTCACATAACCGTGTATTTGCAGAATCCCTGACTTAGTGTTTAATCTGATTCGACATTTTTACGCGGTCTGAATTATTAGAAATCCACTTCGTTTTAAGTAGCGACACAGACTGCAATTTTTGTGGAGATTGTTCTTCGATATATTCTGCACAGTTTTCTCCGGGTAAACATTTCAAAAACATTTTCATTCATTATAGCCAGTATCAGTGCCATTTTTTTTTCCAATGAGAGTCGAATTTCAAACAATTCGTCTCCAATTACACTCAAGTAAAATGTATACAATGAAAATATGAGGGTGTTCAGTTTAAAGACAGTTTGCATTATGAACTGAATTTAATTTGAGAAATAGTGTGAGCTAGGAAGATGTGGACATTTCGTTCGTCCTTGAAGTTAACAGCGATTATTTACATGTTGTATTGGTTGTGATAATTCCGATTCGCAAGCAGATCTACTAACGAACTAACATCAGCTGAGAACTTTTAACAGACGTGTGAAACTCGAAGGATATTTCATAGCAATAAAATGTCGTTTCAATGGGTACCTACGATTCCTCACTCTCAGACACAGAATGTTCGACCTTCATGTTGGGACGATGCTCCACATTCCCAAACTCAGTCAATTAACAATTCAGTTACCTGGCATCTTCCTTTGTGTGGTGAATCATGAAGGTTCTTATGTAGCTTCGCAAAATGATCCTAAGTGCATAAAACTAGGAGCTCTGTTGTGTTGTAAGGTAGTGGTTGGACGTAGCTGACAAGAATTTCTGGATCTAGGTTTTGTACTGTTTGACACACGTCAGTAAGATATAACTGCAGTCATAAAGGAAATGATATTTCCTGACAGATTTGATCCTGTATCACCCTGTTTCTTAATCAGGAACCTTACCATTACAGATTGATCAATGGAATTTGATCAGCAATAAGAGGTGTCTGACATGTGGCATTGGTGATCAGTGAAATGTAAGAAGTAGGAATATAACTGCCACACTGTAAGTTTACATTTTTATTATTGAAGGAAGCTCATAGTAAACTGATATAAAAACAGTGACATGAAATCATGTCAGCTTTCATCGCTTTAATGATCTACACCGATTTATTCGAATTTCCTCTCCATTCCATCTTCATTTCACTATCAAGTAAAATCCACAGTTAATCCACTCATAATCTGTCCTATAAAGCAAACTATTTTGACTTATTACCCTCAATACGTAAGTTGTAACTGTTCAATAGTCTCGCGTTGAATTATTTGATAAAATTCAAAAAATTTCATCCCAAAATCATAATACATAAACCAGAACATGTAACTGATTTTAGTTGTGATCGTCATCGGTTCATAATCTTAATCGACATATGGAGCCTTTGAGTAATACATACCTTAGTGAATTTGAATAAATCCTAAGAAAAGTAATTCTTTATCATTTTCTTATTAATTTAATGATTCCATCATGTTATCTAATTCTATTCCATGTTCAGCCAATCTTTTCTCTTTGCATAAGTGTCTAATATATATTCATGTAAATGTTTGAAGTTAGGTTACTAAAATGAAAGTCTATTGATAGTTTAAGGTCATTTAATTTCCACTTGTTAATAATATAAATATATAAGTTTCCAAACTCTGTTCATTTTTATTTAAGAGCACAATTTGTATATTCTTCATTCTATCATCATGGAAAGATTAACAGCTACGATTATAAGCGCTGATATGCATGAAGATATACAACAAAAAGCTGTTGAAACAACTGTTACTGCAATAGAGAAATACACTGTTGAAAAAGATATTGCAGCTTATATTAAAATGGAATTTGATAAATATTATCATCCAACTTGGCATTGTATTGTAGGTAAACACTTTGGAAGGTATGTACAATAATAGTATTTTAATAACTTTCATTATTTTTTTATGATGTATATATACATTGAAATGTTGAATGGCTCTATTTAAGATTTTCAAATGATGAAATGTTAAACCTTGATCATTTGATCTTACATATCACATATACAGTTGTTCATTTAGAAAGTATGAAATTCTAGCAAATCATTGTGGATTGATTAAATATTATTACTGATTAACAAGTTAGTAATATGAACAATAACAAATAATCTGAAGTTAATACAAATAGAATTCAAAACATGTAATCTATTGTTTTTAGAGACAGGTATCTACCTCAGTACAATGGAAGATGGTCGCGCAATTTCGTGGAATGTTTGAGGTTAGACATTAACACCATTAGATGCCGGCGCAGTGATCCATTAGGTTAAGCGTTCGCGCGTGAGACTGAGGGACCTGGGTTCGAATCCCGCGAGCGGGACCGTGGATGCGTACTACTGAGGAGTCCCACGATAGGACGAAGCAGCCGTCCAGTGCTCCCAGGTTTTCAGTGTTGGTCTAACATCAATCGGTTCATGATCTCAATCAAAAATTTATTAATCTCCACAACCTCTATACTGATGTCTATTGTTTTTCTTTATTTTCAGTTATGTAACACATGAATTAAACTGTTTCATTTATTTCTATATAAAAGATGTGGCAATACTCCTTTATAAATGTGGTTAATATTTCAATGTCACTAATCAGTGAACCAGAATTTTTACCCAATTATTTTCATGTTCAATAAATCAAATCATTTTGATAAAGGATCACTTTGTTTTTATTATCATTAATTCTAAGTAGTTCTATTAACAAAAGAATACTACAATTACAAAACAGTGTATGCAGTTCTTATTAAGTTAAATCAGTGCAAACTACATTTCGGATATAGACGCTTATTTGATGTCGAATTGTCTCGTAGATATAATATGTTAGTCAAATACAGTTGATCTCTAATCTGTTCTGTTAACTCGTAGAGGCTGGCTACTGTTTTCATTCAATAGGTAATTGGATCATTATGCCATTTTAAGGCTCATATTTTCTGTACAAGAATTCCATTGATTGCATCCATTATTCAACTAGTTTCTTTGCGAATAATACAGTTTATAATACACTTTAATCAAAGAACATTGTGACAGATGAGCTTCTTTCATTATCTTCAGGAAAGCGTGAGTTTATATGCAATTATTATTGTATCACAACACGACGCGAATGGGAAACCATAATTTATTCATAGATGAACCAAAAGTATCAGAGAACATAGGAAACGATGAATAATTGTTTAGCGATAGCTAGGCAATTGTATAATGTTCTGTTATCATAAAACAGTTAAACGGAAGCTTACAATATGAGGAATATGGAAGTATACTAAACTAAGTTTTCATAATAATACAATTCTAATGGATGCATCAATGATCCATAAAATAGATCCGAAGTGATTGCTTCCTCAACATTTGTTCTGTTGAAATAGTGAGTAATAATCCTCCTGATAAATGTTGCGCAACTGATCTATTAAGTTATTATTTTGAATAGCTATAATCCAATTAGTTAAACGTATGAGAAAATTGTAATTAGAGAATAAAATTCCCATAGCAATTGTAAGCGTACTTACTCACTCACGTACACCTGTTCAATCTGATGAAGCATATGGCATTGACCAAGAATCTCCGACCTACTCTGTCCTGGACTCTTCTTTCCACTTACTCCCAAGTGCCTTTAACCGCCGACGCAATTTATATTCTGGTCTTTCCTTTTTCTGTTGAATTTGAGGATTCAAAGATAAGGCAATAACATTCTGCAACACTAACCCTTTTAAATGACATAAAGAACCATCAGTTGTTTACTGGTTAGACAAGTATATTTTGTCAGAATACTTGTTACTTTCCTATGAATATAAGGGTCAAGTTTGTTGAGTTGGGTGCCGATGAATTCGGCTAGTTGCAAAACATTTACAAGAAAAACTGACTTAGCAATTGGTGGGTTCCGGTCGATGATTTAACAAGTATTGTTCGTATATACTTGATGTCCAATTATAGTGATATACAGTTTTCTTACCTGACAAGCAATAAACAGAGGAGGATAATTTCTCGTTTCATCTAGCTGGACTTGACAATTCAGTGAGCTCGGCAAACTTTTTCTAGTTTCCAAACTATAATTTTCCATCTCTATACTCTTCATGTGCTACAACCTAGACTGAATGGCATTTTTGATATTTGTCGCTACCTTCGACTGCAAATCACAGCTAATTTGGAGACGAAATTTCTGTTGTTTGTTATACGAATTTGATGAACACCTGATCTTCCAACTATGAAACATTCTTCACGAATTATTCTGTGGTGAACAGCTAGACTACTAGACTGAATGTCATTAGTGGTCACCTGGTTATTTTTCATTTACTTTTCTATCTGATGGATTGTTTATTTCATGTACGATATGTTATTATTCTCAATGTGTTTAAGAATGCTCGGTTTCAAATCCATGTTATGCGTGGCTACAGATTTCCAGTGGTATAAATGTTATTTGAACCAACTTTGGTCTGTTTCAAAATATCCATTCAGGTTTTATCATGATCATTTGTAACGTTCCTCCAACAACAAATGTTCGACTTTCTTGGAGGTACTTTGTCTCTTGAGATAATATTTCAAACAATGTCTTTTTGAAACTTGGAGTGAGAAGATGAACAAGGAATGTCAACGGATATCTCAGTATTCTCACCCACGGCATTTCATACTTATTGATGAAAACATTCATTTAAATTCTCTGATGACATAGATATGAAATTTAAGTAATTCGATTATCGAAATAAGAAGTTTCGCATTCGCAACATATACACAAATAACGATGATTACAAATAATACTAATGTACAACGTAAAGAATGAACCAGTAATTAAATTATGCTTGTTATTGCTATGCTTAGTCGTTAACTGATTTATAAGGGTTCTCATACTTGAGTATCTCTGCTTTCATGGCCATTTACAGTAAAACATCCTTAATTAACTATCGATCATAATTCAGAAATACACAAATGTATGCCACATGACTTTAACTAAAATTTATTCCATTTTTTTCCATTACAAATGGCACACTGTAATACAATTCACTATTGTCTACTCAAGATACTCAACATTCATTGGCCAGATATCATCAACAGCCTTTTGTGGGAGAGAACAAACCAGCTTCCAGCTGAAGTGGAAATTAGGAAAAGACGATGGAAATGGATAGGACATACATTACGCAAATCACCGAACTGCATCACGAGGCAAGCCCCAACTTGGAATGCTGAATGGAAGCGGAAAAGAGGAAGGCCAAGGAACACATGACGTCGGGAAATAGAAGCAGATATGGAAAGGATGAATAACAACTGGAAAGAGTTGGAAAAGATTGCCCAGGACAAGGTTGGATGGAGAGTGCTAGTGGGCGGCTTATGCTCCTCCACAAGGAGTGACAGAAGTACGTAAGTAAGTAAAATTAGAAAATTTCATTTACTTCACTGACACATCCCTATATCAAAGTGTACGTGACAAAATATTTATAAAGTTAACATTCAAATAAATGACTTTAGATAAAATCCATTCTGACTAAATTAAAAATTCATGATTGAAATTTAGCTGATTCAATGTACAGTATAAGTGTTAAGTTCAATATTTGGTTTATTCTCGAAAATTGCCAAGATATATCTTCAACCTTAATATTTAAACATATTAATTGTCTTGTAACATTCACAAATATAATCAAACAATTTGTATGCATGAATTGAAAATTAACTTTTATCGGTTGTATGAGGTAATTTCCTTCTCTATGGTTTTGTATGCTTCACAGATCAGTAAAATATAGGTCATGTTCTCACATTCTATTCTATGAAATTCGAATTATTTTCACTCCATTTAGTTTAAGCGTAATAGTTACTATTCTATAGTTTGAAGCTAAAATAAGATCCAAATTAGATTTTAAATGAAGGTATACTGATTACATGAGAAATAATATCTGATTTATTTAAGTAGTTAAACTGATAGGTTTTTGATTGAGATCATGAACCGATTGATGTTGGATCAACAATGAAAACCTGGAAGCGCTGGACGGCCGTTTCGTCCTATTGTGGGACTCCTCGGCAGTGAACATCCACGATCATGTCCACGGGATTCGTTGAGGCTAAACATTAACACGGTTTGATGCCGGCTCAGTGGTTTAGAGTTTATGCCTTTGCATGCGAGACTGAAGGAACTGGCTTCAGGTCCCATGAACAGGATCGTGGGTGCGCACTACTGAGGAGTCCCACAATAGGACGAATACGCCATCCAGCGCTTCCAGGTTTTGAACGTTGATCTAACATCAACCGGTTCATGACCTCAATCAAAAATTTAATAATCTCCACAGCCCTTTACTGATAAACTGTTAAGGTTTTAGTACAAACAATAATATGATGTGGTGTATGATTCCGGAAAGTGACGAAGACAAAGGCGAATACCTTCGATTAATTTTTATTAAAGTGGGACTCTTATTTATTACTCCTGTCCGTCGACGGCACCCTCTACAGCCAACGTCGCCCCACCAGAACACTCCACTAGACGCCACCTCCCCGCATCAGACTGCCTCAACCAGCACCTCAGTTTCAGGCCCGCAACGGCATTCGCAAAACAGCACCTCTCCCCTCCTAGTTGTCAGCGACACCAAATGTAGTGAACAAGAACACCAGTGGGGACAATCGAATGTATTTGTCACAAAATTACAGGACTTATTAATAAAATCTAACAATCATATAATAAATGCTTAATTTACAAAATGTCCATCAATTGTCTCAAAATGACTCTGACTTCATTGTTCTTGAATGTTCATACAAATTGCATTCTGTTTCCATTCTTTACTGTTCGATCCTTTTGTTTCTCTGTTGCCAGATATTCTGTTCACAACTAACATCATATCCTACTTATGTCAATATAAGTAGCACACACCACAATAGGTCCTAGATTCGAATCTCGCGGAGGACGGCATCGTGGATGCGCACTGCTGAGGAGTTCCACTCTATGACGAAATGGCCATCCAGTGCTTCCAGGTTTTTCATGGTGGTCTAGCTTCAACTGACTCATAAAATCAACCATAGAATTACTAAAATCTCCACAAACATCTCTACTGATAATAAATATAACTTCAATATTATGTACCAAGATAGTCTAAGCCTCCTAACTGATTAACATTTACCTTTAATGTATAAGTTATTCATTCAAAACTTAACCTAAACTGTAGTATGTTTTTGTTCAACATTTTTATTTTGTTTAAATATATTTATATTCACATCGAAAGATATAGATAGGAGTTTCTAAAGAGATTCATTAAACGTTTGGTTATTAATCATAGTTCATAAAATATAACACAATTACTCTTTTAATTTAACTAAATATAGAAGTTATAGTAGTTACAATCTACTAACAACAGAAAATTACGTTGTTTTGAATAATAATAATAATAATAATAATAATAATAATAATAATAATAATAATAATAATAGTAATAATAATAATAATAAAGTATCTCCATTTTAACATAAACAATGATAATAGTCAATTTGAAAGCTTATTACCGGTAACCGCTACAATTTACATGGAAAATAATAATGATTTTGGATTTTTTTTATTTCAACTAAAAGATAGTTTCTTGTGATCACGTAGCAACTAACTAATGAAGTTATTATTAGATTCTTTAATCCTAATAAATTATACCTAAACTATTCTCAAATTAAGTTTTTGGTAAATACTATTTAGATCAATAAAAAAACCGATGATCTTTGGGGTGTGTGGAGGATTCAAGCCTTTATTATTCGATCTTAGAGTTTAAGAAATTATTATAGAGCTATTCGGGATAAGAGTGATCATTTGTGAGATTGAAATATTTATAGTTGATTAACCACAATGTAATGATCGAGTTCATGATCGTCAGGCAATCAACACAAATATTTCTTTTTGATGAGAACCAAGTAACTCAAAATCTAGGTCCAAAATTTCATGAAGACTGTTTCTAATTATCTAACATAAAAACAGTGTATTCGACGTTAAATCACTTGGGCTGCTGGCCACATGATAACTTAATTGATTTAATCTGATCATCACTAAATGGCTAGGAAAATATAATACTGACCGCTACTCACTGATCGGTCAATGCTAATACCACTTATAAGACTATTCAGTATAATTTTTATAAATGTTTATTTGTCGGTGACATTAAATAATTGCCAATTTGTACAGACGGTTGACCGTAATAAGAAATATGAGCTACCAAATTATAGTTCATCGATATCAGTTCGTAACCAAAGAGTTTTTCTATATGAGCAAGTCTTTAAATGACAAAAAAGTAACTATTTTCTTTGAAAGTATTGAGATAACTAATCGTTGTAGAAGAACTAAAATGTACTTCAGTGGACATTCCTTAACAGTATGAAATGTGATTATCATAAAGTTGGTAATTATTTAACTTTATGGCTGGTACTATACCCAAATTGGTTGTGATGGAATATGATGTAGTTCTATCCGGACATAACGTCCTATGTATGTGTTATTAATTTTAAAATAATAATATAGGTAGTAGAATATTGACTTTTTGCAGAAAAAAACCTTTTGTGGTACGAAAAAGAAATTCACTACACTCCCCAACAACTAGTGCCTCGTAGTAGTATCTAAAACATTACATAATGTATTGGAACTACACTGAAATATACATTTTTTTCCAATTCATTCACTCACCAACAATACGTTGGTTCGAAGATTTTACAGATATTAAGTCTTATATTCTATTTAAACTTCAGAGAACTATTGCCCACAACAATTCATTCTCCAGAGAACGCAATGCATAAAAATATATATCTCATGGAACCTAAGCAGGATATTTTCAGACTGGTGTAACTTTTAAATTCAATGATATCATAGGTTATCGTCATGATTTATTATGGCCGACCCCAACCTTCTATCAACCCACTCCAGATAACTAATATATAACTTAGATGCAATGTTAGTTGAATGACATATCTCCCAAGCACCTTAATAAGTGATATTTCACAGTTTTAGTAATCTACCTGCCAATGTCACCCAGATTCATGTGCATACGATCAATTTCCCAAATCTCTCAAACATGTTATTTAATGTGATTACATTCTAACACTGTCATCCTCACTAACATACCAACTAATTACCAATCATTTCAAGCCACATCGTGTCATCAACTTGATAAATTGGTTAAATGATGGGACTTTCTGCTGAAAAACATTTGGTAATCCTGTACGATAACTTTTATTTTTTATTTTTTTTTGGAATGAACATTAGAGTGTATGAATATAAACGATCAATTTTTGTTTTTATCGTTCCATCTGTGATAAACCTTAGAATTTCTCAATTAACCTTGTATTTACAGTATAACAGATAACAGTGTCACCAGACTGTTGTATGTTAAACTATCAATCAATGGTCTAGAAGCTAAGCGTTCGTATGCGAGATCGAAGGTCTTGGCTTCAAGTCACACATGTAGGATCGTGAATGCGCATACTAGTACGAAGCGATTGTGTTGTGCTTTCAGGTTTTTAATGGTGGTCTAGCTTAGATCGATTCGTGAATTTAACTGTGTAAGAACTGTCAAACGATTTCCTTTGTGATTTTAATATTCGACTACTAAATAAAAGAAAAGTAACATTGACTTTTCTTTTACTCAAAATGTTGTTTGGCATCTTGCAAGTTTAGGTACATGTACACAATTTTTAAAAGTAATTTAACAGGATTAACGTTTTCAGAATTGACGGCGACCAGGATTCAATTGTTCTAGCGGTTAAACGATTTGTAAAAAAAATATTTTAATTAAGAATGAGTTTATTTCACCTAATACACTTGTACATTGCCATCAATAGTTTATCTCATAAATATTTTCTTAGTTAATCAAGTAGTGACCTGTCATCCTGAAAGAGTTCTGAAAGGAGGTAACTTAATAATTTTGGTTGAGATCATGAACCGATTGATGTTAGACCACCGTTGGAAACCTGGAAGCACTGGACGGCCGTTTCGTCATAGTATGGGACTCCTCAGCAGTGCGCATCCACGATCCCGCACCCCGCGGGATTCGAACCCGGGACCTACTGGCTTCGCGCCTGAGCACTTAACCATTAGACCACTGAGCCGGCATCCAATGGTGTTAGTGTCTAACATCAACCAATCCACGAAATTGCACGACCATCTTCCATTGTACTAAGGTAGATACCTGTCTCCACCCGACATGGATTAGCTCCACTGGTCACGACTTCTCACTAGAACTCCGAGAATTCCCTCACGAAGCTAGTCACTAGTGAGCACATGTTAATTATCAGTATGGGGGTTGTGGAGATTGTTAAGTTTTTTGGTTGAGATCAGTGGTTTAATGATTAAGTGCCCACGCTCGAAGCCAGTAGGTCCTGGGTTCGAATCCCGCGGAGTGCGGGATCGTGGATGCGCACTGCTGAGGAGTCCCATACTATGACGAAACGGCCGTCCAGTGCTTCCAGGTTTCCAACGGTGGTCTAACATCAATTAATTCATGATCTCAACCAAAAAACGTAACAATCTCCACAACCCCCATACTGCTAGTTAATAATTTTGATTTGGAGCACACTACACAAACTTATCCATTTCAGTTACCTACCTTCATAATATGAACATATTCCATAAAAAACTTTTATATTTTAGCATAAACCAATTGAATGACACTCGTTTAATTTGATGAAAATGACATGAAAGAAGATAAATTCTCATATAAGTTGTATTTGTTGATAATTAAATAACTTTTGCTAAATAAAAATCCAATTAAAGTACATCACTAACTTTATGTACTCAATACAATATTCAACATAGATTAACATCTTCAATTAATGTTTTCTGATCTGAATAGAAGAATAGATTTTCGTCCCAATAAGAAATAAATCAATCCAGTTTCCACATGACTAACATTACTAAAAGTTAGAAACAAACAATACAATTGTGATGTAAGTCTTTAATAATTTATAAATATACTCAATGTTTTACAAACTGAGATGATAGTGGCTAGTAGTAGTGTGATGTGTGCTACTTATATTGACATAAGTAGGATATGATATTAATCGTGAACAGAATATCTGGCAACAGAGAAACAAAAGGATCGAACAGTAAAGAATGGAAACAGAATGCAATTTGTATGGACATTCAAGAACAATGAAGTCAGAGTCATTTTGAGACAATTGATGGATATTTTGTAAATTAAGCATTTATTATATGATTGTTAGATTTTATTAACAAGTCCTGTAAATTTTGTGTTAAATACATTGAATTGTCCCAACTCGTTTTATGTTCACTAGAGCAGTAGTAGTATTAGTAGTAGAATCCTATATGAGACTTGTCAACTAGACGTACCTGCATCAATGGGAGAATTCAAGTAACTAATATAAAAATGAATATCCACGTTTTGGTTTTTTAAATAGCAAATAGATAATCTATAAAATGAATGTAAGACTGTAGTTTGCATAGGTATAAAACTAAGTTTATCATATACTAAATTACTTCATGTTGTTTAAGTAATATCCCAATAAGTAGAAAAATTAGATTTTCCAATGTTTCATGACTCAATGTATTCCACTTCTTCAAAGAATAAATAAACAAATCAAAATTAATCCAAGTTTAAATATAAAAATAAAAGGTCAACTAGACAGGAAACGGGGTAAGAGGAAATGGCTATCCTCTGAAATTCATAAATAGATGGAAAGTCCATGGTACAGCGAGACCTACTGTAGCCTCGGTAGAGAAAAAGCCTGTCTACATCACCTTACCATTCAGAGGTGATTCAAATAGCCTTTTATTGAAACAACGACTTAAATCAGTCATCAATAAAATCTATTGCGCAGCAAAGGTCATCATCAAAGAAAGAACAAGGTGCATGCTTCATTCAAAACCTAAAGTACATGGAAACGATTGCGTCACATCCCACTGTGTTTACCAATTTAAATGTGTGTGTGGTCACACATACATAGGGAGGAGTAATCGTGATCTCAACATTAGGGTGAGTGAACATGTACCCAAATGGCTTCAGAAACAAATGTAATCAAGTGACCCAATAAGAGCAGAGGATAAACATCCATCATCCTCTATTGCTAAACATATAATTGAAACAGGTCACAAGATTTATCTAAATTCAGCTTTTGTAGTGTTGTATAAAAGTGTAAGAGGGCGTATACTAAGGTTTATTGAAGCCTTAGCCATACGAAAATTCAAATCCCCTTTATGTGTTCAAAAACAGTTTGTTCATACCTTAAACCTACCCTGGTAATATTGACTTATTATCCAGAGTGATTAGGCTTCGCTTTGTGTTCACATTATTATTATTATTTTCACAGCTAAAATGTGTTATTTCCAGTAATTTTTTTAATAACTGACCAATAACATATCTAAACTTAATGAAGTAGTTGACCTCAGTCAGTTAATCAACTACAACGTAGAACCCAAATCTATTGCCTAATATAATATACTTTAACAAATAAATTATAATTAAACAAGCATAAAATATTGATTGTCTTGCAAAAAGGAAAGCTTTCGATGATTTTAGTAGTATAACTAATCAATGAACACAACCATTGTAATTAAACAGAATAGGTTAACTAATAATCTACTCTTTGTGAAAATTTACTTATTACTTTAAATGAATACAGTTACAAGACGATTTTGGAGAAAAAATCTGTGGAAAACCGAATCACCAAAACGAAGGATTAAATCGATAATAACATATCGTTGAAGTAGATAAATGGCGATGACAAATGCTCAGTTCGTTCCTTCTTTATTTACCAAATGGTAAAATGGGAATTTTCACTATAGAAATAAATGTATGTTAAGGAAATTTATCAAAATATAAATCAGTGAACACATGGTACACAAACTTTGTTCCCTTCAAAAACTACTCTTGATTTGTAATGATAAAACTGTCTTATCTTTGTTTATGTTACTCAAATTATCATTGGAAACTATTGGAGGACAGGCTCTTTAGCTGTATTGTTGTTTCATGATTTTTCTAGAATAGTGGGTATAAACGACTCTCTCTCTATCTCTCTACCTCTCTCTCCCTCACTTATTTGTTTCAAATTCATTTAGACAATTCACTAGAGATTGAAAAATCCAAGAGATTACGCAAATTTTTTATCATAAACAATGTAGGTTTATAATGGTTCGACCCTTTTATTTTATTCATATTACTTATTAAAACTCTTGTTTACTTGTAATAAGTTATTTTATACTGACCCTTAATTTCAATATGAAACCTTTTATATATTCAGTGAATTTTCTGAAAGTTATTCCCTGGTTCCGATAGAATTTATTGTTGCTCACTGTGAATATTTATTATATTAACCATGTACTCAAAAAAAGAAGGTTAATCAAACAATGAATTAAACGAATTATGATTTAATCAGTTGTGTAAAAGTGAATACATTAATATGTCTTCATAATGTTTTAAACTTTTTAGAGCCAGAAGGGGTTTTGTGGAGATTGTAGTAATTTCAACAGTTGAAATCATGAGTCAATTGAAGCTAGACCACCATGGAAAACCTGGAAGCACTGGAAGACCGTTTCGTCCTATTGTAGGACTCTTCAGCAGTGCGCATCCACGATTCGAACCCAGGACCTATCAGTCTCACGACAGGCGCTCAACCAACTAGACTACTGAGACAACATCCAACGGTGTTAATGTCTAACTTCAACTAATCCACAGTCAATCAAATGGAATATATATATATATAAAGAATTTACCTTCCGAAGCTGCCTCCAACAATACAATGCCATGTACGTCCATATTTTTGATTGAATTGATTTCGTAAATAAGCAGCTATATCTTTATCATGTCGACATGTTAACATTGCTTTTAAACATTGTTTAACTGCATCATCTTGCATATTAGCTGGTAGATTACTAGTTTTTACAATGGCTCTATTTAATGTTGTCATAATATATAAGAAACAATTCACAAAAGATGATAAAAACTAATAAACTTTGTAATGATTATTCTAGTAATAACTAACTGATTCTCTAAATAGAATTTGTATCCATCTACTTATATATACAATAGTTAGTTTATTGGGTGTTTTTTCTTCTTCTTCTTCTTCTTCTTCTTCTTCTTCTTCTAAATAAGCCTATTGACCTTATATAAATAATCATGATAATTAAATAAATGAACACATGAGTAGTAGTAAATTTTGCTTAGAAAGAAACTATGGGATCACATGGTTATTAGTATACGATTTATGAATATATATCAGAGTTTTACATTGAATGTATATAATGATTAACATTTTTTCATTATCTAATAAAAATTCTATATTTATATTCATCTTTCAGGTAGTAAGTAATGGCTCTTTTTATCTAATTTACAATAGATAGAAGAATACTCTTATCTGTTTATCAATTAGATGAATTTAAAAAGGGAAATATTTATGATCTGATCACATCTAGATGAGATTTGAAAGCGTACAGGTCAATTACCTAATCATACATACTTATTTACTTATTTACGCCTGTTACTCCCAATGAAGCATAAACCGCCGACCAGCATTCTCCAATCCACAGTTCAGTCTTCAGTGATAAGGATGGGAGGTCTTTCGACTTATATTGGTCCTTGATGTTTGTAGTAATGTCGAGGTAAAATCTCGTTTTGAATATATCAACAGAAGGTGCTGATATTACATGCTTTGGTAGAGAATTCCAGTAATTCAATAGTCGGTGCGAGAAACGAAACTCTAGACGTAAACGATTTGATCTCGGTTTTTGAACTTTCTTCGAATGTCCTCTCAAATGATTAGACGGAAGTAAAAGATAAGACTTGTTGATACCAAGGTTATCGTTCAGTATACGATAAGCCAATATTTGATCACCCCGTATTCTACGGTAAGATAACGGAATTAAGTTAAGGTGTTTCAGTCTTTCTTCATAAGATAGTTCATCTTAGTACCATCTTAGTACCTCGTCGTTGGACTTTTTCAAGCATATCAACCTCATACTTGAAACAAGGACTCGCTGCTTGAATCCCATATTCTAAATGTGGTCGCACATAAATTGAATATAATAATTTAAATATTTCGTCATCTAAATACTGGAAAGACCTACGAATAGACCATAATACCCTATGGCCTTTCTCAGCAGCAGCCTTGCAGTGACTAGTGGTTTTAAGATCACTGCTTAATATGACTTCTAAATCTTTATAGTTTCTTACTTTGGGTAGCACGAATCCACATATTGTATAGTGACATGCTAACTAGCTGGGTACTGCCTACAGCTTTTTTCTTTTCGTTTCGTTTTCCCGTACTGTAGTCCATTTTTCATCCCTCAGGACACCGGGACTATTTGGAACGGTAACGGTTTTATCCAGATCTTCAATTCCCACCAGAGGTACATGATTACAAATGTCAATGTCAGGTGGTACTTCCATCCTCGTTATTGTTAACGGAGAGTTCACTTTTCCATCAGTCACAGTCGGGTGTTTGAGGTGTCTCGTAACAGCACGTACTACACTGACACATTCTTTACCGTCAGTGCTCGTGTTATCGGCGCAACCGCCATCGTTTTTCCTACAGGCCAAAGCCGATAGGCTCATAGCCTCCTGCATCAGTAACGTCTTATTTGCACAGCAAAACATGCAAAGCCAATGCGAGTTAGGCTTCGAGCATCTTTTGTATGTCGTAGGACTTAAACGGGTACACATCTTATGGAATCACTTTTTGCACTCATTATACTGCATTTCTTCCTCCACAGGGAGCAAACAGTTTGGTTGTCCATATTTATGAGTACTACCAAGCATTGTAATCAGATTATGGTTTAAAACATAATGTGGCCACAATATGAACACAAGTGTCAGTCAATGAGTGTAAGGGTACCACAAGACAAACTTTAGCAAGATTTCAAACCTTAACTAAAGTACTTTAATATAAAGTGGACCAAGAATGCTTTTGATGTGATAATTATACAAAGGTAAGGATAATCACAAGTACAAAATCACTGCCCTTTTTGAAACTCGCGCGTCTATTTAATCATTTTTATCTGAAATTGCTAGTCTTCATTAGATGTATCTGTGATCTCCTGGAATAAAACAGAATTAATAACAAGTTCCTTGATTTGAATGGTTATCTTGGTAATTAAGTAATGTTCAAATTTCAAGGTGAAATATTTCGAGACTTTTTCTTATAACATGTTTCAAACATTTCAAATTTACAAATATTTTGTAAATCGTAGTAAGCTGTAAATTAATTTACTTTACTGACGCCTGTTACCCCTAGTGGAGGAGCATAGGAACAGGTATCATTTAACACCTGTAAATTAATGCTTGATGATAATTTATTTCTTGGGCTGAATGGATTGATTGTATAAATATTTCAAGAGAATTAAACCAGTAACATATGTGATCCGGTTTCATGGTATATATGATACATTTAACCAACAGAGTTTGGATTCATTTGGTCCTATTTCCAAATCTGGATTATCTGTAATATCACACGATCTTTAATCCATGTATTCATTGTAATCATAGTTGACTTCATTGGTTGTATTATACCATTGAAAATTTGACAGAAATTTATGTTGAGACTAATCATTGATGACCGCATGATAATTTCGAGTCTCTAACTTGTGTACATTTTAATTTTAAAACATAAGTATTATTCTAGCAGAAAATATAACTTGAACCTTGTAATTATAAGCAAAGATGGATGGTGTCTAATAATGTACTCTAGAACTTGCGTTTTGTCGTATTTGGGACTTGTTGGCCAGATACACCTGCATCCCAGAGTTGGTGTTCATTCCGGCACTCGAACCCAGTACCGTTCGCTTCAAACAAGCAATATAAGCAGAGATGGATTGTGACAAGCAATAGGATCCAGGCAATATCGAGTCACAATCCTCATAAAATGTACATATGCCAATATGAGAATGATCAATTATAATCCTAGACATCAATAGGAAGATCAATTGAACCCTGTAAGTATGGGAGAGAAAAGTATAATACTTTGTTCTCATATCAATTCAATGCAGATTTTATTAAAATACCCTACATTCCAAATAAACGCATTAATAAATCCCTAAGAAGTAAATATACCATAAGAAAATGTTTAATCGCTTAACAAAAACTAGTCTTGTACTTTACTCCAATTCCACTTTTTTTTCCTATCCTCAATAAACTACTTTAAAAAGAAAATTAAATTTCACAATATTGTCAGTTAATTAGAGCAAACCATTTGAGATATGTAATGTTCAATGTTATATACCGTTAAAATTGCTAAACATCATGCACTATACCATGTGTACTACTCAATTATCCTTTATTATGTATCACATGTTGTCTGTGTGCCAGATTCTCTTCCAGTATGTTTATAGAATAATAATAATTTTCATGTTAATGAATACAATGTTGATTAGATAATATGATACTGTATTATTTTAAATGGATTCATTGCATTCAATATATGTCCCATGTCAAGTAATTGTCGTGTTATCAACCTGTAAAGGTTTAAGTCCGTCGGAATATACTCAACAAAAAACATAGCTGTTAGTCTTTTTGTCATTTCAATAATATATATGATATTGTATGTGTATGTGAACTGATATAAACAATTGAAGGTAATATTTGTGAATGCTGATTTTTATTTGTATTATTGAACATCGTGTTGAATACAGAGGAAACATTTTCGTAGCAGGAATTTTTTTTTCTTTGAAGCTACTTTTGATCTTTGATTGACTTTATTGATATTTCGATCACTTTTGAACGTCAACTAGATATAAATATTTCTTTTCTAGTTGGTTCAGTATTATACTTCATTATAAACGGTTATGGACATCCATTTTCTTGAAGGTAGTAATTGATAATTACACAATCTTTCTCTAACTATTGATGAGTATAACATTCGGCGAGACTCTAATTTATGGACTACCTTTGAACGAATCTTAAGTGAACTTGAGAAATATTAGCCAAATAGCAAACAGACGGTATAGAGGAAAAAAATGTTATACAAAACCAATGAAATATATATACTTCTTATACGTGGTTCAAAAACTTGTCAAGGGTAGAAAGAGGTTCAGAGGTCCTAAAATCGTAATGGATTCAGTAGAGGAGATCATCCATATGGCTACAGAATAGTCGGCCTTTGGAGCCACGATAAAGTCTCAAAAACTATTTCAGCCTCAACCACATAGCTTCAATATTGTTTATGTGCACTCCGGTTGTTGAGTACGCAAAATGCCACATGTGGATAACTACACGATGTACACTTTAAAATCACCCGCATATAATGTAGTACCTGGCTGCAGCCAATGTTACTGGTGATTTTATTATCCAGCTCGCAATAATTGTCGTAATTTGCCTTAGTTAGGAATTATATATGGGGTTTTCATCACGAACTGACGTCAACTATAATGCCAGAACTTTATGTAATCAAATGGTTGAAAGGCTTTCGAGTTAAAATCTGAGATCTATTATCTTATACTTGATTGATTCGTCCATAAATTATAGTCACGCCTTTTTTATTTGTTATAGTCGCTCAATTATCACGCTTTTTACAAAATTCCCTGTGAACCGAACGTACGCTAGCATTAAGCACTGAAGTCGGAGCCATAACCTGAAAATCTCTAAAACGCCTCTGATCGGCTCGTCCAGAAATTAGAGTCTCGCCTAACATTCTAGCCTTGTGGTAAAATGTTTTTATAACGTATTGGGTGAATTCTCTGAAAATTCAGGTATTATTCACTCCATGTTCCATTCTGATATGTATACCTTTGAGAGATTTCTTCATTCGCTACTAGCGTCTAGAGCAAAAGTCGAACAAGAGAGAATTGTCACTTTTATTCACTTAATCGTAGATAATTCAGAAAGACTGAACCAATTTCTATTGGGAAAACTTATTTACTAGTATAGGGGTTGTGGAGATTATTAAGTTTTTGATTGAGATCATGAAATGATTGATGTTAGACCACATTTGGAAACCTGGAAGCACTGGACGGCCGTTTCGTCTTATTGTGGGGCTCCTCAGTAGTGCGCATTCACCATCCCGCTCGCGGGATTCGAACCCAGGGTCTTCGGTCTCGTTTCCAAAACTGGTCTAACATCAATCGGTTCATGATCTCAATCAAAAACGTATTAATCTCCACAAGCCCTATACTAGTAATCAACATGTACTCACTAGTGACTAGCTTCGTGAGGGAATTCTCGGAGTTCTAGTGAGAAGCCGTGACCAGTGGAGCTAATCCATGTCGGGTAGAGACAGGTATCTACCTCAGTACAATGGAAGATGGTCGCGCAATTTCGTGGATTGGTTGATGTTAGACACTAGCTCCATTGGATGCCAACTCAGTGGTCCAGCAGGTTGAGCTTTCGCGCGCGAGACCGAAGGCCCCGGGTTCGGATCCCGCGAGCGGGATGGTGAATGCGCACTACTGAGGAGCCCCACAATAAGACGAAACGGCCGTCCAGTGCTTCCAGGTTTTCAGTGTTGGTCTAACATCAATCGGTTCATGATCTCACTCAAAAACTTATTTACTCATTTGAAAAGTTTCATTTGATGTCATTTCAATGAGTTTACAATTTTACTTTGACAATAAGATGACATAATACTTTACTGAATCACTGGCAATCTAATAAGAAAAATTATTTAACATTGACAGACTTTTTGACATATCTAGCGATATTTTTAGTGAAATTAGTCCTGTTCTCATTTAATTTCCCTCACTTAGAATTATCTTAAATAATTTAAGTTTTAAAAATAATGAACTTGTCAAGAAAGCTATTTAATTAAACTGATCAAACTTTCTTTATTCAAGATATAATGGTCATGTTCCCTCTCTATGTGCACTATTGTGGTGTGTGATACTGATGTCGATAGATATAAATAGTATGTATTATCAATCAAAAGTGAAACGCCTAGAGGGTTAAGAAGATCAAAGAAAAGAGAACAAGAATAAAGAATGATTAGTGCGGAAACGAAAGAACAATGAAGTCTGAGACGATTGATTGACATTTTGCAAATTAAGATTTTATTAAGAGATTCTATGATTTTGTGTTCAAATACACTTGACTGCCCCCTTTTGTGTTCGCGTTCATCACACTATGAGCTTTATGTAAAGTATTCAAAGATTTTACTTTTATTTAAACGTTTAGGTACGATATTTTTCGTATTAAAAAGTCTTCATTGAGTTAAATTAGGTAGACTTACCTACAATAAAAGGTCTTAAAATATTCAAGAATTCAATTACTTTATCAGTGTTTTATTGCACTGCTAGACTGACCTTGAGAGTGTTCATCTAATAATCAGTACCAAATGAGGGTTATAAACCAGTGTGAGGAATTAAAATTATGATTTATAGTTGATGATTAAGGTTAGAAATTAGATTTAAGGTTTTCATCACGAACTGATATTAGCTACAATGCCAAGACTCTATTTAACCAAATGGATGGGTGAATTTCGCACCAAAATCCGAGACCTGTTATCTTATACCTGATTGGTTCGTCCACAAATTATAGTCTCGCCCATTCACCTTTATCATTTACTATAAATGATGTTCATAGTATAATATGACTATCAGTTTAGAAAAAAAACTATTTAGGACATTTGAACCATTGTGATGAATTTAATTGGAGTATATGGATAAAATGTATAGGATGTTAATATTGATAGAAACTACAACCAAGTGTGTGGAATAGTTCAAAGAATTTTCATTATATAACTTCAAGTTTGAATACTTTTCCAAATAAACCTGATAAACAATAACATCTAACAATGAACACATTGATTGTTTAAAAGTTACAATCATGTTTGTGAACTTATATTGTCCAAGCAGTAAGTGAGATGGGTTTTACTTAGAGAAAGGAAAATATTTACCTATTTCAAAACCTGAATGATTATGTTTTCTCAGTTTCGATCAGATCGCTACAATCATTTTAGAATTCATTTAGTTATGGATTGTTTGAATTTTTCCATTGATATTTAGGACTGCAGTTAATCCATCTTTTATTGGCATGTGTTCATCCAGTGCAGATTGCCACAATCACAAGCATTGTAGGCAAAGATGGATGGTGGCTAGCAGTGGAATCAAGGACGTGCGTTTCGTTATATTTGGGACTCGTCAGCTAGGTGTATCAAGCATCTCTCCTTGAAATGCTTGTGATTTAAGGCAATATCAAGACAGTCTTCACAGGATATACACATTCCAACAAGTGACTGATCAATTAAAGTCCTCAACATCAATCGGAAGACTCAGTTAACCAATACAAAATTAATAAAAATTCACCTTGTTGCACAAGCTAGTGGGTATCTGAACTTATTTGTTAAGTGGATATTGCGATGACATTTTAAGCGAACGGTATTAAGTCGAAGTCCCGGAGTGAACATCAACTCTGGGATGTATGTACATCCAACTGACGAGGTGAGTTTCCTTGATTCCACTGCTAGCCACTAAACATTTTATAATTTATAACGCCTTATATACTTCATGTGAAATTATCATCAAATGACTTTGTCGGAGATAGTTGAACTTTTTTGATATAGGATTCGTTCTTATTCCCTTCATTAGCAAAGTTTACTTTAAAAATAAGTCAATATCACGTTTTATATACGTTTTTTTCATGATGAGGTTTAGAATTAAATGTGGAAAACTACCTAACTAAGAACCGTCTAATTTGTAAATATAAAACATAACTACAAGGAATAAACTGATTATCTAATGGTTAAACTTCTAGACACTTTGTCAAACAACTGTCCAGCTAATATCTCATGGAGCAAACGCTTCTTTTTGTATTTACAGATATGTCTTGACTATATGCATCAAGAAATATGTTTCTAATAATAAACCTTTCCTGTTGACTTCCTTTAATCATGAAATGTTTATTATAGATTATTATTGTCCTGGGTTCAAATCTCACGAGGTGGAATCGTGGAGGCCTACTGCTGAGGAGTCCTACAGTAGAACGAAATGGCCGTTCAGTACATCCAGGTTTTCCATAGTGATCTATCTTTAATTGACTCATGATCTTAACTATTAAAAAATTACTATCATATCCACAAAAACCCCTTCTGATATGAGCCGACATATACTCACTGGTGAAGGTCTCCAAGAAATATTTCCTGGAGTTCTAGTGAGAAGCAGTGACTAGTGGAGTTCAACCAGGTCTTTAATGAAATAGTAACTCACTGAAGATAATGGTGTATGTGTCGCTCAATTTCGTGGATTGGTTGATGTTACAAATTAACACTGTTGGATGCTGACTGGTTCAGTAGTCTAGAGTGCAAGAGTTCGCGCGTGAGACCGCTAGATCCTGAGTTCGAACCTCGCAGGGCAGGATCGTGGATACGCATTGTTGAGAAGTTCCACAATCGGACGGAACGGCCGTGCAGTGCTTTCAGGTTTTCCATGATGGTCTAGCTCCAAATGACTAATGATCCGCCAAACCCCTTCTGATATTAGTGTTTTATTAAGTTACTATACAAATGTATCATATAAAAAAAGATATAATACTACAGATTACCTGAAAATTTTATTCTACTTTACATTAATATTTACAATGCTGATACATAATATGAAGAAGCATAAAATGCTTGTCAATATATTTGGTTGGATGTAAACACTTTTACAGGTACAATATGATCCGAATTATTTACACAAGTTAGATTTAGGTGAGATTAATTTGATTTGTACAGCAAGAATGCCAATTGGTCCACAAAATATCGAAAACAGTATTCTAAATCCCATGTATCAAAGCTAAAATTAAAAAAAGATCGTAAATAATAATAATATTGTTTTGGATTGATTACTATGTTGATAATAAACAATAAATAATGCTCTAGCAGCTGAACTGATAATGATGTATATGATTTATCATTTGTAAGAATGAAGCAACTGGATAATATTAGGATTATTAGTAGTTGACATCATGATTCAATTGAAGCTAGACCACTATGGAAAATCTGTAATTACTGGATGGCCGTTTTGTCCTATTGTGGGACTCTTCAGCACTGCACCTCCACGATTCCACCTCGCGATACTTGAACCCAGGATCCATCGGTCTCGTGCATGAACACTTAACCTCTAAATCACTGAGCCAGCCGGCATCCAACGATGTTAATATGTAACTTCAACTAATCCACGAAACTGAGCGTGAATGTGACTCATGATCTCAACTATTAAAATTACTATAATATCCACAAAAACCCTCCTGATAATATCACGATTATTACAGCAACCTGTTAACCATTAAGACTAAGGTCGATTAATTTAATTACCATACGTCATTATAAATGATAATATACATAAATGAAGGACAACCATTCAAAAGGGAAATTCAATCCAATTAAGTATAATAGACCAAAATGACTCATTATATATGCTCTGAACAACAACCAAGTGTTTGTAAATAAACCATACAGTTCGAGGGACAGATTACTAAACTTGTTAGTTAACTTGATCGTCATTTGTTTTCATTGATAAGCTAGTATAATAAATACATCTTGCAAGATCAACGAACTACTGGCAAAACTTTTTAATTTGATAATGATGATATTATACCCATTGATATCGATGTGAAAGTTATTAAGTTATGATAATCATTTAGGTATTATGTAATCAGTTATCCAATTACCAATGCAATAAACACTCAAAAACTGAATGACATGTTATCTGAAATTGAAAGGAAATAATTTTGATCACGACCAAACTATCCAGCTCAAAGAAAAAAACTCCATCAAAATCATCCACCTGAGCTACAAATCTTCTCCACCATCTCAAGAAAATAATCCACTAACTTTCAACGAATTGATACAAAAATGTATTGTATGCTCCATGACTTGACAATTTAGTATTCATTCATGGGTATTCAATGTTAAAAATTCTTAAGTTATGATGAAACGGGTTTCATTGTGATCCATGATTTCCAGTGATACTTACATGGTGTTAGTAATGTTCACAAATCATACAACTTTATAATAATTGCTTTTCATGGTTTCATATCTTTCCTAACAATATTATTGTGTGTAAGTTCTCTAAATATTTTAAACTTTTAGTATGAACATGATCAACTACGCCTAGAGCCCCTCTAGGGCTACTTCCGGTCCCAAGCCCGGATAAAGACGGAAGATTGGGCGTGGGGTTAGCGAACCCATGACGTAGAAAACTAACTCGCTAAAAGAACACTAACCGGAAAAATTGTGAACATGATTGTTATTTTTTTAAATTAATCAGATCAATACACTAGATAAATCGTCATAGACATACCTTCCAAATGTTGTTCCAACTTTACATTCCCAACAACCTGAATATGTCTCTTTGAATGTTTTCGCAATATAATCAGCTATATCATCATGAGATGAGAATAAATTCATAGCTTCTAATGATAATTCAATTGCATGTTGTTGCATTTGTTCAATTTTTTTAGTTGGACTGGACATTGTTCTGTCACAATCAAACAAATAGAAACTATATATCACAAACGAAGTATATTTGTTACTAGCTAAATTATTTCATTTTGATTTAGTATTTATATTAATAATTATAACTACACATTCTTGATATATATACATAATTAGTAGCTTACGATCAATGACAATGTTTTGCCATTATACCAAGAAACTATTATTGATTACAATTGAGAAGCCTACAACCTCCTTATAATCAACTAATTATATTTTTTTACAATGAGTGTCAATAAATTTCTTCTCATTTCTGAACTATGTCGTCATGCTTGTCCATGTTCACGTGACAGTACTAAAAGTAGCTATGCATGTTAGATAATGAAAATAGACTTAAAAAATAAAAGAGATTTAATATCTTTTTGCATTCATCATAAATACCATGTGATAAAGAATGTATTGTACACGTTAACTAGGAAGAATGTTTGTTTTCTTTATCTCTAAGTAAAGAACAGTTAACGTTTTAATTACTAGGTTTTTTGTATCTTTGGACTGATAATCAGTTTTAGAAATCAACTTGCCTAAGTGCTAATAAAAAAAAAGGAAAACTTATTATCTGAACATCTAATTTAATAGAATATTTAGTGTTAGATAAATACAGTTAACAAATATTCATACCAATATGAGGTTTCTGTATACTTTCAGATGTTGTTGAATCTATCGAAACGTTGAATTAAACAATTGAGATACCCACGAGACCGAAGTTCATAAAACAGCGATTTGTTTAAAAAAGAAATTCTTTATCAAAGAATAGACATATATTAGTTACCAATCTCAAATCGTGAGATATCTGTTAAGCTTAATGAGTCTGTAAGTTTGAAATAGAAAAGGTTTCCTGTAATTATGAAATACGATAGTGAAAATGACATCTGATAGCTGTGTTTAATCTTGATCACAGTTTTTCAACAAATAATAAAAAGCAGACAAATGTGGAAACCGTTGTGTTTGAACAAAAATTAAACCGCTATACAAAATCGAGAATAACTGTTACAGGGCTTGAGAGTAAATAATCACAATAATAAATACAATAAATGTTATAAGTATACGTGAAAATTTTAGATTACAAGACAAACTTGGGTTAGAATTCGCTAGGAATACAACTATTTACTAAATATTAATAAGTAGTATAAAACAATACACAAAAAAGTGTTGATGGGGAGAGAATAAGGATGGAACGTAAACAAACTTAATAAGTGAATTGATATAAATGACTGTCAGGAATTTTTACGATTTACACTCCAATAAATAATATGTATCATTTATTTAACTTAAAGAAAGTACCCCTAAATCATATGTAAACCACTGGATGGTGTAACTAGCCAGTTACTTAAACCTCAAAGTTGATGCTTAAGCTTAAATTCATTTAAAACTATATAGATTCAAAATGGTACATTCAAAATGAAATGATTTTTTAAATGTATGAATTTTGCCTTTTACACAAGATGTCATAAGTTCTATTATAGAAGTCACAGTTTAATTGTTGTTTCGGTTCGAGCAGCGGTTTTCTTTCATTCAGATTATTTTATATCATAAAATCTTATTATATTTTGATTATCACATTTTATTTCTTAGTCGTTTTCAGGTTATCTCTATTTCTACTTAGCTAATATAGACAAGAAATTTAAAATGTCACTCAAAAATCATTAAAGTAAGGCCAAAGACAGATGTGCACTAGTTAGAATTGTAATACCGCATTGGTATGACGAAATGAAATTAACAAGATATATTGCAATAAAGGACCGGAATAATGTAGAAAAAAGTGAAGGATTAAGTATTGAGAATAGGGTTCTAAAATACTGAATCAAAAGTTATATAATAGGAAATACTTGAATTTTTGATCCAGAAGAAGATAAGAAGTGAATGCATCTATGCTATTGCTAATGAATTTGAACCATGTGATCCAAAGTCTGCATCCACTAATCTCCATTATACTACGGACACCAAGCAGGTAGTCTGAATCTTCCAACAATAAATGACTCCATGAACTGATGCCGAGCCTTGGTCCTGCAGCTGTTTAAAATGTATTTTATATCTTTCAATATACTTCATAAAAATGTAAATTTGTAGTGTGGCGTCGAGTCGAAATTGACTATGAACACAACTACAAAGGAACGCGTGCAAGGATATCCATAAAATCCCCCGGAAGCCAAATATCAGAAGGCAGTTAATGAACCAAGTCGAGATATATTTGCTGGCGATCTAGTGGTATCAAAAGAATACCGAAATCGTGCCAGTATACGAGCTTGGTTACCGAGCGTAACCGAATTCGCGCGAGGTCACAATCAAAGTGTAAGAATAATAACGGAAGCACAATATAGCTGTCATTAGCACAGTTAAACAAAGAGCCCATTTAACAGTCACTGGTACAATTGGTTATAATAATAATTGTTTTCATTAAACCAATCGTTTTCTCGTGGTAAAAATAAGTCACTACAAATTAATTAGTGGTAAGGCTTCCAATACTTAAACTATATAACTCAAATCCGAAAGCCAGAAGTTTGACTTCTGTAAACTTGCTTAATATCTAACTAAGCGAAAGTACTTTTAAATATGTAGTTTCATTCTAATGGTTATTTGATAAACCTTGAACGTAATGTAGTTTACACAATGTTAGTAAAGCTCTTGTTGAATAAAAATTATTACTTTTCATAATGTTCTCATTTACGCCACAGTGACTTCGGGACTTTTATTAAATGTTTTAAAACAAAAAATAAAAATGATTGAAGTACTAAACAAAAATCCATTTATTACTACCATATTTATGTTCTATATATAATTATCATCCCGTTATCAACGGTCTTCAATAGATTATTTACCTTTCCATGTTTATTTCCAGAAAATCGATATTTACCCGTTATTTGCGCTGTACTTCTCTTTATTTCCCTCGAATTCGCCCTTATTTCCCTTTTAATGACTACTTTAGGACGGCAGCTTTCAACGGGAAATTGCGCAAAAACAAGTTAAATGTTTGAATTGAAAAAGAAAGATATCACACTTAAAATGATTTTAAACGACCTGTTTTATAGGTTTTTTAGACGTCAATTGGATACTTGTTATTACCATTACTACGAACATACATATCAGTTCCTGTAGTGATGTTCAAGTACAGGCTTCCTTCTGACAACAATCAGAATTATTAGTAAAACGTGTATTGTCACTCACTTCTAGTGCAACCGAGGATATTCCCAATCTAAATATTCTCTCGACTTTAGCGAACAGCGATCATGTTGTTTTTATCAATCGTGTTTCGGGCTTTTGATATAATACACGGTCAGGTTAAACTCGCACAAATGTGTGGGGAGCAAACCTGTCAGTTATGCAGGAGTTTGCTACAACAACGGACTGGTCAGTTTTTGACGGAGTTTTGCTCTCTAAGATGGATTGTTTGGTCATGTAGCTTTCATCGTTCTCCTGAACGACATCATCAGCAAAAACTTCAGCTAGAAGTGGTGTTCGAATTTCTCCATATGTGATTCACAGCTTGTGCTTTACACCTCAGTGTTGATTAGTTCTTGTTGACCTTAAACCCGTCACTGTTTACTTCTTTGTTTTGGATATATCTTCAATCGATTTGGATTTGTTCCAATGTTTGTCTATAATTTTCTTGATTGGTTGATATACTGGATTGATTTCAATGTGCTTAATGATTGTTGATTGACCTGAGAAGCGAACTCATGAAGGTGATTGTGATCCCACCACGTTCGGTACAAGAAAATCCTTCGATGTTGGGAAGAAATGATGTTGCTGAAGCTGAAGCTTTGCCGGAATACTTTGATAAATTGTTTACAATTGACGATGGCGAAAGACCAACAGTTAATCGTAACAAATGTGGCTTGTTGATTTGACCTTTGGTTATTGTAAAAAAGGCTGTCCCATGACTAATTTGACATCTCAAACCACATATAACCAGTGGTTCGGATGATACCGAATGACCGAGGCTGTTATCTTTCAAACACCTAAAACGCTAGGACTTTTATCAAAGTATTTTGTCATATGTACAGGCTACTTTATTATACATACAATTCTGTTGAGTAGCGACATCGTTTGTGGCTTTGTGTATTAGTAACCCCAAGTGATATTTCACTTGTCCAACTCTCTGTGTTGACCTGATGACGAAGATTTTCATTGATCAGTAATCAGAAATTAGGCTTCTAGCCCAGTAAGTACTTCATAGAAGCTATCATTTGGTGCTCCCACTCATGTGGATTGATCTACTAATGCAATTAGGAAAAGCAACTGAAGTTCTTGATGTATTTTCTCATTCGGATGACAGAACAACTATTAAAAATAGGTACTTGAAATTAACTGCTTAGTGAAGAATATATGAGCGACAAACACACTGAGCGTCGACGGATTCTGTCTTCCTTTAAAGGGTAACCAAATTAACCTGACTATTTTCGAAAACTAAAAACATTCAGATGAGTGCGAATGCTGTTCGGATGAAGTAGTATAACAATTGAATACACACACCGCAACTGCCGAAATCCATGATCTATATCTTTAACGGGGGCTTCATAAATGGATTATCATAAAATATATTGTCAGGATAAAACAGATGATAATCAGACACCACAAGTCCGTTTTCGAAACACGGGGCTGCTTTTATTGAGCAACATACAGGAGAAGAATATATAGCATGACATTAATCTACCTCAAAGTTGAGTCACTTTGCGTTGAGTAATCAACTGGTAACCACGGAGATCCGTTCCCATAGTAAATTACTTTCAAGAGTTATTCAGAACCCGAATGTAATAACGTAGTTAAAAGTCTAACAGTGTTTTTTCATTACTTTGGTGTTTGGCTAGTCTGGCAAATTCAAAAAGGAGATATTTTCAAGCGTAGATGGTTCAGCGGGAAAACACGAAATTGCCAAAGTAACTATGATATGATGTGAATGTTAGGCAGATAATGGACAAAACTGAGACGATCGAATTCGCTCAATATCTCAGAAATAAGACCACTTAACTGTTATGTCTTTAGAAAAATAGAAACGCTGTATACAGTAAACACTGGCTTATTTACTATGATAGCGAAGCGGGGGTCGTGACATGTTAAGCAGGATTGTAGCAGTATTTTCACTAATAAGCCAAGCCAGCGCGTAGACGGATGTAGGTTACCACGCCAGGTACAATTATGTTGCTAGTATTCCATTAGTATAGCAAAGGCATTGCTTGCATATCATAGAGCGTTCAAATGGACAACTATCCTGTTAGAGGCAAAGGCGGCTAGGATGTTCGTAATGCGTATCCATCCACCAACTGCCGCGACACGTCATGATGGCTGGATTAGGCTGTAAGAATGCTCGAGTTTGCAGGTTCTTCAATAAAATAACAAGGATTTGTACCGTAGCAGTAAAATTTATTGCCTATGAACTAAGTGTTTCACAAATTTCCTACGACGGTTAACTAGATAAATCAAAATAGTGTCAAGTTTACAAATTCATTCAAGTATATTTCCGTTGATAATCAAATATCAAGCAAACATTTACACCACGTTTTCATTTAAATCTCATATTGATAGTCTTAAGCCGTAGTCCATATTATTTTTTAAACTAAAAAATAAAAGAAGTAACTCATAAATACAGTAAGTGGTTGTGAGACTAAAATGAACGTCAAGCATGCTTTCAATAAGCTTCGGAGAAGGCGCTGTATAGCTAAGTCGTCTGTAAACAGTTTCATAGTGTCGTATTTCTAACGACGAAACTGTTTGTAATATCCGTTAGAGCTCAGTTCTGTCACATTCTAAATGAAATTGTAGTAATGGAGTTAGTCAAAAATATGGAATAGGTAAATAAACAAATTACATGATTTTGTGGGACAAGTGAAATTTCACTGAGCCCTAGCCACATCTTCCAGCAGTTAGGTCAGTGAATATCGAACAAACCATCAATCCTCGTCAAGATCAAGGAAAACCAACGCACATCAGTTAATCGTGCTCCATGGAGTGGCCCATGCGACAGCGATCTTACTTTCGCTTGTATCAACTTTAACTTATGTATTTATGTAATAAGGTACTCTGTTTGTATAGTCTTCAATGCATCTATGGTACCTTGGTACGTCAATGGGGTAGTTCACGTAAGGTGACTTCGACGTTAGTTGGCTCGTCACACCATTCCCGTCTAACTCAAGTAGGCCTCCAATCATTCGACACAAATCATCTACGTTGGTGATCTACAATTTTAAGCAGAGAATTTACGCAACTGTGACTCACCTTATACTCATGAATATTAGTTAAAAATCAGGTCGGCTACTACAACCTTTGCAAAACATAGAATGTGCTTAGCGCCGTATTGTACAGATTTTATTACTTTACTCCCGCTTAAGTATTCTAATGCTTCTGCGTCTGGTTTTACGGAAATATATATCGAAAGATATATCGAAATGAACACCATCTTATAGTACATAACAACAAAAGCATTCAAAGTACTTTTATCTATTTGCAAACAGACTGGTTCAGTCTTCAGTTCTCAGTAATAAGGATTGGAGGTCTATCGACCTATATTAATTCTTGTAGTTTGTAATACTGTGGAGGTCCAACCTCGTTTTGAATATATCAACAGAAATTGCTGATATTACGAGTTCCGGTAGAGAATTTCAGTAATTCACTACTCGGTGCGAGAAACAAAACTCCAGACGTAAACGATTTGGTTTCGGTTTTTGAACTTCATTCTTCAGTCTTCAGTAATAAGGATAGTAGGTCGATGAACCTGTGTTAATCCTGACGCACTGCTTTCCAGTGAAGGTCCAGCTTCTCCTTGAAAGTATTCACTGGTGGGGCTGATACCACTTGTTCGGGTAAGGCGTTCCAATGACTGACTACTCGATGAGAAAAACGGAACCCCACTTTAAGTTTATTAGATCTTGGTTTATGAACCTTCTTGCTATGACCTCGGAGATTATTAGTGCTGGATGGAGCAAAAAGATAAGACATTAACACCCAAATCATAATTAAAGATACGAAATGCCAGTATAAGGTCACCTCGTGTCCTACGATACGACAAGGGGAAAAGATTTAGACGTTTTAAACGCTCATCGTAAGGGAGTCTAGAAAGACCCTTCACTAATTTCGTTCCCACACGCTGGACACGCTCAAGGAAGTTAGTATCCTTTACCAGACATGGGCTAGCTGCTTGGATACAGCACTCTAAGTGTGGTCTTACATAGGTGGGATATAAAATTCGAAACGTTTCCTCGTCAAAAGATTTGAACGCTCGGCGAAGTGACCATAACGCACGAAAACCTTTGACAGCGGCTGCTTTGCGATGCGTAGTTGTTTTTAAATCATGACTTAATACTACTCCTAAGTCTTTATGCTCTTGAACGCATGGAAGAGGTTTACCCTCAATAGTGTAACGGTTACTATACCGTGACCGATGTGCATTAGTACACTCTTCCTAGCATTGATTTCTAAGACCCACTCTCGAGCCCACCTAACTAAATCGTCTAAGTCAGCTTGAAGATCCAGATGATCAGCCGCACTTTTTATTGTTCTTCAGATTTTTACGTCATCCGCAAACAATAATGTCGACGACCTAAGTAACAGCGGTAGCTCATTAACGCAGAGAAGGAAGAGCAGAGGGCCTAAGATGGTGCCTTGAGGCACACCACTTTTGACCGGCTTCCAATCGGATAGCGTTCCGTTGACCCTCACTCTCTGTCTGCGGTCACATAAGAAATTTCCTATCCACTCATGTACAGTACCTGATATTCCGAAGCTCGTGAGCTTCTGCATAAAACCTACATGTGAAACCTTGTCAAATGCTTTGCTAAAATCTATGAATATCACGTCGACAGGCAGACCGTTATCTAGGGCTGCTGTCCAATCCTCCCTCGCAATAAGCAAGTTAGTCAAGCATGAACGCTTGTTACGAAATCCGTGTTGCTCAGGAGCTAACAGATTGTGTAAATCTATGTGGCTTAGCAACCTTTTCAAGTAACTTAACGACTATGCTAGTTAGACTAACAGGCCGGTAGTTAGATACCATATGTCTCTGACCGTCCTTGAATATAGGACTAACTATAGCGTCCTTCCAATCTCTATGGAGTTGAGCGAGTGAGAGGGACATGTTGAAGAGTGTCGCGAGCGGTTTGGAAATAATGTACGCAAGAGATGACAGCAACCGTGGATGTAACCCGTCAGGGTCCGGTGTCTTACCAGGTTTGAGGTTAGTCATCAACGGAAGGACAGTTTCCTCAGTCACCTGTACAGATTCCATGGTTGGTATCTCGGTGTGAGTGGGACAAGTATTTGTTACAATAAACGTAGAGAAGACTTCGCTAAAATAGTCTGAAAAAGTCTCAGCTTTTGCTCGATCTGATTCAGCTAGTAATTCTGAATTTTGTGTAACAGTAACGGGGTAATACCATCACTACGTTTCGTCCGCCGTTTAACATACGAAAACAATCGTTTCGGACAAGTACAGCTGTCATATACTAACTGTGGTTCGTAAGTGGTACGGGATTTGGCTATGGTTTTCTTACAGATATTACGGAATTTTCGGTACTCACGCTTAAATGGTTCATGACCTGTCAACAAGAATAAGTCCTAGAAATGTTTCCTACGCTTTAACAGCTTCCGGGTTTCCTTATTAACCCATAGAGGGCAATTTGATAGCTTACGTGCTGACCATGGGATAAACGGCGACGTTACGGACTCGAATGTAGCCTTAAACTTATTCCATTCATCTTCGATCAATCCATCCGCGTCGACCGACCAATCAGTCGAGATAGCACAGTTTCTGATCGCCGGAATATTGGCTCGCCAGATATTGGGACGGGGTGAAGCAGATACAAATCGTATACCATGTGTTCTAAACTTAAAATGAATTACAACGTGATCACTGTTCACTAGTGGGGAAAGGTGCTGGATATCAAAGAAATCCTCAGAGTGGTGGGTGAGGGTGAGGTCCAGCACTGACGGATCATGTTGCAAATCAATGTGTGTCGGTTTTGTGATACATTGTACAAGTGCACACTGAATAACGGTAGATAAAAGGTCGCTATCGAAACCACTACCTGGAGCTGTAAGGTCTATCCAGTTGATATGCGGTGCGTTGAAGTCCCCAATGATGAGACAACATTCTGCCATACTCCAAGAACAGATGTTTCTTAGGATAAAGTCGTCAGCAAGACAAGACGGATTACGGTTTATTCCCCCTATAGTCACTAACCCATTTCTAGATTTAATCTTACAACATGTTACCTCACATGTGCCACTGATGTGAGCCTCCGATATGGTTGATTGTATACGAAAGTGACCCCTAACGTATAATATTATATCTCCCCCTTTGCGACTTGAAACTCTATCACTTCTAATACAGATATAGCCTGCAATGAACGGAGAACAGTCTATATCTACTGTGAACCAAGTTTCTGTAACAACGATTATATCGGGACATAATTCTTCCACCATCAGACTTAGCTAGGACGTTTTATTTCTAAGACTACGAGCGTTCGTGTAGCACACACTTAAGGTGTTTTGGCAATCAATCGTTCTACCCATACAGGCCTCGGAAGTATTGGCTTCCAAGACCTGACTACCCGAAAACCCTTAATGGTAAGGTTATTTTCGCCATTTAACTTGCGAGTCCCCAACTCCGTAAGAGCATTCTTCCACTTGATTCGATCCTCAAGCGGCCAATCTGGTCGAATACGGATATTTGAGTCACAAGTTTTTGGTGCGTTTTTCAATAATATGTCTCTTTCTTCGAAACTCCCAAGAACCAGCTTCAGGATTCTACTTGGTTGGGTGTCGCCTCCAACCCATTTACCAAGTAGTATTACTTTTGTAATATGTACCCCCGAAACCTCTTCAGGTAGTACATTTCTTACCACAGACTCCACTAACTGCAGGTCATGTGCATGTCTTCTAGCAGGATCGTTATCTTTCGACTCCTCTAGATTCCAAATAATTAAACCAGGAAGGGGTTTAGCTTCCTTTGAAACTGTGTTAACAGCTTTCGACCGTGACGATAGATCCTGTATATTAACTACTGGTATCTTACGATTAGCTTTTATTGTAACAGAGTCCTGTGAGTGACTCACAACAGTGTTAGACGAAGCTTTTCTTTGGAGCTTTGGCGGATTGGTCTGGGAGTCCACCAAAGACTTTTCAAGTAAACAGTCATTAGTTTTAGCTGTTATTCGATTTTTCTTCTTAGTCACGCCAGGATGGGTTTCACTCTTACCATCAGATTTTGGTAGTGCAGTTTGTGACTCACAATGAGAATCCATCAGTGAGTTACTAACCACCTATGTACTGCCTACAGATATTTTCCTTTCGTTTCGTTTCCTACGTACCGTAGTCCATTTTTCATCCCTCAGGACATTGGGACTATTTGGAACGGTGATGGTTTTATCCAGTTCGTCGGTTTCCACTAAAGATGCATTGTTATCAATGTCAGTAACAGGTGGTACTACTCCCTTTGTTAATGTCAAAGGAGATCTCACTTTTGCGTCGGTCAGAGTCGGTTGTTTGAGTCGTCGCGTAACAGCAGATACTACACTGACACATTCGTCACTATCAGTGCCGGTGTTGTCAGCGCATGTGTCATCGTTTTTCTTGCAGGCCAAAGCCAATAGGCCCATAGCCTCCTTAATTAGCACTTTTTTATCCGTACAGCAGAACATACAAAGCCAATGCGAGTTAGGCTTTGAGCATCTTTTGTATGCCATCTGACTTAGGCGTGTACACATTTTGTGGTAATACTTTTTACAGTCATCACACTGCATCCCCTCCTCAACGGGGAACAAACAATTTGGTTGCCCACATTTGTGAGTCTTACCAACCATTGTAATTAGATTTAAAGGTTTAAAAACAAAATGATCACAAAGTGAACACAGGTGTTAGTCAAGGACTTAAAAATGGTACTGAGGATAAAATTTAGCAAAAAATTTCAAACTATTAGTTAAAGTAGACCAAGAATTCTTTTTGGTGCAATAAGTACTCAAAGCAAGTATAATCACAACAAGTACAAAAATCGAATGTCGCCTCAAATGATCGGTTCTAGACGGAAGTAAAAGATAAGACATGTTAATACCAAGGTCATCGTTCAGTATACGACAAGACAATATTTGATCACCCCGTATTCTACGGTAAGATAACGGAATTAAGTTAAGGTGTTTCAGTCTGTCTTCAGTATACTCGTTAAAAGCAGGCTGATATTGGAGTCCATGAGGTTTTCCTGTCGCTTTCATTAAAGGCCAAGTTATTGAAATGAGTCCTTTTTACAGCTATTTTACGTGTGATTAATTAACGAAATAAATTAGTGATATGTTTAGGTTAGTGGGTATATGGTGAATATTACTCATCAAATAACGTCTTCGTGATTTTTCATGTTCTGCACAAACTCGAAGCTATCAAATTCAGCTTCCTAGAGCTTTGTATGCTTTAATGTATATGTAATTTGACTGATTGTTTTCAAATTTTGACGCTTGAGCGCGCTTTACGCATTTGAATGCACGTTGTGCTTAAATGTGAGGGTTGGTGTTCGTTGATTTTAAGTAGATATGATCCTTGTCTGGAAATCATATATCTGTTGTGTTTGGTTTCATTTATTCACTTTATAAGTTTCTGCTGCATGGGAAAGTAAAACAATACGCCTTCAGCGTCTAATTAGACTTCCCATTAATGAGCGTTAGACCTCCGTTAGTCGAGCTTACTGTAAATGTATTTTCTCTCTCCTTAATTACCAGTGTTCAAGCGGCTGTTTAGCATTATTTTCCGCAATCATCTCAGTAAAAATGTTTATATTCACCAGACAACGTTATTGGTGTATTTCTAGTGTATATTTCAAATACGTTCTCTAACATCTGTTTTAGTAGTTCTGAACTTCATTCTTATAATATGTGATTTGGCCTATAATGAGGTCTCTTCCAAAAATTGCAAACTGATGTTGGTAAACGTATAACTGAAAAGTCCTCAGTTTGCATATGCATGCTTTAATTTTGTTCATTTTTTAAAGCTGTTCGTATTGATTATCTTATCCTTAGAGAAAGTTCTCTTCTAGTTGTAATGAGTAGCATGTTGGATTATTTTTAGAATCACCCTTCTCTTCCTAATGGTGTGCGTCTTCAAGTAGTAGGTGCTCAAGGAGGGCGTTACTGTCGTCACATTCTCAAGGTCCATTTACCGTCGCTCAAATGTATGTAAATCACAGTCTCACAGGTCAAACTATGGTACAATGGTTGCCTCACTTCCGAACAACCTTTAAGTGCATCTGTTGGCACTTACACTACTTATTCTATAATTAATTAGGTCATTGCAAAATAGGATTTTCACCCATGCTTATTAAGCATTTTCTAGTTGTTAAGTCTAATGTTCATCCATTAATTGGACTTCGCTTTACATTGTTATGGAAAGCCATGTAGTATTACTGCCCGTTTGAAACGTTACGCAATTATTTATTTTTCCAAATAACGTTCTGTGACCAAAATAAAAAAAGGTGTGACGGATCTCTTTGACTAGACAGCAGGACGTCACTATGAGAATCTACATCACTTAAGGTTATAAGTGGCTCAAGTTCACTAATATTGTTATCACAACTGTTTGATCCAGCGTTATTCTTTTCGGCTTCCCGCGTCTATTTTTGGTTTTTGCCTTTTAATTTCCTCTTCATGTTTGTTTATATCATTATGGGATTACTTTACCAAACTTATGTGAAACGCTTTGGTTTAGTTGTGGACTTAAACGTGACTAGTTTGTTTATTAGCTAGGTATCACTCAATATAACCCACACTCCTGTCTAATGATACTATTCGCTCGCACAAAACATAATAAATAGAGGGATGCTTAAACATGAAACTTAGTGGCTGAAAGTCGAACCCTTTAGTCGCAAAGCCACCACTTTACCGTTCCATCATAATGTCCGAATCTAGACCATCTAGAATTCCAACTGGAATGTTTTTCAAGATCTATATAATTCTCGAGGAGAGTGCTTATTCGTCCGGAATATGTATGCACTACAAGTGGTCTTGAGTGCTATTAGAGGTATGAGGGCGATTATCACTTCCCGGTTGCCCACACCGTGGAAGGGTTCTTCTGAAAGTACTTGAAAAGGAAATTGGATTAGAGGTGGTCTTAGTGACCTGGGAGCGTGACCGCAGTGCCCAACGGACAACTGCTTGAGGACGGTCACACACAACCTTTTTATGAGTAATTTTTGTGTTAGCTCTGTACTTGTTGAAACTTTACCGCCGGAGATGGATATCTGTGGGAAAAGGCGAGGTGTGCATTTTTAAGGTCGACCTTTTCTAATCACACCCCTCCTTGTGGGAAGGCAGCATCGCTGTCATGCTTGTTGTCTGGAGGAAACACCTTACTGCTGTCACACCTCTGTACAGTGAGCAGTACTTCGCCCCCAGACCCTGAGTCGCTGCTTTTAGTCTTACCGTTCTCCAATCGACCTGCCTGGCATGGTAGAACCTGCAGGAACATATGTTCCAGTCATTATAGCTCGGTTGCCTCATCACGATAGCGATAGTCAAGCGCGACCACCACATCAAAGTAGCAACAACGGTCGGGATGCACTACAAATGCCCTGGTACAGCCCGACCGTAGCTGCTACTTTGATGTGGTGGTCGCGCTTGACTATCGCTATCGTGATGAGGCAACCGAGCTATAATGACTGAAACATATGTTCCTGCAGGTTCTACCATGCCAGGCAGGTCGATTGCAGAACGGTAAGACTAAAAGCAGCGACTCAGGGTCTGGGTGCGAAGTACTGCTCACTGTAGAGAGGTGTGACCGCAGTAAGGTATCTCCCTCGGACAAGCAGTATCTGCAGCAATGCTGCCTTCTCACAAGGAAGGAAGGGGTTAGGAAAGGTCGACCCTAAAAATGTCATACCTCACGGATTCCCGTCTTCGGTGGTACGGCCCTTTGAAGAACGGAGCTAACACATTGAAAACCTCCCACGAAAAGGCCGTGCGCGACCGGCCTCAGTCAGTTGTCCCTTGGGCTCTGCGGTCACGCTCCCAGGTCGCTAAGACCAACATTAATCCAACTTCTTTTCCAGGTTCTTCAAGAAATACCCTTCCACGGTGTGGGCAGCCGGGAAGTGACATCAGCCCTCATACCCGTAACAGCACACGAAACCATGTTGGTCACATTCAAATCCTCCCTACACCTAATAACTCTTATCTCTATGACTAACCCTCCTCACGTCTGTTTATCACCTCGCACCGCTAGGGCAAACGATTCGAGTATGTGGAACGCTATTCCTGGTCTTCTGAAACCACGCTCTAAACTACACGTAGGAGCTTTTAACGTACGAACACTGTGCCAAATAGGACAGCAGGCTTCGTTAGCTAGGACTTTAGAATCCGGCGCCATCGATGTGTGCTGCGTCTCCGAAACGCGCATACAGGATCCGAGTAGCGTCATTCATTTGACCTCATCATGCCAAAATAAAGAACCGACTCGATTCACACTTCGTGTATCTGGAAACCCTGATTCTGCTTCCTGTGGCCTCACCGGCGTAGCTATAGCATTGAGTCCTAGGGCAGAACTAGCTCTCTTAGACTGGATCCCAGTAGACAGTCATTTGTGCGCTGTCCGACTAAACGGAACAGTAAGGATCTGAAAAGATAGGGACACTCGTCGTTGCCTCTTCGTCGTCTTTGCCTATTCTCCTACTGACTGCAGATCAAATTATGTAAAAGATGAGTTTTACAGAAAGCTTTCCGACCTCCGAAAAGCTAGGCGTTCTGATGTAGTAATAGTGGCTGGTGACTTTAATGCTCAAATAGGTAAACTAAGCGAAAGGGAAAGACACCTGGGTGGATCTTATAGTGTCGTGGCTAAAAGAACAGATAATGGCGACCGTCTGTTGCAGCTATGCTCAGATGACCACCTCTTTCTTGCAAATACTAACATTAAGCGTAAGCAAAAACATATTTTAACTTGGCGACCCCGTAATTCGTCCCAACGTTGAACCCAAATAGATCACATCGCTATCAGCCACCGATGGAGGGGCTCGATAGAAGACTGTCGCTCATTCTGGAGCACATGCTTAGACTCAGATCATGCTCTAGTACGAGCGCGTATTTACCTGCGTCTTACTAAACGTAGGAAAGATGCTGCAAGGAAACCTCTTAGGGGCCTACTTAATGATAGTCAAGCTAAGAGTATATTTCAGGAACAACTAGAAAAAGTTAGGCAGCCATGTACGTGATGCCCACCTCGAGGAAGCATGGAATGATATCCGAAAAGCTGTAGAAACAGCAGTGATATCTGCTAGTAAGATAAACCACAAGGTTAGGGAAAAGCACTCGATCTCAGCAGCATCTACCGCACCGACATATGCTCGAAATCTCATTCCATCTGGATCCGAACATAACGAAGAGCAGAGTCAGCTTAAGCGCAAGCTGACAAGAAGCCTACGCAATGATCGTGAACAGTGATGGGTAGCAAAAGCAAGAGAGATGGAAAAGGCAGCGGCAATAGGTAATGGCAGACAATTGTTCAGACTTGTTAAGGAAACCGGTATTAGGAACCCGACTGTTAGCGAAATAATCTCAGAAAGATGGACATATTATACATTCACAGTCCAGGAGATTGGATCGATGGGCGGAACACTCTAGGGATCAGTTCAACTGGCCTTCAGCCACACTTCGGTTTCCCACGATCTCCAGTCAACCTGAATGGCAAGTTAATGTAGGTCCTCCGACTCTTAATGAAGTTAAAAAAGCTATAGGAAATCTGAAGCGAGGGAGAGCAGCAGGCCCTGACAGGTTTGCTACTGAGATTTTTAAGGATGGTGGTCCAGTATTAGCAGTGAGATTAACTGAGGTCTTAGGTAGAATTTGGGGACTGGACGTAATCCCATCTGACTGGTCTCAATCACTGATTGCGCCAGTATATAAGAAAGGACAAAAGTCCTCTTGTGACAATCACAGAGGAATCAGTTTGACTAATATAGTGTCTAAAATATTAGCTTCAATAATACTTCGACGCCTAACTAAAGCTCGTGAAAATCAGAGAAAACCAGGCTGGTTTTCGACCTGAACTTTATCGTTGACGTGCTTCTAGAGATAATACTTTCCTCGTCTAAATTTCCAGCGGTTGAACTTCTACCGGGAGGTTCACTTGTTGACTTGGAATATGCCGATGACAGTTTTATTTGGCGAAGACGCTGACAAAATGCAGAGTCTTCTGACCATTCTAAGCAACAATGCAAGCATGTTCGGGATGCGATTCTCCCCCTCGAAATGCAAAATGTTGCTTCAGGATTGGGTTGCATTGACACCCGAACTAATGATAGGAAGTGAAGTAATTGAGCGTGTCGATCGCTTCACTTATCTTGGAACTCTCATCAACCCTTGTGGTCTGGTGTGTGACGAAATCTCAGCACGGATACAGAAAGCTCGATTAGCTTTTGCCAACTTGCGTCATTTATGGCGTAGGCGAGATATCCGTCTATCAACCAAAGGACGTGTTTACTGTGCAGCAGTTCGTTCCGTCCTAATTTATGGCAGTGAAACATGGCTGGTAAGAGTAGAGGATATCCGCAGATTACTAGTATTTGATCATAGGTGTCTTCAAAGCATCGCTCGTAAATCCTGAGACCACCGAGTAAGTAATGCAGTTGTTAGGAAACGGGTACTAGGTAAGGATGGCAAATCAATTGATGAAGTAGTGAAACTCCATCAGTTGAGATGACTGGGACACGTGTTACGTATGCCCAACCACCGACTGCCTTGACGTGCGATGCTCAATGGTGTAGGAGTCGGTTGGAAGAAAGCTAGGGGAGGCCAGACCAAAACATGGCACAAGTCCATGAAGTCACTGACAAGTGGACTGAGCCATGTTGGTAGGTGTAGACTACCTGGTTGGGGACTGCGAGATGATAGCAACCGATGGTTAGAGACCTTGAATGACATTGCTCAAACTCGTTTGCAATGGCTCAGGTGCATCCACTCTGTGTTTTCCCAAATTTTAATCTCCTGAATCCTCCTTGTCTCTTTTTCTTTCCAAATTTACTTCACTGGATTATCCTCTTCAAATAACATCTTCAAACCCTAATCTTTCCGATTACTGCTCATAGTCTTACCGCCTCTACCACTACGGGATTTGAGTCGACAACTGCATCTCTGTGCTAATGTGGTGTGGCAACTCGAACTGGTATTCGTACGTACGAAGTTCTACGTTGTTACTGACTGACTACTGTCGTCACATCCTAACGTAATATAACCACATAGCCATACTATAACGCAACTGCTAACAGTAATTCATCATCCCTTTTTTAGTTAATGTATATGACATAGTATTTTAATGTAATCAACTTTATTCTGTTAAATCTTGTAAATACGTCAAATACCAATTAGTAACAACCTAGTGCTTGAGTCGCTTACCAGTTGTGAAATTTTACTCTAAATAGATTCAGTTAGCACCACTCCTTTGCCATCTCACCTACCTGGTTACATACATTTCAGTCAGGTTGCAGCCACACCAATATTTCTGACGAATATTGATTTGTTTAGTATTTTCTCGACTGCAACTGGTACCGTGGTGTGGTGGTCGGGTCTACCTATTTTCATGGAGCAGTCGGGCTATAATGATCGTTCGTCTTGGTTATATTATACCAGAAATCGGTTAGAAAACGCCAAGATTAATAGTAGCATTTATAAGTTCGGGTACGCAGTCATTCTTCTGACTGTACAGGGGTATGATGGTATTAAAGTATTTTTCCTGAGAAACCAGTAAAAATAGTGATATACTGCTGTCTGATGACGAAAGCTACAGATTGGAAATTGATCCCCAACAATAGCCTTTGGATCTGTTGTCACGATCTCATGTCACTAAGACCACCACTAACCCAGTTTCATTTTCATGTCCCCTTTCACGGTGTGGGCAACTGAGCGTCAGCTACCTCTAACAGAAGCCCAGACAACCTTGTCCACAATCAAGTCTTTTCATCAGTGTTCCACTGATAATTAACTTCTATTATTTACTCGACCACTTTGTTTCCCCAATTCTATTCGCAAATATTTATCTTTTTATTTCCCTTTTCTCCTATTTTATCAGTTTTTTTAAGTTCGTGATAAATATGCATGTCATTTAGTTTGTTCCTTCTAGTCCCTCTTATTCCTTAGAGATTTATGGAAGAGGATCCATGTGTGGTGCTTGGTTCAACGGTTTCTGATATAAATGATCTGAAAAAAGATATCGTTAGTCTTGGCCGTGTTCTAAGAGCTTGTGATTTTCAAAACGTGGATGATTTAAAGGATATTGATGAAATTAATTCATTCCCATATAAAATGTATTGTTACGAGGAAAAGAATGAAATAACTTCATGTGGGACTATTTTTTCTGATCTCAAAAGTATCAAAAGCCTTTTATCCGATACCTCTAGTGCTTTTTCATCATACAGTGAACAATTACAGACCGTATCTTCAGTTGTTAACAAACTTTCAGAACTTTCCAAAGTAACATTGTCCGAAAACTCGTGCCTGGGCTCGGTCGAAACAGAGCAAGATTTCTATCACCTGTTAAGTACATTGGCTAGAGGTCTACAAAGCGGATTGTTTGCTCGTATACGGGAATTGAGTACATTTTCTCTAGACAAATGCCTAAGTGAATTTATAGACCAATATAATGAGCTGAACATAAAATATAATGAACTATTAGTAATGTCGTCTCAAATACCTACAAAACAGTCAAGTTCTACTGTTCTCCTCGACCAAACTGCTGTCTTTGAAATGCTTGAAAAAGAAATGAGCAATTCCGCCAAAGAAATTGAACATGTCCGTTCCAGTTTTGAATCTCGTTTAAACTCAATCACTGCTGATTGGGAATGTGAACGGTCAAAGTTGATGACAGAGTTGCACAAAAAAGAAGGTAGACGATGCTTTCTGTAATCATACCCTTATCTTTGCGATGTTTTTCTCATTTCCAGCGTATTCTGTTGGCTGTCACTAGCTGATCTGACTATTTACTTACCTGGAACATAATCACGTTTTCTAGGTCTATCTTCATGCCTAAAAAGGTGAACAAATAGTGGTGGTATATTTATCATGTTCTGCGGTCTTCATTAAGCTTAAATGAAATATAGAGGTTATTATTGCCAAACCAACTATATAATGTTAGTGTTTTTCACATGGGGTTAAATTAATAATTGTCGGAAAACACCTTCCAAACTTACCTTGATTAATAATTGACTAACAACTAATTTAGTATATCTCCACTCCTCAGAGCTGTTCGAAATTTACCAATGAAGTTTCTCGTTCAAACCCCATTTGGGCCACCACTTTTCCAAAGTTTACAGATACTGCTTACTAACGAGTGTCAGCTAACATGAAACCTTGGTTCAGGGTCTCTTGCTGACTCTCTTTAACCACTTCACAACAGTGCAAGCTTGTTCAAAGGATGAAATGTCTTCCTTTAATCATATGATTGAAATTCATTTAGGATATAACGGTAGTCACATGCCTCAGTACAGTTTTGATCAGAAATATAAGGAAGGCTCTGAATGTTCTACCATTAACATTCAAGGGGGCTTACTAGTATTGATAAAATAAGACTACACGTGTATAGTTACCATGTTTATTGTGTCGGTCTTAAGGCTGATGGTTAGTGGCTATGAAATATGGTCTGTGAAAGCAGCAGATATGTGTAGTCTGATAGATTTTGATCACATGTGTTTTCGAAGCATTGCTTAGATATTGTACAACAACCGAGTTAGCGATTCTGAGGTCATACATAGAGTATTGGGCAAATTTGGCTAATCAGTTGGTGAGATTGTGAATCTTCATCTACTAGGTAGGTCGTGATGTGTTAAGTATGCTTTACCACTTACTATCTTAACGAGCAATGTTAGCTGGCGAAGATGTAAGTTGGAAAAAAGCTAGGGCTAGTCAGACCAAAACATATCATTAGTTCATGAAATCACTGACTTTTGATCTAAGCCATGATGGTAAATGCAGACTGACTGGTTGAAGTCAGCAAATTAAATTTGGCTAAGTGGTTGAAGAATTTAAGTAAGATGGCTGAAAATCGGTCACAATGGTACAAATACATTTACTCTTTATTGTGCTCAAGATTTTGAATTCTAGTTCTCCTTTATTTATAATTTTGTACTGTTCTTCCGTAACATATTCTCAATGTTTAGTCTTTCTTATTATTCATGCTTCTATATTATTTTAATTTTCTCAATATTCATCTATTCGTGTTAATGTGTTACAGCAACTTGGGGCAATCCACATACGTATTAGGAACGAAGTTGATACTCACTAACCTGTTAAGAGTATTATCATCCTTAGTATGTATGTATATGTTCTTTCTTTTTAGTGGCAATCGAAGAATTGCAACAATTAATAGAAGCTAAAGAAATGGCTTATTCAAAAGTTAAAGGTACGTGAGAATCTAATTGAACAATGAATTTGACTTATTTTGTTCGTTAATGATAAATAGCATCTGTCTTAAAAAGGTTCATAGATCTAAATATATCTAGATGATTGAATTCGAATGAATTAGTTAAATTTCTTTTCAGACACTGAACTGTTTACATTTCCTATGCATATATTTCTATTAAAAAAAATTTATGAAATTACGTAATAGTTCATATCATTGATTAAAACTCTATCATAAATGGTTCTCGGGAACTATTCATCGTATTAGCCTAATCTGTTTTAAGTAAATACAGTGAAAAAAAGAGAGAAGAAAAACCCTGTTATAGATGTTAACTCTTTAAATATAATTTATTAATGGGAAATCAAACATTGATTGAATGTGATTTTGGTTCTATTTGATGTTTTTTTTTAATTATTTCTATGACATTTATTTTACATATTGATTTCTGTAATGAATAATCATTACAAGCAACACTGTTAGTGAATAAATCCATTTGATGAAATCAACTGTGTTTTAGAGATGCCGAAGTCAGAAGGAACAGTTAGCTGTTTATTTATTTTAATTAACACATAGATATTGATACAAAGAGGCACCAAATACGTATGCGCCACACAAATCTCATTCGATATGTGTGAGGGCTGTGATACTGCCCGGGGGCCACACCCCGAGCCTTCGACCTGAAGGTCTGATCCACAAGGCAGTGGAGCATCATAAGGAGATGCACTCCAATGGAAGCCGGTGACCAACAATTGGTTCATACGCCATTTGTTTCCTCAGGATACTGGAGCCTATGTGCACCATTGGTTTAGCTGTGGAAGATTCTTGGTATGATTGTTAGCTTATACGATATCAATCCCTATAAACACATTAAATAAAATTAGTTGTAGCATGTATGTGATGTTGTTTGATCACAATGTTTGTAAATGAACATGAGATATATCTATAGCGACTCACGTGCAATTGAGTTTATTCTCATTTAATTCAGTTAAGCCCTTTTGTTAACTTATTTAGCGGACAAAGTCATTCCTACTATAACAACTTATTGTACCTTTATTATTATTATGCTTGTATGAAATATGTATGCGGGAACATTGTTTACCACCTACGCATATATTCATTCTGCTAGCTTTATTATTAGCTGCTTAATTGATTCGATGATCCATTCATTTCCTTATATATACATGTACATTTAACACTATATACACTCTCGGTTCTCTGACTCACTCATTCGCTTCAATGCTTTGTGATCTGAATGATCTACTAATAAAACTGTAGTCGCTGCTTCTCTTTGCCTTCTGATTTCAAACGCCGTTGAGGATTATATGGTAACGGTTACGAGGGTGATTGGTTAACGAAGTACAGCCACTACATATCCAATGTTTTTCCCATGTTTTTTTTTTTAATTATTTATTTATTGTCTTTGTTAAACGTGAAGGACATTTGACCAACACCACGTACAAGCATTTTGATCAGGATTTGGAATTTTCTAATGCTTGACATTTGTTCACTATAAATTTAACACTGACATATATACATTGACTTGGAAATAACATGATTTAAAACGCATCAAACAATTGTCATATCCATTATATGATGAAAAAGATTCCTTACCACAGTTTTCTATTGTTTGGGTAATTTTATTATTGTATAAAAAATAATGTATGACCTTATGCAAGCTTTCTTTCTTCATTTAATAAAATGTTTAGGTGATCTAGATGAATTAGTACAACAATTCTGCTCAAAAGAAAATATTGCAGTCGGTCCAAATATGTCTTTAAATCAATTACGGTCATTTCTAAATAAACTTGAAAATGTATGTTATTATCTGATCATAGTAGCGTTTTTAACTAAGGCCTTTTCAAATCACATTTACCGTAGATTTGTAGTGTCGGTTATTATGTTAAGCCCATATGATTTATTCTAGTTTTCGGATAGCCCATTCTATTCATTCCACCAGAGTTACATTCTGACCTTGTTATTTATTCGCTTATCAATCTTGACTGTTTTTATATGAGCGCGTAGGTGTGTGTACATTTCTTATCTCGTTACTCATCACATGTCTGTAACTTACTTTTGTGTAACTATAATTATTAATTAACGCTTGGTTAAATGGAAGTTGGCTTACCAGCCATCTCCACTTTGTGTCGTTTCTCTTCTCTCTATTCCATTCGCTTTATATACAAAGTATATGTATTCACAAGTCCATTCTCGTTATTTGACTTATTTAATTCCGTTATTGACTAACTCGATTTAAGTCGATGATTATATACGAGGATAGGCGATAACAAACATTTTTACGATCTAATTGTTATATCAGATCTCGGGGTACTAAAGTGGAGAGCCCTTTCGACAACATCGTTCGATCTAAATGACGATTAAATTACGGGCCTCCACAGACTAACATATTTTCATCGTAACTAAACCTGAATAAAAACAGGACAGCACAATATTAATTTAAATCAAGATACTATACTACAAATTGTTGTTCATTTGTAACTTATCCGTATACTCAACACCATCGAGTTTAAAAGCACAGTTCTAATCAGAAATATTAAGCTAATCAACGAAGTTACACATTTGCTCTGTTTAAGGTGGTTGTGACTTGTGCTATGCATCCGGATAATATATATAAATATTTCAAAGTGAGATGGTGGAGAAGATTTGTAGCTCAGGTGGATGATTTTGGTGGAGTTTTGTTCTCTGAGCTGGATGGTTTGGTCGAACGATGAAAGCTCCACGACCAAATCATCCAGCTCAGAGAACAAAACTCCACCAAAATATTTTAAAGTATTTAAACTCGACCGAGTAGAAGCAACACTGAATCTCTGTAGTGTTAAATGCATTTTCTGAACTTGATCCTTGGAATGACTAAAACTAGAGTATGGAAGAATTTAGATAAATTAGTTGAATTCGACCTAAACAATTCAGAAGTATTCAGTTTCTTCTGAATCATTTATTGTTGTTATTACTACTACCCGTTTTCCCCACTCCATCCTCGTCTTATTTGTCTATTTTTATGTCATTGTTTTTTTCGGCATAACTTTCTTAGTTTGTATATTTTACTACATGGAATCCAGAACATGTGTTCCATCCTATTTGAGACTTGCTCGGTAGATTTACCTACATTCCTATGTTGATGTTTGCACTGAGACTTATGGTTTCAAATATCAATATTCCATTCTCAAAGACACTGGCGCAGATACACTAACTATTTGTCTTCCTGTAAATCTTAAATTACGATATCACTTCAAACGTTTCTACTCTAACATTTTAAATCATGTTCTCAAGGTTAATCTTTCTTCTTATCATTGCTACAACAATATTTCGATTTCGCGTTATTTTGGTCTCGTCGTGCTAATGAGGTATGGCCACTTAAGTCAATGCACAGTAGTACTAGACTCTATGTTAATGTCTATGTCGAAAATACTTAGTCCATACATAATCACTGACATCATTTCAAGTTTCAGCGTAAATGTTAACATTTTGACGCGAGTACAACCAACTGACGAGTCGAAAGTAGAGTAAAATGTGTTTTCTTAATTCCCTTGCTATCTGCAATCTAAAAATATGACTTGTTATATCCTAGTGAATACTATATTACGAGTAACGTCTGAGGCCTATTAATGGACTAACATTATTTTTGTATTCTTATGGTATAGATATTCAGTAACTAGATTTTGTATATCAATATTCCTCTTGTCATAAGCTTTATTTATATTATTATTGTACGATTTACTGTTCTTAAGCCATGTTCAGTTTATTGACTACTGCCTCCCACGTTCACAGCCACTTTTGACCATATTTTTTACGAGTGTTATTTCCTATTTTATACTGTGTTGCGGTCTGTTTGTTTGGTATATAAACCCAGTATGTCTGAAATAAATGATTCGCATAGTAGAGGCTGTTATTGGCATTCTTGACTGAGCTGGATGGGCTAGGCAAACAACCGACCAATAGGACGCTAGGCTGATCAGACCGGTCGAACGTCATTGGTTTAGCACAGTACAAGAGCTAATAAGTTGTATTTTGACTGGCGAATAGATTACCTGACAACAAGCGGCTCATAAAGTCACAACAACTAATATCAGTTGTTACATATATTTCGTTTATAGCTTTAAACATTGAGTTGAATTTCTGTAATCGATCAATTTCTTTAATACCCAAATAATGTGTTTATACTTTACTATATATCCTTTAGAAATGTCCATGGATTTGGGACTTATTCTATGGAAATTGCAATGAAATAACGTCTTCTGCATTGCCGAATCCTATTGAACAGGTAATTTGTGCTGGTTATGGTTTTTTTATACATGACATAAAATCATAAATCAATTGTAATCATCATTAATATTAACTACTAAGTAATCATTATGTTTTCAGTCATTTATATACACATGAACAATGCTTTCGACAGAATATTAATCTTAACACAAAGAGTTGTGTTAAGTTTGTCTTACACTGCTCTTGCTCTCTTCCTTACCACTTTTGTATATTGTTTTGTACTACTTATTTACACTCAGTAAGCAGTTGTAATCTCAGCACTTTTTAAACTTATGTTGCAACGCAAGTTGTAGTGTAAGAATCTGAAATGTTCACATATACTTATATAGTTTATTGTATTTTTCATTATAATTACTGTACCTTAATCACTGTAGCTGTTATCCACAGCTTTGTGCATTTGTTTAAACGCAACAGTTTCCTTATTTTTTTGCTCTTGGTTCGGGTTTCGGTTCTTCATAAACTGTTATCAAATTTAGACATAGCTATCAGCTGTCCTTTGTACTATCGAAGCCTTTTTATTTCATACTTGAAGGACTTGTTTAAACGCCTCAGACACGTCACAACTTGAAAACTGTTAGATCTATCGAAGCGTCCAAGTCACCAGATTGAGATACGCGCAAATTGTTGTTTTGCGAACTCCGGTTTTGCTCAATAAAATAATAGCTGACTGTGTTTTTGAAGAATCTTAGGATGCAGAGATAGAAGTGAAATATAAAACATGAACAACGATTGGTTTGGTCATTTCTATTAAGTATTTATCAAACACTGTGTGTATAAAGATGGAAAGGCTTCCTATAGTAATAACATAAAGATTAGTCACAACATGCGATAGAGTAAATGGTAAATGGTGGCTGTGTCTACGGTCAGTAATGACAATCGACAGTCAAAATGGGACTAAGAGCACACAAAATGGAAGTCGTTACGCTCAAACGAAGATCCAAAAAATGCACAAAAACTGGGAATAACTGTTACAGAGGTTGAGAGAATGTAATCACAATAATAAACACAGTAAATGCCGTTAGCTTGTGTAAATAATTCAGAATATTATGTAGTAAGTGACGTACTTTTCACTAGTAGGGGCGACCAAAACAAAACGTGGAATCAGTCCATAAAGTTGCTAGCTTCTGGTCTGAACCATGTTGGTGGCTTCAGGCTACTTGATTTGGGAGACATGCGAATATCGCGACCAATGGTTGGATATTCTGGGTAACATGGTTCAGAATCAGTCACAATGGCGTATGTGTATACACTCGTTGTCTTCCCTTAAACTGTGAGATTAAAACTACCTTGTACCTTTCTTTCTACGAATTAATTCTTTTTCCCAGTATCACATCGTTATATGCAATCCTTTTTTATATATTACTACTATTAAATTGACTGCTTCTATGAATTCGGTGTGTCATGTTGTTGTGCTAATGAGGTGTGGTAAGTTGGACCGATGCATATATGTGCCTGTTCTCACGTTGTAGATGACTGACGTTTAGAAATGATCGAAAATGCTACTGTTTACTGAATGATTGCAAGTAGTATAAACCAATACACGAAAATGAGATAAATTAGAAGAGGAAGACAGTGTATGCCACCATAATTATGATCCTGCATTTTGTTAACAACTTACTAGTTTTGCATCCAGGTCTTGTCTACTTACCTATTCAACTTATTTTTTCACAACCTAGTTTTTTTAGTGTCAGTTTTCGTTTGGTTTGTTCTATATTTTTTTTCTTGTAGAAAAAGTCACTAAACAAAATTATTTTAGAAAGAAACGAGCTTGAAGATCAGTGGCATCAAACAAAACAAGAGCTACTCTCACTTAGGAACTCACATGTTGAATTGACTAATCAGTTAAAAGCTAAAAATGATGAGCTGAATGAGGTAAGTTTGTTAATTCTCATTACTTTATTGAAAGACTATATAATGTAATCTCTCTAGGCATATATAACTACGAAAAGTGATCAAATACTCGTTAATTTTGTCAGTGTTGTAGTCTCAGACTTTGGAGCTGATTGGTCGGCGTTCACACCCACAGTAAGCATCAATCACTATGAGGTTACACTTTTCTGATGACGAGTGTCAACTGGTAGGAAACTTATGTAAAGGGTTTCCCACCAACAAATTCCAACCTCTAGACATTTCAACATAATGCATACGACTTCAGATCATTCACACTAGTCTCTACATTGCAATTTGATAGACAAAATTCCATTAACACCAAATTACTAGGCAAACATGATATTTGTCACTACTCATTAATCAGTGTCAAAGGCCAACTGTTTTTGTTACGCTACCTCATCGATTAAATAAGGTCATGAAGTTTTTAACGAATTATAACTATTCTTTGGTAACACTAAATTTAGTCAATGTAGTTTCATTTTAACAAGACTTTGAATAACGTTAAATGGTTGGAAGCAGTCTTCTGAAAAGGCGATTGATCTTAAACCTAATGATTAGTATCTATCAGTGAGGCGTATCTGTAATCTTACGGAGGCTTACTGTCTCACTGATCCCAATCCGCATCATCTGCGTCTCTATGATAGATTTTACCTTTGAGCTGTATGGTCTAACTGTTATCTCCGATATGAATAATTTATCATTTCATTCTAACGTCGAGTAATAACCATTGTCATGTCTTCCAGTCACTATTGAATTTCATCTATCATGTTTTTTATGTGTTCAATCTAGGCCTAAGTGACGACATCGTACCACTTTTTTGTCGTTTGTGGTTATCTGAAGAAGTCAGTATGAGAATTGAACTAAAATTCTGTGCTAACCTGGACCAGTAAGATGCATTTACACACTGAAAGTATGGATTGAAGTCGAATGCGCTGTTCTTTGCTTTGTGGTTGAAATTATTGGGCATGTTTCGTGTTAGTCGGCACTCACCAGCATGGTATATTTGTGATCATAAGAGAACTGATGCTCCCTGTTGGACTGCAACTTAACCGATAGAGATTGATCAGCTCTAAAGACCTAGACAGAAATGACAATGGTCATTACCCAGTGATCAATCAATTGTAAACCCTATCCTCTGCTTGATAAATGAGCTACGTATCCATGAGATAGTATAGAAGTATTAATGTACTGTGTATGCCTACGGTATTACATCATATAATTTGCTATAAGTCAAGCTTTTGAAAAGCTATAGATAACTGTCAATGAGATAGTGGAGAAGATTTGTAGCTCAGGTGGACACCATCAGCACGAACTGACCAAAACATTCAACTCAGCGAGCAAAACTACCGAAATAACTATCAATGTTTGGTTTAGAGAAATTAAATCCATACAATCGTATTAATGCCTATCGCCTAAACATCATTCTGTTCCAACATTTAAAAGGTTTACCTCCTTATTACTTGTTTATCGAATAGAGATTTGGCGTCGAGCCATTCTTTAAATTCTTCAAATCAAATTAGCTAGAATAGATCTGGAACCGACAGTCTGAAAGTGAACTTTGAACACTTTAACCACTGAATCACCGTTCCACAAAATTAGATATACTTCTCAATTAATTTATTTTCTAATTCGTATTTATACATTGTTTCTATCAATAATAGTTTATATGATTTTGAAATAAATTAGATGTTAGAAAAATCGTCAAAACTACAACAACGCGTATCTCACTATCGTGAATTAGTGAATAAACTATGTGATCCGAGAATGGCTGTTGCTTTTGCAGAAAATGTTCGTCAGAATTTGTCTTCCAATAAAACTGATGTTCATTGTAGTAGTTCATCTACTATTCAATCAACTCCTTTAACCAATTCATCAAGCTCAATGAATTTTAATAATATAACTCCTTGTGTACAATCAGATCAAGAAAGTTAGTATTAATTAAATTAGTTGTTTCTTTTAAATGTATTTTTTCATAAACTTAAATGAATAACCATGAATTATGAGATTATTAGTTATTGTAGTGTTAAATAATGATAATATTATTGATAAAATTAAATATTAAGTATCTAATGTAGAAAAATTGAGTGAAAATTATTTGCACTGAAGATCTCGTGGAAGTTAAATGAATCTGTACCATTGTGATCGATTCTCAGCCATCTTACTTAAATCCTTCAACCACTTAGCCAAATTTAATTTGCTGACTTCAACCAGTCAGTCCGCATCTACCAAAATGGCTTAGAACAAAAGTCGATGATTTCATGGACTGACGGCATGTTTTGGTCTGACTAGCCTTAGCTTTTTTCCAACTTACATCTTCGTCAGTTAACATTGCTCGTTTTGAGACAGTAAGTCGTTAAGCATACATAATACAAGTCTCGACCTACCTAGTAGATGAAGATTCACAATCTGATCAATCCAAACAGTTTTTCACATAACCGTCACAATTATTACAACATAAGGGGATTACACTATTCTTAATACTGTTTAACAGGAGAGTATCTTGAAACGAATTTTACTAGTAGGCGGTTTACGACATATTATCAGTACATGAAACGATGGAGCGCTGAGTTGACTTGGGTAAACAAGCACAGACTTCTCTGTTGGAGACGATTGGTGACATGATCGGAAATCAACGTCGTTAGTATTCTTTCTTCGTCTTCCTTCAAATCCTGAAGTCTGCATCATAGTTTGCTTTCACTCATTGGGTTCTACTAATGTGGGAACATCAACTGACGCATATTACCACCAAATCTCATGTTTACTGATTGACTGATACTTTTGATCAAAAGTTATAAATTGTATCATATACTTTTCATACTTTGTTATGGGCGTTTAGTAATTTGCTTGTTAAAGTCAATTAATAGAACGCTTGTCGACAGATAAACTCTATGATATGATATAGCCTAGTGATAAATACTTGTGAGACTGCAGTTATTGACTCCACCACTTGGATGGGTAGAAAACAAAAACAAAACCACTAGCTAGATGAATAGGTCTCTCATGCAACAAAATATTTTGTTTATATACAACATCTGAGCACAAAATACACATGGTGAAATTTCTTAAGCGATTAATGGAAGTCAGCTTGTAGGTCACTCATTCTTCAATCAGTTGACCTGACTGTTAGGCTAGGTCATGTTGCATCGTATCATATATCCCCATATAATTAAGGTAGCATAACTGTAACGGAGAGGCGTTACATTTGTGACTGAGAACTCTGAAGGATTTACAATAACAAGTACCGAAATTTCTACCTAGAATAGTAGAAAGAGTGTATAATTCGTTCAACTTATGGTCATTGGTTGTAACGTAAATTATTCAATTTATGTCCTTATGCTAAGGGTAGGACTTCACAATTGCACCATCACTTTATCAATCGTTAAGTCTGAATTTTTGTAGCTCACCAAATAAAATGAAGAATTTAAAATGATCTATCGTAATTCAACACTCGTTGTATAGCCCAAAAGTTATCTTGTTTTTAGCTTGAAATATAAACGGTGTACTCAGGTAGATCAACGTCAAGGTGCTAATTTGTCGGAGTGTTAGAAATACTGTTTACTTGTTTTTAGATGAATTCTAAAAGTCATGCCACAGTTTCCAACTTTTGCGTGATCAAGTCGTTCAGTTTAATGCTTAATCGTTTAGAAGAAATCACATTCTTTTCTATCAAAGTTTCCTCGTAAGTGTATTATTTCTTATATTTATTACTAATATCACATAATTTCCTCTAATGTAGCAGAAATCAATTCTTGAAGTAAATTTATCTGAAACAATAAACAATCGATGGTTACATTTTTACACATCTTAACATATCTCTTCATATTTCTTTTTTTTATTACGCTCATGTTCAATATTGTTTTATTCTTAGACTCGTTAGGTACAGTTAGTACACTTGTAACAAACAAATCATCTTCGCCGTCTTCTCGTAAATCTTCCGAAACCTCATCTACATCAATCTTCTCTCGCGTCGGTGCTGCAGTTACAGCTATTGCTAATGTTATCACTTCGCCTAAACGTCCTCAACAGTCTCCTGAATATTCATCTGATAATAAACGCAGTCGTCCCTCTGTATCTGTTACAGAACCTACAGGTTTAGCGAAATCTGAAGAAAAACCTGTTCTCTATGTAAGTGTCATTGACTTTTGTATATTGCACATACTTTCTTAGTCAACCTATTCTCAAACCTGAAACATTTTTTGTTAGTTCAGGGAATATTTGGACGACACTGTTGCAGAAACTGCACAGCGTGAAGAGAAGCAGTTGATGTTTGACTTGTATGTATACAGTACATTGATAACACTGACTAATGTCATTTTTGTCTAATTCTTTGGTCCTCGCTAAATTCTATCTGTATAGTTGCGATGTGCCCACTGGTCTGAATGACTCAACATCTCGTGCACTATGTTCAAGTATTAAATGGTTGAAGCTAGTCAGCGAAAAACCCAGGACGTGTATTTCGTACTAGTTGGCAAGGGGTTTCTGCAATCTTGAGGGAACTGATAGCCTCCTGGGGACTTGAACCTAGGTCACCCAGCTTTACTATCTGAGATGTTATCAAGTAGTCAGGACAGTCTTTTGACCTTTAAACAGTCTCGATTGCTTAATTCAAATTAATTGTTTTAAAAAACCGCTATATATTTATTATTTCAATAAAGACACTTATCCAATCAGCATGTTTTAACTTTTTTCGAACATTTCGTACTCTGCTGTTCGTTGTATAAGTACATATTTACAGAAAAACCCTAGTAGATTAATTAAAATTTGCGGATGTGATTACTGTCTAGTTCAGGTGCAATTATCAATTTTTACTCATTGCTAAAAACTATACATGTGTGTTAAGTTCGTTTTTTTAAATAATTAATGTAACGGTTTCAGGATACCGTTCCGAACAAAATTTCGCATCCCATTTTATCAACGAAGTCGAGTAATTTTGTCATTCCTGACAAACCAATCTTACCTTCATCATCGTCGTCTTCATCATCAACAGCCATTCCTGACAACGGCCCTATGAGACATCATATTTCAACACGTAAACCACTTACGGAATTGCCTAGATCAAAAGTTAAATCGCCTACCAACCACAAATCGGATCATTTTCTTTCACCATTTTCATCTACTCCGCTTTTAAAAAAGGAATATGTCGACAATTGTTCAAAACCGACTACCGATTTTCATGATTTTCATTCGGAAAAATTAAATCCTGTAAGTGATTCGATGTGTATACTACTTTTATGTTATATGATTCATTTAGAATATGACAATAATTATTTTCAATTAGATTTTCATAGTTAGGCTTTACTTTAATACCAGTCAGTCAGTCACTTACTGATGTAGGAAGTAACACGAGTGTGTATCGGTTAAAGTTGTTACAGATCACAGCACTACGGCGGCATGAAATCAGCAAAATAAAATACCGAAAACAATAAGAATCTACATATAAGAAACACAGTACAGGAAGATAGGGAGTCAGCAATACTATCGCAGTTGCACTACTGTGACCGATTTACCAATATATCACACATACCAACCCACCTGCGTCTGATCAACAAGCGATAATTTCATCATAAGTTTGTTTGCATTCACTGTCTTCCTCTTCTAATTTATCTCATTTTCGTGTATTGGTTTATACTACTTGCAATCATTCAGTAAACAGTAGCATTTTCGATCATTTCTAAACGTCAGTCATCTTCAACGTGAGAACAGGCACATATATGCATCGGTCCAACTTACCACACCTCATTAGCACAACAACATGACACACCGAATTTATAAAAGCAGTCAATTTAATAGTAGTAATATATAAAAAAAAGACTTTATATAACGATGTGATACAGGGAAAAAGAATTAGTTCGTAGAAAGAAAGGTATAACGTAGTTTTAATCTCACAGTTTAAGGGAAGACAACGAGTGTATACACATACGCCAATGTGACTGATTCTGAGCCATGTTACCCAGAATATCCAACCATTGGTTGCGATATTCGCATGTCTCCCGAATCAAGTAGCCTGAAGCCACCAACATGGTTCAGACCAGAAGCTAGCAACTTTATGGACTGATGCCACGTTTTGTTTTGGTCGCCCCTACTAGTGAAAAGTACGTCACTTACTACATAATATTCTGAATTATTTACACAAGCTAACGGCATTTACTGTGTTTATTATTGTGAATACATTCTCTCAACCTCTGTAACAGTTATTCCCAGTTTTTGTGCATTCTTTGGATCTTCGTTTGAGCGTAACGACTTCCATTTTGTGTGCTCTTAGTCTCATTTTGACTGTCGATTGTCATTACTGACTGTAGACACAGCCACCATTTATCATTTACTCTATCGTATGTTGTGACTAATCTTTATGTTATTACTATAGGAAGTCGTTCCATCTTTATACACACAGATGCGTCAATCATTATGGGTACCTCTCTAGTTGAGGTTTGTAATCAATTTATTTGTATATTGTTACAATGGAGTCGTCCTTTTTGGTGGTTTCGTTCTCTAAGCTGGATGGTTTGGTTGTGAAGCTTTTATCTTTCTTTTGAACGACATCATCAGCACAAACCTAATGTAGAAATGAAATGTTCGAATTTCTGCACATATCATTCTTTAGACAAATCATTATTTTGAACGTCGATTTCACGCGTGTCTCAGTTCTGTTATTAAACACTTTGATAGACAATATGCAACATTATACAAATGTGTCATAGACGGCAGATTTAATGGTATGCGTGACACAACTTTCTTCAACGAGGCGGACTGTTAATGCTATTTATTTTTTATGTTAATTGAAGTAAATTCCCAATACTCACGGCCAAGCGTCTCATAATTGAATATACACACTTCTAAAGAACGGGTATTTTTCGTGTATTGTATATATTCTAGCTTTTGGATTGACGAGTCATAGTGTATATTTCCATTCGCCTTTAGTTACTACCGTTGTACTGTGTGTCTAGCCTAAGTTTCGTATGCAAAGTTAAAAGAGAAATCATCGTTCATTCATTATGGTCTTCAATATTACACTTAGTAGTGCTATAAATAAGCTATTAATGCAAGAAGTGTTATTTCTGTCAAAGAGGTAATATGTAGAAATTTAATGATTCGAAGGTATATTTCATCATTAATTGACATCATGTGCAGAATAATAAACTCTTGTACTGATTTGCGAAGTTTCATCAGTGAATGTTATTCAACCTGAGATTTAATATTGAACCATATAACCTCCGAATCGGATGTCGAGTAGCATTCATCTCAGTTATTAAACGAACAATAGTTCTCTCATGAGCAATCAAATGTTAAATACACAGAAAAATGTTTTGAAAAATACAAATGTAAAAGAAATGCTGCATGTACTACTATGAATTATTTGCAAAGGATAATATCTAAACTATATAAAACATGCTGATTTGTTTTCATATTGTGTTAAATCACTTTCTCTTAATAATATATTCCCAGGATTTTAGCTTTTTGAAACATGGACCATTAGCAGAAAGTACATCTCAATTACCACAGGATGTACTCCGTTCTGTTCATGCTAATATTGGTAAAGATCATCAAGATGCTAATCGTCGACCATCTGAATTCATTGATCGTCCTACTATTTCTCAACCACAAAATAAGAAAGATGAAATTTTTCTTACTCCTGCAGCGCCTAAACCTTTCAATCCATCTTGGCAAATTTCTAAGAAAGAACCTTCAAATCAGGTAAATATTATTATTACTGGTCTACATTTCTAACATGTTTTATATGATAACTTCAAAATGTTCATTATACCGTTCAACCTTAAAATGCCATTTCTTTTGAAAACTTTTTTTAATTCACTTGATATTGTTTTGTTTGAATCTTCCCATTGATGTTTTTGGACTGAAATTGATCAGTCTCTTATTGGCATATGTGCATACTGTGCGTATGCCTCGATATTGCCTTAATTTACAAGCATTATAAGCAAAGATGGATAGTGGCTAGCAGTGGAATCCAGCTGACGAGTCCCAAACAGGACGAAACGCGCGTCCTGGATTCCACTGCTAGCCACTATCCATCTTTGCTTATAATGTTTTTTAATTGTTTTAAAAAATTAAAGTTTTTAATCTTATCATCACAAATGGCTATTATCATTCGGTCTCCGGTCAAAAGGTTTACACCTGTAATTAGAATTAGCTGCCAATAATATGCAACTTATATTCCAATGGCTTGAGTCGATTTACGTTTTATAGCTTCGTTATTTTCAGTTAAAACTGTACTTCTAATCTCAATATTATTTACCTGATCGTTTTTTTCTTAAGTAAGCATTACCATCGTAACTAATGGTTAGACTGTGATTGACATAACTCAAAATCGTTCACAATAACCCAGACGCATCCACTATTTGTATTCCTGAATTCCTCATACCCTTTTTGATTATTTCACTAATTTATATTTTCTTCAACTATATCTTTGATGCCCAATCTTTATGTTTCTATTAATCATGTTACTACCCCTAATACTCTGAAATTCTCCCAATTTCGTCTTGTTGTGCTAATGAGGATATGGCAACCTAAACCGATGCACGTATGTACCAAGTTCTGTGTTGTGTTTGTTTGACTGAAGCTTTGGTTTGAAGATACTAGTGAACAAATGTTTCTGAACTGCTTGTTTTATTCTTTCATGGGTCATTGCAGGTTGAACTGTTACACAGTAACTCGCTTATTCATAAATATATATAGACATTCCGTCTTTGATAAAATTGTAGCAACTTATCGATGTCATCTAACGATCACAGGTCATTAATCAGTTAAGACTGTTTAAGCGATCAGTTCACCCCCCCCCCTTGTTAGACCAAGCATTAAGACGGATTAGTCTTAAAGCGACATATTCCATCGACTGTCAACAAGAAAGAATTTTACGCCAATAAAGTTTCTGTGGTTACATCATCGTCTTCTTAACTTTGCAATTGTAAACATGACTGTTTTTACGTTTTTTAAATTTTAATTCATTATAACTCTAGAAACCATCTCTAGAAGTACATAACAATATAAACTCAAACGAACTGAATAAAATCTCATCATGCAGTGATCAGAAAAAACGGGATAACATTTACACTAACACCAACTCTATCAATCAGAAGATTCAGAAAAATTCATCAACAGCATCAGCTCCTACATCACTGCATAGAAAAACTCCAAACACTATTACACCACCTCAAGAGTGTAATCCATCCTAAAATGATTTCTTTTGAAGATTTCGTTTCTTTTTGATTGTTGTAAATAAATTTCTTATTGTAATTCTACTTATGCATTGTGTATTTTTAAGTTTTAAAATATTGTTATTAATTTCATTGAATTGTTAGAGTTGAAACCATGAGTCGATCTATTTTTCTCATTGGTGGTCTAACTTAGATTGATTCGTGATTTCAACTGTGAAAATACTACAAACTTCACAAATCCCCATACTGGTAATTTCATTGACATCACGAACTGATCAAAGTTAAACAATTATCGGGCGTTTCGTCCTAGTATGAGACTTCTCAACAGCACACGAAACATATCGATGTATGTGTGCTGCAATAATTGTTTTAGTTTCACGATGATATACATCATAAATTGATTTTGACTAGTTAATTGCTGCAAATTAAGAAGTCTACATAGTGATGTTCATTTATAACGGTATCAAGAGAATTAACACATTGAGCTACCACACTCAATGGTCTCAACTTCAATCAACTCATGGTGGCCGTACATATATTTATATTCGATGATTCTAATATTTGAACCGAATTGCCGAACGAAATGTCCTATTTGTTTTTGAAGTTCAAATCTCTGAAATTTTTTTGGTCATTCATTTAAAGCACCGCCTGACTACTGTGAAATTTATTCGTTCAAATAGAAAATAAACGTTTTTAAAATACGTATTTCTTTTATTCAAGAAATTACGTCATAGAATTTTTGCAATCACTGTTCATTTTATACATATTCACAAAAAATTTCAAAGTTTAAACAAAAGAAATAGTACTACTATTACTTATGATTGGAAAATAGTATTGGATAATTTAATTGGTTCAATTGATATGTTAGCTTGTTTCACATCTTCTCGACAGTCAACACCAAATGTAGATCTATGAGAATGAAAATATACATATTCATAAAACAATGATATTACTACTTAGATCATTTGTATTGTAACAGTATGAATTTTAAAATCTGAATAGTAATAAGTTGATGTAAGAGTATTCAGTCACAATATTGACATGGGCTATCAATCAATCTTGGGTATACATACATTAACTGTATTGTTAGTGGGACAGGAATTTATGAGCTAAGTAACCAGTATTTTTTTCTACATGGGCATTGAGAAAACAGATCAACTTTTTCTATTCATGTACTATAGTTTTATTTGTTTGTAAGTTCAAGTATAAAGGTTTATTTTAAATAAGTTTAACACTATGGATAAATTTTGGAAATTATATGAATATGAACTACACAAATAATTTACTAGTATAATATCATGGATGTTGGGATGATTTTGCTGGAGTTTTGTTCTCTGAGCTGGAGGGTTTAGTCGTGGAGCTTTCATCGTTCTTCTGAACGACAGCATCAGCACAAACTTTAGATAGTAGTGAAGCGTTCGAATTTCTTGTGTTTCACTGCTTGTTCTGTGCACCTCGATGTTGATTGGTTCTTATTGACAACCATCCAGCTCAGAGAACAAAACTTCACTAAAATATCATAGATGTATTTGAATTAATGCTTGTTTATGATGGAACTACTCAGTCAGCTACAACGTAGGACCAGGCACATATATGTATCGGTCCAGGTTACCATACCGCATTAGCACAGCAAGATGAACACCGGATTCATAAGAGTGGTTAGGTCAACGGTGGTAATATATAGGAGACAGATTGCATAAAAGGATACATTACAGAGAGAAAGAATTAGTTAGTAGGAAGACAGATACGAAGTGTATACACCTACGCCATTGTGAACAATTCTGAGCCATGTCACCAAGTCTCCAACCATCGGTTACGAAAGTCGCGCGGACCCCAACCAAGTAGTCTGCATCTACTTACATGGCTCAGACTAGAGGTTAATGTCTTCAAGCACTGATGCCACGTTTTGTTTTGGCCGCCCCTTTCTTTCAACTATCTCTAACACCCTTTGGCATTGCACGACGTGGTAATCGGTTTTCAGGCGTACGTAACACGTGGCCCAACCATCTCAGTCGATGAAGATTCATGACCTCATCAACTGATTTACAATCATTCCCTATTACCCTGCGTCTAACCTCACTATTACTTACCCGGTGATCCCAACAGACGCCAGCAATATTTCTAAGGCATATGTGGTCGAATACTAGTGGCTTACGGGTGTCTTGTACTCTTAAAGACCATGTTTCGCTGCCGTAAAGTCAAACAGGACGGACTGCCGCGCAGTATACTCGTCCTTTTATTGATAGACGGATATCCCGCCTTCGCCAAAGGTGACGTAAGTTGGCAAAAGCCAAACGAGCTTTTCGAATCCGTGCTGAGTTTCGTCTAATACCATCCCATTAGGGCTGATCAGACTTCCAAGATAAGTGAAGTTGTTGACGCGTTCGACTAAACTCCCTATCCCTAGTTCAGATGTTGACGCAGGTCAGTCCTGAAGCAACAACTTGCATTTAGAGGGAGAGAAGCGCATTCCAAACATTCTGGCATTGTTGCTTAGTGCTACCAAAAGGCTCTGCATTTTGTCAGCGTCTTCACAAAACAGGACTATGTCATCTGCGTATTCTAAGTGGATAAGTGGACCTCCTGGTAGGAGATCAATACCCGAGAATTCAGTCGACGAGAATGTTATTTCCATCAGTAGGTCTATGATGAAGTAACGATGATGAATAAGTCTAATGAGTTTACGAATATTCACTCACTAAGAAATATATTACAAATGCTTTCAACACAATAAAGACTATGTAGTAGAGAATCGAATTGGAATTAAACATTGGAGAAGTCGAACCAACATGTGACGTCAATAATTCATTTAAATCCCTAATTGTTAAGCGTAAATTTGTTAATTTGAATTTTCTACGACAACACTTCGAGATCTTAGATGGCATGAATAAAAATAGACAACAATCACTCATATATATTCGTTAACGTTTTCTACATTGTGAGTCATAACACTTCCATGTCTACTGTTTGTATTGTTCGATTTATGTCGTTGACTGTAATTCATACAACTGTTGCTTCCCATCATTGTGATTCTCCATGGATGCATAAATGCGAATTATGTAAGTTTGGGGGGACATATAAATCTATCGATTATTTAAGGCATTTACATTTGACTGATTACTATGTCAGAAACAGTTATCGCACATATATACTGTTTACAAATAACACATGGGTTCGATTTATCACTTTGAGAAAAAACAAATACGACTTTCATCGACAGATAAGTATAATTTGTTTCGAGTGCCTATCATCATCAAGTACACAAAATCCTCGTAGTTCAAGTGAATTATATTATAACACATGCAACCGTTCACCATTTTTAACATATAATACTTTCAAATTCGTTGATGCTTGTCTTATTTTGGCCTCTTTGAAAAGAGTGAAAAATCTTTGAAATTTATGTTTTCCACTGAAAATATTATTTACATTTCTGAGATTACAATTAATTTACATGAAAATCTACAAAATAAAAACGAATCAACTTAACCTTGGACAAAAATCAACAGAACAGATATCTTCCGTAATACGAGAAGAATTTTCTTTTTGAAGTAAAACTCCATTCCTTATTAGTAATGAAAGAGGGCAATACACAATTAATTGAGACCAGTAATCAAATAGTGTATTTAGGAGAATAGATATTTAAATGGAAAAAAATCATTAGTTGCCATGTGATATATTACTTTTATTATTAATCAACGACTTGCTATTTGGATAAATCAACATAATGCAAACAATTGACTTAAGCTAGTGGTTCTATCATCAATAATTCATTTAAATGGGGTTTTAGGGATGATTTTATAGGGATATGATTAATTCAATTAAAACAGGTTTTCTATCAATATATTGTGATGCATTGTACCAAATGATACCCGTTACCCTTCTTTATTTTTATTTATAAATCTCTCATCTTTTACTGATGACTGATCTGTTAAGAGGAACAGTAATGAATATCTACCGGTTATTTTATGATCAAATAACGAAAGGGAAAGACACAGTCATTAGAGAGGAATAAAGATAATTTTCTTTTCAGGGATTTCATTTGCTAAACTTGTTCAATCGAACTTATATTTACTTTGCTTACCAAAACTAGTAGTCCATAGTAAAATGGTGTTAGAAATTATTGACATGCATCAGATATTGAGAGGAAATTGTGTTATAATCCAACTGCTAACGGAAAAATGTTGAGATGAAGATAATTGTCCACTTGATAAGTATCACGAAAAGGACAAGTAGATGTAGCAGTAATGGTTTATTAATAGTTGAGAAAAATAACTATAAAGGAGTAGAAGAAAGCGACAGATTATAGGAGATAGAAAGTAAAGTTGCGTCCATGGCAGAACGATGGATTGGACAGTTTTTTAAATTAAGGGTTAGCTTGAATTGGTAAACAGCTATAGCCCCTACTGTACACAAGTTTTCATTTGTATCCCTTCCGAAATATTTCTTCTGACTGCATAATTTTGGAGGACTTTGATTCTTTTCCCTAGCCTAATTCAATGATACTATAAAAGTTACGAATAGATTCCATGAAGCTCGGAAAGCAACAATGCACTAGTTCTCTGGTTGAATTGGTTACATGTACCTTTTTTTAACACAATTGAGTAGCAAGTTAGGACCTTTTTCTACAGATTGTCCCGATGAAAAATGACAATGACAACACAAATATGTAACTTTGCACCTACCAGTTTGATGTTGTTTAGTTCTTTGTGATGAACGATTAGGTACCAATGTCGTTCAAAAAAGGCTAATTAACTAGACAATGTGATACACCTTGCTTAAATAATGATTGGAAACAAGTACCAAGACACCTTGAATATAAGTATTATCCTGGTTTGTAATCATTAGAACAGCATATCAGTGATTTGTAAAAACTGGTGCTTTCGTAGAACTCAACTTCACGTCATCACTATCCCAGTTAAGACCCTTATCGTTAGTTTACGCTGATGATTACTTAGAGGCCGATTAGTAGACATCTCAGTCACACCCCAAATATCTAAGTGGGAACATCTCAAACTACGGCATTGGGGTGGATAAGTTAGAATTATTTCTCCACAGATTTCAGGTGAACTTCGCTAGTGAATGCAAACATGAAACACATTCAGGACATTTTTCCAATCGCGTTAAACCGCCATCTAGTCATGAAGAAATCAATCTGACATGTTTAATTACTATTTACAACTGTTACATAATGATAAGATAGTATAAATCTATTAAGTAGCCTTGAAGAAAGAAACTTTTTAAATACTTAACGTTTATAGACATAAACTTTTGACTTACCATGCTATCATAATTCCATTATCAGTACATAGACTTGATGGAGGAGCCACAAATCTCAAATTATAATAATTAGCTACCTCAGTTAAACCGGCACGAATAACACAATTAGAACCAACCCCACCAGAAACAACCTAAACAAAATTATTAATTGGATTTGAATATTAGGAAAAACATGTGCACAATAAAATATCAAGACAAATCTAATCACTAATAAAGACTATTCGTTTTCACTACATCAGCATATCAAGGTAAAATCAACATGATGCACTATAAACGGGTTGAATATTAGTGTATATTATGGTGAAATAACGACTAAACATGAAAAGAGAATAAAAGGTATAAATTAATGTTGAAACTTAGAATTTAAAATCTGGAAAAGAACAATTTCAACTACCCTACTGAAACCCATATTGATTAAATTCTGATAACGACTATTGTAAATACCTCAATATGAGAATCTAAACATAGCAGAACGACTCAGATTGATAGTAACTTCATTAATTGACACCTTATACTAATTCGAGTGTTTCTGGGTTTTAGCCCACTTTTACGCTAATCAGCACTGCGCATCGAGGTAGGCGTTTCTTAGACATACGTCCCAGCTACTTCAGGGGACGAAAATTTATAATCTGATCAACAGGTATCTGCGTTTACCGTTTGTATCACTTAATTCGTTGTTCTACAGCATACGATTAATGTTATGTAAAAATTATAATCAAATATTATAAACCTACAAATGTTCTTTATATTCAAAAGTCTAAATGTCATAAATAGTGGATGTTAGAAAACACTCAATCAACTTTTCGAATACCTGCTGAAATGTTATCAGCCACTAACTTGCAAATGCTGATATGATTTCAAGCACAAAATTCACATGTGATTGGTTCGGATGATACCTCCATAAAAAGGAAGATAAATGAGATTAGGAAACCATACTTTATATACATCGTCTGTTTTCTAAACAGACGGAAAGAAATTGCAACTTCAAGGTTAATAGTTGAGTGTTTGGCGTTCGTTCATGACTACGGACTAAACAATGATCCCTCGACTGAAGCATCTTTGAGGTCTAAGCAAAGTCATATATGAAGTAGAGGAGGGAAGAGACAAGTGAACTAGACACCAGAACAAGATACGTAAAAACTTTTAGACCCAGATCGCACAAATAGAAACAGCAATCTTTCGCTCGAAAATATGTTGGATACCTTCAACCTACGATAGGAACGGCAACAAATCGAGGGAGTTAATTAACTTAGAACTGGTAAGACAAGTTTTTCCGCAATCCGATAGTATGGAAACGATAGTGAATATGCCTTTGAATCAACTGTCCACTCATCGAGCCCTTCGGATTGAGTGGGACACTATACACGATGTTTCTAAATTTCGATTTGAACCAGAGGAAAACCCTCTAAAAAGGAGAGGAATTCTATTCACCGTTTCATCTCTGTTCGACCCACTAGACCTAATTGCCCCAATATAATTCCCTGCCGGGCAACTCTTACAGAACCTTTGTAGGTCGCATATTGGTTGGGACCACCAGCACCTGAGTGCTAGTGCTGTCACGAGGTACACACAAGGAATTAGATTTAAAGACCTGGATTGAAGGTCTTTCGCTCTTAAGGAATAGGGAATTTGGAAAAATACCGAAGCTTATCTGGGCTTCAGGTACGTCCTGGACCCATTGTATCCTGGATCAACGGACGGACTGAAGAAAGAGTCCTTATGTTATTAGGACAGTGTTAGGATGGGTTCTTTTTGAACCAGCAGGCTATAACAAACATGATAAAAGGATTGTAAACTCCATTTCTCAATGACGACCCTATAGAGCAGTTAAAGAATATATATATATATATATATATATTCCTCTGATAAATTAGCAACAGAACAACGGGACAAACTAAGCTATTCATGTTTCCGTTGCTTTAAATCCAAAAACAAGGCGTAAAGTAGTAGATGCCATTCAAAACACTCCAATGTTATCAGATGAAGTCATAGAAGAAACCCTTTAAAACCCAATCCTATAAGAAGTTAGAAAGTTCCACCTAGAAGGATGATCATCAAAGATTAACTCCACAGAACTACAGCTGCTTTGCCAGCGCAAGCTATCTCTCTCAATCATTGATGACTGCCTTCCATTTGCCAAACGTGTCATAATTCCAAAGAAGCTGCAACCAGCAGTTGAACAGTTGCGCGCAGAACATATTGTAAACAATCGGATGAAAGCGCTAACACGAAGGTATCTGTACTGGCCACATTTAGACACCCAACTAGAGCTTCTATTCCGTTGGTGTACGAATTGCGAATTAGCAACGAAAGCATTGTGGAAAACAGAGTTGTAATGCCGAAAATCAGTTCTGTACCATTGATCTAGTTAAAAAACAATTTATATGAGGAAGATCACCATCGAATTACGTTTACCCACCTAACCAACATAAGACTCACAAACAAAAGTTAATTTCTTAAATCATATACAGAAAATTACTAAGTAACTGGTTGGTTCATGGTGCATAATTTTTTGGAATGAATTAAAAGAATCATAACATTCCAACAATTAAGTGAAACCTAAAATTTTCAGACCGAAAAACTTGTTATTCACCAATACTGCAAAAAAAAACGGTGATGACTGTTATATCCGGGCGACGAATAAGTGAATAGTAACGGCTAGGATCTATTTATGGACTGTTATTATATATATTCTTACTGTATAACTACTAGTAAGTAACTATATTATATGTATATTCATATTCATTTTATTATAACCTTTTATTTGACTACTATTATGTAATTTACCATTCTTAAGATATTCCCAACTTATTAGTTACAGTATCTCACAATCACAGCTAGTTTTTGGCTTGATCTTTTATAATTGTTATTTTTACTTATGGTGTGATGTGGTTTGTTTGGCTTATATATAAAACTAGTATGTGTGAAATGTATGATTCGTCTAGCGAAGGCTGATAATGACATTCTGACCTGAACCGACTGGGTTAGGAGAGAAGCTACCATCATATAGGATCAACAGGAACTCTAGGCTGCTCGCACTAGTTTATGCGTCATTAGTCTGGTCGTATAAGTCGGTGGCATTGATTGGCGGCCGTACCACGTTATGTAAATTAATCGGGCATAAGGAAATAATGATGACTATAAAACAAACACAATTGATGGTATAATGAAACACATGTCTTACCAAAGCTGTAGGATGATTTCTAATTACACTGGCTCTGGAATCAGTGTTCAACAAACAGTATTCAATAGCACGCTGAACACGCCGACAGATTAATCTTGTCATACAGAACTGTACAGATGCACAAACATCAGCAATATCTTGGGTCGATAAAGTGCATCCATTACCTAGAATTTGCATAACCGAAAGAAACCCAATACAGTAAAAATGTCACCAAGATGATGGAAAACAAATAATAATAGTAAGGAGGAAATATTCTCTGGTAACAGATTTGCATCCTTATTTAAAATAGGTACCAACCGAACAGTTGTTTTATAGCGTTTTTAAAGAGACTTAATTGTAGAATGTTGTTCAATTATTTCCTTAACCGATCACATTCCAATCCAGTAACTATGAATATGTTACTCAGTTTTACATCAAGAGGATTCTAGTTTTGTTTCATGGGGTTTATTATTTGTGGCCTTGTATTGTGCATACTCAATTACCATGTACCAGATTTGAGACTTCAAGCTTCGTTCTGAGTAGCTAGTAACCCTAGCCAGTTGTCCAAACCAAAGTAGATAGGGTGGGGTCCGAATATACAGTCTAGTAGCGGAAAGCTAGCTACCGCTCCACGTATTTTACATAATATGATCACTTGATTTATGCGTGTCTAGATGAACACTTCAATCAGTCCTACACAAACCAAAGGACGAAACGACTACAGAAGGAAAACTTAACATCAACCATAAAATCAGCTGCTACAATAGCAAAAAACACTATATCGGACAACGTCGATGCTCTCTTTATCTTTCCCTGTTTGAATGTCAGTTGGTGGTCAAACGCCATGACATATCCTCGCTTAAATCAATGCATGTTTATTTATTCATTTAAACATAAACATTGGTACAAGGAGGCACCAAATAGATATGCCCCACATAAATCAGTCAATTTATGTGAGGGTTGGGACACTGCATGGGTGCCCAAAGCGAAGCAGTTGGTTTTCTTAGGAGGCCACACCCGGAGTCTTCGACCTGAAGGTCCAATCCACAAGGCAGTGGAACAACGTCAGGAGATGCACTCCCATGGTAGCCAATGACCAACGATTGGTTTATACGCCATTTGTTCCCTCGGGATACTGGAGCCCATGTGCACCATTGGTTTGAAATCAGGGTTTTCCAACTCCCCTAGGTGGACTCTTTGTATCTGCCAACCCGGTTAAAGCGCCGGAATCCGCTCCTTGTCCTCTCAATTTCGTAAACAACACCCCATTGCAAGAAGGCAGTGAGTAGGACTTCCCTGGTAATGGTTGTATGCATGTGGCCATGTGAGAGCATTTGGAGAGAGAGAGCTGTCTCTCCCCATTCTTGGCCGTGCCAGGGCAATTGGGGGCATCAATTCATGTGAATAAATGTGGACACACAATCGATTGGGAAAATGTTGAAATATTGGAAATACTAAAAGCACCAGAGAATTCTTAGAAGCTTAGCACTCAGATCAATCAGCAATGAATAAACACATTTCAAGCATGAACTTTATGAGAAGTAAACTAAAGTTTTATTTTTTCCTACATAAAATAACTCTAGAACTGATTTATTAAACTCAGTACTACATCTAGTCTGTATAATTGATTAAGCGCTTATTAATAGAAGGATCATCTCTTAGAATGATAGAATGAATTTTATCCATATAACAATACTTAAAAATATCCTTTATCATCAGTGGTACATAGAGATAGAACAGGTTAGTAAGTAAACTACTCGTAGTAGTGACAGCATTGAGCTTTTATTATATATATATATATATATATATATATATATATATATATATATGCACATGGGCTCCAGGATCCTGAGTAAACGAAAAGCGTATGAAAACACTGTTGGTCACCAGCTACAATCGGGTTGTATCTCCTGACGTTGCTCTACTGCCTTGTGGATCGGACCTTTAAGTCAAAGGCTCCAGGCGTGACCCCCTAAGAAATTCACCTGCTTCGGTCTGGGCACCTGGGAAGTATCACAGTCTACACATAAATCAAGTAACTTGTGTGGCGCATATCTATTCGGTGCCCCTTTGTACCAATATTTATATGTTCAAATAAATAAATACACTTATTTGTCTATGAAAAGAATGAAATGGTAGTTAGTAAAACTTCGGAAGTACAAGATTTTAAAACAAAGTTTAAGTCCAATTTTTCATTGTTTCATGTTGGGAAATATATATATATTACAATAACTATAACGAATATTTAGTTTTTAACAAGCCTAATTATATCTTATGATATTCAGTGAAGTGAGATGTAAATAAAGTCAACGACCTCGTTCGTCTTTTCTTTTTTTTATTTTGAGCGATATTACTCATAAAGATAAATACTTTGCTAGAACTTTCTTAACGGAAGTATGGTAAAGTAGATCAATAAAAAGTAATATATATTTGTTTAACAAACCACTCACGTACCATGATTTTCAGATTCCAATTTATTGATCAACTGTTCTGCAGCCATATGGATTCCACTAAATGAGAAATCACAATCCTTAGATTGTGAACGTGGTAAAGGTAGGTTGAATCGTTGATGATCACCATTATAAGTCTTTGCAATTATTTCGATAGCCTTACCACCTGCGACGCCTTTCAAACACTCATCTGACAAACGATTTAGTTTTAGACGCCTAGAAATCTGTAAATGCAAGAAATACACGGATCGTTCCATTTTGAGGCACTGACGACGACAACAGCAACAACAACGTAACGCACGTATTAATGGGCATTATATTTGGTTAGTGAAAACAATCAACAACTTTACGAAAGCTTTTTACAATTCAGCCTATACTACTTAGATGGCTTGATCTTAAGTCTAAATTTGTTGAAATGCACTGAACAAATATCCAGAAAATGTACAAACTGAGATTATTTTTCGCCTAGTGACTTAAAACTTTTGAGCAGTAACATATTGCCTCTACGATATGTATATGGTTGAGTTAGCACCATAATCTTGATCAATTTGTTCAGTAACCTACCAGTGTTGGGGAGAATGAAAATAAAGAACTCGGTAACTTATTTATAATTATCAGTTAATGAAGTTTGATATATTGATAAAAATTGGATATCTGTATCGTGCCACTAATTAATGCTATGTGTTAAATATAACAAATGATCAGATAAGCAAATGACATATTACTCAGTGTATTTTAACATATTTATTGAACTGGTAGTGAATCAGTAGCAGAAACTGTAGTGCGTCGACAAGTCGAGTATACATAGATTTTCTAGTCTAGCAATCCTTATATCGAGTCGTATTAATCCATGTTTAGTTATATGAGGGTAAGTAATCAGTTTTACCCACAGGATGTAATAAATAGTAATAACAGTATTTTACCAAGCTACAACGGTCAGTATCTGTGAGACGATAATTCATTTAGTGTCATGATCTCGAAACACTGGTGTCGGCGGTGTAATTATGCATCACAAAAGTCATCCCAGTGAATTATAGATTGTCCACTATTGTGCTAGGATTGATTGAAAAAGGGGGTAGGGAGTTAGAGTATGATATCGTGTCGTAGTATAAAAGACAGCCGCATGGGACTAACACATGTTCCTTTGGGACTCTATGGACTTGGTTATAGAGAGGGTGCGACTCAGATCTAAAAGCACCATACGATAGTTTAAGACAAGCTGATAGTAAACCGTCATACTTAAGACGCAACACAATTATATTGCGTAATCGTCTTTTGGATAAATGCCTGTTATATCAGTTATGACTTCAACGTCTTCCTCAACATATTCAACAAATATTAGCGATTGAAGACGAAAACGTCGATTTCGATAGACTAGTAGATATAACCGATAAAATACACGAGCAGACTAAGATCCACTCCGTATCATACACAGACTCAACCAACGAGATCACAGAGTTGAGACAAACAGCCAAAGTCCTCGTCAATCAGATGGCTCAGCTTCATAATTGAAATACGCCTTGCTGCAGGTGTAGACGGAGAACCAGAAGCCGTGCACCCCGTAGTCCAAGGAGCAGCCAAGAACATATGTTGGTGTCACAGAAATTATGGCGATCAAGAGAAAGAATGTACCCGTCCTTGTAACTTTGTGGACACACGGTAGGGAAACGTTAAAACCGACGATTGTTGTCATCGCCCCAACTCTCAAGGAAGTCGTTTGTTATACGTCTCAGATAAAAGAACCAGAACACAGTTCTTAATCAGCACTGGGGCAAATTTCGATGTAGTACCATATACTACACTTGAGAAAATCACACCTGACCCCAAACTATAACCACAAGTTGCAAACAGGACGGAAATCAAGACATACAGTAACAGGCAGCTATGGTTACATTTTGGTCTCAAATTAAATTTCTTATGGAACTTAGCTAACGTCTAAGTTCCCATAATCGGTGTCGATATTTTACAATTCCGAAAAATACTCGTAGATGTTGGAAACCGGAAACTTGTATCTACAAATCATAACGATGAAATTAGAAGACTTATATCACGAGACATCAATCAAACCTCATCGCGAGAATGATGAATATACCAATTTTCTCAATCACTTTCCTGATTTGTTACAAACGACTTCCAAACGCAACAAACCGACAGATACTGTCGTACACCATATTAAGACAGAGGGACTACCAGTGTCTGCATCTCCTTGACCGCTCTCGTAAAGAACGAATTCAACAAGATGATAGAGTTGGGTTCAATAAGTCCCCCCAGTAGTCCCTGGACATCACCGCCCCATGTGATACCTAAGAAGAACTCTTCCGACCTTGCGGCCACCATAGAGTTCTTAACAGCTGGACGATGCCAGAAAGATACCCTCCTCCAAACTTACATGACTACTCATAGTCTATCTGATGTAACAACTTTCTCAAAGGTTGATCTCGTTCATGCATATCATTACATTCCAATCCACCCAGACCACATTTCGAAAACCGCTATTACTGCTCCATTCCGGCTATACAAATTTGTCCGCATGTCTTTGGAACTCAGAAATCCTGGACAAAGTTTCCAGAGTTTTATTGATCGAGTAATAAACTTAAATAAACGACTTACTCATAGTCAGTAAAGATAAGTGAACATCAAATTCATCTAAAAATGCTTTTCGAGAAATTCAGTCAGTCAGCTACAACGTAGGACCAGGCACATATATGCATCGGTCCAAGTTGCCATACTTCATTAGCACGACAAAATCAACACCGAATTTATAGAAGTAGTTACTTCAATCGTGGTAATATATAAGGATATAGTACAGGAAGAAAGAATTAGTCCGTAGAAAGAAAGATATGAAGCAATTTTAATCTCTTAGTTTAAGGGAAGACAGAGTGTATACACCTACGACATTGTGATCGATTCTGAACCATGTCACCAAGAATCTCTAACCATTTGTTACAATAGTCACGCGGAGCCCAACCAAGTAGTCTACATTTACTGATATGGCCCAGACGAGAAGTTAGTGACTTCAAAGGCTGATGCCACGTTTCGGTTTGGCCGCCCTAACTTTCTTCCAGCCGTCTCCAACACTAGTCAGCATTATGCGTCGTGGTAAACGGTGGTCAAGCATACGTAACACGCGGTACAACCATCCCAGTCGATGAAGATTCACAACCTACTCAACTGATTCACCATATATATATATATATATATATATATATATATATATATATATATATATATTAGTGTAGAGCCATGATGAAAAACTAATTGAAAAGAAATTAGTAACTTGCCTACAATTGATCAACACTCATAAAATACATATGAACAATCCTACATTTTGATTACACACGCACTTACTACTTCCCAATGTGCTTTGTGTCTTGGGTACTTGTGGGTTTAATTACCGACAATACACTTTCCCAACAACTGGTGTTTTGGCTTTTGAATAATCTCAAGTGAGATAATACTACTCAGCGGGATATATGGTAGAGTCAAACGGAGAAGACTTAAACGTCACATACTACCAGTAACATTACTTCAGTGCTCTTTACAATGCTGATATGCAGTAAGTGAATTTGGAGTGTAATACAGGTTTTCAGTTCGCCAGCTTGTCAGTGGTAACCTGAACCCCTCGATTTAGGCAGTATCAAAAACTAAATTTAGTTACTCATTTTTTGAAAATATAAAGCCGCAATCGATAAAATATATAAGTTAAGATATGAAAGTAAAATCAGACAAACATATTTAACTCACCTTATCAAGAATATCGCCTGGAGAGGCATCTAATGCTGTACCTAATAAAACGTAATCCTCTAGCCCTTGAACAATGCCCAAAATACTGTGGCCACCACTTATTAAGAGGATCATATAGGGAAATTTCAACCTAAGACGTTTTTTTAAAAAAGAATTTATAAACGTCATGAAACAATGAGATAAATACTATTTGCTCTAAATCAGTTATTTAGAAAACCTTTAAATATACATTATTCCATTATTCTACAAAATATTTTGCTTGAGAACGAAAGATAGCATGTCCTAGCAGCCTTGATAATCATAAGTGCGAGCGGGATCGTGGATGCGCACTGCTGAAGAGTCCCACAATAGGACGAAACGGCTGTTCAGTGCTTCCAGGTTTTTAATGGTGGTCTAACATCAATCACTTCATGATCTAAATCAAAAAGCTCATGATATGCTTAGTTTCAAATAAGAAAAAAACTGACTTATAATTTGAGTAAACATCAGAGGTGGCAGTTTTTTACAGTATCTTTCTAAAGGTTTTGTTGCATCATAAATTTATGACCAACGATACTTCTAAATATCATGTTGAAGCATTTAATTAGATATCTTGTTTAGTAATTCACAGAGAGAATAGAAATTACACATCGCTGATCAAATTATGCTCAGACTATACTTATTACATTTAACAATAAGTAATAATTAACTTCTAGGATTTTTGGTTTCACACGAGAGCAACTGGAAATGTTAAATACGCTATTTCCGTACATAAACTATGATTCATTTGCACAGAAAATTTTTGCTTACTGAGGATCTGTAAACAGAGCTGTCAGTGCATGAGCCTCCATATGATCAATCGGTATGATAGGAATCCTTTTACAAATAAATAATTCGTCAACAAAGAAATTAAAACTACTTTAATCGACTTGCTAAAGATTTAGCGAAACTAACTCCAATCTTTAGAGATAGTGGCATACCTGGTTTTACTGTAACTGCAACAAAATTTAAATCCTAGAGCAAAAGATAGATCAATTAAAAAATAACCATGAACAAAAAATACCCGGAACCCAATGTTGGATTTGGCCATAGCAGTATTTACAACTGATTCAATGTTTTCCTTGTGAAGTTCAGCTGCTACGGACGGTACTACACCACCTAACCTTCAAAAATATTTAATGATTAATGATTCTTTTCGTTACATAACACTAATCCTCGCTTGAGAAGATAGACAATCTCCAAGTAGTTTTCCTGATGTTTCTATAACAGCTGCACCTGTATCGTCACAGCTCGTTTCTATACCAAGAACACTGGCAAAATTACGCTGACAAAAATAGTGGTGCTATAATAAGATTTACGTGTTCCGATGAATAATTCGACATTACCCACAATCTTTTTCCTGTTGCTTTTTTACAGTTGTGAATGAAATTAAGAGCAAACCTGATCTCATTTTGCATTGTTTTACAAACCTGAAAGACAATATTAATCAGGTCATTGGATCCCATACGCTAGTTACCGATAATATTAATTACAATAATTTGCATACGCATCTAGTTTACAATTTAGGCTTACTGTTACGAAGAAATAGGACACTACCCTGGTTTAAGATAAATGAAAGACAATAATATTTCAAAGCATACAATCAAAAGTCAACATACGCGTATGTGAGCGATATTTCATCCGAGTTACCTGTGCTATCCGGACACCTAAAGCAAACACCGATCATAGATCTCAACTTATGATATTAGCCACTTTAAAATAAGAATCTAGAAAAACAATATGGCTACTCTGATTTACTTTACTTTTGCTTGTTGGAAAAGAACAGGTTTATTTAGGTTTTAATTACTACTTGTGTGAAGTTTTTATCTGTATCTTTATAGAGATGCGACCTGGTTGATTAAGGTAAAGTGGATATGCAGGTTACGAACCAGTGGCTTTTCAGCTCGAAATGCAGTTTCTAGACTGAAAACCTAAAGCTTAAAGTAGCAAATACTTGCTGATTTTGAATCGATAAACATGTTCCTAATCTTGGTTTTTGTCTTTTATTTACTTTTAGACAGGCGACGAACCAGCCGTGTGGATCTATTACAGTATTCCAGATTACTACATCTTCGAAGTCAGACTAAGCAAACAGATCTGTCGGCAAGTGTTAAGATTACAAGGGCTAGAGAAATCGAAGATGAATCACGAACCTGCTCCATGTGAGTTAGGCTTAGAAAAAGGGGTACGTTTACGGAAGTAGTCTATAGAGGACATTGAAAATTTCAAATAAACTTGAGTAGTATGTTAGTCAGTCGCAAAACTTTGTTTCTATGAAACAATTTGCGATTTTTAAGTGGTAAACTTACAAGAGATAAGTCTTTTCATGATGAGTAACGAACCTTTTCATATGAGTTATTTTTAACATTAAACGGGAAAGGTACATGTTTAGAAATTCGAGTTTGAATCAAGGTAAGGAACTGAAACCAGGTCTTGAGTCTATATACAGTGTCTCAAGTCTGTTTAGTCCTTTTGTAACATAGTTCCAGCTCAAAAACTCTGTACCTACAAAGAAACCAAAACTCCAAGTTTTTGCTGTTTTTCGGCAGTATGATAAATCTAAGTAAAAATATAGGTGGAGAATTTTCAGACAGTTTAATCCTCTACATAACTAGCACTTTTGACAAAGCACTGTTTAAGTGTTTGTAGTGCCTTAATTAGGGCTCGTAATAAGTCTGCACCGCATCATAGACTTCTAACCAGTAAGGCCCTTACATGCCCGCCACGAATGTAGCAGGTCGAGTCTAGCCAAGTATCTTGAGCACCAGGGGAGCATGCACAGCAGCATGAGTGGAGTGCTTGAAAAGAGAACAATGGTGAAGGACGACTCGATGACCCAGCAGAAGCACACAATACACTTGAATTTGTTGAGGCAAGCAACAAACAAAAACCAAAAATAACACAAGACCTAGATCACAATGCAAAATAGAATCAGATAGTTCAACCCGGTCCTAGGATTATTGCACTTTAAACTGGGAATGGTATTTCTCCTCGTTTCAGTTTCAGTTTGTTAAGGACAGGAGGCTTGATAGCCTGTGTTAGTCCTGGCAATGGTGGTCTCTCAGTTGATCCAACTTCCTTTTGAAAGAGTTGACGAATGGAGCCCCAACCACGTGCTGAGGTAATGAATTCCACTCGTTGGTGATTCGATGGGAAAGTCGATAGTCAACTGACAAGTAATTTGTCCTGAGCTTATGAACTTTTTGGAGTGTCCTCGTAAATTCTCTGTTTTGGAAGACAAGCAAAATGAGGGCATATCAGGTGCAAATTTATCACTAAGCAATTTGAAAACTGTAATCAAGTCGCCCCTAATTCTTCAATATAACAATGGGAATAGGTTTAGCTTCACCAGTCGAGCATCATACGAGAGCTTCGCTATTCCGGGAATCAGCTTAGTTGCTGTTCTATGGACCTTTTCCGAAAGTTGACTGTCTTTTTTTAAGCAGGGGCTATCCGCTTGTCTGCAGTACTCAAGTTTAGGACGTACGAACACTGTATACAAAGTCAAAAACGTTTTAGCGTCGACATGATTAAAAGCCCTACGTATTGACCATAAAGTTTTAAAATTAAAACACGAATTTCAGCGAAAGGATCTCTTTTCAACAAATTTATTATCAAGCTGTACAATCGTACATATATGAAAATTTTGTTTTCGTAAAAGTACTAATTCCGTGAGGAAATGTGAACACAGTTAATAAATTTTCATACATATACGATTGTACAGCTTGATGATAAATTCGTTGAAAAGAGGTCCCTTCGCTGAAATCCGTGTTTTAATTTTAAATGGGAACTATCTGTCAATAAAGTTTAAAAACCTTTGGCAGCTATTGCACGGCAGTCTGTAGTAGTCTTTAAGTCTTGGCTAAGGATGACTCCTAGGTCATGTGGACAACAGGTAGCTCAGTGTTATCCATCGTGTATGTATCTGTAACTTGATGACCGATATGCATCACAACACACTTGGAAGTATTTATTGGCAACTGCCAGGTCTAGACCATTCAGATTATTTCTCCAGGTCATTTTGGAGTTCTAAGCTATCACCCTTACTTCGGATCGCTTCCCATATCTTGAAATCGTCAGTATAAAGCGAGACCGATGATGATATTAGGCGAGGAAGATCATTTACATACAAGAGGAATAACACGTGGCCCCCAAACCCTACCCTTGTCATGTAAATCTCTTCGTTTTGACTGTCCTAAAGTTAAAAGGTTTCTTTTAGACTTATTTGCGCTGGACTTTGAGTTAAATTAACAGGCGTTTTAGCCTTTTCTGTTCAATGTCTACCATGTGACGGGTGACAGTTTACTCATGTACGGAGAAAAGTCAGGCCTTTTCAAAGTCGCCCGCCGCTTTGTTCCAACGACCTTGAACGGTCTGACAAGAGGCGGACATTCCATATTTCAGTCGTTATGGGATTGTTGGGTGTCAAATCACTAATTAACTGGAATAAAAGCTATGTAAAACGAACAAACATTACGAAAATTGACGTGTGATAGAAAAATGCTGTTAACAGCTGCTAACTAACGATATTTAAAGACCTCGACAACACGTAACACGTGCGCGAGAACCCGTAGCTTCTACTTTGTTATTTCCGCTTCTGACCTAACAAATTTAATGGCGCAAACAAAATATGCTTCCTTCCTATGAATTAAAGAATGCGATGCGACAACTGCAGCAATCGGTGTCAAGACGAGTGCATCGGACTCACACCGACTGCATAAAGAGGTATTATAAGCCACTACTATATTGGCTGTCCAAACCATGTTGCTTTACATGTCTGCTGATTTTGCAGGCGATTGCCTCGATTAACGAAGCCAGATAGATTCCCTAAGATAGACAGTCAGCGACAGATGGGTAACTTTCGAATCTCGAAGAACAATCGAGTAACAGCATGAGCTGACCTTTAGACTAGAGCGAAACTATCAAGGTGGACACATATAACATGGCGGATAAAAAATACATAGACTTAAGCAAAGCTCAAAAATTAAAAACTACGAACTCGGAGAAGAAGCCAAACAAAGAGGGCTCTGAATATGTGTGTGACCAGTGAACTGTCAATGGGCCCTGGTCAAATCATCCGACAGTTGAGTCACCGAATGTCGAATAATTCACCGATTCTCGTCAAGTTCAAGAACAACCAACGCGTGTCAATTAATAGCACACCATGGCCTGACCCACGCTTTTAGTGACGTTCCTTGTGTTGTGCGGCCTTCAAAGCATCCGTACTATCTCGATACGATAAAAGGGCAATCCACGTTAGGTGCTGACTGTGAGGTGCGACTTCAAAGTTGGCTAGATCGTCACACCACTGCCGTTTACCTCGAGTACGCTCTTAATCATTCGACACAAATCATCTAAGTTGATGATCTTCACATGTGAGTTAACTATTCCAGCTTCCCAGCCCCATACAGATCTCTCTATCAACGCAAAAAAGACTAGGTATGAACAATGCCTCAACGTTTTAGGGAGTTAATTTAAGAAACAAATATGATGAATAATTTTCATGTGACTGCACCTAGAAAACTGTGTGAAAAGTATGAGATTTGAACAGCTTTGGCCACATTGGGCTGTTATAGTAAAAAGACTTTAAGAAACTAACCTTGTCAAAATATCCCACGCAGAAGCCTATCATTTTTCATGATGAAATTTTCCGAAAAGTGGCCAAAGGCTAGGTTCAGGCACTTAATCAAGCGTACATACTAGATCACGTTCTTGTGTGCCGTGCTAAGCACCTCTTATGACATAAAGTCCGTCTACGTCGTGTACACCATTTTGAGTGGACCGCTACTCAAAAATATATCTGCAACCTCCATTCTCAAATTAGGTCGGAGTCCTTGTGTAAGAAGAGACTTCAAGCTCTAGTGCTGATAAGCACTGCAAATTCGTGATATTTTTCGCATAAGCTACTCTCCATGTCATGCTATCGCTAAATTGTTCATACTATTATTTATGGCATTGCTCATTATTATATGTTTGACACAACATGTGATTCTCAAAACAAAGTATTGCAACAAATTTTTTACAAAACAGAACAAAAAGGCGGTAACTGAATACATATATTTGAATTTAAGCTGAAAAACTACCGTGACTTGGATGAAATGCATTTGTTGTGATTTAAATCCACACAACTTTTAATTAGAAACGTGTTTAAGGATACAAGTTATTGACCAGGTCAGATTAACAACCCGTTCACCACGTGACACATTTGGTGGATAAGGTATTGTGGGTTCTTCATATATTTGCTTGTGTGCATAGGTTCTAAAGCATAAGAGTTTCTTTTTACCAGAAGATATACAGGGAGAAAGATATGAATGAGGTGTTTGTTTAGTATCTGATAAGATAAAACCTGCCAAGAGTTAACAAGATTTCAGATGACTATCCACAACCATATATTAATAATGGCCTTGAAGGATTCACCACAAACCCAGCTAACTGCCTTCAGCACTCTCCGCGATACAGCAGTATTTCCCAAAAGCCCGTGAAAGAATAACGGCGAACAGTCAAAAATAGTAGACGGAAGCTGTTTTTATTGCAGCACCTCCAACTGTAAGAGCTTTAAGGGATTTCAACAGGGTGTTTAGGTGCTCCTTATGTCTCAGGCCAAAGTTAAGACTTTGATATTTACAAGGGTTAAGTGTGAAACCATTGACAGTTTTCTCATGAAGGACAAGAACGCATCATGATCTTCCACTTGAATGCATACAAGAAAACAGTGGAAAGAAATAGAGAAAGAATAGCTCCATAAGACACATTTTGTGTTAACGGAAACGTTGAACACTTTACCGCAGGCGCAGCGTAATTTTCTCTTCTCAAGAAGTACGAACACAACTAGACGATTATCCGGACATCCGTTGCAGTAAAAAAAATGAAAGACAGTTGTTCTTCAAGTATTTATATATGGGAAGCATGACATCAGAACACTGACGTGTGAAAAACCTATGTAAGTACATACATTCAGCTGGTTATTGATTCTGATGTGCTTTTCACCTGTAAGTTCTCAAACTAATTTCCACAGGCTTGACGAGTGTTTACAAGATAGGAGTTTCTGAGTAAGCAATGAGTTCTGACGTCTGATCTCTAGGTTTATTAGACTATTTAGCTTTCTGACCTTAAATGGGTTTTTCTCCGTATTCATTTAGTTTGGGGGGTGTAAATCGATCAGAAGTTACAAAAATGATTTCACTGGAACAACAAACATCAAAGCAGAGTTTAAGATAATGAACGGCAACATCAAAAGTGTTTTCCAATGAGTCGTCTGAAAATAAATTTAGTTTTATCGCACGAAATATACTTTTACAGATTTTTGATACTTTCTTCTGAGAGCTTTCGGTGCAAAACTTTATTTGTCCGATATAACAGTGTACTCATTCAGGGTTTGGAATATACTTTAGATAGAACACGGATAATGCAGTGATCAGAACTGGAGTGTGAAGTAGGTTTACGAGTCACATATATTCCTACATCACCTATGAAAACAAAGTGTAAGTGTTCGTCAGAGAGAATGAGAAAATCTGCAGAATCTTAATGAACTGGTGAAGAAAGAAAGCCACAGTCACATGATTTAAAGTCATTACATATAATCAAAAGTAATCCATTGAAGGCAGTTACAATAAATTTAGTGATTATGTGCAGTTCGAAGTTCTAACAGACGTCTAAACTATTTGGTATCCCGACTTCCTCTCTGTTTTTCGAAATTCGCGTTTATTTATGCTTTCATCATCAGTAGGAAAACAAATGTAGTCAAAATTGGTACTATCTGTCTGGAGTTCAGGAGTATCTACAGAATGAGAACTAGTAAGAAAATGACCAGAGCTAAAATTGAAATAAATGTGTGATTAATCTTTCCATTTTGCACTTGTCCGTTGTGAAGTTAATGGTCATTTAGACCAAAGGTCTTCACCACCTTTACTATTATTCCCGCAGAAGTTTGATAATCATTTCCTCAATAAAACTGTGCTTCTGATAAGGTTCTGTTTACTAAATGAGTCCAAAATATGTGACGAGTTTGGCTGGATCGTTATGAGCATGTAAATATTCTCTATTACGTAAGCGAAGTAAGAAATTGCCAATGCAATACTCCACTTCTTCTACTCCGCTTGGATCCACTATTATGACATAAGTCTATGATTAGGGAGAAATTTTATGCGACACTATTAAACTGAAAATATTGTTGAACTGTTAACAGAGAGTAACGTCCGAATTCGGAGTGCAAGCTATTAAGATCTTTACTCTGAGAGTACGTTACCATGAATAATAAGATGCCACAAAAGGGTTTCTAGTAAGTTTATTGTACAATGGTCTATGTAAACGAGGAGGACAGTTTTTCAATTATTTACTTATGTCAATATCAATCCCAGACCACCAAAAATATGACGTGTAAATGAAGTAATTTTTTTCTTCCAACTGAAGGTTCTTCAATATCGCAGATATAAGCGCTGAAGTTACGATTACACTATCATAGAAACACAGTACACTTTCAGGATGTAGTGATACGTATTTCCTCGTTTTGTATAACTAAAGAAAAAAACTCTTTTAGTGAATGTTCCAGCCTTTCGTCACCATGGTGTGACACAAAATACTTACGAGTTCCCTTAGCAAAGCGTTTATATTAGCAGACAATGGTTGTACTACCTGATAATCATTCTTACCAGACTGTTTTTTGAACTATCAGCGAAGTGATAGGAAACTTTCTCATCGTCTGCGTCTAGCTAGTCCATGCTGGGCGGCAGATTACAAGTGGGTACGTCGTGCTAATCATTTTAAACCGTTGACCAGCTTAGACCAAACGTTACTCGTATACTGATAGCCTTCCGAATATATCCTCCAACTTCTTCATCTCTGTCTTTTGATTTGCCTGGGTTGGCATACTTCAATTATTAAGGTGTTTCGGGTTAAGGCGTTGTCAGACTCCGAATATTTATAGCATCTTTACCATAAACGGATTCACGGCAACATCTGTATCAATGGAATGTCTAAATATTTTTGAAATGCGTCTGTAACTGGACTCAACATTTTCAGCATTAATGATGTTATCATCCTGCCATGGTTAAATAAAATCACGTCTAGTAATAATCCGACTTAAAACCCTTTGGAACTTCTTGGGCGACAAATTTGACCCGAACGGTAGGAATTTGTTTCCGAGCAGACCGAATGAAGTATTTATGGTGGTGATTTCTCTCACAATTTCGTTGGGTGGAATTTGCAAAAACGTGTCTTCTCGGTTTATTCTGAAAAACACTTCAATCCTCGTAACTTTGCCGCGATAGCTGGGAATTAAGCATCAGACCACTATCACCACAAGTTTCGTGTTTTTACACCTACATTTACAGTAGTTGTGATGGAAGTAGCCAAAATAAATGGAATAATACGGGACTAACGAATTCAAATGGAACTGTTATTTTTTCCAACCAGTTTATCTAACCCATTGTTCCCAGACAATCTTTGTTCACATGTAACTGGTCTACGCTATGCTATTATCTGCATTCATATGTGAGAAATGTTATCCCCCATCATTTCATTATGAACATACATCATAAAATATCAAACTAACTGAGTAACCCACCGAAGTGAAGACTGTATCTTCCGTAACAATTTGATCTTGTCTGTAAACTGGCATGCCTAATGTAACAGAATGTTACTTTGGAATAAATTTGTAATATTGTTCAAATGTTTTTTCTACGAGGTTAAGTGTTAAACACCACGCGTCAAGTCATTCTAAGTACTCAACTTAAAGAGGCGATGCGCTGACAGGAGACTGCTGCAGATTATTTGAATCCTTGTTTGTCACGACTCCATCTATGAAATTAAGGTAGTCTTAAGAATGGCTGCTGGACGATATTTCTAGACTAGCTAATACAACAAAATATAGTTGGTTAGTCAAATTTATGTTATCTTAGTCTGAAGTCAAATCACTATCTATACTGACTGTTTCCATTCTGAGAGTCTGCAGAATCTTTAAAGAACACATGTATAGTGATAATAGGATAATATATTAACTATAAGGAGAGTAGATTTACACTGACCATGTCTGCATGGCTGAGTCGTGGAGTTTTTAATATTACTGCGCTATACACCATTGACCTTCACTATATTTCATTCGTTGTTCAGTACTTAATGTGTCACTGCAAAAGTACCTCTAACGGAAACAACCCAAATAATATATGATTATACTGAAAATAACGAACGTCATTACATTTTGAACGGCTCGAATCATCATGCTTTTGATATTTTAGACCGTAATTCGGTAAGTCTTGATTAGCATACGGGATTCCTATTCTGATTGCTTCGATGTATTCATGCCGACGAGTTACAAATGGAACGAAACGTGCGTCATGGGTTACAATGCTAGCAACGTCTCATTCACTCCAAATTAACGGATTTAATGCTATGTTCCAATACAAGGTGAACTTTTTGAAGTGAGTCTGCAGTCGTTACGCAGCCAGTCTGTCTAAAAATTCACGAGTCGGTAGTCAGCTCAAACTTAAAAATTCTAGCTAATTTTGGTTACTCTGCTTCCCCGAACATCGTTTTTATTTTGTAAATTTTCATGTAAATTAGCTGTAATTTCATAAATGAAAGGGGCAATGATTTTTGTACTTGTAGTGATTATCCTTACTTTGTGTACTTGTTGCACCAGAAAGCATTCTTGGTCTACTTTAACTAAAAGTACTTTGGTTAAGATTTGATATTTTTGTTAAACTTTGTCCTGTGGTACCTTTTTTACTCATTGGCTGACACTCGTGTTCACATTGTGATCATATTGTGTTTTAAACCTTTTTAGTCAAATTACAATGGTTAGTACGACTTACAGATGTGGACATTCAAACTGCTTGTCCCCCGTTGAGGAAGGAATAAAGTGCGATGAATGTAAAGGATGTATACACGTCTAGGTCCTACGGCATACAAAATATGCTCGAAGCCTAACTCGCATTGACTTTGTATGTTTTGCTGTACAAATAAGAAGTTACTAATTCAGGAGGCTATGAGTCTAATGGCTTTGGCTTGTAAGAAAAATGATGGCGGTTGTGCTGATAACGCGAGCGTTGACAGTAAAGAATGTGTCAGTGTAGTACGTGCTGATACCGTACCCGCTAAACACTTAACTGTGATTGACGAGGAGTGAATTGCCGCTTGATATTGACATCGGTAATCCTACACTTCTAGTGGAAATTGAAGACCCGGATAAAACTGTCACCGTTCCAAATAGTCCCGGTGAGGCTGTCCTGAGTGATGATAAATGGATCTCAGTACGGAGAAAAAGAAATAAGAAGAAAAAAGCTGTAGGCAAAACACAGCTGTTTAACAAGTCATTGGAAGTGACGGTATCAGAAACAAAACTCCACTGCGTGTCAAGACAGATCTCTGTGAGAGGTCAGTCATTTTTCATAAGTTAAGAGAATCTTCCGATTAGGAACCAAAGGCTATATTTGAACACGATCTCAGTCATATTATGTCCTTAATATGCGAACTACTCCCAGATACAGTTTCAGGAGTTAGCATTTGTAAGCTTTATAGAATAGGACAAAAGGCGATTCTGAAAGTCCTCAGAAAAACCGCCTCTTGAAGGTTACATTTGCCACGGTTGAAGAAAGGAACCTGATTCTAGTTAACTCACCTAAACTGATTGGATCCGGAATATATGTCCGTGAGGATCTCAGCCTAGCTGATCGTATAAAGAGACGAGCTGCAGAAGCGGGAATAAATGAGCGTCGCCAAAACGGTGAAAGAAACCTCGTTCTAAAGGGTCTTCAAATTGTAAAAGTTCGGAGAAAAACGATCCCAAAACTACTCTGGGTGGTAAGGAAAAGTTCTCCACAGACTTAAAGGTATGCTACACAAATGCTCGCAGCTTACTATATAAAATGGCGGAGCCCAAGCCACTGATGGATAAAGAAAAATCAGATATTATTGCTGTCTCAGAAACTTGGTTAACGTCGGAAGTACTAGATAATGAAATTCAGTTGACTAGTTTTTTAACCAGTAGGGCTGATAGATTAAACCGTAGTGAAGGCGAGGTTATCCTGTACACGAAAAGTACCCTGACGATAAGAGTAGCTGAGACAGTGGCACATGTTTCAGGGACATGTGAACTAGTGCGATGTAAGCTGAATTGTAGACGGCAAGATATTGAAGTAGTTGTAGTATATCGTAGTCCAGAATGTGTAGCAGATGATTCTCTCTTAAGTAAACTTAAGTCCTGGTGTAACAAGGGTAAAAGCCTTGCAGTAGTCGACTTTAATGCACTGTATATAAACTGGGTTAACTTGGAAGTAAGGTTATCGATAACGTCGTTTGATCGCAAACTGTTAGGAACATCGATTGGATTAGTTTTATTCAAACACATTGGAAACCCCACAAGATATGACGTAAGAAACCCTTCTTCTCTATTAGATTCAGTCTTCACACACGATAATGACGTTGGTCAAATGACTTTTCTCCCACCACTAGGGAGAAGTGACCATGCAGTCATCTTATTCAAATTCATGGCTGAGATTGCCTGTCAAACAGTTGCGCCGGTCCGTCCTAATATATGGAAGGCAGACATAGAGGCAAGCAACTCCGCAGCACCGGCTGAAAGCTGGGAAATTGACTTCAGGCCATCAGTACAAGAGGCATGGACTCTTTTCAGGCAGTTATTGTGGTGTTTGATTGAACTGATGATTTCATTGTACTTGTTGAATGCTTGATTTCGAATTCTAAATACAGTATATTCAGTTGTTCCTATCTAGTACTTCTTATTCTGATTACGTTATTCCTGGGATTCTTAGTTTGTACTACAATTCAAATAATTCGAAATACCAAATTGGTGTCGCGAGCAGGATCCTGTGATGGAATAGTTGTATATACATTCAGATTTTGGTGCTTTTGAGGATTACTTTGAAACGTTCAAAATTTGGGCTATGATCAAGGAAGATGAAGAGGATGGTAATATTGTGGCACATTTTCTCACATTCATCGGAAAAGAAGCATATAGCTTATTAAGAACTCTGGCTATGTCGGAAAAGCCTATCTCGCTTCCTTATACAACTCTCAAGGAACTGCTGCTAGACTATGTTAAGTATACAAATTTCGGACAAAATAAAGGAAAATTTTGTAAAGTGATTCATGAGGATATAAAAAACTCCACTACATTACTACGTCATCCCATCACAGTGCATACTCAAGGCTATGCAGATAATTCATTGAGGAGTTGCAATGCATTTCGCGAAGACGAACACAAGTTTGGTCAACGTTTGTCCTGTGGCAAGTTCCATTCTTTTAATTCATGTGAATTTCGTAATTCTAAGTGCTTTAAATGTTCATCTTGCTGCAACTAATATTAAGTCTTGTAATTCTGATTCTGTTAAGTTGATTATTTATAATGATAATTTTTCTTTATCAACGATTTCAAAAGACAGTGTAGAATCATATAGAAGTTCAGAGTTAAATAAAACACACAATCCTTGTGAGACAACAGTTTCTAATCAATCAATTTGTCAGAATTCTCATGTTATTGTTTCGGGTATGGCTTTTCCTAATGATTCACATATTTCTGATGAAATTCCTTGCAAATCTGAAGAAAATATGTTGAGTGAACATAATTATGATCGAAAACTTGCTTCAGTCTCGATAGATGCTGATTTTTCTAATGACCGTTTACCATGCAGTGACATTCTTAATAAATTCGAGGAAACTATTTCAGAAGAACCAAGTCTTGATGTCATATCAAATATTATAATATCTCATAATTCATTTGTTTCTTGTGGGAAACTTGTTCAGTGCGAACCACGAGTATTAAATGAGCTCGATTTTGATTACAATTCGGATGATTTCATATCAACTGATGTTTAACCTTATCACAAAAACACTTCTAATGTTCACTCTAACCAGTGTGAGAAATATGTTTTAAATGAAGCCACATCATTCATAACTTGGGGATATGATGATCCAACATTATTTCGTGGAGGAGGATATTGTTGAAAAATCTATGGTCCAAATTCTAGATATTAATTATTTCAGTACCAAACCGACATGTTGATTGTATACAATTCCGGGTGAGTCCGTTCCGATTTCGGTTGTTAATTCCAATACTAATGAGCACATTCTAGATGATACAGAGTTCTTATCCAATACAATGTTGGACAGACACAGGATAAACTGAAGAAGACGTGAAATCGATTACAGACACGTAGACTCTAATTTAAGCTGTGGAGGATGTGGTATTTGAATGTGTGGTGGATCAGACGATATATAAACGCAAAAAGTATCAACAAAGTTAATAAAAAGCAATAGTAATATTATTATATATCAGTTAAATGTTACAAATACAATAAAAATGGGACTTTACTTAAGTTAACTCAAAATGATGCGTGTTCGGCTTTAATCTGGTACAATAAATCCACAATTATAGATGCTTGGTAATTCCAAACGTATCGATGAACTCCCCAGTGGTGTAATCTAAAGTAAGGTATGGTGTATTCGCTCTCACAGTCTATGATTGTAAATAATATTTGTTTTAGATCTCAGTTAACTCAATCTCGAATGAAAATAGAACGAGGAATGTGAGAGAAGCAGTGTATTTGTTAGCCAGCAACGGTATGTTACGCTATGTTAGAATCACAACGGAAAAAGTGTTCAAGGTCATTTACAAAAACAACCGGTTGAATCATTTAATGATAAATGTACATGCGGTGAGAAATTGACAAATACAAATAATATTAAAAACTATTAACAAAATAAGTTTGTCAGACCTATCTCCACAAATGAACTGTTGATTTCATTGTACTTGTTATACTATCGGGTAACTCAACCATCCATACCTTGGACAGTTCCAAAGAAGAAGAAGCACAGTCATACCTGGGTAGGGCAGGATATCCGATGTTTATCAAGACAAAGGAAGAAATGTTGGGATGTTGCCATTCGCCCTGGCACAGCAGGTACGATGAAGCGCTACAGATCGGTAAAAAACAAGTGTACAACAAGAATTCGGGTAGCTCAAAGAAAATATGAAATGCAGATGGCACAATCTGCACTCAAGCAGCCCAAGAAAATATTCTCATACACAAACTACAGAACAAGGATGCATCATTGGATTCCCAACCTAGTTAAAGAATGGAGTGAATCTGAAATAATAGAGGAAGATCAGGAAAAAGCAGAGGCTAAGGCTGACTATTTTGGGGCAGTTTCCACTCAGGAACCTTCTCTAGACAAGGAACTAGACCAAAATAAAGAGTCAACAAACCACCTGCTCACCGTGGACCTCGATCAAGACGATGCGCTTAAGGCTCTTAGCACCTTAAACATAGAAAGGTCAGCAGGACTAGATGAACTACACCCCAAGATCTTGAAACATATTGCACAATATATCGCGGCCCCACTGACTTTGATAATCAATATGTCATTTGACCAAGGTGTGTTGCCTATGGACTGGAAGGACGCAGTCGTCACTCTTATACATAGAACAGGACCAAGACAAGTTCCACCGAACTTCAGACCTGTAAGCCTCACCAGTGTTGTAGTTTAAATAACAGAATAGTCAAACGGACCAGAATGGCATTTATGGAAACCAATAACTTGCTATACATAGAACAACATGGTTTTAGAATGGGTCTATCTTGTACAACGAACCTCCTTATAGCAAGGGAGTTTTGAATAAAGGCGCTAGAGAACGGAAACTCAGTGAGTGTTGTCTATATAGACTTCAGTAAAGCTTCTGACAAGGTGCCAACTAATAGACTGCTATTGAAGTTGGAAAACCTTGGTACTGCCGGACCCCTCTCAAAATAGATTAAGGGTTTCCTAGTAGGTCGTAGACAAAGAGTAAGAATAAATTGCAAGTGCTCCATCTGGAGACCATTACCTAGTGGGGTACCTCAAGGTTCCGTGCTAGGTCCTTTGCTTTTTATGATGTATGTTAATGATCTTCCAAGTATTGTACAGTCTCCAATGTTATTATACGCTGACGATATAAAAATTTGGCGAGTAATAACTGGAGACAAAGACGCATTTACTCTTCAAGCAGACTTAAATAATATGATAAACAGGTCTAAAGATTGGCTGATGCCTATCAACGCGGAAAAGTGTGTCTACATGCACTTGGGGGGTTCAAAGGTTAATAAGTACAACATAGGGGATGTGTCATTACCCGTGTTCCGGTCTTATAAGGATCTAGGGGTGACAGTGAGTCATGATCTTAAGACGACGGCCCATTGCCGGGAGGTCACAGCTGAGGGTTTTTTTAGAACCTTCTGGGCTTGAAAACGGACATTCACTAAGTTAGATACTACCATGTTTACCACAGTATACACAACCTTAGTGAGAACTAAGTTTGAGAACTGCGTTCAGGCTGCAAGCCCCTGTTTAAAAAGTGACTCGGATATCATAGAAAAAGTACAGAGTGCAGCTACCCGTGCAATTTTAGAACTCCGGGGTTTACCATATAATGAGCGGCTTGAAAAGCTGACCTCTTTACTCTGTCCTATCGCAGATTAAGGGGAAATCTAATTTTGATGTACAGAATACTGAGAAATGATTGTTGAACCAACTTATTCTCTATTTTTCTTCCCACTAGATCCTTACCACACAAGCCTGAATCTGAATCTAATATTCCCAGTGGAAAACATGAATTTCAAAGATATTTCACTCTTTTCAAAGAGGCCAAAATAAGACAAGCATTAACGAATTTGAAAGTATTATATGTTAAAAATACTGAACGACTGCATGTTATGATATAATTCACTTTAACAACTACGAGGATTTGGTGTACGTGATGATGATAGGCACTCGGAACAAATTGTACTTATCTGTCGATGAAAGTCGTATTTGTTTTTACTCAAAGTGATAAATCGAACCCATGTGTTATTCGTAATCAGTATATATGTGCGATAACTGTTTCTGACATAGTAATCAGTCAAGTGTAAATGCCTTGAATAATCGATAGATTTATATGTCCCCCCAAACTTACATAATTCGCATTTATGCATCCATGGAGAATCACAATGATGGGAAGCACGAGTTGTATGAATTACAGTCAACAACATAATTCGAACAATACGAACAGAAAACATGGAAAAGTGTGTGGTTTATTCCACGGAAAGAGCTCATTCAAGATATAACGATACGCACAGTTACTAATGATTTATCGAAAACCAGATTAACGCCACAAATCAAGTGTCTTTATCAGCAAGGTTCAACAATTTTCACAGCCCTCATACGGAAGTAGAGGAACTTAAACTGCTCTTTTCTTGAAGCTGTGTTTGAAGTAGTCAGATTCTGGAATACAACTGATATACTGAATCGTATTCTGATAAAAGTCGCCCTCTAAACCGTATCTTGAAATGTAATTTGAGGCAAAGATCGCTATTATGAATCTATCATTCATGGAGCATATGTACAGGGAAGAAGTTCCTAAATCACTGAATTCGTAACACTGACTAAAGCAGTGATTTGATCAAAAGATGAATCTGATTACGATCCCTACATAAATTCTTTTGAATGCAGATAAACTACATTGCTCATGATGAAACTAGTTAAATTATGGATACAGACAGTGAAATTTTCGTGTCCACAATATGAGCATTAAACTGTAAAATTGTTCGGAATATTTGTCAAACGATAACAGAACTCAATCTCTAATAGTTAGCAGAAAAGAGACCAACTGTACTTGTATTATATCAGCGAGACAATTCGAAATCAAATGGACGTCTATATCCGAAATGTAGTCTGTACTGATTTAACTCAATACGAACTGTATACACTGTTTTGTAACTGTAGTACATTTGTTTATGGGACTACTTAGAAGTAATAATAAAACAGAATGATCTTTTGTCAAAATGATTTGATTTATTGGGTATGAAAATAAGTGAGTAAAAATTCCGGTTTATTCATTATGTCACGAAGGAAATTCGGAAATTAACCGGCTTTGAATAGGAGCACTGCGTAATTTTGTAGATAGAAGTAAATAAAACAGTTTACTTCATGTGTCACATAACTGAAATTGGAGAAAACAATGGGAATGAAAATAATGCATTACATATTTTCAATTCTATTGGACTTAACTTCCCATTATTTGTTGTCTTTCTTATTATTGTCTTGTTTATAAGTACCAATGTTTGACTGATTCACAATGATTCATTGGAATCTCATGCTTTCTAAATGAACAAATGGCTATGTGATGTGTGAAATCAATTGATCAGGGTTTAATATTTCATCATTTGGAAGTTTTATTTCAATGTATATATGCATCAGAAATATAATGAAAGTTATTAAAATGATGTTGTTGTACATACCTTCCAAAGTTTTTGCCGACAATACAGTGCCAATTCGGACCGTATGTTTCATCAAATTTGTTTTTAATATGACGTGCAATATCTCTTTCAACAGTGTATGTATCCATAGCTTTTACAGCTAAATCAACAGCGAATTGCTGTCTCGCTTCTTGTATATTATAACCCTTATTTATTTCCTTTTCTTCAAGCATGACAACAGCGAAAGGAATATACAACCTATGCTCTAATGAAAGAATTAGATCTTGAAAAGTAACGTATTTATATCGTATCTGGTGAAAATAAAATGACCTTGACCTTCCAATGTCTCGTAAAATATTTAGTTGAAAATATCATGAAAATATGGATTGGCTGAAGTCGAAACATGACGGGATTGTTAAGTTAATAAGGAATTGATATAGCATAGTGCTTGAAATGCTCAATCTCTACTACAAAATACACATATCGATTGATTTTATAAACGGATAACTTTGTGAAATCTGTTGACTTCTGTTTTGGTTTTGTGATATTGTGTTTATGATAACAATTACGATACAGCTCAGTGATTACGTTCAGATTTATGTTGTGAGATTTGTGAAATATCTTGTATGAGAGTTGATACTGCTTATCAGACAGTCCAACACACGACAACAGATCAGTTACAACCTACATGTGTTAACTCATAAACGTGATTTTATTGCTGAATTGATTGTAACTTTTATTTGACAGTGAAATATGGATAGAATAAATCGGTATAGATAACAATATTGTTGGCGGTTTATGGACATACGAAAATCATTAGTTCACACTGACGTACATGTGCTTATGAAGAAACGTTAACCAATGTGGTTCATTATCGAATAATATGATAGTTTGCAATTTGCTCATTATATGAAACATCGAATGATTTTACGAATTCCCTAACTTCTGTTGCTGGATGTTTGAAGTTATCTATCTAATAACGTTGGGATATTATCGCCTATTACTGAGTGATCCAATGGATATTCCTACTAAAGCTTAATTAGTGTGATATAACATAGAGTTTGTTAGAATTAACCATTGGTAATGGAATAGAGTAGAACAGATTTTAACGACGGATTTCAACACTGAATGTTATCAGCTAGAAAGCAGTTGACGACATGTTCTGTTTGGTCTCAGGATTTCTACTTCTTACAACTGACTGGCCACTGAGTAGTGACCAGTGTCATATGTGTCGAGTTCTTCTTAGCTCTGACTGAATTCTATCGATTAAATTGCAATGATAACACTTTTGGTTGTGAGGCTGGAATACACGGAGTCGAATCTACCAGGAAGCATTAGTTCTTTCAAGACTACGGATACATTTTACCGACGAGTATCGAGTGGCGCGAAACCTAGGTCGATGATTTCCCGTTGCTACTTCCAACCACCATCTTACAACTCAACAAAGCTCATAGTTCTATGCACTTAAAGTCATTTAAAGAATCGACGTAATGACCTTCATGACTCACTGTAAAAAGAAAGAATCCAGGCACTTGGGTTATTAATTGACTGAGTTTGGGAATGTAGAGCATCGTTCCAACATGAAGGTCGAACATTCTGTGTCTGGAAGTGAGGAATCGTAGGTACTCATTGAAACGACTTTTTATTGCTATGAAATATCCTTCAAGTTCCACACGTCTGTTAAAAGTTCTCAGCTGACTTTAGTTCGTTAGTAGATCTGTTTGCGAATCAGAATTACCACAACCAATACAACATGTAAATAATCGCTGTTAACTTCAAGGACGAATGAAATGTCCACATCTTCCTAGCTCACACCGTTTCTCTAACTAAATTCAGTTCATAATGCAAACTATCTTCAAACTGAACACCCTCATATTTTCATTGTATGCATTTTACTCAAGTGTAATTGGAGACGAATTGTTTGAAATTCGACTCTCATTGGAAAAAAAAATGGCACTGATACTGGTTATAATGAATGAAAATGTTTTTGAAATGTTTACCCGGAGAAAACTGTGCAGAATATATCGAAGAACGATCTCCACAAAAATTGCAGTCTGTGTCGCTACTTAAAACGAAGTGGAACACATTTGAGCAAATTGTAAGCAGATTTTTAATAATTCAGACCGCGTAAAAATGTCGAATCGGATTAAACAGTAAGTCAGGGATGCTGCAAATACACGGTTATGTGAAGCAATTGATTGAATGATATTAATAATAATATCTTGGGAGCGGGAGTGATTTTAATCAACATGCGATGTTCTATTGGTTGTTACGATGGTGAAGAATGTATTTTACATTTTCGTCTTCCAGTTGAATATAACGACTAAGATTGGAAAGATGGGACTGTATATCCATTTCGCACGAAACAAACATTAAATTGGATATTACTCAGTGATCAATTACTGTAGATATCTTAGTCCAACAGTAAATCACTCCTGAACTAAGTTGACAAATAATATCTCCGACTTCTCAACAAGTGACAGGAGCTTGAGTCATCTCAGTATCATGTGTTCCGTCACCATTGTAGAAACGCTACAGCGATATATCCTAAATAGCACGAAACAAGTGTCCGAGGCTCATTACCATTCCACCTCACACATTTGAAGTTGTGATTGTCGAATGTTAATAATTAATGAAGTGAACGTCTTTATTGTTCGTTGAGTTATTCTTCCGAATTCACAAGAGAGTGAATTTCTGAAATTTCATTTTTATTTGTGTTACTTGTATGAATTTTATTATGATGACATACCTTTTTAGATATTGTCTCTTAAATTTTATTCAGTGTTGGCCTATACAACAAAATCAATGTAATTGATTTCAGAATCAAATTTGCGTTGTTCATTTTCTAAGTATGAAGTGAACGCGCGAGTTACTGACATAGACAATGCTCCTTATCTCTACTCCATCTGATTACACTTGAGCTTATGCAGATAAGTTAACACAAATGTACATGTGTGTGAATGCGAATTTTTTTGTTGATTAACAGAAGGGTCAATTAAGGCCACACCATTACTAACCATCATTAAAAACTGAACTGTCGATTGATAATTCGCACAACCAATGTTTTGTTGTGTGGTTTAGTATCCACCCACATGAATTCATTTGTGATTGTAAACTGAGTCCAAGTTACTAAAATGTTAATTAGGTCTTTCAGTTGAGACTGAGTGCTAGTTCATCAGCTTTTTGTGCATTCTTGACATCATCTGATTAGATATTACTAATATTCTAATGTAAAACAAATTTATGCATCTTATGAAATCAAGTAAGCATAATTAAAAATCGTGTCAGAATGCACAATTATACATTTTAGTAAGAGACATGTCTGAACTTCGCTAATCGACTAATGGTCATTCTTATAATAGATACACTAATTAGAGGTATTTATAATTAGTATTCAAAGCGTTCATATATCGTTAACGTTTCTTGATTGGATGAATAAAGTATGATTATTTAGTGATTTCCAAGATAATATTTTACTTCTGAATTAATTTGTGTATGGAAGGTGTGTTTCTTAAATTTCGTTATTTTTAATAGTAGGAGTTTTTGAAATAAAATTGACTTGTTTTAGATGGTAGTTGGAGGTAGTCAACAGGGTTTCCTGTTGACTACCTCCAACTACCATCTAAAAATCTCAATACATAGTGCCCACAGTGTCAAGTCACCTAGACTGGTGGCCGCATTGCAACATGATCGATAGCATTCCATCTGCACTAATAAGGATTAGACAAGAATGACATTGATCACCACTCAGTGATCAATCAATTGTGAAAATTGACTTGTATTGTATTTAAAGAGTAGTGATTTACTTACTTACTTACTTACTTACTTACTTACTTACGCCTGTTACTCCTAATGAAGCATAGGCTACCGACCAGCATTCTCCAACCCACTCTGTCCTCGGTTTTACTTTCAAGTTCCATCCAATTCTTGTTCATTTTACTCATGTCTGTCTCCATTTCTAAAAGTAATGTGTTCTTTGTTCTTCCTCTCCTCTTTCTCCTCCTTTGACCTTGAGGATTCCATATGAGGGCTTGTCTTGTGGCACACAGTTGTGTGCTTTCCTCAATTTGTGTCCTATCCACTTCTAGCGCTTCTTCCTGATTTTTTCCTCCTCTGGAATCTGGTTTATTCTCTCCAACAGTAGGTTGTTGCTAATAGTGTCAGGCAAACGGATCCGAAGTATTTTGCATGGGCAACTGTTAATAAATACCTGCATGTTCTGGATGATGGCCTTCGTATCTTGCTTTTCCCTTTGTGTATATTGAGACCTACTGCTGCTGAGGCTGTCTGTTACACTGGTCATTTTCTCCTGCATTTGTTGTTGCGTGTGCGATAGATGATCTAGAACATCTGAGAATTCTAGATCGTTCAGAGTAGTAATTTACTGTATTCTAAACACATCGTGACCAAGTGACACGAGGTAATCTAACTAGCCTCTTTGTATAATTAATGTATGTGGGGATTTACTGTGTAGTGGCTTTGAATTGTTGATCAATCACCTTGATAACCGTTATTATGTAAATCCCAACGGTGTTTGAAATCAGAAGGCAATAAGAAGCGGCGACTACGGTTTATTAGCGGATAGCACAGATCATAAAGCTCAAAGCACATCGAGCGAGTTTGGAGCAGAAAGGTGAATGTGTGCATGTACGAGAAAATACATAGGCAGATTTATAGTCAAATCGAAAAAGGCGTATACAGGCAATTCAAAGGCTAATAACTGGGTTCGAGTACATATATAAGTGGGGAAGAGGATGATTCATCGAGCGATATTTAAGCTATCAACATTTTAGCTAGAGTCTGTCATGTGATCAAGCGTACTCGTTTATGCAGATATGTTAGTGGTCATAATAGTATAAAGAAACATGCGAATTGTTACTGTTCGAATAACATTGTCTGTTAAGTAAGTTAATAAAAGGGCTCAACAAAATTTAACCATAATCGAAATTGATTGTAGGAGAACTTCTATAACTCACTGAAATGTTTCTTGCATAGTCTTGTTAACATCTTGATTTTTGAGTCGACACTCTGAGACACTTTGAGTTTTACATTATGTTGCTCATTTACCTTTGGAGTCGCCTACGAATGTCTGTTAAAAGTCACTTTTAATCAAAGGATGTTTAAGTTCTCAAAAAATAAGTGATTTAATGCAATAAATAATCATCTATGATATTAATGATTACTCTATAACTTACGGAAACTAACCTGTAAATGAACTCTTATCCAATCTTCACTGTTTTTGTACAAACTGTATAGATATTTAAATTCACCTGGTATTTTTTATTTGAATCTTCCGATTGATGTTTAGGATTGCAATTGATCAGTCTCTTATTGGCATATATGCATGCTGTGCGTATTGCCTAGATATAGTCTTAATTCACAGGCATTATAAGCAAAGATGGATAGTGGCTAGCAGTGGAAACCTAGACCCAACCATAAATTGTGAGGCGTTATCCAAGTATCATACAGTAGTGGACTTGGGACCCAAGTGTTCCTACAATTTTTCATCATCTATCAAACCTCGAAATACAACACCAAATCTCAACGTCGTCTAGGTTACACAATTTGTCACCTCTGTTTTAACGAGTCATGTATTTTAACTTACGAAGTATGTATTCGACTTCTCTTAGAATACTGCAAGTAGTGTTCGCATAAGATATCAATTAAGACTGAACTCCGTTCTGTGAATATTAACACCTCATATTCTTGTGATTGATTCTACCTTTAATTATAACTCCAGATGTAATAAAGTTGAACTCTACCCTTTTTGGAAGAGTAGACTCTAGCTAAATCTGATCGTTTTCTCCAAAATACTTAATAAACTATCTTTTAAACTCAATGTTCAGAAACTCTTAGTTATAGCATCCGTAACTGTTTTTCATTAATAAAACAATCTCATCCTGAATTTCTCCATATGAGTTAGTTCACTAGTAAACTTTCGAGACTCTGGAATAATTAACCACAATCCGTCCGTGAAATAAAATCACATCTACCCTTTATTTACTACATCGATGCTTACTTCTCCTCTGAAAACGCCTTTGGTCTGCTTACAATTTTAAATATATCCCATTACATAACTGAGATTATAGAAGTTTTAAATGTTTAATCGTTTTCGCTACTGAGCCTGCTAATTAAACCTCGCTATGTACTGATACTTTACACTAACTCCGTTATCGATAATGATGACAACACAAATCAGTGATTACGTTCAGGTTTATGTAATAAGATTTGTGAAATATCTTGCATGAGAGTTGACAACGCTTATCAGACAGTCCAACACACGACAATGGATCAATCACAACCTACATACCAAATATGTTAACTCAGAGATCGTTTCTTTGAAACGAGAGTTTATTGTTAAATTGATTGTGCTTTTTACGTGACACTGAAATGTAAATAGAACAGAGAGGAGATTTGAATGAATCGTCTGTGACAACCTTAATTATTCTGAAAAATATCTAACCCAAACTTTAAAGCATAAAATAACGTGACACATGTATTATGTTAGATCTGACTTACTGACTTATCCTTTTTTTATTTTTCCATGATCTCTGTTTCCATTTAACTTTCTCTAGTTATAAATGATTATGACCAATGCTTTATGACACTAGAAATGACCTACTATATAGTTCAAAAGTATAGTAAGAACTGTAATATTCCGCAGGTTTATTTACAGTTAGTAAGATGTTTCTGAAATGTGATTTATTTAGTCAAAATTTACATACTACTCAATTCAGTGTTAGCTACTAAATCAAACATCAATTATGAATCATCTAAACAGAGAATATAACAAACAAATATATGATATTTAATTTATTAATCATGAGATCCAATCAAAATAATTTCCTATATTTTCCTTTAATTAAAATTTTAGTTCACAAAATGAGCATACTTGATACCTTTATTAACTTTCTGTTTCATACGGTAATTTTTCAATACATATAAAAGACTTCGATAGAACACTGAGAAGACGGAGTTTATCTGAAAAATGTGATGGTCGATGGCATTCGATCTGCACTAAATAAGGACTTTACACGCATGACATAGATCACCACCCACTGATCAATCAATTGTGATTACATTTCAGTCCTACAGGAGGTCAGTCGCGGCCCGGTTAGCTCAGTGGTAACATCTCTGACTGTGAAGCTGGGTGACACAGGGCCAAATCCGCCAGGGAGCACCAGTTCCTTCAAGATTACAGGTACACCTTGTTGACAAGTGCCAAGTAGCACGAAACCCGGGTCCAGGGTTTCCTGTCGACTACCTCCAACCACCATCTAATCTCGAAAAATGTGATGTAACTATGCTATACATTTCGAACAATCTGATCACACACATATACTTGTCAGGGCATTTTATATGAAAATTAATAAAGGTCAATTAAACGAAAGTTCAAGTAAAATAACAAAAAGGGGAGAGAACGAATAATAAATTGTCGCGTTATCCTAGGCCATAGAATGACTTTAGGACTACCAAGGTAAATTCAAGATTAAGACAAATTGTTTTTGTATACATAAGGGGGCTTTAAGTTTACGAATAGACAAGGCTTCAGTAAACTTAAGAATTCGTCTATGACAATTTCTATACAACGTTCTAAAAGCTGTATTAATGTCAATTTTGTACCCCGTTTCAATTATAGATTTCGCTATCGATGAACCTGGTTACCTACCTCCCACATTGATCGGATCATTTGACACACATTGATTTTGAAGCCATCTAGGCACATGTTCATTGACTCTTGATTACATTGTTCGATTACTCCTCCCTATGTATGTGTTCCACACAAACATGTAAATTGGCAAATACAATGGGATGTGACGTAATCATTAGTGCATTGTTTGGGTCTATTAGGAATCATGGGCTTTTCATGAACTTTTCAATCACAACCAACTGAGCAACATATAGGTATTCTCGATGTCTGTTTTCAATCTCTGTCTTAAAACTATGCTGTTGGATTCGCCTTTATATGGTAGATTGATATAAACTTTTTTCTTTGGAACTAAATAAACAATAGGTCTGGGCATAAACTGACTTTTGCACCCAATAATAAATTTTAGTGGATAACCATTTGCTATTAATATATCAGTCAGTAAATTTTCATTTTTTTCCACCGTGTCAGAAGTACAAATTCTTTGAGTCCTCTTAAAGAGACACTTAACCAGGCCTCGCTTCTATTACAATAGACAAAAACTATGGAAATTTAAGTATTGTCCCGTCCAGGTTGATTTCCTATACACATTTTTCAGATAAACTCCGTCTTCTCATTGTTCTATCGAAATTTATAAAATGGACTAATTACTTTAAATATAAAAGACTATTTAATTTACACAACAAGCTTGATCATGGATGTTCAATTCTGAAGAGTCTTATACTGGGGACGAAACGATCGTTCTAATGCTTTCAGCTTTCCTATAATGGTCTAGTTTTAATCAATTCATGAATTCAACTATTATCAATTTGATTATGAAATATCAACAAATTTATGAATGATTTATTTAACAATATTAATGTATACAGAATGAATTAAAACTGTCTTTTTTTCTTTTTTTTCTTTTTCTTTTTTCTTTATTTTATTGTTGTTGTTGTTGCTGCTGTTGTTGTTGTAGTTCTACTCATTGAAAACAAGTGAATATGTGCATTGAATTATATAAATTGTGTAATTGATTATTTATCCTGATTTAAATAATTGTACCGCAACATTTTGTAGATAGAAATAAATAAAATTATTGGTTTCATGTGTTACATAACTATAGAAATAAAGAATAAATAATCAAAAGTAAATATATAATAATGATACTAATTAACATGGTTTATTGAATAGTGTATGCATAGAAACAAGAAAACGTTATTACAGATTATGAATCAAAGTTAACTTGATGTAATGGAACTCTGATTGTAGCTCATTTAAGGTTATTATTGATCTTAAACCAGGGTAAAAAAAATAGGAGGGTTAAGTATGGAGTCATCAACCCCTTTCATTAGAAAACAAACTTAGTGAAAACATGTTAAACTGGGTAATCTAACTTAATAAATCATTATTGGCAATTCATTCACTGCTGAGGAGTCCCACAATAGGACGAAACAGCCGTCCGGTGCTTCCACGTTTTCGACGGTGGTGTATCTTCAACTGATTCATGATCTTAACCATTGAAATTACTATAGTATCCACAAGACCCATCTGATATTAGTTCTCTATTATTAAGAAATTATTGTATTCATTAAAGAACAGAACAATTTACTAGATAGTACTTTTGGAAAAAGTAAACATTTTCACCATTAAAATAAATAATAAAATTATTTACAATAGACAGCTATCATTTATATATAGCTGTAACTAAATGACATAAGTTTGTACGTATTATTGCCAAGGTTGAACTTGATAGCTCCACATATAGTGAGTACTGGATAGAAACTTAAGAAATATAAGTATAAGTTTTTCTGAAGTTTCGTCACTTAGTGTATATCGCTTCTTCAGAGAAGAGATAAAGTTTTTATACACATTGGAATATTCAATGATATTAAACATTTACACTGAATTGTTTTGTTTTCTGTATGATTTTTCACGGATTTGTCAAAAATAAATTTACTACGATTTTAATAAAACAGATATCATGAACAAATCTAATTTTAGTTAAATTTAGACAACAATACTATTGGATGCCGGCTAAGTGGTATAGAGGTTAAGCGTTTGCACGCGACACTGATAAATCCTGGGTTCGAATCTCTCTAGGTGGGATTGTGGATACGCACTGTTAAGGAGTCCTATACTAGGATGAGACGACTGTTTAGCGCTTTCAGGATTTCCATGGTGTTCTAGTTTCAATTGACTCATGACCCAATTTTGTTAAGAAAAATAATTTTAAATAAAATCTTACCTCTAGATTATTAGTTCAGATAATGATGAATTATTCAATAATAGTGTATTTATAAGCCATATTTCCGATCACAATAAACTGAAAGATTATACCAATTCTCATGTTTGTCATTTACTTAATTACATATCAACTTTTCGAAAATAAACCAATCAATGTTATATCCTGGATGAAACAAATCATTTCGAGATAGTGGTGAAAATTTGTAGCTCAGGTGGATGATTTTGATGGGATTTTGTTCTCTGAATTGAATGATTTGGTTGTGAAGCTTTCATTGTTCTCCTGAATGCTGTCATCAGCACAAACCTAAAGTTCAGAAGAACGATGAAAGCTCCACAACCAAACCATCTAATTCAGAGAACAGAAGTTCAATAAACAATTTCATTTTCTATAACATAGTACAACTTAAATTATTGACGACAATAACTGATTATCTCAAATAGTGTAATCAAACAATATTGATTAAAAGAAACAAACATAGAAAACACTTTGAAAACAAAGAAAAAAACAACAAAAATAGTTACCTTCCAAAATTTTTACCAACAACACAATGCCATGTTGGACCATAATTTTTATCAAAATGTTTTTTAATATAAGCTGCAATATCTTTTTCTATATTATATTCAATCATTGCTTGAGCAGCTATATCAACGGCACATTGTTGCATATCATCTGACATATCAGCATTTTTAACAACAGCTTTTTTACATTCCATATTATATTCGATTTGATTTTATATAATTGACAATATCAAGCTAAAAAGAACTATAGGAAGTGTAAAATAAGACTCTTATTAGTTACATAAACATGTATATCTATATCTGTATATATATATGCATGTGTTTAGACAGTAGATTGTTCTATACTGACCTGAAACAGTACAAAGTTTAACATTTAGTAACATAACTTCAACTCAACGAATAATGTCTCTACATTTATGTAACTACTATTTACCTTGATTTAATTAAAAAAAATGAATAAAACTTTCAAAAGATTGGCTAATGCAAATGGCACATAAAACTACTTGAGTTTGTATAGACTAGAAAGATCAAATTTACATATGCATATGTATATACATATATGTATACATATCTAAGTTAATTTATACGAAATCAACGACTAAATACACTCATATCTATAATCCTGTGTATCATGGTAAATGTTTACAGTCAGAATATTAAATAACTTGGTGTATATATTTATCATTAATTTGTGTAGTCTTTTGTTTTGTTTTGTTTTCTGTCTTCAAATCTAAGTCACTTTAATCGTTTCTAGTGAGAAAATCAGAAATCTAAACACTTATTTTTTACATATGATATATAAATTATAAAATAGACGATTAGTTGGTAGAATTATAAGAAAATGACTCAGTGAAGGAGTGGATCAACAAAGCTAGAACAGCATATCCACAACTGTAGATCATCTGAAACTATCGACCAAAACCAAAGTCAAGACAGTTCTAATGTATGAGGCGGAAACTTGAAAAACTATGAAAGCCATCATCCAGAAGATACAAGTGTTTATTAACAGTTGCCCATGCAAAATACTTCAGATCCTTTGGCCTGACACTATTAGCAACAACCTACTGTTGGATAGAATAAACCAGATTCCAGAGGAGGAAAAAATCAGGAAGAAGCACTGGAAGTGTATAGGACACACATTGAGGAAAGCACACAACTGTGTGCCACAAGGCAAGCCCTCATATGGAGTCCTCAAGGTCAAACGAGAAGGTGAACACCAATGAACACATTTGGCCGATAAATGGAGACAGACTTGAGAAGGATGAACAACAATTGGATAGAACTAGGAACGAAGGCAGAGTGAGACAGTGTGTGTTGGAGAATGTTGGTCGGTAGCCTATGCTTCATTGGGAGTAACAGGCGTTAGTAAACAAGTAAGATTCAGTGGAACATGACAAGTGCATTGTTTCACTAAATTACTGTTAAATTATACAAGTCAAATTCACTTGGTGTTGCTTTACTTGAATCTTCCGATTGATGATTAGGACTGCAATTGATCAGTCCTCTTATTGACATACGTGCATGCTGTGCAAATGGCTTCAATATTATCTTAATTCACAAGCATAATAAGCAAAGATAGTGACTAACAGTGGAAACTAGGACGCGTCTTTCGTCCTATTTAGGACTCGTCAGCTGAATATATCTGCGTCTCAGAGTTAATGTTCACTCGGGGACTCGAACCTATTACTGCTCGTTTCAAACGCCATCGCATTATACACCTAGCTACTAAGTCATGAAAGCCAATTATTTGTGCAAATTAAAAAAAAATTTAGGCAAGAATAATAAACATTGATTACAGAGCTTACATGTAGTTGACAAATAAAAAAGCCTGTAAAAATATTCCAATTAACATCTGGTATAGAAAGAGTTGATATATTTACACTATAACTTTAGTATATGTACTGTGAATGAGAACACAAGTGGGGACAACCAATATACATTTTATTACAAAATACAGAGTTCTTTGGTAAAATATAAAAACCATACTTTCAATACATCTTTTTTAAACCCTTCATCAACTGTCTCGAAGTTCCTCTATGTCCCCATTCTCTTTGATTCAATCTTTTCAACCTTCTGATGCCAGATATTCTACTTCTGATTGATGTTATATACTACTTATATTGACATGAGCAGTATACACCATATACGTATATACGTTTTCTAATAAAACGTTTAGAAACGTATAGAAATGATTTAAAGGTTGTATTTCTTTTTATGAAACTTTTTATTTTCTTTAAAAAAAATCAGTTTTGCTTATTTTTATATTGGCTTTTGATCCATTAAAATATTTAATTTAATCGCAAACCATTGATCACACTAAAATCTGAACTTCAATAGTGGTGTGTGCTACTTATATTGATATAAGTAGTATATGATGTTAGTCGTGAATAGAATGTCTGGCAGCAGAGGCACAAGAGGATCGAACAGTAAAGATCCGAAACAGGATGCAATTTGTATGAAAATGCAAGAACAATGAAGTCTGAGTCATTATGAAACAATTGATGGGGATTTTGCAAATTACGTATTTACTTTATCAATGTTAGATTTTACTAACAAGTCATGTAATTTTGTGCCAAATACATTCGATTGTCCCCATTCGTGTTCTGTTCACAACACAATGGCTCAATAGAAAAGTAATAATAAATATTGATCTACTGACTATAACAACAAAGATGTTTTAATTATTATAGAATTTTCATAGATTATTAACCTATAGACTATTACCTGTAATTAGTAGTTTGATGGTGTTTTGTTCTCTGAGCTGGATGGTTTGGTCGTGGAGCTTTCATCTTTCTTCTGAACGACATCATTAGCACAAACTTCAACTAGAAGTGTATAAATAACAAATTGTCACTGAACAAACTTGAGTTTATTGATTCGCTCATTGATATCTATATATAGTGTGACTTAATGCGGAATGGTTTTTTTTTTGAAAATTTCCTTTCTAGTTTCATTATCTATTCCAAGTTTATTATAGAAGGATAAATTGCAAGACTATAGAAAAAAGCTATGCTTGCACAGAAAAAGTAGCTGAACAATAGATTAATTAACAATAATAAAATAATAATTACGCCTGTTACTCCCAATGGAGCATAGGCCGCTGACCAGCATTCTCCAACCCACTCTGTCATGGGCCTTCTTTTCTAGTTCCATCCAATTCTTGTTCATTTTTCTCATGTCTATCTCCATTTCTCGAAGTAATGTGTTCTTTGGTCTTCCTCTTTTCCTTTAACCTTCAGGATTCCATGTGAGGGCTTGTCCTGTGACGCAGTTGGGTGCTTTCCTCAATGTGTGTCCTATCCACTTCCAGCGCTTCTTCCTGATTTCTTCCTCCACTCGAATCTGGTTTGTTCTCTCCCACAGTACGTTGTTGCTAATAGTGTCTGGCCAATGGATCTGAAGTATTTTGCGTAGACAATTGTTAATAAATACCTGTATTTTCTGGATGATGGATTTCGTAGTTCTCCAGGTTTCTGCCCCATACAGTAGAACTGTCTTGACATTTGTATTGAAAATCCTGACCTTGATGTTGGTTGACAGTTGCTTTGAGTTCCAGATGTTCCTCAGTTGTAAATATGCTGCTCTTGCTTTGCCGATCCGCGCCTTCACATCTGCATCGGATCCACCCTATTCATCAATGATGCTGCCAAAATACGTAAAGGTTTTTACATCTTCCAAATCTTCTCCGTCAATTGTGATTGGATTGGTGCATGCAGTGTTGTATCGGAGAATCCTGCTTTTCCCTTTGTGTATATTGAGACCTACTGCTGCTGAGGCTGCTGCCACACTGTTCTTCTCCTGCATTTGTTGTTGCGTTTGCGATAGAAGAGCCAGATCATCTGCGAAGTCTAGATCGTCCAACTGCATCCTAGATGTCCATTGTATCCCGCGCTTCCCTTCAGACGTTGACGTCTTCATGATCCAGTCGATCACCAGGAGAAAGAGAAAGGGTGAGAGTAAGCAACCTTGCCTAACACCGGTCTTCACTTTGAACGACTTTGTCAACTGTCCTCCATGCACGATTTTGCAGTGTAATCCATCATACGAACTCTGTATGATATTGCCTATCTTCTCAGACACACCGTAGTGTCGAAGAAGCCTCCATAGTGTTGTTTTGTCCACTCTATCAAACGCTTTTTCGTAGTCATTGAAGTTGATGTAGAGTGATGAATTCCATTCAATTGATTGTTCCACAATGATCCGTAGAGTTGCGATTTGGTTTGTACACGATCTATCCTTACGGAATCCTGCCTGTTGGTCACGAAGTTGGGCGTCTACGCAGTCCTTCATCCTGTTTAACAATACCCTGTTGAAGACTTTTCCCGGTATTGAGAGAAGAGTGATGCCCCTGTAGTTATCACACTTGCTGAGATCGCCTTTCTTCGGTATTTTGATCAGGTGTCCTTCTTTCCAGTCTGTTGGTTTTTGTTCCTCATCCCAAATCTTATTGAAGATTAATTACTATGTCAAAATGAAATAACAATACTTACTTCAGTGCTTAATATGTACGTGAAATGTTGTATTATAAATGATCATAAGCTAGAATGATAGTAAGAGATTGAAGATTCCTGAAGAATGAATATATCATGGTTTGATAATTGTTAGCAGTAAATAATTTCATTCTTTCAATAGGATTGTATCCAGTATAAGTGATATTCAATCGGATTGAGATTGTTTTAAAAATTGATTGATTTACAATTACAAATTCAGTTAACCTATAATATACAGGGATATTCATCAAGTGTCACTGGTGTTATCGTCTTAACCTTGACATCACTGGTTCCATAAGATCAAGATTCCAATTTGAACTTATGGAAATTTATTTCATTGGTAAACATAAAACGTTTTTTTCAAGTAGACATCAAGATCTTTTTCATTTTTCGTGATTGATATTACGGAATTCAAATTTATGGATTATTTTTTTGAAGCAACACTGTTTATGCAAAGACTACTGATACTCATTATTTGGTCAAATAAACTTAGATGACATGAAGAACCAGATCTACATTTAATCAAAATTATTTATTATTCATCAAATAAATTTCCTTAAGCTTTAACTAATAGTAACATCAGAAAATTGATAGATACTATATCATAGACTACCAATTATTTTATTTAAACACATAAATATTGGTACAAGGAGTTAGCAAATAGATATGCCCCACATAAATCATTCGATTTATGTGAGGGCTTGGATACTGCATGGGTACCCAAACCGAATCAGTTGGTTTTCTTAGGAGGCTACACTTGGAGCCTTCGACCTAAACGTCTAATCCACAAGGCAGTGGAGCAACGTCAGGAGATGCACTCCCATGGTAGCCAGTGACCAACGATTGGTTTATACGCCATTTGTTCCCTCAGGATACTGGAGCCCATCTGCATCATTGGTTTGGAATTAGGGTTTTCCAACTCCCCTAGTTGGACTCTCCGTATCCACCAACCCGTAATCAACACCTCATTGAGAGAAGGCAGTGAGTAGGACTTCTCTAGCAGTAATTGAATGAATATATATAGCTCTATAATGCTACATATAGAAAATGGTTGTATATTGTGTCTTCTTTGATTCGTCATTAATTTAATAATTACTAAGATATACATTTTTAAAAAAAAATACTATTAGAGAAAATTGAAAACTTTCTATGAATACACAGAAACTAAGAAATAGTAATATCAAGAGACATTTCACAAGATGTTTTGCACATACACACACACATACATACATACATACATACATACATAGCAACATACAATATACACTATTCCAAGTAATCATAATAGTAAATATGTGATCAATTAACTTGTATCAACTTATGTACACATAGAGCATTAAATTAGATTGAATTACTTGGAATTGTGATAAATGCTAAATAATAAATAATACTAAGTAATAGACATTTAATATTTCATCAGTAATTTTTTACCTATCATAATTATTATCCTTTGAATATCATTCATAATGGAAGCACAAAAAGTAATTGTAAAAAGTACTGGAATGCCAAATGATATGCAAGAACATGCTATTAAATCATGTATAAAAGCAATGAGAATACTACGACATGATAAAGATGTTGCTAGTTTATTGAAAAAAGAATTTAATGATAAATATGGACGTACATGGCATTGTATTGTTGGAAGTAATTATGGAAGGTAATATTTGATTTGATTTTGATTTATATGTTATGACATTGGTTATAATGACAGTTATCTAATTTCTTTGATTGTTCAGTTTCAAGATTGAGTTTGATCAGTATTTATTGACAATATAAACTCTTTAAGAGAATGACTCTATTAAGCTGCTTGTACTTATAAGTTAACAATAGAATCCCTCTATCTAGGAACCATTAACTTGATGTACCGATGTTCATAGTCATACTTGAAATTGTAGTCGATTAGTTAAAACATCAATGTATAATTTATCAATTTATTGATTATAGATAGTTAAATAGGATGAAAAACGCTCTCTGGATACTATGGTTAACTACTATTCAAAAGTATATTTATTTCTTTGATTCCTAGATCCTACAATCTGAGTTAAAATATCAACCTTTTTTAATGTCAAGTAAAAATATACTTTATTTTTTCTATACTACTCTATTGATTGGTATTAATGTAAACACATTCACAGTGACATTTATTTCCTTTTACTGTAAATTCTTTGTTGTACATCAAATTTACAAGATACCTCATAACGAAAATAATTATTCTGTTAACAGTTAACAGCATTAACGAATCATATCATTTCACTGGTTGAAATCATGAGTCAATTGAAGCTAGACTACCATGGACATTAACACCGTTGGATGCTGGCTCAGTGGTCTAGTGGTTAAGCGCCTGGAGCGAGACTGACAGGTCCTGGGTTCGAATCTCGCGGGGGTGGATGCGCGCTGCTGAGGAGTCCCATACTAGGATGAAACGGCCGTCCAGTGCTTCCAGGTTTTCTATGGTGGTCTAGCTTAAATTGACTTATTATTTCAACCAGTGAAATTTCTAAAAATCTCCACAAAACCCATTCTGATAAAAATATCATTGTTTAAAGAGTTTAAATACCTTAACTTACTTTCATATATATGAGTTATATAGTTGACTAGGGGAAAACTACGATTGTACTGGTTATCAATATTTGTTTGTGATGTTTTTTATCACTCACTTCATCAGAGATGGTAGAGAAGATATGTAGATCAGGCGGATGATTTTGATGGAGGTTTGTTCTCTGAGTTGGATGATTTGGTCGTGGAGCTTTTATCCTTTTTTCTGAACGACATCATCAACACAAACTTCTACATTTTCAAAGTTTATACAATTTATTTTGAATGAATTAAACATTCATCATCATTAACGTTACAAAGTTTCGTCACTCTAGTTACGAATATACACGAAATAATTATACTCAGCAGTCAAAAATAAATCATTTTAGGTGTGGTATTGAAAACAACTTATTCAGATCATTTTTTTATAAGTGGAATTTATGAGTCAATTAAAGATAAACCACCATGGAAAACCTGGAAGCACTAAACGGCCGTTTTGTCCTGGTATGGGACTCCTCAGCAGGTTCGGACCCAGGATATATCGGTCTCGTGCACGAACGCTTAACCTCCATACCACTGAGCCGGCATCCAATGCTGCTAATGTTTAATTTCAACCAATCCATTAAGTTGCGCCACCGTCCATCATTGTTTTCAGTGAATTACTATTTCACAACGGACCCGGTTGAACTCCACTAGTCACGGCTTCTCACTAGAACTCCAGGAAATACCTCTTGGAGACCGTCACTAGTAAGCATATGATGATTATAATCAGAGAGGGGTTTTGTGGAGTCAATCGAACCCCTCTGTGATTATTCATGTTATGACTTTAAGTTTGGGGTCGTTTTTTACCCTGTGTTATCGATCGATTACAGTGACACGTAAACACGTACGGACGACCTAGAGTCTCGATTGGTCCTGCTTCCCTGTCCACCTCAGCCAGTTGAGTCCAGAACACAAGCCACAGCTTCTGAGATATGAATCATTATATTTCAAACATACTTTGTTTATATACCAATCAAGCATACCACATCGTACCATAAAATAGAAAACAACATTTTGTACAATACTCAACAAGTGAACAGATATCGACCAATAGAAAATGTCCATTTAAAGTCCAAGGACACCATTGGACTTAATATGATAATTATTGGTCTATTCCTCCGCATCCACAACAATTCAGATCTGTTAAATCTAGATATTATCTAGTTTCATAAAAACACTTTTTGTTTTATGATTATTTTCTTGTTTTTTTTTCTCTGTTTGTTAGCAATGTCAGTCATATCGATGAAGGATTGATTTATTTCTTTGTCGATAGAAAATCGGTCCTTTTATTTAGAACAGAATGTGCTTAATGACTTGTTTACTAAAATTTTATATCAATATTATTTAAACAATAAATAGTTGCTGATAAATTGTAAACAGTAAACATTTATTGATTGAATTAGATTGTGAATTTTCAATTAATTATATCATTCCTTTATTATTAGTTTCGTTGTTGTTGTTGTTGTTGTTAGTGTCTTATTGTAAATTTGATTAACTTCAGTGTTGTACTAGTTCCATGAAGAAATGTGAACAGTGAATAACCAAGATGACATAATAGACAGATTATAATACTAGATTGCGTGATATGAATAGTAACAATAGACTTAATAAGTTAGTAATGAATTCTAACATAAATGTAGTAAGATGATTGAAATGTTTTTGTTACAATAATTAAAGTTCATTGAAGGTCAAAGTGGTGTAAAAAATAAAGTGCATTTATGAATAAAATAATGAAAATATGAGACATAAGTAAAGGGGGGAATGCAGTAGTAATAATAAAGACCAAGGTAACGATAACGATAGGACGTACTTCTTTTGAACGCATAAGTGTGACTTGAGCTCATGGATGGTTAGAGCTTCGGCTATTTTTTAGAAGTTGAATACGAAGAAATCTAGGTAGATTGGAAGAAATCGTATATACAACCTTAAAATCAAACTATGGATCCGTAGAATAATTACAGTCGATTAGATGTTCAAATATAGAACTAACTACTTTCCTCTCACCCTTGTAGAATTAAACCGTGACTTGTTCCCTTATCCAAGTTGGAACCCAACGCTGGCTACGGCCAATGTACTTTGTAGGTGAACTGGGAGATGCACATGGAGGCGGCCAGACAGTTGTACGATTGTACAATCTGATAATAAATTTGTTGAAAAGGGATCCCTTTGCAGAACTTCGTGTTTCTAATGTTTAAATGGGAATTGTCTGGGAAACAGTTTATAGTTCAGGTATTTCGTATCAAGCACAATATCAGTGATATATAGTGAAAGAAGTCTGATTTATTATATCAGTTATCAAAATCCAATTTTAAGCACCCAATTACACAATTACAAAATAATATTGTATATAAATGAAAATGAGAGAAACTTTGTCATAAATGTCATTTGTGTATTTGAACACTTGATATGGTTTGTTGGTATCTTCTTATCGTTGTTCAGGATGCAGTTATATCTAGCTGACGAGTCTCAAACAAGATGAAACGCGCTACCTAGATTGTAATATAAGCCACCATCTATCTTCACTTATAAAGTAATAAATTCTGTTTGAGAAAATAGAGTTAGACGATGAAGTTCAAGCTTAGTCTGTAGAAGCTTATCATAAATATTTGTAACCTAGAGATGTATTCATTGAAATTAATCGTTAATCTTATAAGACAATATCAATGGTTAAGATCATGAGTCAGTTGAAGCTAGACCACCATGGAAAACCTGGAAGCACTGGACGGCCGTTTCGTCCTATTGTGGGACTCCTCAGCAGTGCGCATCCATGACCTCGCCCGTTGTGAGATTCAAACCCAAGACCTACTGGCTTAACGCGCGAGCACTTAACCACTAGACCACTGAGCTGGCATCTCGCAGAGGTCGAGGTCGTGGATGCGCACTGCCGAGGAGTCCCAAACTAGGACGAAACGGTCATCCAGTGCTTCTAGGTTTTCCGTGGTGGTCTAGCTTCAACTGACTCAGATGTTAACCATTGAAATTACTATAATATCCACAAAACCCTTCTGATATTATAAGACAATAATTAACTTCCCATACTGTGAATTAGAACAATATATATAAGCAAAAAATTGATTTGACGATGGTCTTTCTTAACCATAAAGAGAGATGTTAACTAAATCGTTGCCTCAGTTATATGGTTGTGCGCCCAACAATAATTAGTTTGACATTAAAGAGGAAGGATGTATTTCTAAAATCTCAGCGAAAGAATTTAAAGTAAATCCAACGTTTCGCCTGGCAATCTAGTCCAAGCTTTTTACTCTTTAATGTCTGACATCAACTTGGAGCCCAAATACTGTGAAACTATTCGATCAAATTTAAACAAAAGATCTTATTTATTAATTAGTTTGCTTAATAAACAATGGACTATCAAGTACTTGTGTCTATAACCCTTAAGGTGATAAAATTACTTCAGTAAATGATAGAATATAATCAGTAATTCTGAATTAATACATAATCTGAGTTATGAGATCAAAACGAATTTTCAAGATCATCGTACTAAACTGATAAGGTTAATCGTCATTTAGCTTGTAGTTTTCATTTTTTGCATAGAAATAATCTTGAAATTAACAACATGTTAATTATTTCAGAAAGATATTTGCCTAACATCTGAGTCCATTTTTAAATGCCCTAAAATGAATTAATTGTTATTGTTATCAAATACAAACTATCATAAGTGGGTAATATAACTAAGGATATAGTCTTCTAAGAGAAAAGTACTTTGAATATGTAATGAATAATGAGATTAGATGGTGGTTGGAGGTAGTCGACAGGGTTTCCCGCAGTGTCAAGTCACCTAGACTAACAGCCACATTGCAACATGGTCGATAGCATTCGATCTGCACTAATAAGGACTAGATACGCATGACATTGATCGTTACCCAATGATCAATCAATTGTGATAATGAATAATGTGCATCAATATATCATACATATAGTATTAATACTTCTACTCATCGTCATGATCAGTCTGAGATTGTATTAAACTAATCGGTATTGCTACGGTACATACAAAACTAATTAGACATACTAACATTGAATGTACGGCTTATGGATTTAAAAATTTTCCAAAAATCGAATTCTTTGAAATTTGTGATATTCATATTAAGTTGCACTATGATGAACAATTGTGAAACTCACATTCAAAGATAACGTGCAACTAGTATTAAAACGACTCTGAAACTTACGAGTATCTTCTAGTTAACAATAGAGAGTATGTAATTCAAGATATATTAGAACTTAACATTATAACCTAGTGTCATAGTGTCTAGGGAAAAGGATGAATTACTCGTAGTTCTCTTAATTAATATACTCCATAAACTTATTTGCAATAGATTTTCATGGTGTAGAATATTAATAAACTATGCTACTTATCGATAATAATACTTTTCAAGTTCACATAACTGTGAAGATGATCCATAGGTAAACTCGAGGAAGCTCTAAGAAGCTCAGGAAGATCCGAAGATATTCCATCCAATCAGCTTTTGGAAGAATATTGCAGATTCATTACGTGTAGCTTCTCTATTGGTCAAATGCAGATAATCCCATGTGTGCGGATTGGATAACTACAATGATGATTTCGTTTTTACTAAAAACTATACCTAACAGTTTTGTACCATAATTGACACTGTTTAGAATAGCGTTTCCCATTTGCAACTTTGGGGGGTTCTAGCATGAGAGTGCTCAAGTTATATGCGGCATAGAAAGAATCTAAGTTCTAGATATAACACTAACAAGTATATGTGTTTGCCTGATATCCACCTTATTAAGAATTTCATAAATTTCAAGTTTAAAATATACACATATTTTCATGTCAGATATGATCAATTTTGTTACGAATATCACTTTAACTGTGAAAGACTCTAGTAACAGCAATGAGTAAGAATAGAATACCTCGTCTGTTTTTTCATTAACTCATTAATATTTGAGAAACAACCAATATGAAAGTCAGAATCTTCAATACTAACGTCAAGACAGTTCTACTGTATGGAGCTGTAACTTGGATGACTACTAAAACGAACATCAAGAAGGAACAAGTAATTATAAATAGTTGTCTATGCAGATACCACTAGCAACAGCCTTTTGTTGGAGAGGATAAATCAGCTTCCAGCTAAGGAGGAAATTAGGAAAAGACTATGGAAGTGGATAGCACATACAGTAAACTGCATCACGAAGCAATCCCTAACTTGTCATCCTGAAGGGAAACGGAAAAGAAGAAGGCCAAAAAACGCATTACCTCGGGAAATCGAAGCAGATATCAAAAGGATGAATAACAACTGGAAAGAGCTGGTAAGGATTGCTCAGGACAGGGTTGAATGCAGAGTGGTGGTGGGCAGCCTATGCTTCTCCACGAGGAGTAACAGGCGTAAGTAAGTAAATAATTGAAAGTTTCTCAATCATATATTCCATGTCTTATAATTTATTCATATAACTGTGATCATTCGATAGGATTACAAATATGCATAATCTGTTTAGTCAATAAAACAAATCAGAGAAATTCATTAACAGAACGTTTTTTGTTAATAAACTAGAAATATGTTGCCATAGTTACAAGTAATGTCACGTGATCTAGAGTGATTTCATGGATATAACAAAGTACTGTTTTTAATTTATATACAGTACATATAAAAACTGATAATCACTAATGATTATACACTTCATATGATCTTTAAAAAAACACAATATAAAGTCAAAATCCATGTTATACATGAATTACCATTTGTAAAACAAATCAAATTTTCTACTTAAATTTACAATATACCATTTATGAGAATGTCATACTACTTAAAAAAGAAACAACAGAACGAACGTAGTTTTAGACTTGAAAACGACTGTTGATCACAATTGAAATTTCTGTATCGTTAAAAGGAAACAGAATCCCGTGTAGGTTTTTATTTATGATGAAGAAGAGAAATAGATAAGGGGAGAGCAAGCAGCCTTGTTTGACTCCGATTTTTAATTGAAATGTTTCTGTCAGCTGTTCTTCATACACCATTTCACAGTGTAGTTCATCATATGAATTCTCTATGATGTTGACGATTTTCTCAGTCACTCACTGTATAGTGTAGAAGAAGGTTCCGTAAGATTCTCCCATACACACTGTCAAACGCCTTCTCATAATCAAGGACGTTGATGTATAGTGACGAGATCCATACAATTGTTTGTTCAACGATGATCTGTAGTGTCGCGATTTGATCTGTGCAAAACCGATTCTTACGAAATCCGTTCTATGTTGGGTGTCTACTGAAACCTTCATTCGGTTCAGCAACAATCTGTTGAAAACCCGTTCTGGAACCGATAGTAGTGTGATGCCTATGTAGTTCTCGCATTTTGTCGACGGCACTTGTTCTTTCTCTCAAATCTTCCTGAATAGAACGTGAAGCATATGTACAGTTCTTACATGTATGATTCCGGTGCTTCGGCTGGTATATTGTCAGGTTCAGCTGCCTTCTCACTGTTGATTTGTCTGATTGCCATCTTGATGTAGTAGAAGCTATTAGGAAGTCCGTGGGTGCTGCTGTAGTGAACGAGAACACAAGTGGGAACAATCGAATATATTTGAACACAGAATTATAGAATCACTTAGTAAAATCTGAGAAACATACAGTAAATTCTTCATTTGCAAAATGTCAATAAATTGTCTCAGACATGACTGATCCTTCTTTTCTATACCAGTCACTCTCTGTTCTCGTTCTCTTCTCTTTGATCTTCTTAATATTCTGCCACCAGGTATTTCACTTTCAATTAATGATACCTACTACTTATATCTGTCAATATCAGTAGCACACACCACAATAGTAAGAATTTTCAGAATGTATACATAAATGTATAGATATTTTATGATATAACAAATCGAGAATGATTTCATTCAATGAAATTTCATGAATTGTTTGTGATGTGGTGCGTGCTACTTATATTGGTATAAGTAATATATTATGCGAGTCAAGAATGTAATATCTGGCAGCAGAAGATGAGGAAAGATCAAGAATGCAAGAGCGGGAATAGAATGCAATTTTATTGAAAATGTAAGAACAATGAAGTCTGAGGCATTTGAGACAATTGGTGGACATTTTGCAAATTAACGATTTAATATATAGTTCTCAGATTTTATTGAGATGCTCTGTGCTCTGTCTAGTGGAGCCCGGGATGCGCGTTTCGTCCTGTTTGGGGCTTGTCAGCTGGATGTACCTGCATCTCATGGTTGATGTTCACTCTGGGACTCTAACCCAGTACCGTTCACTTCAAACGCCATCGCGTTATCCACTCAGTTACTAAGTCCTGATAGCCACTTGCTTGTGCAATAGGGGGAAGTTTAATTCACTTGGTATTGTTTTACCTGAATTTTCCCATTGATGTTTAGGATTCAGGCAACATGGAGGCAATACGCACAGTATGCACATATGCCAATAAGAGACTGACAGATTTCAGTCCTAGACATCAATGGGAAGTTTCAAATTAAACAATCACAAAATATAGTTATTTGCATTCTGTATATTTTTCGCGTATGTACTTTCTGATTTACATTCATAACTGGAAATTTCTTGGTTTTGTCAAAGACAATGTCTTCCGTATTGGGACGAAATAACGTCACTTTTTGTCGTAGTAAACTCTATTAGATCTTTGATTAAGGCTAGAGAGAATAGTTACTACACAAAAAATGGAAATTTTCTGGGTTTGTATCATTGATAATAATAATACATAGGTGCTATTCATCAGTGACTGATCTCTTTCGGGGTACCATATTGAACTGGTGTTAATTGGTCACTTCCATCGCCTTAACTTAAGATACAAAATTAGTGTGTACTAAAGAGTGTGCCAGGCATAAAACTCAATAACTTATCCATCAGAACTACTAACCACTTTATCAAATAACAGATATATGGTTTGTCATGAGTCAGGTAAAACCAGTTAGAGATTACTAATAGATATATACCAGTGGTGAGTAATACAAAAATCAGTGAATTATGTATGTATTCAATATTTACACTGTCAAAAAATATATATAAATTGTATAATTTCATATCTATTCCTAATTCTTGATTTAGAATTCCTACAATAATGTTACACTACACAGATGATCAAATATTGGTAGATCTAAAGTAATTTCAATGGTTGAGATCATGAGTCAGTTGAAGCTAGACCACCATGGAAAACCTGGTAGCACTGGACGGCCGTTTCGTCCTATTATGTGACTCCTCAGCTAAAGTATTCAAAACTAAAACTTCTTTAATAATGATTGAGTATTAGATGTGTTAATGATAATTAATGGGGTTGATTGTATGAAGTGCAATATATTTGAGTCTTCAGTAAAATCTATCAAATAACTGAAACTTTTCAAATATATATTACTCCTGGAGTTCTAGTGGGTTAGACATTAACATTGTTGGATGCCGGTTCAGTGGTCTAGAGGTTAAGCTTTCGCAAGTAAGGCCAATAGGTCCTGGTTTGAAATCTCGCGAGGCGGGATCGTGGATGCACACTGCTGAGGTGTCGCATACTAAGACGAAATAGTCGTCCAATATTTCCAAGTTTACTAATGTGATCTAGCTTCAATTGATTCATGATCTCAACTATTAAATATTACTCTTTCAAATTAAGTTTAAAAAAGCTATAAGATTCAATATTCTATCATAGATTATATATTATAGTTGACATTAAACTATCATCAATACAGCTTACTTAATAAATTCATGATATTTATTTAATTGTAACTAACTGATATTTACTATCATATTAGAACTATTACATTTAAATAGTATGAACTAGGCACAAATCAACCATTATTCATTACTCTATTTACAAATCACTTATAGTTTCATATTACATTCAGACTTCAAATGAGACAGTCTAGTTACTGAATAGATATTTGTTTTCCAAATGAATTTATTATAACATAAATTGATTCTATGCTACTAAAATATTGATCAATGGTTTGTTCTCATAACGAGTTGATAATTGTATGCATGTATGAAGTATACTTTATAAGGATACAATGAAATAAACCTTGTTCCTTTTGTTTGTTTGTTTCATTGAAGCCAAAATGCTACATTATTGTAATTAGTATTTTGTTTTTCATTATATATTTCAATAAGATTTCGACTGTAATATTATGAAATTAATAATTAAAATGTCATAACAAAGTGATTAGTGGTAACCGGTGATTAAATCGATGGAAGTGTGAAATTGATTTTTTGTTCTAATCATCTGTAGAATACAATAGACAGCTTTCATGGAACTAGATAATTTGGATTTCGTAGATGACGTAACTCATCTATCTTATACATACCAACTAATCCAAGTGAAAATAGACAGTATAGCAGCAGCGTCTGATGAAGTAGACTTCAACATATACAAGGGAAAAAGCAAGATTCTCAAATATAATACAGAGAATACCATCTTAATTACTCTTGATGGGAAAGTTATGGAAGAGGTGAAAGATTTTCCGCACCTGTGCAGAATCATTGATAAATAAGGTGGATCCAATGCACATAAGAAGGTATGTATTGGCGAGCAAGGACAGGACTCTCATAACTGAAGAACATGTGGAACTCAAAATAACTATCAGATAACATTATAGTCAGAAAATTCAGTACAAGAATCGAGACTATTTTATTTTATGGAGCTGAATCTTACAGAACTACTGCAACCATCAACAAAAATGTACAAGTATCTGTAAACAATTGTCTACGAAACATATTCAATGTCCGTAAGTCGGATACTATCAGCAATAGCTTGCTGTGGAAGAGAACAAACCAGTTTTCAACTGATGTGGGAATTACGAAAATACACTTGAGTTGGATAGTACATACATTGTGGGTTGTCATCAAACTGCATCACAAGGTAAGCCCTAATTTGGGATACTGAAGTGAAAAGGAAATCAGGAAAAGCAAGAAAGACATTACATCGGGAATCGGAAGGAAACATCCAAAGCATGTGTAGTGAATGGAAACAAAAGTGGAGAACAGTGTTATTTGGAGGATGCTGGTGGACAGTCTATGTTCCTTCGCGAGGGGTAACAGGCGTAAAAAAGTAAGCAAGGAAGTAGCCATCTGTGGCACATAATCGGACCCTGAAAAGAAGCAACTATATAACTTGGTCAACTAGTTATAGATACTTGATTGTATGGTATGTTAAATGTATTTGTGCAATAAGACACTGAAGAATCGATGTTAAACAATACTCAGTTAAATTGAAATGATTCCAGAGTTAATTTAAAGGTAAATAAATCATATAAAAAGTGGTTTATTCATATACAAATAAGATTTACTTTGGAGGTAAAATGAATCCGTATCACCGGTCTTTGTGTTTTCACTACGAATCGCCGAATATCGAGGTTTCAGTACCAGGTACAGACTTAAACCTGACTGACATAATAAAGCGCTTAAATTGAGATTAAAATTCCACTAACTTGTAAAGAAAATATTTTAAAATATTATAAGATAATAGAGAAAAGCTGTTGCTTAGGAGAAGAATTTTTTTAGAATTCAGACGAGCATCACTCAATTTCATAACCCTAAACTTTACCACCAAAGTATTCGTGTGGTAGTCGTATAGTTAATGAATACTAACCAATCCATTTTGTCTTCAAGACTGCTGGCATGCCTTACCGACGAATGACAACTGATACGAAATCTAGGTCCAAGATATCTTACTGACAATTTCGAACCATCTAACATAAAAACACAGTGTACATGATGTTGATTTGCCTAGACGAGAGGCTAGGTTGTAACACTAAGGACTGGACAAACATAACACTGGTCACTACTCAGTGGTCAGTCATTTAAATATGTATATATATGTCAAATACTAACTGCCTGTTGGTTAAGAAGTTTAAATCGGGGACTTAAATTGGTGTTAGGATGATGTTACAGTAGCTATGGCTTTAATCTTAGCAAAATTATTGAGAACGGTTAATGTATATCAATTTGTTGTATTACCTAAAATAACATACTGTATTTATAAACTGAAAAAAACAGTACATCAAATACACAATTTGCACATCTTCCTTGAGTTTTCCCCTACAAAATCGATTGTCCTTTCGTTCCGGATGTTATTATGATACCATTTTGTTCTCCTTTTTTTCGTTTTTTCATCTATCCCTACGAATTATACTTTCGATTCCCAATACATACTACTTATATCTGTCCATACAAGTAGTACATATCACAGACCTAGTGACTAGAATAAACAGTAAAACGATAACGTAAACTTAGATTAGAACATGAAAATTTAGTCAAAACGTAAAAAATAAACTCATTTCAATAACCATTAGGCATTGTTAAGGGTCAATGTATGAAAATAATCAACCTTAAAACATCAGTAGCAAAAAAAGGATACTAAATAAGGTAATGATTTTTATTTGATTACCTATTAGGTTTTCCTATGTTCACCTAATGGCTACTACCGATCACATGAGACCAAATAAACTTTTGTTTCTTCTTGATATTTCTTCAAAGCACAATGGAGGACAGCTGCATACTGTTTGTAGGACGAACTTGAGTTTCTCTAGTGAAGCACGAAACAGATAACTGTCCACTAAGGTTACGAAATTAATTAACAGATTGTTCATTTGTATGATGATTGTTGTTTGGAATCTAACGAAAAAATCATATTGTTCGCTTGTCCGAAGGTATTTTCATAAAAAAAATGTCCATGTGATATAGAATAGTAAATAATAACCCTGACGTTCATTTGTTAAGCATACAAAGGTACTCTAATGAATTGTGGTTTAACAATAATTTGAATTTGTTCTATCCTATTGCCTTTAGTTATCTACTTTACGAACCAATCCTACAACTTTCTATGAAAATATGTTTTGCTTGGAGCACACAATGATTATGAAATGAATTGTCTACTAAATGCACAATGAAGAATCATAAAACTCTCTTAGTACCAATTTCTGACCTAAAATGCTTGTAACAATAGAGTAGGGTAGCCAGCTAATACGTAGAACCAGGCACATACATGCATCGGTTCAAGTTGCCACATCTCATCAGCACAACAAAATAGACACTGAATTCTTAGAAGCAGTCACTTTAATGGTAGTAATGTATAAAAGAAAGATTGTGTATAAGGATATCGTACAAGAAGGAAGAATTAGTTCGTCGAAAAGAAGGTATAAATTAATTGTAATCTCACAGTTTAAGGAGAGACAAAGAATTTATACATCGACGCCATTGTGATCGGTTCTGAGCCACGTTACCCAGAGTCCCCAACGATTGGTTACGATAGTCGCGCGTACTCCAACCAAGTAGTCTGCATCTAACAATATGGCTCAAACCAGGAGTTAGTGACTTCAAGGATTGATGCTACGTTTTGGTTTGGTGCTCCTAACTTTCTTCCAATCGTCTCCAACACCAGTCAGCATTACACGTCGTGGTAATCGGTGTTCAGGCATACGTACCGCGTGGCCCAACCGTCAAAGTCGATGGTTTTTTTAAAGGTCACTGATACAAACGTAACTTTACATATACTCAGAGTTCTGCTGACATAATAAGTATTAATATTAGCATGATTAAATAAAAATTTGATTTGAGGAGTAGAAATAACTGGGTATTCTTAAGGAATACTTACACGTAGACGATGTAGAAACACAAATAGCATTTTACTGTTTCCTTCCAAATGTAGCTATAGTTGAGATTTATAAGATATTCATTATATTTATATTTTGCTTTTGTATAATAAAATATTATGTCTATTCCAACTCTCCCTGGAGCCCCTCTGAGGCTACTGCCGGTCCCAAGCCCGGATAAAGCAGGAGGGTTTGGCATGAGGATAGCTACTCCATCCTGTCGAAAAATAACTAGCTAAAAAAACGCTGACCAGAAAAAACAAGTCAAACCACTTAAACTCTGCCCTGGGAGTCAGAAGGTCTTCATTTGAAAGAGTTATGGTGCCGCATGGTGAAAGACGAGTTCTTTCGGAAACCACGAGGCTGATGCTACTTCTGACAACCAGAGTAACCATTTATTTAGATACATGGAATGTTCGTACAATGTGAGACACAGGGAGAGCCTTCCAAATTGCTGCAGAAATGAGAAGATACAACCTAGAGGTACTTAGGATCAGTGAAACACATTGAAAGCAAGTTGGACAACAACGACCAACTTCAGGAGAGCTCCTGTCATACTCCGGCCATGAAAAAGAAAATGCCCCACATACACAAGGAGTTGCATTGATGCTATCCAAACAAGCACAAAATGCACTTATAAGATGGCAATCTCATGGACCAAGGATCATCAAAGCCTCGTTCAAAACAAAGAAAGAGGGGATTTCAATGAACATCATCCAATGCTATGCGCCTACCAACGACTACAATGAAGACGCTAAAGATCAATTCTACAATAGGCTGCAGTCAATAGTCGAGAAGTGCCCAACAAAAGACTTGACCATTCTGATGGGAGATTTCAATGTCAATGTTTGAATGGGCGACACTGGATATGAAGACATCATGAGATGACATGGACTGGGAGAAAGAAACGAAAATGGTGAGAGATTTACAGACATATGTGTCTTCAATAAACTGATCATGAGCGACACTATATTCCCACATAAACGCATACACAAAACCACATGAACTTCAACAGATCACACTACACAGAAGCAAATCGACTATATCTGCATCAACTGAAAGTTCAGGAGGACGATGGAGGTTGTGAGAACCAAGAGAAGAGCTGATATAGCATCAGACCATCAATTGCTGATCGCCAAGATGAAATCGAAACTCAAGAAGCACTGCACAACAGGGAGGACAACATCACAGAAGTTCAATACGGCCTTTCTTCAGGATACTAACAAACACAACAAATTCAAGATAGTCCTCAGCAACAAGTTCCAGGCCTTTCATGATCTACTCAATGGAGAGGAACTACTATGGAGAACAACTGGAAGGGGATCAAAGAGGCAATCACTTCAACGTGTCATGAGGTCCTGGGCCACAAGAAGCATCATCACATGGAATGGATCACTGTTGATACACCTGGATAAGATTCAAGAAAGAAGGAACAAGAAGGCAGCAATCAACATCAGCCGAACAAGAGCAGAGAAAGCCAAGGCACAAGCTGAATACACAGAAGTAAACAAACAAGTGAAGAGGAGTATCAGAACCGACAAACGTAAATATGTGGAGGATTTAGAAATGACGGCGGAAAAGGCTGCAAGAGAAGGAAATATAAGACAACTGTATGACACAACATAGAAACTCACTGGAAATTCTAATATTCACCTTGTTTTTAAAGATCTAGAAAAATTAACCGACTTATGAGATAATTACTGTTTAATTTTAAGCAATCAAATTAATTACGTTAATATTAGATGCCACAAATTTATTGTCAGTTAACGTTGTCTTTGTTCATTCAGAAGACGATTCTGCGGACTGTCCATAAAGAGCTTCGAATTATTTGATTTCTTGTTTTCAGATAACCAACAGTTAACACATGAAGATGTTTATTTCTTGTTGATTTCAGCTAAACATCGTTTATGCAATTTAAATATCCACAAAAGTATGTTCTGAACACTTGACTACTTATTAGTAATGTGCGTTGCACAATCAGATTTTTAGAATTTTGATCAGTGATTACTTGTTTGTCCTAGTTTGGACTATACAATGATATTGTTTCAGTATATCAGATAATTCATCTTTGATCTAATGGAAGTACTTCTACTCTCAACTTAAAGATTTAATTTATCCGTTTTAATAATAATCAACTCTGTTGACAAGAATGCTCATCATGATTGTAAAAGCTTATAGTTACCCTTGTATGAATGAATTTTGTAGATGTCATGATATTAGGCCAAATTATTTTTTTATATACAAAAATTTCAAGTCTGTCGTTAAGACACCAGTTTACTCTAATGTGATTCCATACTTGAATAATATTTGTTTTTAAGAATTGCATGTTACAGAGGCTGAAATTATTTTGCCTGCAGCACTTCCAGGGTGATTGTCAGTTAATGGGCCGAACAAATGAACAGTGTAGAGCATGAAGTCAGCAACATCATCCTGTAGAAGACAACCTTTCTAAGCACATGCTAATATCATGGACACCATATTTTTGGGTGATATTATTTGCAAAGGATTTAAATGAGAAATATAATTAACTTGATTGGTATTATAAGATTGTATTGTTGTTACATAAGTCTTTTTGACAGGAATAGAGCATTGAACAATCTCTTGAATTCTGAATAATCATAGCTTGCATTTATGGTTGTATCTGACGCAACAATATTGAAGATCTGAATTAATTCTTATTAAAAGAAAATAAAATGTATTGAAAAAACGTTTCTTCGTTCAAATATTTCCTCGTATTAGAAAACGTAAATCCATCAGTCAGTAGTTTTCAACATAGAATATTAACATGAGTGCATTGGTTCAAGTTGTTGAACTATACACTTACAGTGAGATGAAATTATCAAGTTAAATTTCAAAGTAATAAAAGTTGTTACTTCATCGGTAGTAGAAGAAATGAATAGTGATAGGAAGAAAAAAATAAAGCATTAGAAGATCTTAGTACTCAAGATCTGAGAGAATATGAAAAATCAATTACTACCTTGATCTGGCGGTTGGGCACATATTTTGTAATAACACAATTGAACTATATAGACTGGAATAATCCTCACTTTAGGTTCTACTGTAACAGATAGATGGATTGGAGAACGGTGAAACCAAAATCAACAACAATAGGTCTCAGAATTCAGTCCTCCTGTTAATTACACGGATGTATGATAGTAGTAAGGTGTTTCTTTCAGGTAATCACTATTAGCAGTGATACTACTTACTGATAATGGACGGATGGAATTAAGAAATGTAATCCCTAAAAATGTCACGCCTCACTTTACCCTACAGATTTTAATCTTTATAATACGGATCGAACACATCAGAAACATTCATTTAAAAAGTAATGTGATTGGCCTCAAGTAATTGTACATTGGGCTCTGCAATCACGATCCTAAATAGCTTTCATCAGGTCCCTTAAGACAAAATATCATTTTAGTGTGGGAGACCGGTACAAGATAATTTACCTCATACTTTTAAGATCCTTAAAAGAAAGCTTAAGAAATTAGTAATGATGTCAGAATTAAATAAAATAAAACTGTTAATGGTCATTCATATGAATAATTAAAAAAAGAAGAACTAAATCTCTTAAAGGACCCTGTTATGATGATTTGTGGAATTCTACTACAAATTGCTAACAAAACCTAAGCTTACAATATACTTTAAACTAGTAGAGTACAACTATCTATTGGACGATCTTTGAAATCCAAAAGGTGAATTGGTTTAGATTATTTTATTCACTTGAACAGTACCTAAAGTGGTTCCAAAAATCATTCTACTATGCCCATTTTTAGATATTTTAAATACTGCTACTACTACTACTACTACTACTACTAATAATAATAATAATGACATATTACTTACTTACTTACTTACTCCTGTTACTCCTAATGAAGCATAAGCCGCCGACCAACATTCTCCAACCCACTCTGTCCCACTGTGCCTTCCTTTCTAGTCATATCCAATTCATGTTCATTCTTCTCATGTCTATCTCCATTTCTCAGAGTAATGTGTTCTTTGGTCTTCCTCTCCTCCTTCTCCTCCTTCTCCTCCTTTGGCCTTGACGATTCCATGTGAGGGCTTGCATTGTGACGCACGGTTGTGTACTTTCCTCAGTGTGTGTCCTATCCACTTCCAGTGCTTCTTCCTGATTTCTTCGTCCACTCGAATCTGGTTTGTTCTCTCCTACAGTAAGTTGTTGGTGATAATGTCTGACCAGTTGACCCGAAGTATTTTGTGTAGACAACTGTTGATCAACACTTGTATCTTCTGGATGATGACTTTCGTAGTTCTTCAAGTTTCCGCCTCATACAGTGGAACTGTTTTGACATTTGTATTGGAAATTCTGACTTTGGTGATAGCAGTTGACAATTATTTTGAGTTGCAGATGTTCTTCAATTGTAAATATATTTCTCTTGCCTTGTCGATCCGTGCCTTCACATCTGCATCAGATCCATTGTGTTCATGAATGACGCTGCTGAGCTATGTAAATGTTTTTACATCTTGCAAATCTTCTCCGTCAATTGTGATTGGATTGTTGCATGCTGTGTTGTATTGGAGAATCTTGCTTTTCCCTTTGTGTATATTGAGACCTACTGCTGCTGAGGCTGCTGCTATACTGGTCGTCTTCTACTTTATTTGTTGTTGCATGTGCGATGGATGATCCAGATCATCTGCGAAGTCTGGATCGTCCAACTGTGTCCTAGATATTCACTTTATCCCATGCTTTCTCCTCCTGGAGTCCCTCCGAGAGCTAATGCTGGTCCCAAGCCTGGATAAAGTAGGAGGGTTGGGCATGAGGTTCGCCACTCCATCCAGTAGAAAACTAACTCGCTAAAAAAACACTAACCAGAAAAAATAATGACATACTACTATAAGTATATTTAAGTTGTATATTTTTAGCAATTATGCAGGATAATTCATTTTTGTATTGATTGTTTGAATCTTCCCCTTGACTGTGATTGATCAGTCTCTTATTCGCATCTAGATTTCTGATATTATTCTGTAAAAGCAATTCAACGTTGATAGGTAATAGTTTCTGTTTTATATAATTAGTCAGTACTGATTAACCATATGCAATTTTAAGTATTGTAATAGATTAAACTACCTTCAGTAACCACGATGTCTATTAGCTACAGTATTGAATTTACCATAATGTTTTTAATATGGGTGCATTCTGCTATTTTTTCTTCTTGTAGGTTATTATGAGTGTAATTAATTTGTTCCCATTTCGTAGAATAACAAATTAAGACTCAAATCATGTGCTACTTAACTCTTCCTGTAATTCTTCTAAAGCTACTGCCGGTCTCAAGCTCGAGTAAAGAAGGTGGGTTGGGCTTGGGGTCAACACCGTCATCCTGTAGATAACAACTCTGTTAAAAATCTTCTACCCATGTGCCATGTGGTACAGAAAATAACTATAAAGCGACATCATGCCAAAAAATGTAAAGCCACCATTAAAATTTGAATTATTTTTTCTGGTTAGCGTTTTTTAGCAAGTTAGTTTTCTACGGGACAGGGTCACTAATCACATGCCCAACCCTCCTCCTTTATTGGGGTATGGAACCGGGAGTAACAGACGTAAAGTAATTAATTAAGTGTCGTCAAGATTTACTTAAACCTCTAGTTATCTTATGAATTTTATTTCCGTTTTGCATTAAATCTTAAACTAGCCTTCATGTTTGTTCACATCAATATTCATTTACCTTATGGAAGCCCACGTGCAATTAAGTTTGTTCACATTTTATTTGGTTAAGACCTGTCATCCGTACCATAACAACTTATCTATACCTTTATACATTTGTTATTACTACACTTGTATGAATATGTATGCTGCAGCATTGCTTACTGCCTACACATATATTCATTCTGATAGCTTTAATGTTAGTCACTTAATTGATTCAATGATTCATTCATTTCACTATGCACATTTTAATCCTGTCCATTGACTCGCCAACTAGCTCACTCGACTAGCTCATTTGACTTGCATACTCACTCCGTTGTCCGCTTGCATTTCAGCACGACTCTTTCATACTTGCTTAGTGTACCTATAATTTTGATTATCTGTGCATGGTGCAATAATAAACGTAATCAACACTTCGTAATCACCTTCTGATTAATACACCGTTAGGGGTGTTATCTATTAACAGTTATCAGAACGAACTATATACCGACTACCACTAATTTAACTTCGATCAATCTGCCGAAAAAACACTAACAATAAACTGATTCTAAAACAATGTTTCAAAAAATTATTAAAAGTCAGAAAGGGGTTTTGTGGAGGCTTTAGAAATCTCATTAGTTGAAATCATGAGTCAACTGAAGCTAGACCAGCATGGAAAACCTGTATGAGACTCCTCAGTAGCTTCTATTTTTTATTCAACCAATTCAACTTTATGAAATAAATATTTCATAAACATACATATGAGTGAACATGTATACAAACAATATGCATATTAAATAATTTATTCGGACCAGTTTTGTTTCTACTTTCTTTCTTTCTTTTTTTTCTTTCTTTCTTATGACCACGCACAACAATACCGTTTACACACACACAAACACAAAAATAGATAAATATTCTGAATCTTTCTATGCATTTGCCCATTTTATCTTATTTTACATGTAGTCAAGTGTAAATCTACACGCACACTCACACACACTCACACACAAACACACATACATACACTTTAATATATGCACATAAATAGTATTTCAATAATTTTATTCAAATTATAGTCACTATGTTGTATATTACCAAGTAAATATATTCAAACCAAGATTGTTTCTCCTTTTTACAATATTGTAATGATCATAAAATGAGTAGTTTAAAAGCAATTATAAAAAGTGTTGATATGCCTGATATAATGCAACAAGATGCTGTAGATATATGTGCTATGGCAATTAAAAAATATTCAATGGAAAAAGATATAGCAGCATTTATGAAAAAAGAATTTGATCGAAAATATTCACCTAGTTGGCATTGTATAGTTGGATCACATTTTGGCACGTAAGTTCACTTTACACTTTGTATATTTTCATTATAGTTATCCTATGATATTTTATCAAGTAGTTTGTAAGTATAATTTTCATAGAGTGAATGAATTCATAAAGTATGTTTTTTAAAGTAAAGATAGATAGTGGCTAGCAGTGGAATCGAGGACGCACGTTTCATCTTATTTGGGACTCCTCAGACTGACCAATTGTAATCCTAAATAACAATGGGAAGATACATGTAAAACAATAACAAGTGAATTTAATTCATCAAGTTGTTTAGATGATGACTGCCTATGATTATGAAATTTCTGGAATAGGATAATAAGATTGTCCCTTAGTTTGACAATTAAAAACAATTATAAATGAATCTTATTTTGTTGTAACCTCTTAAACATTTGAAATGTATTAAACACCTGATGAAATTTACAACCTTATCTTGAGTTGATATGATAGATGGATAGAAACCGTTGTATGAACTTATTTGACCTTTGCATATGTAATTGTGACGTTATCGGTTATATTTTAAGTATTCCTATGCAAGTTACTGACCTTTCATCCATATAGGTGTGCTTGAGTGTGTATATGTGGAATGGTATTTATCATACTATGTATGTATAAACTAAGTTATAAAATTATTTAACGGATTTGGAGTAAAGCGGATTTCCAAGCTTAATCGGTTCATTTCATTCATAGTTTATCTCCTCATATGAATTCATAAACTATAACTTTCAAGTTACATTTTGTATTTACCTTGAATTTACCTTTTATATACGATTGTTCCAAAGTACGGTTCCTAGAAGTGTTATATATGAAATTAAATTATTAGGATATATATTTCATAATCATTATCATTGTACTCAGATGCTCCACTGTAAGTCTTCTATAAAAAAATATGGATTTTCCTCTTATTTAATTTACTGCTTACTACAGAATATATGGTCATGAATCGTTATCATTACATAACTAAATACATTGTAAAATGTTTGATTTCTACAATAACTTTCGCTTTACCGTCAAATGAACAGTAACAAATGCCTCCATAGTACTTAATAGCTGAATGGTTTGAATAACGTTTGTAAACTATACTTCCATTAAGCACACAGGAAACAATACGAACTGAAGTGAAATCCAGGTTTATAAATTGTAATTGTATACTTTGTCAGCTCTTGAAATACACATTATCCTTTTGATAATTCTAATACACTGTACTTTGAATGAAGTTCTTTTTAAAAGAACTTCTGAACTTAAATGAATACACATGAAAGCAAAGTATATTTTTTTCACGAAGCACTGTCGATGTATTCTCCTTTAGCTTATTTTGAGATAATTTCCAGTATGATTCTATGGGATAGGGACAAAAGATAGGGCTAGATTCATGTTTCCTATTCATTGATACTTGTCTATCTGAAAATCCTTACATGTGTTGCACAAAACTACTGGCCTTAGCTCAAGACAATAATACGGAACTATTCAGAATTATATCGACCCACTATGGGGTTTCTGTTTACATTGATTAGCCACTGAGTAATAACCAAAGTCATTTTACTGATTCAGTCTTAATGGTTGAATATTGTTAAAACCGTTCGTTATACAGGTACAGAATTAAAAGATAATTACTTTGTTTACCATTATTTATTTTGTTACAATACAGAGTTACCAGCACCAGTTCCTAGTTATTATAGCATTTAATTCAATTCATTCAAATATACATTTTACAAAAGTCTTTTAGTAGTTAGTATCTCGTCTCATTAGTGTTCGCGAAAGTTTTCCACCAGTCTAGTTGCTACAACCACTTTTTTTCAATGAATCATAATTTTAATGAATAAGTTCTAATGTAATGGTCTCTCATTTCTTTCATGGATAGATAATGAGAAATGTTTAGCAATGGTTGATACGTTTCAGAACTAGTTTTTGATATTTAGCATCTTGATAAGCTATAAGCTTACTATCATAATAAATGGGTACAGTCTGTTAATATTTTAGAATTATTCACTTCTAACACAGAAGAGTATTTTTTGCATCATTTGCAAAATTGACTAAAATATTTGACCAGACTCAACTAATGTGTGTAAAATTGTACATTTTCCACTAAATAATGATTATCCAATTCAAGTGACACCATTACAATGATGGTCAACAGATTATGATCAACAATATGGACTAAATATCACAGTAGTATTTAATGTTCATTGAAAATTCTGATAGTTTAGATTATAGAATGATAAAAATGTTTCACAAAGATTTATTTCAATAGTTGAAATCATGGATCGATTGAAGCTAGACCTCCATGAAAAAACTGGAAGCACTGGACAGTTCGAATTTCTCGGAGGGGGGGCGGGATCATGGATGAGCACTGCTAAGGTGTCCCATACTAGGACGAAGCGGCCGTCAAGTGCTTCCAGGTTTTCCATGCTGGTCTAGTTTCAATTGACCCATGATTTCAATCAGTGAAATTTCCAAAACCCCTTCTGATAAAGATTTATTTATTCTCTCTTGTGTGTTTTTTTGTTGTTCTGTTTTAGAGACAAGTCTTACTGAAAGTGAAAATAATAATAATAATGTTAATAGTTTTGAATGTGTTGTAAGGCGTGTTATTTATGTGGTTTTTGATTTAGCTAGTAGCATATTTGTCTTATCAAAACACTTTTGTATCATAGAAAACTTATATGTACTTTAGAAAACTGATTGTTTTACTACAGTTTCTGAAATCTTATTATTATGAAAAACTTAATGAATACTTATAATATATCATATCCCTGTAAATAATTATACATTATTATTCAATGGAGGTTTGTTCTTTTAGCTGGATAGTTTGGTCGTGGAACTTTCATCGTACCTCTGAAGGACATCATCAGCAAAAACTTCATGTAGAAGTCATAGAACTGATTAATTTGACAAATCATATGTTGACATTCAAAATAAGCGCAAAGTTATTATGCCAGTAATATCAGTATCATGTCAAGTTATTACTACTTATTTCAATAATATCATTGTTGTTATTAAAGATATTTGAGTAACCACAATTGATTGATCACTGGGTGGTGATCAATGTCATGCTTGTCTAGTCCTTATTAGTGCAGATAGAATGCTATCGATCATGTTGCAATGTGGCCACCAGTCTAGGTGACTCGACACTGCGGGCACTGTGTATTGAGATTTAGATGGTAGTTGGAGGTAGTCAACAGGAAACCCTGGACCCGGGTTTCGTGCTACTTGGCACTCGTCAGCAAGGTGTACTTGTTTCAGTCATTAATGAAAACCTGTTAAATGTTTATAAAATGTTTAGTCATTTTTAAATGAGAAGACAAAGGTTATGCTGTGAAAGACTTAAATACTAATTTATCAAGTGGCAACTTTATTACCCTACGGAACATTCCATCGTTTTGCATGTATCTACCCACGTCGAACCTCCAAAGGTTGAATAGGGAAGGCTTACTGTTTCAACGAAATATGCCTTTGAACAAATTTCGATTACAGTAGGAGAGACTATAACACATCATACCTGGTGTACATATAAAAGATATCTAAACGTTACAATCAACCACCTCTTTACTTTACACGAACATACAATTCACTTCATCCTTAACATTAGGGTGCTTTCAATCTATCAAGTGCAGTAAGTTTACTGGTACCTCTGGGGTTTCGGGTCGTAGCTTTTATCATCAGATCAACCAAAAAGTTTGATCTTATCATCTAATATATAACTTAAAATATATACATCCTTTCTACTGAATACATTCTAACTATATTTTCATTTTAATCTTTTTTTCTGTATAACCTCCTTCAGGTATATTTCACATGAAGCAAAACATTTTATTTATTTCTTTTTGGATAATCATGCTGTTGTGCTATTCAGAACTGGAACAATCAATTGAAAATCAATATATGTCAACTAATAATCTTTTTATTGGACAAGTCTATCAATCTATTGTATCCTATTGATAACAGTACAAAATTTCCTATTTTCTATATACTGATTAAATCACCTTATCTATTCTTTTATAAAGACAAATCTAACAAACAATCAATAACTCACTATATATATTCTTTATTTGTCTTACATTTGTCGTCATACTACTTATTTACTTACTTACTTACGCCTGTTACTCCCAATGGAGCATAGGTCCCCGACCAGCTCCCGTGATATATTATTTCATATAATCAATATTTTACAAGAAATTCATATTTTCTATCAAAATGACTATTTTTTTTCTTTGAGAAAAAAAACTCTTGTTCAGAAAAGAGCATATTTTATTGTTGTTAATCTTTATATTTGATTAGAAATATGTTTGAAGTGTATGAGAATAAAATGATCTTTGTATGAATTAGTTATGTTGATGTAACTGTAAATATAGATATGAATATAGATATGAAGTATCTTAGTTTTAGACAAATTTCAAAGTGTCAGAACTAATGGTAACAGTAGGTTGTTCAGATGAAAATAGATAGAATAGACAAAGATGGATAGTGGTTAGTAGTGGAAATCATGTATACGCGTTTCATCTTATTTGGGACTTGTTACCTGGATATACCTTCATCACAAATTTGATAATATGCACATATGTCAATAAGAGACTGATCAATTTCAGTCTTAAATATCAATAAGAAGATTCAAGTAAAACAATACCGATTGAATTTAGATGAAATAAGGCTTAAATCTGCAAAGCCAAACAACTTAACAACTAAACAATATACATATATATATATATATATATATATATATATATATATATATATATATATATATATATATATATAGTAGCAATGACGTTCAATATTTAAGAATAGTTGAAGTACAGTTGACAAATTTTGATGGAGTTTTGTACTCTAAGCTAGATGGTTTAATCGTTAAATTTTTATCGTTCTTCTGAACGACATCATCAGCAGAAACTTCGAGTAGAAATGAAGTGTTCGAATTTCTGCACATGTGATTCACACCTTGTCCTGTAGACCTCGATGTTGATTGGTTCTTGTTGACCTTAAACCTGTCATTAGATGACAAAGCCAATTAATTGAGTAACCTGTTACTTTGAGATCATGGTAGCTCCTGATTAAGACATTAAAACTAATATTATATTTGTTATTTGATTTACTAGATTAAGCATAATAGGAATTAACTATCTTCTAGTTTCGTATACGAAGTTTCCATGACTATTAATCGGTTAAGTTAAATTTTGACCACATTTTTTTGAGAACTTAAGAAACTTTTTAGTAAATTGAAACTTTTAATTTGTCCTGTAACTATGAAGTTTATTCAACAAATATATATAATCAAAGAAAGTGAACCTTAACTACAATCATCATCCAGTCGAAGATTTCAGCATCAATCTAATGAAATCAATTCATCTAGTTGTATTATGAATTTATAAAAATACTTAAGTAATAAATATCCTATTCAGATACTATATAATCCAGATTATAATAATTGGGTTTTTGATTGACATCATAAACCGACTGATGTTAGACCACCTTTGGAAATCTGGAAGCACTGGACGGCCGTTTCGTCCTATTATGGGACTTCTCAGCAGTGCGCATCCACGATCCCACCTTGTGAGATTTGAACTCAGGGCCTTCGGTCTTCGCGCGTGAACGCTTAACCTACTGGACCACTGAGCCGGCATCCAATGGTGTTAGTGTCTAACATCAACCAATCCACAAAATTGCGCGACCAACTTCCATTGTACTGTGGTAGATACCTGTCTCTACCCGACAAGGATTAGCTCCACTGGTCACGGCTTTTCACTAGAACTCCGATAATTCCCTCACGAAGCTAGTCACTAGTGGGCCCATGCTGATAACTAGTATAGGGTTTGTGGAGATTATTAAGTTTTTGATTGAGATCATGAATTAAAATTCCCCTTCAGTTTTGATGATTTAAAATTTGGCTTGCTTAAAAGAAATGTCCTAGATATAATAAGTCATTAGGTCTTTTATCCATAACTGGCTTAGTATGTTATATTGAAACAACATAAAATGAACAAAAAAATAATTTAAAAGTTATTCATATATTGAACTTTTTGGAGGATTATTTCTTGAGAACAGTACATATTTACAAAAAATTAATTTCACTGATTGAAATCATGAGTCAATTGAAGCTAGGCTGCCAGGCGCTTAACAATTAGACCACTGAGCTGGCATCCGACGGTGTTAATGTCTAACTTCAACCAATCCACAAAGTTGCGCCACCACGAGACTGATAGGTCCTGGGTTCAAAACTTGCGGGGTGCGGGATCGCGGATGCGCACTGTTGAGGAGTCCCATACTAGGACGAAACAGTCGTTCAGTGCTTGGAGGTTTTCCATGCTGGTCTAGCTTCAATTGACTCATGATTTCAACTGATGAAATTTCTAAAATCTCTACAAAATCCCTTCTGATAAAAACATTGATTGTATTGTGAATTAAAAAGAATTATCAGATGTGTCAATTGAAACGAAATAATCATGGAAAACCTAGGAGAACTAGACTGCTGTTTCTTCTTAGTGTGCTACTCCTAAGCAGTGCGCATCCATGATCTCATCCCAGGACCTATCGGTGTTGCACGCGAATACATAACCGCTAGACTACTGAGCCGGCAGCTTTTAATTGTAATGATGACAATATATATATATACAAAACTAAGGGTTCTATTCCAATTAAATAGACTTAAAATTTGTTTCATAATGAATTACGTAATCTGGTTGGCACAATAAAGAAAAGAGAATTTAGCGAAGAAAATTTTCTTATCTACGACATCATTTACTTAAGATGTACATTCGTATAATGGTTATATATGGAAAATATATGTAAATGATTTCATCGAAAAAAAAGAAAATTTTCTTCGCTGAATCCACTTTTTCTTGGCAAGATTTTTTCCTACGGGATGTGGTTGCCGACCTCACGCCTAACCCTCCTCCTTTACTCAGACTTGGGACTGGCAGTAACTTTAGGACAGCTACAAGAGGAGTTTTCATGATGAATTACTAATAATGTTTTTTTTCTAAATTTACACAAATAGATAACAGCTGACTGAAGTATACGGAACTAAAAGAATCAATATTGAATCGAAAAATTCTTTCATAATCATCAAATTTCTTATATCCGTAGTATAAACCAAGTCATTCGAGATTTTTCCATAACAAATGATAATAATTTACTTGGTATTATTTACTTGAATCTTCTCATTGATGATTAGGACTGCAATTAATCAGTCCCCTTATTGACACATGTACATACTGTTCTTATTGCCTCGATATTCCCTTAATTCACAAGCATTATAAGCAAAGATGAATAGTGGCTAGCAATGGTATCTAGGACGCGTGTTTCTTCCTATTTAAGACTCGTCAGCTGGATGTTCACCCCGGGACTCGAACCCAGTATTGTTATTAATTGTAAATACATAGAAATAAATTAAAGTTGTAAAATCAAAAATATACAGAAAACATTTTTTTATTTAAGAAAAGGAAAACACTTTTGTTCAAATTATTTTTTGATGAAAATAGTTTACTAAGTACATCGATAAAGTAAAAGACTGACTTCTCCACAATGTATATAAATGAAACACTTTTCATCATGTGTGATTGACCTAAAAAACAAAAAAAAGAAGAAAAAAAAGCTTAAGATAAAGTTCATTTGAGGTTTACCTCGTGAAAGGTTTTTGTAACAAAATGATGTATTAAAACTGTTTCCAATGCTTTTTCCATATACACTTCATATAAACTTTGATTAGAATAAATAACCATTTGATTTGATCTAGTAAGCTCAGTTATGTTATTGAAAACTGTCCACTGAAAATCGATGGATGCAAAGGAACATCTGGATTTTGAGTTCTTCTATTCTTTTAGAAGATAATTTGAAAAAGAATACGAGGTTGTGTGAAACAACTTACAGGCTTTTCACAGGTTGAAATCATGAGTCAATTGAAGCTAGACCAGCATGGAAAACCAGGAAGCACTGGACGGCCGTTTCGTCCTAGTATGGGACTCCTCAGCAGTGCGCAACCACGATCCCGCACCCCACGAGATTCGAAGCCAGTACCTATCAGTCTCGCTCCAGGCGCTTAATCAACTAGACCACTGAGCCAGCCGGCATCCAAAGGTGTTAATGTCTAACTTCAACCAATCCACAAAATTCCACCACCGTACACCATTGTCTTCAGTGAGTTCCTATCTCACAACAGACCTGGTTGAACTCCACTGGTAACGACTTCTCACTAGAATTCCAGGAGTGTCTTCTGAATTCAGTCACTAGTGAACAGGTGATTATTATTATCAGAATGGGTTTTGTGGAGATTTTAGAAATTTCAACCTGTGAAATTTCTAAAATCTCCACAAAACCCATTCTGATAACTTACAGATTATTAAGATGAAGGCGAACATGATTAATAATATACTGAAACACTACAAATAGATTATTGATGAAAAATCAATACAGAACTGTTTACAAGTTCGACTGTGTTGTTTCTAATCGAATTTATATATTGAAAAGTTGGTTTATGAAATCTTGACTCAAATATTAAAAAAGAACATCTATCGAAAAAACACCCCTAACTAATCTTGTAGATTATTGCAATCAATAAATCAAACCAAGTACAGTAGCACATGATATATTTAACTACCATCGAATCAATATTATAAAAAAAACACCTCAACAATTGAAAGGTGTTCTTTTTTTCTAATTTACGGATAGGAGATTAATTAGAATAATTTACCCTGTCTTTCTATGTTCAAAAGAAAGAAAAGCTTACTTATACAATTGAATCCACAAATCTTTGCAAATTGTCACATTAGCTCGTTTTAGATCTTATAATAATCATATACCAATTAGGTAATGTAGGACATACATTACGCAAATCATCAAACTACATCACGAGGCAAGCCCTAACCTGGAATCCTAGAGAGAAGCGGAAAAGAGGAGGGCCAAAGAACACATTACGTCGAGAAATAGAAGCAGAGATGAAAAGGATGAATAACAACTGGAAGGAGCTAGAAAGGATTGCTCAGGACAGAGTTGGAGGGAGAGTGGTGATGGGCGGCCTATGCTCCTTCACGAGGAGTAACTGGCGTAAGTAAGTAAGTAAGTAAGTAATTTGCATTTCCGATACTTATTAAAACAACAAAGTACAAACAGAATCATGTTTTATGGAGTCATAATAAATTTTAGGTTTGGCTCTGATCTAGAATAAAGTTTCATATCTCAGCTATTTTTTTTAGAAATAAACAGTTTATAAATTCGATTTTCTAATATATGTGTATTTCCATACACATTGTACTTTATCAATATTCCATGAGTTCTGTCATTCCTCTCATTATACATGTGATTAAACTTGAAACATAGATTCTCAAATATTATAAATATCTTTCGTTAAATATAATATCCTATGCTGACACTTCAATGAAAACAGTTGATAGAGATCGTTATGAATTGACTTTTGTTAACATACACTAATAAGAGGCATGGAAATAAACTTTTATTTTACAATTGAGTTACTAGTTACATTTGTTTAAAAAAATGAATAGTTGCTAGGTTAGATTATAGTAACTATTTCATGAGAATCAGTTAATCTATGTGTTCAATACCTACACTTGAATGAAAATCAAAATAAATCAATGTCCATTTGTACTAACCTATAAGTATATCCATTAATCTATTCTACCTGTGTACCCTCCTTGGTATAACTTAGATATTTGATGCAAACAAACACTTAAAGTCATGATCAATAACCGTATTCTATTTGTACACCATAAATGTTCATACTAATTTACATATGTAAACATAAATTATATAATCAACAATTCTAAAACTTTATACATTTTTTTTATAACTGATTAATTCATGAAGGTAGTTTGAATGGTTGCTAAATGATACGATTCTACTTTATGTAAACACATACTGTTCATAGTGTATTGAACAAGAACATAATTGAGGACAATCGAATATATTTGAATATAAAATTACAGAATATCTTAGTAAAATTTGAGAATTATACAGTAAATACTTCATTTACAAAATATCAATCAATCGTCTCAAAATTCATTGTTTTTTCTTTTTGTTTCCATGTCAATCATTCTCTGTTCTCGTTCTCATTACTTTGATTCGCTTAACGTTCTGCCGCCACGTATTTCACTTTCGATTAGTGATAGATACTACTTATATCTATCGACATCAGTAGCATATACCACAATCGGACATGAAAAATTGAATTTGGCTTAATGTGATATAATTAATGCTAGAAGTTCTGATTTATATATTCAATTAAACAACCAATTAAATAATAATAAAAATGATATTTGAAACTTTGTGAAAAAGTTGGATGTTATCAGAGGGGGGTTTTGTGGAGATTTTAGTAATTTTATAGTTGAATTCATGATTTAATTGAAGCTAGACCACCATTGAAAACCTGTAAGAACTGGAAGGTTATCTCATCCTACTTTGGGGCGCCTCAGCCATGGGATTCGAACCCAGGGCCTTCGGTCCCGCTCGCGAACGCTTAACCTCAGGACCACAGAGCAACGAAATTGCGCCATCGTACACTATTGTCTTCAGTGACCTACTGTCTCACAACAGACCCGGTTGAACTCCACTCATCACGGTTTCTCATTAGAACTCCAGGAAATACCTCTTCAAGTTAGACAATACCATAATTGATTGTCGACTCAGTGGTCTACAGGTTAAACGTTCGCTCGCGGGACCGATGGTTCCTTGGTTCGAATCCCGCGAGCGGGATCGTGGAAGCACACTGTTATATAGGTCCATACTAGGACTAAACGGCCGTCCAGTGCTTTCAGGTTTTTCATGGTGGTCTAGCTTCAATTGACTCATGAATTCAACTATTGACTATTTAAATGATATATTTATAAATTTAGTTAGCTATACAGTAGAATAAATATCTAAACTTGAAGATTAGTTGGTGGGACTATAATTTATAGACGAACCAATCAGATATAAGGTTTTTGGTTCCAAATTTATTTATACATTTGACAAAATATCATTTTGTCATCATAGCTGATGTCAGGTCGTGATGAAAACACGAAATCTAATTTCTAACCTTAATCGTCAACTGTAAATCATGATTCTCATTCTTCCTACAGGTTTATAATCCTTATTCGGTTTTGGTTTTTTAGGTGAACACTCTCAAGTTCATGTTAGCGTCGCTCAAAGTTCGTCCATAAATTACAGTCTCAACATTTTTTTCAAATGAGAATTCACTAATAAAATAAATTTTGGTTAAGTTAGCCTTTTATTTTATTCAAAATATCACAACAATGATAGTTATAACTAAATCAGCAAAAATATAAACAGTCTATAAACATTGATTCATATTTTTAGCCTAAAAATTTGGTGTCAGACTGGGGATTTGTGGGGACTGTGGTCATTTCAGTAGTTGAAATCATAAGTCAATCTAAGCTATACGATCTGAGCTAGAATGAAACGGCCGTCCAATGCTTTTAGGTTTTCAGTAGTAGTCTAGCTTTTGTTTCATGAACCAATTTCAATTAGACAACAGTTAAAAATCAAGAGGTATTAAATGGTTTTTTTCACCATAATTTGATACTATTCAGCTATGTACATGATTTCACTGGGGGATTAAAAACCAGTATGTTATGATTTCATAACAAGGAAATAGACTTCAGACAGCTGAATGTGCATCTAGGTAGATACGTTCCTAAAAATTCAATGAATGATATTACATGACTATCGTCAACTGTCATTTATGACGCTTGCTTCAGTCCAATGAAAATAGCCTATTAATAAACCTGATATTATTATTGTTCATACTGTTATTAAGTATTCAAATGTTTTGCATGTAAATTTTATATAAAGACTATTATTTTAACTCTGAGATGCAGGTAGATTCAGTTGATGAGTCCCAAATAGGATTTCACCGCTAGCCACTATCTATCTTTGCATATAATGCTTGTGAATTAAGACTATATTGAGGCAATACGCACAGTATGCACATAAGCCAATAAGAGACTGATCACTTGCGATCCTAAACATCAATGGGAAGATCCAAACAAACAATATATCTAGAAACGTCATTGTAGTATTGTTCTTCTGATAAAAGTTAACTTGGAATAAAATTTTATCACTAATTGATGAAAGAAAGTGTAGTGGCTGGTCCTATGTCGAACCCACATAGCTTAACTTATCTTCCGGACAAGCCAATTTATCCATTCTTCTTGAGTCATGTCTTAACCTTGTTAAGTATTCGCTTATCAACCTTGACCGTTTTATATGAGCGTATGTATGTTCGTTTCTTATCCTACTGCTCACATGACTGCAGCTTATTTTTGTGTAGCTATAAATATCTATTAACGCTTGATTAAATGCAATCAGCGTCATTTTGCTTCGTCCCTTTGATTGCCTACGCAGATCAATGAGTGTACAAAATATATGTAATCGAAAATCCTTTCTCGTATTTGACTTATTTAATTCCGTTATTCACTAACGTGGATTAATTCGATTATTATATACGAAGATTGGCTATATGTATATAATCAATAGCAATCAGAAATTATCCTATTGGAGTCAGATCCCAGGCCACTATCGTGGTGAGTCCATCGACAACATTGTGCGGTCTAATTGACGTCAAAATGAAGGGCCACTAAAAACTTAATTCATCACTTTTTACATATTCATGGTATATCTTCTTGAAGATTTATTTAAACATACAAATTTTCGAATAAAATTAACTGAGAATTAGTTATTCAGTATAAACACACTGCCACCAAGTTTTTCACAGTAGTCTAGCTTCAGTTGACTCATGAACTCAACTATTAAAAAAGTTAAATAAAAAAAATTAGCGAGACTATAATTTACGGACGAACCAATCAGGTATAAAATAGCAGATCTCGGATTTTAGCGTGAAGTTCACTCATCCATTTGGATAAACAGATTCATGGCATTATAGCTGATGTCAGTTCATGATGAAAACCCTAAATCTAATTCCTAACCGTAATCATCAACTGTAAATTATAATTCAAATTTCTCACACAGATTGATAACCTTCATTTGGTCCTGATTATTAAGTGGACACTCTCAAGGTCAGTCTAACATCACTCAAAAGTCGTTCATAAATTATAGTCTCACCGAAAGATTAGTTCAGCGAAGAGTTCTCTTTTCGGAGAATTCATTTTCAAAGGTGTACAATCATAAATACATATACTTATTTTTCAGAATGATAATAATTATAACACTTTTGATAATAAACTTCTATTAGACAATGGTGATATCCATAAAACCTCTTTCTGATAAACATATATATAAACATATAACTTACATTCCAAATTCATGACCTACAATACATTGCCATATTGGTCCATATAATTTATCAAAATTTTTTTTCATAAACATAGCTACATCTTTTTCAGTATGATAATAATCCAATGCATGTACACATAAAGTCAATGCGGTTGTTTTACGTTCTGTTGGTAATTCGTTTGCTTCAACTACAATATCGTAATGTTTCATGATGAATCGGAATCGACTTATGAATAAACGTATATATATATATAATTGGTACTCAGCAATGGATATCTGTTTACAAGACTTATTACAATTCACTTGATAGTACAATCATAAACTGAGAATAATTTAATTGGTGGTAATCATTCTAATTTGTCTCTTTATTTAGAAATGATATATATAAGTGAAGAACATTTTCACATTATTCGACACTTATAGAATCTGTCATAATACTACTACTACTACTAATAATAATAATGTGGTATATATATATATCACAATAATAATGAATTACAATTAATGAAGTGTATACAACCATTCAAATGTGTGTTATAGTCATGTGAATTTGAGTGCACCATTGTACGAAAAAAGTTAATTGGCTGGTTAATTGGTTAAATTATATGAGGTGTATTTTATTTTGCACTTTATAAAGTATTAGGTTACATCATAGAGAGTGGTTAATAATCACACCGATAAATTATGAGTAATATATATATATGAGTATAGTTAAGACTATGGCTACAAAATTAGTAAAAATAACAAATCGATTTTCTTTAATGAGTGAAATTATTGGTAATTTTTTTTTAACTGAATAGGTGGGTTGTGGAGATTGTAGTAATTTAATAGTTGAATTGATGAGTCAATTTAGGCTAGATCACCAGTGAAAAGCCGAGATTGGTTGAAGTTAGACATTAACACCGTTGGAGGTCGACTCAGTGGTCTGTAGTTTAAGCGTTTAAGTGTGTGTGAAACCGATGGTCCTGGATTGGAGTCCCGCGTGCACGATTGTGGATGTGTACTTTTGAGGAGTCCTATACTAGGACGGAACAGCTGTCCAGTGATTCCAGGTTTTTGACGGTGGTCTAACCTAAACTGACTCATGAATTCAACTATTTAAGATATTTGCTATTAAGTTAATACAAGTTATGATCTAATTAGGAGAATCTATTGTCTTTAAAGTAAGATAGATTATTTTAATGTTTAAGCAAAATACAAACTGAATCCGTGATCAGTAGAGAAACGTGTGAAAATACTTGACTTGTTTTTATTTACTGCGATGATAGCTCTTGAAAACAATAAATTAGATTTCTGAGGTATTCGATGGTTTGATTTGTCATACAGTGCACAGAAAATAACACATACATACATTGGTAATATTTAAACATGTGTTAATTCAAACTGATATCATGGATGGATGAATGTTAGACCACCATTGAAAACCTAGAAGCACTGGATGGTCGTTTCATCCTAGTATGGAACTTCTCAGTAGTGCGCATTCAGGATTTAGTTCGGTTATTTACTTACTCTGAAGAAGTCGCAGACCAAATTAAGTTCATAGATTCGGTAGTTGTTTTATGGCTTCACTTAGAAGTGATGACTTTAATCTAATTGAAATCTTGTTAAATTCTCATATAGTAAGGGAATTATGGTTGGTATTAAATAGTGAAATGTCTGATTATTTTTAATACTGTACCGACAGTTTTAAAATTTATAAGGTATGAATTAATTGTGGACACTAGTGAACACTTCCATTGAATTGTGATTTTGATTTTCTTCGTTAGCATTTACTTTTCCAAATACTTGAATTTTAGCATATGACTTCATAGGAGAACATATTGTCAGAAGACTTAACCTATAAAGTAGGGAATCAATGTCAAGAGACTAAAGTTCATTATAGCAAGTAACTTCACTTGTTTACTAGAGTATTTTAGTCTATGTCTATTACTGGTTGAGAATCAACACCCCTCAAACTTTTTAGGTAAACCTTTTATATACACCAACAAAGACTTAAGCTACGACTGCTTACAATTTATCCTCTAGTTTCATTAAAATTACCCTACCAGCGTAAAGGCAGTGAATAAAACATTTCAGACAGTCGATAAGCACATGCTGTTTATAACTTTCCACAGGTTTTTGCGTTATAATTTATATAAACTGGAATCCTGAGTTCAGTAATTCATGACTATGATTAACTAAATACTGAAGAATAAATAGTTTTACACTTACCATTATGTTTTACTAAGCCATGTTTACAGGTGATCCCTTATGCTTTGAAAAATATTCCTTGATGGGAGACGTATTTAATGTAGCCTCATAATAAAAGATAAATAGGTAAGCGCGCATCAAATTGTTCTCATTAGGTGAAGTTTCCTTTATACAGTTATGCACCATTGGCCGGCTAGTGTAGAATACTTTCAATCAGAAAAAATGTCTGTCCTATCGAATTATTCTAAACTCAAAATTCACTAAAATCGGCTTCTGATTTTCTTTTTTCCTTTAAGAGGTATATACTATCAATAATATTTCCATCTTAAATATTTACTTGTCTTCCAAATACAAAATTTTTCCCTTAACTAACAACGCATGTCATTGAGAATATTAGTGAATTAGTATTTCCCACGAAATATTGCACTCCGACATAGTTTCCAACTCACTGCCATAGAGCATCATTTTAATTAGTAATCAGACTTGGAGTATATGATAAATCTAAAACACATATTATTCAAAGTTTATAATAATAACAATGGTTGTTATGTTTACTACTGAATAATCAAACTGCATCACGAGGCAAGCATTAATTTGGAATCCTGAAGGGAAATAGAAAAGAGGAAGGCCAAAGAACACACTTCATCGAGAATTGGAAGCAGACAAGAAAAGGATGAATATCAACTGGAAGGAAGTGGAAAGGATTGCTCAGAGCAGGGTTGGATGGGGAATGCTAGTGGGCGGCCTATACTGCCCGACGAGGAGTAATAGGCGTAAGTAAGCGAGTAAATAATTGGTGAAGTTGAAAGTTTTCTGTGAAAACTACAAAATTTTGTAAATTACGTCTCTAAGTGTGTTTTCATTGCGAAAATTAACAAAAACACGATGAAATTTGTATATTTCATTTTATATACACAAAGCATAGTTTAATACTTCTGTACTATGTAGGATAATAGATAAAAGACATTTATGAGTAATATACACAGTTTGAACTTGGAAAAGCCAACCATAATTAAATCAAATCGTTCACCATATACCTTACTGTTAACTTTCAGAGTGGTACCCAACTTCATATATTCTTTCTCAGTAGTCCCAATAAAATATAAAGAGAATTAGTACTGACGAATAGGACAGCACTTAAGTTGACAAATTTTAAACACAAATGTCGGTTAAAACTAAAATCACATACCTTCTTTATATGATAGATTAAACAAAGTCCTTTCTTCAATAGTGCTAAACTAAGTGAATCTAAGAATAGATAGAAAAAATAACAACTTCCATCTAGATATATTCACAATATTTACAACATCATCAATGTTACAGCTGTTATGTGATTCCATCAGCGTTCTTAATTACTTCTAATATTTAAAGCTACATGTGACAGTTTGATGATTAAAAAGAGAATGAATGTAAAATCATTACGAAGCGAGCATTTTAAACTCGATTTCTTGCAATGAACGGAGAAGGGTTGTGCATGGGGTTAGAGACCTCATCCCGTAGAAAACTAACTCGCTAAAAAGACGCTTACCCGAATAAATGATTCAAACCATTTAAACTCTGCCCCGGGAGTTAGAAGGTCTTCATTTAGAAGAACTATGACGCCTCATGGTGAAAGCCGAGTTCCTTAGGAAGCCACGAGCCTGATGTCTCTTCTAACAACCAGAGCAACAATTTTTATAGGTACATGGAACGTCCGATAAGAAGTATACTGATAATATTGTCTATAAAGACAATGGGAGCTTCACGATTAAACTATATAGTTTACAGAATAAATCAAGTTTTAAATCCTTTCCTTGATCAATAAATATTCTCTATCATATGAAAATTCACTATCTACCATTGTACACTGACTCAATTATTAACAAATATACTTTTAGACTTTTTCATTGTAAACATTGGAACTGAAATTGGTAATCAATCATTCAGCACTTTAAACATGTACCATTTCGAAGAAAAAATCTTAGTCAATCAATAAAATATATTTTTCACTTATTTCTTTCAAACCAACTAAACTGTAAGATTGATTTGTATGAAATCTCATTTGGAAAATTGAGTTGATTTAACAAATAATATGTTCATATATGTTTAATAGTTGAAATCATGAGTCGATTGAAGTTAGACCAACATGAAAAACTTGGAAGCACTGGACGGTCGTTTCATCCTACTGTACGACTCCTCAGTAGTACGCATCCACGACCCCACCCCCTGTGAGATTTGAATCCAAGACCTATCAGTCTCGCGCTAGAGCGCTTAGCTCTTAGACCGCTGAGGCAGCCGGCGGGTTTTGCATGAGCACTGCTGAGGAGTCCCAAACTAGGACGAAGCGGCCGTCCAGTGCTTCCAGGTTTTCCATGCTGGTCTAGCATCAGTTGACTCATGATTTTATCCACTGAAATTTCTAAAATCTCCACAACACGCATTCTGATTTAGTTTCATCAAAATTATATGTATATCGAAATTCTTTTGCCCTAGTAACCGATAACTTGTGAAGTGATCCATTTTTGCTAACAAAATGTTAACATTTCTAACCATTAGTAAAATAGTTCATTAATATTAATATTACTTTTTCTGATAAACTTTATCGCCTAATTTTAGGACAAAAGTGATTTCATATATGTTACGTAATTCAAACAACAAATTCGACAAACAACTGGTAAGGTCTGTATAAGGGTTTTGTAGAGATGATAGAGTTATAAGTTAATTTTAGCCACACCACTATTGAAAAGCAGAAAGCACTGGACAATTATTTCGTCTTATTATAGCACTCCTCAGCAGTGGAAATCCACAACCCCAAAAACAGTATATCAAACTTTGGACTTTTAATCCCACATATGAATTTCTAACCTTCATACAACTGAACCCACATACAGGGATGTATATTTTTAATTTTAAAAAATTCTAGATATTTCATAACCATCTTTCACTGACTGTAGTTGGTAATTGTCTCACAATTAACATTGTTCTGAACCTAGACTGATAACAGACATTCGCTCACTGATGGCTGGCTTTTAGCGGGAATTTCTTGACTTTGAGTGATGAGCGGTGACTGGGGATGTCCAAACTTATCCAGTGTGAGACATTTACCCACTATAGACATTAGTAGATGGTCTTGTAATATCGTGAATTGATTTAAGCCAGACATTAGCATCGTTAGATGCTAGCTCACTGGTCTATAGATTAACCGAAGATCTTGTATGGAATCCACTGTGCCAGTGTTTTAGGTGGTTACTAATCAGCAGTCTCATACGAATATGAAACAGTTGATCAATGCTTTCTGGTTTCTAATAATGATCTAGTTAATATTAAGTCGAGATATAAAACCCATCGAAATTGTTAGTGTTTCACCAAAATATTTAAATGTCAAAGAAATGTAGATTACAACATTAACTGAGTTGAAAGAAATAACCATTGTAGATCAGAAGGTATTTAACAACTGTTTTATAATGACAACATAAGTTAATGAATTAAGCCATGAAGTGATAAATGGCATTTATACTCACACGTACATAGACTGAAAATTGACGTAATTACTATGCTTCTAGAGACCCACTGGGATTCTTAAGTTTTTTTCAATGTTTTTCCGACCATATGAATTATTGTATAACAAGGTAATTTTACTTAATATCTGTATATCAGACATTATTTATGGAATGGATAGACTTTCGTTAGCATTTAAATTCTATACTTGTGTTTCGTCCTGTTTATCGGCCGTAAGCTTGATATACTTACATCCAAGTGTCGTTTTTGTTGTTGTTGTTGTTCAAACTCAAATCCAAGAATTTTTACTTCGGACGTCAGCACGTCACCTATTGATGTTCTGAGTTTAAATTATCACTAATGTTTTCTACAGGTATGATGTTCATAAGATTGTTATTATCAGTAGTCAGGATTATTTGTTTGTTGATGTTTGGAACTGAATTATAATCAGTTCTTGATGGAATACATATTCACTTTAGGTAGATTCCCCCCATATACCCACCTTTTAACAAGTTATTTTCAGAAAATAAATAGATTAAGGCTAGTAGTTGGTAATCCAATTGACTTCATATATATGGTGGAGATTTTTATTAGCATTTTGCTTGCCTCATAAAATCCGCCTAGACAGTTATAAAAGAGAATGTAGAAAATGGGATAAATTTAAGAGTTTGGAAGATCGCGGACACAAATTTGAAATCAGGATTTTATGGTGAAACTTTTACATTGCACATGGTATCTTTAATAAGAGCTTATTTATTGTGACCAATTGTAAAATAAGATATTTAACACCTAATGTCGTTCAGTACTACGAATATCTACTGCTTTACTGAAATTTGAAAGTAATTCTTCGTTAAACAGTTGACGACGAAGAGTAAGCACATCCGACATTTCTTTATACATTGATTCATATAATCTAAACACATCGTATGATTTATGAAACGCTTTATGTATTTGACATCTTTTCTATGTGTAAGCTGCTGAAAATATTCACTCTCAGAATTTCACGAGGTTTGCTTGATTTTAGATTTGGTTATTAATCTAAAGTATGGTCACAACACAATCATTTTACATGAGCATATCGACAATAAGTTATGTGATTTTAGTTTCCAAGATACTCCAATCTTTATTTAAATTTCAGTCAGCTGACCTGAAATAATCACTAACGCTTTTTAATAAAGTTACAGCATTCTAACATATTGACCGTTTTAAATTCCAAGATTCAAACGCTCTGTCTGATAGGTGATTGACATAATCACCAAATATGAGGGGGTCTTTTATTGATCCACAATTGCAATGTAGCTGAATAATTAGAGTATATACTAACAAGGGTTAGCATAATGTTTAGTCATGATGCGTACTTGAATGAAACGAAGGTAACATCGTTTTCATATGTTTGTCTATGCGCTTACTTCATAAACGTTGCAGTTAGACTTTGAAATCTATGTCAGGAATAAGGACCAATCAATTAAGGTTCAAGATTTAGTCGACTAAGGTGACTGGAAGATTCTCTACATCCATCTAGTTAGGTCTAGCTTTAATTCGCAAAGCATTGTGGTATAAACTTTAACAGTAATTCACAATCGAACTGAATGGTATGTTAATATGTTTTGTATATACTATGAATTTTTAGAGACTTGTAGAAAAATTCATTTGGAAAAGCTTAGCTACTAATGAGTAGTGTTGCATTTTCAAACGATTGTTCAATGGAACTCGTCACCTTGTAAATGAATGGCCCATTATTACTTATTAGAATACATATGCGCAGGCAAAGAAACCGTAAAATAACGAGAAACGATTATATATTCTTCGTTGAAGTCACGAATAATACGTTTTAATGAATCTAGGCAGAAAATAGTTTACGTAATTTGATTATATGAACCAAAGTAAACCACAAATTAGATAAAATAATTAGTAGAAAATCGCGAGGAATGCGATTTGGCACTTGAAATGAGCATAAGTAAATTTCTCACAATTCATCAACGATATAAATCTCAAACTTAACCTAGATTATATTTGATTCCATAAAAGATATCGAACGATAAATCTGATCTAATATTATTGTTATATTAGTTATATAATATACCCTTGTGGGCCAGGGTAATTTTACATTGCTTTTCAGGAGAACCAGACACCATCCGGACTTTCACGTAAAAACCAAAACAGTACAGCCCAACCCCGTTTAGCAGGGGAACCAGACACTGTATAGGCTTTAACGCCACAGTCTGAATAGTACAGCTCAATCCTGTGGCGCAACCACACATGTACCAAGCACCCTGGTGGACCAAATATTATTATAGTGACTGTATATTACAAAACAGATCATTATATTATTATTCTCTCTTTCTTCTTATTGGACCGTCAGCATATTGTATGACTGTTTAGTCTTGTTATTTTCTCTTGATACTACGTGAGTTAAATCCGACGACTTATTTTATCAAATACCGCGAATAATACAGATGTAATCCCAGGTGAACTAGAACAAAGATCACTTTGAAATTCTATGATATGGCATAAAAATGTATTCTGCAGTAATCGAAATTTACGTTGTGTAAGCCAGAAAAATATGAATGTAAACTTACAATATTGTTTTTAATTAGATCGTTAACAGGCTTTACTCTAATATAGAATCGTATTTATAACCATATATTTAAAATTACTAAACCAATCAAGGTAGTTAATGAGTCAGTGATAATAATGAAATACATTATGAAGATAATAATATCAGAAAGGGTTTAGTACAGATTTTAGCAACCTCAGTAGTTGAAATCATGAGTCAACTGAAGCTAGACCACCATGAAAAACCTGGTAGACGGCCATTTCGTCCTAGTATGGGACTCGTCAGCAGTGCACATCCACGACGGTGGTGCAATTTCGTGAACTGGTTGAAGTTGGACGTTAACACCGTTCGGTTGTGGCTCAGTGGTCTAATGGTTAAGCGCTCGCGCGTGAGACTGATAGGTCCTGGGTTCGAATCTCGTGGGGGGCGGGATCGTGGATGCGCTCTGCTGAGGAGTCCCATACTAGGACGAAACAGCCGTCCAGTGCTTCCAAGTTTTTCATGTTGGTCTAACTTCAATCGACTCATGATTTAAAATAATTATAATAGATTAAAAGTGTATAATCTTCATTATATGAGTAATAGTCCACTTTTTATTATGTAATTTTAGTAATATTTAGTAACTGTAAATTTAATATACGTTTTCTGATGTTTTGAACGACTCAATATGTCTAACTATTGATTTACTGTTAATTCGCTTATCATTACTCCTAAATCGATCATCCCGCCATCAACTATAGGTTCATTTACGTTGATGGTAGTGTCCACGATAGGACTCAAACCTGTTCATAAACTTGAAAATACAAACATACTATCTGCCAAGTAACTATATCTAAAAAGTGATCAACTTGTTCCACATGGTTTATATTGTCCAGTTATCAACATTTAGTTCTGAATCTTAAACTATCATTTATGAATATAAAGTTTGATTAAAACTATTTAAAAATCTTGATTGTCATTTGTAACAAGTATGGAGCATAGATATTATTGTCATGGACTGAAGTTTCCTAAAGATAATTTCTTTAGGCTATTTTATGATCCATCTGAATGGACATTAGTAGCCAGATTCATACAGAGACATTGTTGATTTCCAACAGCAATTATGTCCAAAGATATTTTCTAATTATTTATTGATTTTGGTAGGAAAAAAAGCTGAGATTCAACATAGATTCATCATCACGCTGCATCAAACATTGACCGAAGGAGACTTTTTCTTCCCAATTCTCTAATTGTCTTAGATTTTATTGTAATTTATTGTATATTCTGTTTTTTCGTTCCTAACTGAAAACCTAAACAACTTTCATAGAATAGATATCTTATTTTCATCAGTAGAAGCTAACAATGGCATTTAGCTCTATTCACGATTAGTCAGCTCGATTTACATGGATCTCATGTGTTGATGTTCATGTTGGAACATGAAAGATTGATAATAATACGGTCCGTAATATCGATAATGCGATCATTCGAACCATACCAATAAGATCTTAAATAAAGTAGTCATTTTCCAGAAACAACTTGATTCAGTCATTAAACGTTTTGATGCATTAGGTTACATATAAGTAAATTATCAGGATATTACATTAACAAGAGTGAAATCTGTAGTGGCTTAGCTTCGTGTTAATCACTCACCTTGATAACCGTTATAGTATAAACTCCAATGTTGTTTGAAATCAGAAGTCAATAAGAAGCGGCGACTACACTTTATTATCGGATAGCACAGATCATAAAGCTATAAGGACGTCGAGCGTGTTTTAAGCAGAGAGGTGAATGTGGAAGTTGCTAAAGAATACGTGGGTAAATTTATAGTCAAATTGCATAAGGGCGCAGCAAGGCAAAGCAAATGTTTATAATAGGATTTGAGCACATATATACATGGGGAGGATGATTCATCGAATGATATTTAAGTTATCAACATTTTAGCTAGAGTCTGTCATGCGATCCAGCGCATACATTTATACAGACAAGATAGTTATCATAATAGTACAAAGAAACATGGGATTTGTTACTGTTTGAATAACATTGTCTGTTACGTAAGTTAATAAAAGGGATTAACAATATTTAACCATAATCGAAATTGATGGTACGACGGTTACTGTAATTCCAATAATTCTATATTACGAATTCGTTCATTAGTGGGTTCAAATGATAGATACATAACTGAAGTAATGCGTTAATTGAGATAGTTGGTCAATTACGGTGTTTCACGATTAGCTATGTTGAGCTGTAGAATAGTAAGTTTGAAAGATGAAAAGTCTCAATCCATACATTTAACCACTATTTATCTAACCTATGTTAATGTATGTAAAGATCGCAGTTAAAATACTACAGACAGTCCTAATTATTGCTTGATTAATTCATGTGATACAGATCAGAAAATCATCATAGTCACAAAGATGTATTGATATCATAGCCGCCACTAAATAAATTTGTTATTTTATATTGATTATTTTATTTATCTTTCCATTCAACTGTTCATGATTAATTTCCAAGTTTTAAACTATTGATTACTATTTTTTCTAAACTGTCATATTCTCTCTGTATCCCAACTTGGATTATGGTAGTATAAATGCAGTTTTGTAATGACCATGGTTTTTAAAATAATATCGTGTGGTGCTTACTAAATATATTGTTCAGTTTATTAATACAATGACAGTCAACATAGGCATTGATCCAAAGAATTAGATTGGTATTCACATTTAAACTCCCGAACTGATCTTATTTAGATCACCAATGCAAGCAACGAAGCACTGTGTGGCCGTTTCGTTTTACTATGACACGCATGAGCAATGGACACCCACTATCCCACACTCAAGAATCAAACGTAGCACCTTCAGTCTCGCACGTGAACACTTAACCGATGGTACTGTGTTTGGTTTTCGAGTGAGGGATCGTAAATGTACAGTTCTTATGAAAGCTATACTGAGATAAAACGTCCATCTAGCTTCTAATAGTGGTCTTGATTTCAACCGGGAGAATACTAAAACCTCTACAAATCTGCTATAGAAATACATTTCATTCAATAATCCGTCATTTACTTATTCCATATTTAATAAAATGATTATTTATTTTTATCTTTAATTAACAGTTACAAACTGTTCATTTTCTTGATACATTTACTTAAGAAAATAGTTTCATAATTCATATGTTATACAGAATTCAATCGAAATATTGAAGCTAGACCACCAAGGAAAACCTGGAAGCACTGGACGGCCGTTTCGTCCTATTGTAGGACTCCTTAGCAGTGCGCATCCACGATCCCACATCGCGAAATTCGAAACCAGGTCCTATCAGTCTCGAGCACAAGCGCTTAACCATTAGACCACTGAGTCGGCATCTAATATACAGTAATATTTATATGCATCTACGAAATTATTAAACCAATCAAGGTAGTTTATGAGACAATGATAACAATGGAATAGATTACGTAAATAAAAACAATAATTGAAAAGTACAAATTGGTACTGTGAAGACAAGTGTACTAGTTTTGAAAAGAATAATGAAGGTTGTATTCCTACTTGTTTTCCTTATAGTGTTCGATCTCATCTCTTACACATAGCAGAAGCTATAAGAATTTGAGCCAACAATCCAAGTCTTTGTGTTCATAAGAAATTTTTAATTCCCTTATCTCTCCCTTGGCCTTAATAAATGATTTTATTTATTAATATTTTCCATACTCTTTCTTTGTTTATTTCTCTTCACACCCTCCCACCCTTTTCTTTTCTCAAATGTACGCTTCATAGTCTAATTATCTGAGCACCCCTAATTACGTAATCTTCTAATCTTTCTGTTATAATCTCTTTCTTACGGTTATGACCCAGCTATTCCTATTGCTTAGTATTCTCGGACACCGATTCACTCGACAAGTCCCCAAATCAGAACACGGTTGAACAGGAAAGAGATTATATTTCAAACAACAAGGTTAGATGGGAGTAAGAAGCAAGTGAGAAGCACAATGGAGAAAACATTAGTATATTTATAGTTTTTACATGAGATTTTAGAGTATTCTCCAACTACCGACTAGTGCTGATTGGTCAAGAATTAGCCAATCAGCGTGCACCAAATCAATCGTGCATTGAACATGCTTTAATCCAGTCTATGTCCCTCTAACACTTCCTATGAATGTTATTACAATATCTCTATTTTTTTAATCATTGACCTATTTCCGATTATGTAACATTGTTTTAAGCTTTTATTATTGTTATCAAAACTAGTACACTTTTCATTACACTACCAATGTTTATTTATGTAATCTATACCATTGTTATCATTGTCTCATAAACTACCTTGATTGGTTTAATAATTTCGTAGATGCATATAAATATTACTGTATATTAGATGCCGACTCAGTGGTCTAATGGTTAAGCTCTCGTGCTCGAGATTGATAGGACCTGGTTTCGAATCTTGAGATGTGGGATCGTGGATGCGCACTGCTAAGGAGTCCTACAATAGGACGAAACAGCCGTATATTAGAGTAAAGCTTGATGAGAATCTAATTGAAAACAATATTGTTCTAAATTACAATCAATTAGCTTAAAAGTTGTCTATTATTTGCACTATTTTCTATCAGTTTTGATTATTTTTCAAATCTTTGTATTGACAGACATTGTTTGTTCTTTTATGAAATCAATCATCTCAACGATACAATGACTCACTACATTGAGCTGATCACATATTCTATACTGATTAAATGATTTCAATAGTACCACACGTATGAATGTTTTTTTCTAAAAAACATTTACATTTTTTTGTTTTTGATCACATGTGTAAACAAAATTTAAAAAAAAGTTGATTATACCCTTTTTCTTTTCTATTGATTATCGATCAATTTACATTCCATAATAAAAGTGTCGTGTTTTAGAATGATATATTTACGCGTGTTACCATGTAGTTGATAGTGTTTCTTTTTCAAATTAGCAACAAAAACTAGACTCATTATTCAATAAACTATTCACATGTTTTGACACTTTTTTTTTACATTTAAAAACTAGTCCCCTCCGTAATGTCATCATGTATTTGATTATGTACATACATTGTTTAAATAAAGCTTTGATGGTTTTTAACAAACATTGATAGATGATAGATATCGGCATTTGAAGAAATGAGATGTATGAGCGGAGTTGTGGTAAACTGAAATGTTCTGTGTTTCTGGAAGTTGGCACTGTACTTATAACTGAAACAAGAGTCATATGGCAATCAATCGATAAGAAAAAAGTATGAAGAATTTTAAGATCATAGATCAAGTCTGGAAGGTGTTGGGACAGCTTCCAAGAACTACAACAGAGCCTTCAGAGGTCCTAGATGAGCCGAAGTGTTCCATCCAATCAGAACATGGTAGAGCTTTCTAGAATATCAACGTGGCATGCTGCTATTGACCAGTAGTATAACATGCCTCTTCGCAGATTAGTTGAATTATAATGTTGATTTAACAAACGATAATATCTATAAATACTTATGATTTTCTGTACATTTTAATTCTTGTCCAACAAGCACTTTCTCCAGTCTTCTGTCTTCTAACGTTCGAATGCTCAAGTTATATGTGGTATATTTAGAACATAAGATTATGATATAAAAACTGGCCACGGGGTTAACCTATCAAAATATCATTTACGTTTGACCAAGTTGAAGCTTCGCTAGAGCCTCATGAAGAAACTTTACAAACAGTTCCAGATTCGTATTCTAGAAGCTTATAAGTACAGGTAATGAGTGGCCGGAAAGTTTATTTTATACATAAGCAAGACAGTTCAAACAAACAACCTCCATCCTCGTGCTGGTTATGCGGTGAGTGGCACTACAAGAAATTTCGCCCATATAAAAACCATGGTTGTACTAAATGTCATTGTAAGGGCCATAAAGAATCCAGCTGTAAAAAAAGAACCCACCGTCATCCTTTGAAAACCTATTTCAAGAACTACAGATCTGGTGTTATAACTTACAAAAGAATGACATCTCATAACCGAGCACAAATTCACTGCCGAAGAAAGTAAGTAACTTTGGATATTAATAAACAACGTGCTCACCTGCGACTTGATACAGCATCTGATATCACTCTCATCAGCTTAGGAACTTGGAGGAAAATTGGAAGACCCACAGATCATCCAACAACACAACTAACGAACAGCGCACCGGGTGGGAAGTTAAATATTGTTGGAAAAGTAACCTGCACTTTTTCTAAACGTAGTGTGACAACGAATACAACATCATATTTTAAAAAACGTCCAGCACTTGACTTGTTGGGATTAGATCTGATAGACACACTAAAGCTAGCAGATCATTCGATTAACCGCATCTGTAGCAGAATCAGAACTGATAACCACTTAGAGTGGAAGCAGAAAAATGCTGTGCTAGAAAGACACCACCAAATGTTTATAGAAGGATTGGGAGCAAGTACGAAAACCAAAGCACTACTAACCGTCAAAAATGGAGCTACTCTCGTTTTTCAACCTAAGAGACTCGTGCCTTATGCTGCCCTTCCAGTAGCTGAACAGGAATTAGAACAGCTTCAGAAAATGGGTGTTCTTGAACCTGTAAACTTCTCAGATTGAGCTGCACCAATAGTGCCGGTCACGAAGTCTAATGGAAGCGTTCACTTGTGTCCAGATTACTTCACCGGACTAAATGAAGCTCTAGAGTCTGATCAGTATCCTTTACCCCTACAGGAAGATCTCTTCACCAAACTGAACGGCGGCAGATATTTTGCGAAATTGGATTTATCAGACGCATATTTACAAATCCCTGTGTCTGACGAAAGTAAAGATCTCTTAACGACCAACACGCATAAGAGTCTGTTCCAATATGATCAACTACTTATTGGAGTGGTGAAGGCGCTCTCTATTTTCCAGAAAATTGTGGATAACATGCTACAACGTATTTCAGGAGCTGCATCTTATTTAGACAATATCATAATTATGAGAGCAGACAAAATATGCTTCCAGAAGAAACCGGATCAGGTGCTAGAAAGCATGGCCGGATATGGTTTTCGCCTCCACGTGGAAAAGTGTGACCTTTATATGCAGCAGGTACGATATCTCGGTTTCATAATACATAACGATGGAAAACAACCAGATTCAAAGAAAATCAAAGCTCTGAAAACTATGCCTAGACCTAGGGGTATCCCTACCCTACGATCTTCCTTCGGATTGGTCAGTCATTATGGTACGTTCTTCCATAATCTCTATCATCTGCGTGCTCAACTAAACCACCTGCTAGAGAAGAATACAAAACGGGATTGGTCGGTGAACTATCAAGGATCTTTCGAAAAACCCAATGTGTCATGCTACTACTTACCTCGTCGCAGATTATTTGGATTATAATGTTGATTTAACAAACGATAATATCTATAAATACTTATGATTTTTTGTACATTTTGATTCCTGCCCAACAAACACTTACTCCGGTCTTCTGTTTTCTAACGTTCGAATGCTCAAGTTATATGCGGAATATTAAGAATATAAAATCTAGATATAACAGAGGGATGATAAATGAAGAAAACAGGTGAATAACAATAAATCAAATTCCAGATCATCAGAACAAACTATTAGTTAACTGTGGATAAATCCTAACAACTAACTTCTTTTTAAATTATGTACAAATGATGCTGTCTATAAAGGCAATGAAATCACTAAATCCATAGAACAAAAGATTTTCAAAATCCTAATCCCATGTAACAAATATTCGCTATCAAATAACTACACAGTTCTTTGTATCAGAAGTATATGTAAACAATTTAAATCATGCCTTGAACAATGTATGGTAATAAGATATTGTTCAGTTAGAAGGTAACGTCATTTCAATGAACTGAATTATGTTAGATGGTTAATAAAATCATTACAATTTCGTCCATTCACAAAACATGCTATAATTCATGTCTTCAACATTGTTTTTCTTTTCTAAGTAGTTGTAGACGATTACAAGTATCATGTAATACAAATAGAACTATCCTTCCTTATTACTACACTTTAAGTACACTTTATGCGAGTTGTGTTCTTCTGTAATAAAGTTAAGGTTCTGCGAAAGTGATGAAATATAAAGAGCATACTGACTGTATAACTATTGTATTAACAGTTTCATTATATGAATAATAATAATAATAATAATAGTATTAATAATAGAAGTTAACATTTTAACACAAAAGTTGACTACAATTTATAAGTCAAACATTATTTCTTCACATAAGTTACATTGTTATTAAGTTGATAAGTGAGTTAAACATAGTGAAGCTCTATCCTGATTTATAAAGTAGTACAGCATACTTCTCCACGTAAAAATAGATGAAACTATCCGGTTCATGTGTTACAGAACTGAAATATTCCATTAACAAGAACAATACCAATAATAATAATGATTAATACAATGAATACAATCATATTAAAAAAACAAACATAATTTCATCAAAATACAACAGTTAGATTTGGTAATAAGAAATAGATTGTTTGTGATGAGTAGAAAATTGTATTTTTGGCGTTTCGTGACTTAATCTAAGTGACTTCTTCAGAGTAAATAGATATTTGATTGGGATCATGAACCGACTGAAAACCTGGAAGCACTGGATGGCCATTTCGTCCTGTTGTGGGGCTCTTCAGCAATCCGCATCCACGATCCCTTTCGTAAGATTCGAACCCAAGGCCTTTGGTCTCGCGCGCGAACTCTTAACCTCAAGTCACTAGTGAGCTCCCAGGTTTTCAATGGTGGTCTAACATCAATCGGTCCATGATCGTAATCAAAAACTTGACAGTTCCCACAATCCTATACTGATAATAACTATCTTAACTATTAATCCTAATGACAGTGGAAAAACTAATGTTCTTCAAATTTAAGTATAGATTTAAAACTAACTAAAAAATGTGGTTTCATATTTAAAACACAAACCAATAGTAGTTTGTCACCATTACTAACCGCCGTTAAATTCTCTTAACAACTGAAGATGATCGTTAGTTATAAGATTCAAATTTAGGATACAATCAGTAATTGATTAGCTCAAAGTATAAGAATAAAACATTAGCTATTCACTGATAAACAATAGTTTTCATAACTTCATAGCCGAAATGAAACGAACATGAAGATTACATAATATTTCTATCATTACATAATAAATTACTTTTGTTACATTCTCAAAACAAGCAACTAATTAGAAATAATCAGGGAATTTCATAGTTCACGCGGACGCTTTTGTTAGTATTTTATCCTAATACAAATGATAATTATCAAATTTTTGATGATAAACAAGTTTTCAAAGGTTAACAAATTATTGATCAACAGTTAATGAAGAAGAACACAAAAGAGAAGTCAATGAGGTGTAACATTAACAACGAGGTAGATCGTGACTACCTTGGACTTGGAATTATTGGTTATTTGGTTGGATCAATACATTTAGTCGGGCAGTCACAGTTAGTTGGAAGCAGACTGAGCTGAGAATATACACTCATCTCATCGGAGGATTTAATTCAACTGCAATTCCAGCCAACTGATCGAGTTACTCACTACACTGGTATTAAGTATTTGGATTTCAGAGATGAAATTCTTCCAAACCAAGGAAGAAAACTGTATTTCCCAGTGTGGTGGATGGGTTTGGAGATCTTTACGACAAATTTTAAAAGGTTAACATATTATTGATCAACAGTTAATAAAGAAGAACACAGAAGAGAAGTCAATGATAATTTGCTGAGATTTTATAAATACATATTCTTCCTCTTTAATGTCTCACGTTAACTCGGCGCCAAAATACTGTGAAACGATTCGACCAAATCTAGACAGAAGTTCTTGTATATGACAGTGGTATTTATTATCGGTATATCATATGACAAATAAGCGATTTGAGTTTGTTTTTATTCCAATTAATTACTACTTAGTCGACAAAAGAAGCAGAAACATTGTAAACAAGTTGTTACATCAGGTTCTATGATAAATATTCATGTGATATCGAAATTATGAAAACCGTTTTATTAGGTCTACTGATATCAGTCAGTCAGTAACAACATAGAACTTCGTACGTACGTACATCAGTTTGAATTGCCATACCACATTAGCACAGAGATGCAGTTGTCGATTCAAATCCCGTAGTGGTAGGGGCGGTAGACTATGAGCAGTAATCGGAAAGATTAGGGTTTGAAGATGTTATTTAAAGAGTATAATCCAGTGAAATAAATTTGGAAAGAGAAAAAAAGAAACAAGGAGAATTTAGGGTATTAGAATTTGGGAGAACACAAAGAGTGGATGTACCTGCGCCACTGCAAACGATTTTGAGTCATGTCATTCAAGGTCTCTAACCATCGATTGCTATGATAGCATTCTCACTATAAAAAACCATGGTTTCATGAATGATCAGATGGGACAGTACTATCAATACTTCACTTTACTTTGTTTAAACAGTTTAAATGACCATTTTTGAATTTATTATTTGCTTTGTAACAAATATACAATTGAGAAGGTACGAAATGCTCTACTAGGTAGCAACAATAATTGAAATCCCATCCGGTTGTATTTCTGTTTTAAAATTGATTACTAATTATGTTTTCAGTACGTAAACATCTGATATGTAAGAGTATTATTTTGAACGAACTGCTTCATTGTATGGAGTCTAAGCTAGAAAATATAAATTCCTTTTGAATTATATTGTGGTGTATACTACTAATGCTGACAGATTTCAATAGTGTATAGTAGCAATCAGAAGTGAAATATTTGCCAGCAAAATATTGAATTACAGAGAAGAGGAAACAAAAGCGAAAGCAATTAAGATAACAACAGAATTGAAAGAATGACGAATTAGGTAAAGGACAACTAAAGGAAGATGTACAAATAATGCATTTACTGCATGATTTTCATATTTTATAAAGGTACTGTGTAATTATGTATAGTACAATGAATTGGTTTTCTCCACACGAGTTCTTGTTCACTACATTATAGAAATACGATCACTTTACAGGAGCAATGTTAATTATTCACAATCATTGTTATAGTTTTGATTAACTTTGCCCAATCTATTACTTAATATGATAATTTCTTCTGTAAATTATAATCCACATTGTTTCTTAAACTAAGATAATTCCCAACGCAAGAAATGTAAATTCATACTCTTGGCTACAGCAAGTAGTCATTATTCTTATTTGAACCACTAAAAGCGACATATCCCCAGCTTCTTTTATAAGAATCCAAAGAGATTAAAAATGTTTATATAAACAATCAACCCAAAAACACTCTGAATACGACAGAGTCTGATAATCCTTGATTTCGTATATCTTACACTACACTGTAGAAACTGTATTAGAATATGGGTAGAGGTAAACAAACTTGGAACTTCTAAGCTGAATATGTAGAGGAGGAGAATCACCTCATATGGCCTATGCGGTAATATGACCACGATTTTCGACTGAGACCTTTCAGATAACAGTAGCCATGCGACATAACAATGTCATTATCAATGTCAAATGTTTGTGAAATTTTTATTTTGAGGAGTCATTTACCATTTGATGGTAACTAGTACATTACTTACCTCTATTATTGCCTATTAACACATGAAGTGAGATAAGGAATAAATCCATGTGTACACTATGACTGACTTTTAAATTTTTAACCAAACGTCTCTAGACACTGGTTACGTTTATTCTTCGGAATCCATTCAAATAATGTTAATTCAAAATATACAACTCAGACAAACAACTGGCAATTAAATAGACTTATGTCACGTCAAAGTTTGTCCTCACTATGATTTTCTACAACATAATTCTACTCTAACCTGCATTAAACGTCGACGTAGGTGGCGATTGCTTGTGCATTGCACATATCTCAGCCAGCTCAGTTAATAAAGATTCACGGTCTCAGTAACATGTTTGCCAAGTTTTTTTGAGTATGTAAACATTCAGCAAGTTTCCTACAATCGTGCTGTAATCTTGTTATGCTTTAAATGCTAATCAAAGGCTCTTTATGTTATAAGAAGAGTATTAAAATTTTAAAAGCATTGAGTTCGCATTAGAGTACAATCAGGTGAAACTCTTGTATCTCTTCTGTATAAGAATATTTCATTTCATGGTCCTCTAGTAATCTCAAAAGTATCAGTAGTTATTGTTGTAGCAGTACCAGCACTAGCAGCAGTTCCAAGCAAACAATCATCTCAGATTACTTGTAAATAATATACACATTAACATCTAAGGTTGTGAACTGACATAATCTTATTCGACTTGCTTATTTCTTATAATTTAGTGTTATTGATCAAATAAAGAGACTATGATCTAATCTAAATTCAAATAACTTCTTTGAACACGATAAGTTTCAGGTGAAGTTGCATTCCCTAAGCTGGGTGGTATATTGTCGTTCTAGACAATATAATCCATAAATACTTTATAAAAAGTGAGGAAATCAAATATCTCTTAATATGACCATCAGCTTATTCTATCGAATTTATTATCAAATAGTTGTAGTTAAACCTTATCATGTTGTTGCCTGTTCAATTATTTTAATTGTCATACTCTTTATCTTAACTTTACAGCCCAGATTACACAATACCAGAATGTCATCCTAATATTTCATTAAATATTTATATTATCAGTGTTGGATTTTATGGAGTTTTAAGAAGTTTCTTAAATTTTTAACCGTGAACAGATATTAGTTAGGTGACCACAGAAAACTAAGAAGCTTTAGACAGCTATTTTGTTTAAGCGTGAGACTCTTCAGTTATGCGTTTCTATGACCCCGCAATAGTAAATCAAACTCAGGACTTTCGGTCTCGAACTCGAAAACTAAACCTCTGTGCAACTGGTAGTGTACACTTTTAGCTTCAATTAGTTCACAATATTATGAGACTATCTTCAATTACCTGTGGTAGATAGCTGTGTCATAACCGAAGTGGATAAAAATCCGCTGGTTAGGTGTCCACAATATACGACGGAAGATCATCGTGCACTGGTTTTAATAATCACGAATTGATTAAATTTAGACATCACTCATCTAAAAGTCAAGCGTTCACATGTAAAACCAAAGGTCCTGAGTTTGATTTACTATAAAGGAGTTTAAAAAATGTACGCTATTGAAAAATTCCATACTAGAACGTAACTACTGTCCACTGCTTCCAAGTTTTCGATAATGACCTAGATAAGATCAGTTTGTGATATATAGTCTATGAAAATATATCTATCACAATAAAAATAATTTTGAAAAAATACTATAGAATCTAGAACAACACATATATATTAAATCCTCATCAGGATTTACTCTAACGGCAACTAAACTGATTCCCAGAATAGCGAAGCTTCCGTATGAAGCTCGTTTGACCAAGCTGAACCTTTTCCCGTTGTCATATCGCACAACTAGAGGCGACTTGATTACACTTTTCAAATTGCTCAGTGCCAAATTCACACCTGATATACCCTCATTTTTCTTGTCTTCCAAAACAGAGAATTTACGAGGACACTCCAAAAGAGTTCACAAGCCCAGAACAAATTACTTGTCAGCTGACTATCGACTTTCCCATCGAATCATCAACGAGGCTCCATCCGTCGACTCTTTGAAAAGAAATTTGGATCAACTGAGAGACCACCATTACCAGGAATAACACAGGCCATCAAGCCTCATGTCCTTCCCAAACTAAAACTGAAACTAATTAAAACCTGATAAGGATCTAATCGAATATCATATTGTTCTCTTATATCTATGTTGTTTTAAATTTACAATATGGGAATATTATAGAATGAATTACCTGCCAAAATTTCTTCCCACTATACAATGCCATGTTGGACCATATCTTGTATCAAATTCTTTTTTTAAATGATCAGCTATATCTTTTTCTAATTCATATTTACGAACGGAATCCATTCCAATAGCAAGTGCACGTTTTTGCATTTCATGTGACATATCAGCATTTTTTATTACAGAATTATTCATTCTTTTATTTTGTTTTGGATTATAGAATTGTAAAATTAATTAAAATGTATTAATGAATGAATAATTGAATATTGAAGTCTTTATTATTGAATATAGATATATATATGAATAACTCTTTAATAATAATGATAAAGGATAAACTATTGAAAGGTGAATTCGTTGTTCACTTTATATATATTGGTGAATGATGAAAACAATAGTGATTTGATTCACAATCAGACAAGTGATTTTACATTATGTTTGTATACTTATGATAGGTTGAAATGATGTGTATGATTGAATTCTATTTTAGCAAATCATATATATATATATTTCATAGTTTTAAGAATACATTTGATAAACACCTATGAAATCAATATTTATGATCATATATATGAATGAATCAATACTATTACATATTACATAATGAAAGATTTTTTGGAAATGATTTAAGAAAAACATTATGAAATCTTTGTTTTTGATTGAGATCATGAACCGATTGATGTTAGACCACCGGTTCGAAACCTGAAAACACTGGATGGCCGTTTCATCCTATTGTGAGACTCCTTAGCAATGCGCATCCACGATCCTACTCGCGGGATTCGAACCCAGGGCTTTCGGGTTCGCGCGCGAACGCTTAACCCACTGGGCCCTCGAGCGGGATCGTGGATGCGCACTGTTGAGTAGTTCCACATTAGGATGAAATGGCCGTCCAGTGCTTCCAGGTTTCCAACGGTGGTCTAACACCAATCGGTTCATGATCTCAATCAAAAACTTAATAATCTCCACAAACCCTATACTAGAAAGCTTTGTTTTTTTTAATTTGATGATCTTGTTTGATTAGTAATATATTTTACTTTGATAATGATCATTATGAAATTATGTTTAGTGGTAAATGTATGAATAAAGTATGTACTAATTCAGTTCATGTTAGGTATCGTCCTCAAATAGCCAGGAGTATAAAGCCTCTGCCATGGAAGTCCTATTCACTGCCTTCACGTGGCACTACTGTTGTTTACGAAATTGAAAGGATATGAATATGGAGGATCCACATGTGGAAATTGGGAAATCCTGATTCCAAACCAATGGTGCAAATGAGCTCCAGTATCCTGAGGAAGCAAATGGCGTATGAACCGATCGTTGGTCATTGGCTATCATGTGACTACATCTCCTTACGCTGCTCTACTGTCTTGTGGATTAGACATTTCGGTCGATAACTTTGGCTGTAACACTCTATGAAAACCACCTGCTTCGGTTTAGGCACCCGACCAGTGTTAGGTAGTCGGAAAAATAAACCAATAATTATCATGTTAAACCTAGTGATGTCCTTGGACATTTCCTATTGGCCATTATTTATTTCATCCGTTAAATATTGTACAAATGTTGTTTTTTATTTTATGGTACGATGTGGTATGCTTGATTGGTATATAAACAAAGTATGTTTGAAATATAATGATTCATAACTCAGAGGCTGTGACTTGTGTTCTTGACTCAACTGGTTAGGACAGACAACGAAGCAGGGCCAATCAGGGCGCTAGGTCGTCCTTACGTGTTTACGTGTCACTGTAATCGATCGATCAATAAAACGCTGCTTATCAAAACCCTGCAGTCTCACACGTTACAACAACCAGTATCACAGCCCACACATAAATCAAGTGACTTGTGTGGCGTATATGTATACGGTGTCCCTTTGTATCAACATTCATCTGTTCAAATAATAATACATTATCTGTGTATTTCAACATCCCCCTTGTACTTTCAAGCAAGTAAATTACTATATTGAAAGTGAACAAGATGGTGAATACAAATTGAAATTTATACTTGTGATTAAATGCCTCATAATTATCATTGTTTCCACTCATTACTATTATTATTAATGGCCTTATTCAATATTAGATTTTGCTAAAACATAGAATTCTCAGTAGGAGGTATTTCAATAATTCTCTATTACAAAAACAAAAAAGTGAAAAAAAACAACAAAGAAAGAAAGGAAAATGGTGAAGAAAGATCTAAATCTGTACAGTATTTCATTTAGAGACATGCTTAAGAATACAGGTTGTTGATTAGGTCAACTCTAACAACCTGTTTGTCACAGAGTATATTTGCTAGGTAAGGTATTATAGAACTTTTATATCCTTGCTTGCGTACATGGATTTTGATGTACTGACGTCTCATTCTACCATAAGATATACAAGGAGAAAGATAAGAGTGAAGGGGATGGTTAGTATCTGATAAAATAACACGTGCCAGGAGTTTGCAAGACTTTAGATGTCTATCCACAACCATATTAATTATGACTTCGAAAGATTCACCACACACCTTGCTAACTGCCTTCAGCACTCTCCGCAATACAGCGAAATCTTTTCTCAAATGTCCGAGAAGGAATAATGGAGAACAGTAATGAATTATAGGTAATATGCAGGAATGTACAAATTGTAAGAGTAAATGTCGAGTAATCTCAAAAGCATCCAATCTCTTTATGTAGTAAGTCTGACGGACAAATTTCTTCGATAACAGTAAAACATGAGAAGATCAAGAGAGATCAGAAGAAAAGGTGACACCAAAATAATTGACCTTCGACACTGTGTTTCATCAAAGAATCTCCATTAGCACAAGTATTATGGGATGCCAAAAATGGTGTTAACGTGCTGTTCATGTCTCAGGCTAAAATTAATAGTGTGACATTTAGACGGATTAAGTATGAAACCACTAACAACAGAACACCATTCAACACGAGACAAAAACTCATTCATTTCTTTGGGATGTAAAGAGTTAGAAATCGGCATACATACAGTGAGATCGTCCACGTATTTCACAAAAGTGTTTTCTGTGGAAGATGGCAGATCATGCAGAAAAAAAAAGAAAAGAAGAGATGAAAGAACAGCCCCTTGTGGCATACCTTCATGAGACAGTAGAGACGTTGAGTACTTAATCTACTCGCGTCTGCAGATTGTTTATAGCATACTCTTTAATGAAAACCTCGTTGTTTAATTGTCAGGAATATAAATGTATAATCCTCAGTTGATAAGTATTCATACAAAAATTACATAGCATATTTCCTAATTAAATGACTAAATTAAATGTCACTGCAACAATTATTCATAACCTACGATTCATTGACAATTTCCAAGAAAATGTTTTGTGGAGAGTTTTTGAACCATGAAATACATGGTCGTGAATTTGCACAGATGAGGAGTCCAAAAGGTTAACCATTTCTTCCGGGTTTTTAAAAATGGTCTAACACTGGTTGGTGCAGGTTTTCAAAGAAAATTATTTTATCATATTACGGAACATTCGAACACATTCCTCCAAGGGAACAGAAAAATTAAACCTTATTGTGTTATTGAAACAGTATATACTTGTTCAGAAACGATTAAATGAGGTTTTTCTTTGAATACCTTACCGAATAATGTCTGGTGATCATTGGAAAATTGTAAATCCATTAAAGAGGAGAGATAATGGGTGTATAACTTTTCTCTTCAGTAATATCATTTTTAAGCTGCATAGTAGCATAAATCAGCTCAACACCCCACTAAAAGATAAAAGCTACCTTAGCAGATCAAGGGTGTTTTGTTTCAGTCATAAAACTAGAGATTTTACTTTCTTTTCTATACGTAAACATTGCAAAAAGGGATCAAATTGAACGGGAAATTGCGAAAATATTCGGAAGAATAATTTAACAAGAGTGGCTAACATGATTTCTTAATGTCCAACTCCTTAAAATAGAAGTTCTTGCTATCAATGAGATGAAGCAAGAACTGTGTGTACAAAAAAAATAAGTCTTATCCTTTTCTTTATCGTGGCCATAGACTACTATTATTATTTTATTTCGTATTTGAAAATATCCTACTCTCTAAATATCTCTCGTATCCTTATAATTTTATTCATTATTGTTTCTGACTAAGTAGCTAGGTGGACGATGCGTTGATGTTTTAATGCAGATGGTACTGGGTTCGGGTCCAAGCATAGACATGAACTCCAGGATGCAATTACATTCAGAAAAGGAGAACCAAACAGAGAGGAACGCGCGTTCTTGATTATACTACTATCCACAAACCATCTCTGTTTATAATGCATATGACTTAATGAAAGTATCGGGGTAATCCATACAGGATACACATAAACCAACAGAGACTGATGAATTGCATTCCAAAACATCAAAATTCAAAACAAACAGCACAAATGAAAAAATATACGATCTTCTTAGGAAGGTTCCCAGGAAGCGAGACGAAACCTTCAGAAGTTCTAAAGGAGCTAAAGGGATTCCATCCAATCGGAATCCGAAAAAATGTTTCAAAATATCAATGTGACATGCTGTGATTGGACAATAGTATAACTTCCTACCTGAGAATCGATTGGATATTATAGCCTGTACTAAAAACTATAAATACCCTTGTTTTTCTGTATACTCTTTGACAATTACTTACTAACCACTTTCTCCTGCTTTCTTCGATCTTGTTGATTTGTGATTGTAGGTTTCTTTACGTTTGAGTGCAAGTAATTAAACAAGTAGAGGACATAACAGATTTGATATGTAATAAATTTTATGTACCTTCTTTTTAAAAGTCATTCAGACAATATAAAGTTAACAGACTAACTGAATACTGTTAAAAGAATATGGCTATCACAAAAAGATATTTTCAATGGAACTCATTAAACCATTTATTGTGTTCAATATAATTTAGTGTAACTGATTATGTAACTAACAATAGTCTTTCATATGATTATAGACATACTTTGTTAAGGAATGTTTAAAATCTTAAATTTTGATTTCAACTATATAGGTTAGTTGAATGATTAACATTACAAAAGACTACACAGGTTCTATAAATTACATTGTGTAATAGCTTCAATAAATTAGAAATCTTGGATTCAATGGCTCTGTATTCGTTAGAAAACAAATTTATTCACAAAATTACTGTTCAAACTATTTAATTATTTCACTGGTTGAAATCATGAGTCAATTGAAGCTAGACCAGCATGGAGAACCTGAAAGCACTGGACGGCCGTTTCGTCCTAGTATGAGACTCCTCAGCAGTGTGCATTCACGGTCCCGCCCCCCGGCGAGATTCAAACCCAGGACCTATCGGTCTTGCGCCAGGCGCTCAACTAACTAAACCACTGAGCAGGTATCCAATGGTGTTAATGTCTACCTTCAATTGACTCATGATTTCAACCAGTGAAATTTCTAAAAATCTCCACAAAACCCATTCTGATAATATTTAATTATTGACAAATCAATTATAAACATGTTACTCAGCGTATATGGTATATCTTTCTTAGCTTGTTATACTGCATTTACCATAATTCGATCGATTTTATAGATCAGACTGAACTAAAATTATATCTTAAATATTTCAACTTGTTCAGACTATGAGAAAAGAAAGCGAAATAGTTAGCAACAAAATGTGATTTTATGTTAGTTACTGTAACTGAATTTTTTTAAATTTTGTTTTGCTCCAATGTACAAGCCTACATACTCACGGTAGTGGGTTTACAAAAGCGTTTACATATATATATATTCAGACTAATCGATCGACTGGTTAATTTCATACTGTGTTATCACTGTTCAAGCTTTCGTTTACATAGTTTTGTGGTGATTGTTTGAAAAAAAAGGAACATAATTGCTTTTCCCCATTGAAATCAATCCAACTTATGGTATCGAATTGTTCATTCAAACAAAATGTTAGTTATTCATCCTTTCTCTTACTCCTGGTGATCGACTGCATCATGAAGACGTCAACATCTGAGGGGATGCATTGGATACAGTGGACAGTTAGGATGAAACTGGACGATCTACAATTCGCAGATGATCTGGCTCTTCTATCGCACACGCAACAACAAATAAAGGAGAAGACGACCAGTGTAGCAGCAGCCTCAGCAGCAGTAGGTCTAAATATACACAAAGGGAAAAGCAAGATTCTCCAATACAACACAGCATTCAACAATGAAATCACACTTGACAAAGAATATTTGGAAGATGTGAAAACATTTACATATCTTGGCAGCATCATTGATGAACACGGTGGATCTGATGCAGATCGACAAGGCAAGAGCATATCTACAATTGAAGAATATCTGGAACTCAAAATAATTGTCAACTGCTAACACCAAAGTCAGAATTTTCAATACAAATGTCAGAACAGTTCTACTGTGTGAGGCGGAAACCTGGAAAACTACGAAAGCTATCATCCAGAAGATACAAGTCTTTATCAACAGTTGTCTACGCAAAATACTTCTGATCCGTTGGTCAGACATTATCAGCAACAAGTTGTTGTGGTAGAGAACAAACCAGATTCCAGTGGAGGAAGAAAATCGAAAGAAGCACTGGAAGTGGATAGGACACACATTGTGGAAAGTACACAACTGCGTCACAAGGCCAATCCTCAAGGCCAAAGGAGGAGTAGAGGAATACCAAAGAACACATTACTTCGAGAAATGGAAACAGACATGAGAAGAATGAACATCCACTGGATAGAACTAGAAAGGAAGGTCGAGTGGGACAGAGTGGGTTGGAGAATGTTGGTCGACGGCCTATGCTCCATTGGGTGTAATGGGCGTAAGTAATACAGTAAAAAATGTTAGTTATATATACGGATTTATACAGTGTTTGATGCGAAATACCAATCATCTCGACGTGATGAAGAAGATTTGTAGCTCAGGGATATTATTTTAATGGAGTTTTGTTCTCTAAGCTGGATAGTTTGGTCATGATGCTTTCATTGTTCTCCTGAATGCTGTCATCGGCACGAACCTAAAGTTCAGAAGAACGATGAAAACTCCACGACCAGAAAATCCAGCTCAGAGAACAAAACTCCATCAAAACCGATTTTCTCAAATATCATGTTACCAAGTGATTGAATCGATTTTAAATTATCAGGTTTTGATATAGCAGGCCAAATATCTATCTGATAGTCAGTTCACAATTTTATTGAATAATAAATGGTTAATAAAAGGCAAAATCTACATCAACGTAACTTTGATATGATTTCATGTTTAAGTTATTTTGAAATTTAGAACAACGCTTACTGTCTCTTGCGGAAAGCAGTTCACTTTCGATGCTCAGTGTCAATAATTTTGTATTATGTATTTGCTGGGGAATGTGAAATAATGTGATATTTAAATGTGTAAAAATTACATTTATTTGTATGTTAATAGTGTAAGAGATATTAGGTTCATGTCCAGTTGTGAACATCAGATACATTCAACTGACGATTATCAGATAGGATGAAACGTACATGTTGAACTCCACTGCCAATCTCTAACCAAATATGGTTATTTAGATTCAAGGTGCATGATTAGTTCGACCTTTCTTTCTATTTAGAGCAATGCGGTTTAATAATATATGAAAGAATTTAATCACTCTTCTTTCTTCATAATTGACAAAACTTTCATGAGAGGTATCTATTATCATTATTATTACAAAAAACCATCCACATAGTAATTAGTATTTGTGAAATTATCAAGTCAGATCTTGGAAGTGCTACTTAATTTCTCTTATTAGGTACACAGATACATAGACTTAGTGAGAGATTTTACGTTATTTGACAAAAGTCGAATATTTATGAACAGAAAATCTATTTGTCATTAAGTAGCTGGAAAATATGTTCACGCCTTTATATGCAATATTTAATACATAATATGAACAAATGTTATAACCACTCATCTTACATACTGCATGACTGAGATCATACAATCAGTCAGTCAATATCAGCGTGGAATCTGGGACAAATGTGCACTGGTACATGTTTCCACACCAAACTAGCAAGAGGAGTCGCGATTAACGAGATGACTAGCGAAGCAAAACAATCATAATGAGAAAGACTAAGTATTAAGAACAGGATCGATAAAGATAGAAATAAAAACTACGCATGAAGGAATACTAGAGCTCAATGTATAAACAGTGAACACACTATTGTCAGTGTGATTGATCCTCAGCTACATAACACTGTGTCTCCAATCACTGATCGCACTTATCTCACAGACCTAAACCAAGTAGTTAACATCTACCAACATATCTCACATCAACCGTCACTGACGACAGCAGAAAAAAGATGATTATTATCGGGAAGCTATCAAACAACCGTCAATATGGGACTCGCCAGCAGTTAAACTGTATACTGTCGAATACCGGCTCAGTGGTCTGAAGGTTAGGAGTTTGAATGAGTTTCATTGTTTGGTTCCTGGTTATAGGATCGTGGACGTGCACTACTGAGGGATCCCACACTAAGACGAAATGGCCGTCCAATAATTACAGGCTTGTAATGATTTTCTCACTTAAATCGGTTAGCTCTCTCAATAAAATTGAACAATTCCCACAAACTCATACTGATAAATGATGAAGTTGAGTATAATGATACATACTGACTTTTTAGATGTATTATTAAAATAACATTATCCAGAGTGCCTTAATATCAAGTCCATTCATTCTTTTGGTATGATACTACTATGTGTAGTTTAAATGTTACAATCATTCCATAATAGTTCAGTTCAATGAAGGATTATTGATTAATATATCTACCATAGTCGTTACATCAGAAGTTCGATCACCTTTAGATTCCAAACTTATATAGAGGTTTTTCTTTGGAAGGGAACAACTAGATTTCTTTTCACAACTATTTCTTTTCATATTTTTATCTATGAAGGCGTCTTGATAGTCATTTTTGTCAGTTTTCCTGAGGAATGCGAGCTCTTCGGCAATGCATTCCGTACTACATATCTGATTTATTCGATAACATAAAGAGTGAATGAGATTTCTCTTTCTGCTTAAAGGAACCTAGCTATAGAATTTGGTCAGCTGGTCATGCCATGTTTGTTTTCCAAATATGGATCTTTTTAAGGAATCATTACTTCTTCTCATTAGACATACGTCGTGAAAAGAGATTGACTGTTTTCGCTCGCTTTCTAACGTGAAGTCTATGGAAGGGTGTCATCTGTTGAAGAAGTGTAAGATATCTTCTAATTCAGTATTATCGTCACAAACTACAAATATGTCGTCCATGTATCTTACATATAGATGAAACCGATTAATCATTGAACTGAGTTGGTTGTTTTCCAGTTTTACCATGAAACAGTCCGCTAAAATTAGACCCATTGGAGATCACATAGTGATCCCATCTCTTTATCTATATTTTTCATTGTTGAAACTTAACTAGCCATTAAATATACAACGTAGCATTAGTTCTTTCAAGTGGTTAATAGGCAAACATATATCTATGTTGTTGGAATCATTATACTCACATATATAGCATATCATTTCAGTTAAAGGTACATTAGTGAACAAAGAGTTAACGTCAAACGAGAACATGTGTTTTCCGGAAGTATTGACGTTCTTAATACGATCAATAAATTGAAATTTATTATGAATAGAATATTTAGATCCTTGCTTTTCAAAATTTTAGTCATCTTACTACATTCACGTTATAATTCGTTACTAATTTATTTAGTCTATTGTTATTATTCGTATTATGTAATCTGCTATTATCATCCTTCTATTACATCATCTTGGTTATTCGTGTTCACAGCTACTCATGGAACTGTATTTACAATAATTGAAATCATGAGTCGATTGAAGCTAGACTACCATGAAAAACCTGGGAGCACTGGAAGGCCGTTTCGTCCTAGTATAGGACTCTTCAGGAGAGCGAACACACGATCCCGCACCCCACGAGATTCGAAGCCAGGACATATCAGTCTCGTGCACGAGCGCTTAAACAACTAGACCATTGAGACGGCATCCAACAGTGTCAATGGCTAGATTCAACCAATCCACGAAATTGCGTCACCGTACACCATTGTCTTCAGTGAGCTGATATCTCACAACAGACCTGGTTGAACTCCACTGGTCATGGCTTCTGACTAGAACTCCAGGAAATACCTCATGAATTCAGTCACGAGTGAGTGGATGATTATTATCAGAACGGGTTTTGTGGAGATCCCAATGGATCGTGAATGTGCACTTCTGAAAAGTCTCATACTAGGACGAAACGGCCTTCCAGTGCTTCCATGTTTCCCATGGTGGTCTAGCTTTAACTGACTCATGATTTTCAAAATCTCCACAAAACCCCCCTCGAATATAACTGTATTTACCTGACTTAATATCATGGTGAATACTGTTAATACCTTCCTAAATAAATATATAATAAGTAGGTACAATTTAATCACTATTCTAAGAATGTAATACACATAAAACTTACTGTTTAATCAACAACCAAAGAAGAGAGAGAAAAAAGAAAGAAAAGTTTTAAGTTCATTCTTTACAGCTTCTTTTTTTGTTGTTGTTTAGTTAATAGTACCAAAGTGTATAGTATTCACATGATCATTGCCCCTAGAGAGACTCCGTTTTTTCTTCATTTTTTTTAAAAAAAAGAGAGAGAACTTGTATCTGAGAAAACTATTGTTCCCATGTAAATGTAATTCACCTTATCATAAAAATAATAAATTGTAGAGTTAGCCATCCTTACTACAAATAAACTGATACATATATATATACATTGAGGTAATTAGAAATTTGTAAACAAACAACCAAATAACCAAAAAGAAAACGATAAATTATTCATGCCGGACGATCAAACTAAAATAATTATGGCATATATGCCAAAAGATATGGAGACTAATGCTATTAATTGGTTCAATGAAGCATATTCAACTTATACAACATTTAAAGATATGGCTGATTATTTAAAACAAAAATTTGATCATATTTATGGACGTAATTGGCAATGTGTTATTGGACGGGATTTTGAAAGGTTAGTAATAATTTAAAAGTTTAGTTGTTAATATAATAGTTTTAAACTTTCATTATAGTTATGGTATTATTGAAAGTCAAGAAAGTTCATTGTTGAATAGTTTTATACAAAGATGAAATAGTTTTCTTAAATTTCTTGGTTCGCTTAAGTATTCCAGATGAGATTAATCTGTAATACATACAGTTTGTGGATTACTTACTTACGCCTGTTACACACAGTGGAGCATAGGCCGTCGACCGACACTTTCCAGCCCACTCTGTCTTGGGCCTTACTTTCTAGTTCTATCCAATGGTTGTTCATTCTTCTCATATCTGTCTCCATTTCTCAAAGTAATGTGTTCTTCGGTCTTTCTCTTCTCCTTTGGCTGAGGATTCCATGTGAGGGCTTGCCTTATGACGCAGTTGTGTACTTTCCTCAATGTGTGCCCTATCCACTTCCAGTGATTCTTTCAGTTTTCTTCCTCCACTGGAATCTGATTTGTTCTCTTCCACAGTAGGTTGTTGCTGCTAGTGTCTGAAGTAGTTTGCTAACATTAACCAGAAAAAAATTATTCAAACAGTCTACGGATAGTAAATCATATTTGTTTATTCAATAATTTTAGTTTAATCAAGTGTTTAACTATTATGCATGAACAAAACTGACATGAATATACTTCATAAGCAAATAGTTATACTTTATTTAATAAGATTATATCAATTCATGATGACCTTTCGAAAGTATTTCCAAAGATTTACATAAATTTATAGATTAGAATATCAGTTAAAGAATAAGTTTAATAAGTAGTGATTAGAACAAAACGCTTTCCTTATAAAACGTTTAATATTTTTACTACCAGAAAGGGGTATTGTGAAGATTTTAGTAATTTTATAGTTGGATTCATGAATCAATTAAAGCTAGACCAGCATGAAAAACCTGAAAGCACTGGATGTCCGTTTCGTCTTAGTGTGTGACTCCTAAGCAGTGCACATCCACGATCCCGCTCCATAAGATTCTAACTCAGGACATATCACTCTCGCCCATGAATGCTCAACCTATAGACCACTGACCCGACATCCAATGATGTTAATGTCTAACTTCAACCAATCCACGAAATTGCGTTACCGTACACCATTGTGTTCAGTGAGTTACTATCTCACAAGAGTGATAATGATAATAATATTTCTATATTTAGTTATGATTGACAATTGATCCATTGTACAGTGAATGTTGAATTCATATAAATAAAATTGAAGAGGATTCATTTAAAGAAACTTTCCCACCAAATCATCCACTTAAGCTGTACATTTGTATTTGATAACTATTCGATAAATATATGAGTCTATAAAAGAGTAAAAGTGATTACATCATATGATGATGTAAGAACTATTACTTATTTATAATTATCCGTTTAAAACACTTCGACAATCTCACTACTGTAGTTTCCTATCGACTGGTTATGATACCATTTAAAACGTTACAATTAATGAATATTTTAAGAACTTTATAAATGCACTACTGAATAAACTATTTCTGTAGTAGACAAATTACTCTCTTTTCAAGTAATGACATAACGTTGGATAACGTAAGGAATTAATGTACGATATTATGTAATAACATGAATTAGTTGAAATGAAATTCATTGAAACCTTTCAGTATATCACAGGATAATTTAGGTTGTCTAGTCTTTGGAGAATTCTATGTACAAAGTATTTGTAATATAATGTATTACATGTATCACTGATTGCTAATGAATTGACATTATAAATGTAAGTCACTAGATCCTAACTCAGTGGTCAAAATGATAGTACACTCTCCATGTGAATCAATGACCTGGATTCCATTTCATTTTGAGATCATAAATGTTACAAAATATTTGCACAGTTTATATATTTTTACAGAACTGTATGTAATTGACTATATCCATTAGTATTGCTTAAATCATTGGATGCTAGAATCAAAGTGAGAAACAGTGTAAAACCAATGCTCAAAACAAAAAATTATTGATTTATTGAATGTGAAAGTATCACAGTTACAGTATGAAGATTGTATGGTAAATAAATATCTTACCTATTCAGATCTCAAAATGTTCCATTTATTGATAGACAATAATATAATTAATAACTTAAGGTTTACTTCGCCAAGTTATAAACATGTTGCTATCTGAAAATAATTTGCTTTATAGAACTTAGTTCCTCAAAATGTCTGATTGTCCTAACTTTGTGATGATAATTCGTTGATTAATTTCAGTGTGTATATTTCTGTATGATACATTTTCGCCTTCTGAATCTCTGATTGTACACATTTGTCACACAGGGAAATTTCATGATTTGTAGATGATTTACGGAATTTATAATGAACTAATAGAAGGGAGATAGTTAAACGATATGTAATGATAAGGTACAACTATGTGATGGCTTTTTGGTAGCCCTTATATCTGACTCCAGTTAAATTGTATGTTGACTGTTATCGAAATATACATGACTCCAACCTTCGTATATTTTTATCGACTTGATTCGCGTTTGAGAATAACGGAATGAAATACGAGAACGAATTTCGAATATGTATATTTCATTCAGTCTTTGATCCAGAGAGATAATCAGTGAAACGAAGTGATATACAGCGGAGAAGGCTGGTGAGCCAATTCATTTTGATCGATATTTATATTCAGGCAAAGTTAAAGATACGTGAAGAATAGGGTAAGCAATTAACACACACACGATCATATAAAAACAATCAGGGTTAATAAGCAAATAACTGACAAGGTCAAAATATGACTTGAGAAGAATGAATGAATTTATCTGTTCAGAAGCTAGAATAACCCATATGGGCTTGATATAGTACTAGCCACTATAGCTTCTTATCAGGACGTGTTATTGACTCGAATCCTCGAATGGACTGATATCAAAGACAAAATCACTAAAAACAAGAAGAAAATGATAATACTGAAAAATAAAGACACGTCGATAAATGTGATCAGATAACATAAATAATTGTAACATCAATATTGTAGGTCAATCACTCTTTGCTGAAGTAAGACCTAACTGATAGTCTTAGTTTTTCCCTATTCTATCACTATCCTATCAAAAACGTAATAATTGTGAGAGGACAAACTCCCATAAATTTATGATATGGTTCATTTTGATTGATAACATTGATTATTCATGATTTTTTCTTAGACATTTTATCATTTAGTATTATAACAACAACTACTTACTCTCCAAAATACAAATGATGCTTCAGTAACAATGATTATTATAATCAATGTAATTAAAATATACATGAGTAACATAACCAGTATACCATTGAAACATATATTATTCTTCATTTCGACTTTCTGCAACGCAACATATTCTCCAATAATAGTTTTTATTATATTCTAGAAGAGTAGATTTATTTAGCTGAAACTGATACTATCATATCTGAATGTATTTAACTGAAGCAATGAAAACACTTAGTTCAATTGAATGCTTTCTATGATACTACATTCTCTGATCTGAATTGTTAAGTGACGTAGACTTAATTACCGCGCTAGATAAAATCATAAACTGTTAACTTCAAGCAGGATAAGTCATTATTGAAATCATTCTTAAACCTCTGAATCATTTTATTTCTCATTCAGTCAGTCAGTCAGCTACAACGTAGGACCAAGCATATATGTGCATCGGTCCAAGTTGCTATAATTCATTAAGACAACAAGATGAACACCAAATTCATAGAAGTAGTTAATTCAATGGCGGTAATATATAAAAGAAATATTGCATATAAGTACATATTACAGGAAGAAGGAATTAGTTCGTAGAAAGAAAGATATGAAGTAATTTTAAACTTATACTTTAATGGAAGACAGAGTGTATACACTTACGCCATTGTAATCGATTCTGAGCCATGCCACCAAGAGTCTCCAACCATTTGTTACAATAGTCACGCGGACCCCAACCAAGTAGTCCGCATCTACCAACATGGCTCAGACTAGAAGTTAGTGACTTCAAGCACTGATGCCACGTTTTGGTTTGGCCACCCCTAACTTTCTTCCAACCATCCCCAACACTAGTCAGCATTGCACGTCGTGGTAATCGGTGTTTAGGCGTACGTAACACGTGGCCCAACCATCTCAGTCGATGAAGATTCACAACCTCATCAACTGATTTATCATCATTCCCTAATACCCTGCGTCTAACCTCACTATTACTTACCCGGTGATCTCAGCAGACGCCAGCAATATTTCTAAGGCATCTGTGGTCAAATACTACTAACTTAAGAGTATCTTCCACTCTTCATGGCCACGTTTTTCAGCCTTAAAGTAGAAGGGAACGAACTGCCGTGCAGTATACTCGTCTTTTCATTGATAGACGGATATCTCGCCTTAGCCATAGGTGACGTAAGCAGTTTGCATCTACTATTACTTTGTTTATCATATTACCTTTATCTATCATAACTTTCTTGACTTGATAGGATATAATATTATCAGAATTTATTTCATATTATGTACGTTATTTATGATTAACAGTTTTGTTTCTTCTTAAATACTATTTTTTCTTTTCATACAGCTCAATTACTCACTTGGATAATAATCTTATTTATTTTTATTCAAAAAGCTTGGAGATTCTATTATTTAAAACAGCTTATTAATGGTGAAAGCAGGGAAAAAAATGGGGGGCGAGAGATTAAATTCCAATGACAATACAATTACTACTTTTTTCTTTCTTTTTTTTACTGTTATCATAATTGTATTTCTTTATGTTACTGTGTAAGATAGATTAAACAATAGTGATGATAATAATAATAACGTTCAATATTCATTTTGGATTTTACCTAATGTTTACATTTCAAATCGATTAAGTATCTATGAAAGAAACGTTACATGGATAAAATATGAAAATAAACAAATAAACAAACAGAACGGGTTCTGTGGAGATTTTAGAAATTTCACTGGTTGAAATCATGAATCAATTGATGTTAGACCACCGTTGGAAACCTGGAAGCACTGGACGGCCGTTTCGTCCTACTATGGGACTCCTCAGCAGTGCACATCTATGATCCCACCCCGCGTGAGATTCGAAGCCAGGACTTATCAGTCTCGTGACAGGCGCTCATGATTTCAACCAGTGAAATTTCTAAAATCTCCACAAAACCCATTCTGACAATAATAATCACCTGCTCACTAGTGACTGACTTCAGGAGATACTCCTGGGGTTTTAGTGAGAAGTCGTTATTAGTGGAGTTCAACCACGTCTGTTGTGAGATAGGAACTCACTGAACACAATGGTGTACGGTAGTGGAATTTCGTGGATTGGTTGAAGTTAGACATTAACACAGTTGGTCTAGTTGGTTAAGCGTCCGGAGCGAGATTGATAGGTCCTTGGTTCAATCCTCGTGAGATGAGGGATCATGGATGCGCACTGCTGAGGAGTTCCATACTAGAAAGAAACGTCCGTCCGATGCTTTCAGGTTCTCCATGCTGATCTAGCTTCAATTGATTCATGATTTAAACCAGTGAAATAAACAAACAATCAATAATTCATTTAAAATAACATATAAATTTCTAGTTTCAATAGTTTTACGATTAAAAAAAGATGGTGGAAAAGATTTGTAGCTCAGGTAGATAATTTTGATGGAGTTTTGTACTTTGAGCTGGATGTTTTGGTCGTAGAGCTTTCAACGTTCTTCTGAACGACATTATCAATACAAACTCCAGGTAGAAGTGCTGATGATGTCGTTCAGAAGAACGATGAAAGCTTTACGATCAAAACATCCAGCTTAGAGAACAAAACTCTATAAAAAACTATTATACTTATTATATATAAAACAGTTTTATGTTAAACTAGTTTTAATCTTAACATACAAGGATAAGTGCACTGAACGTATTTAACATTATTCATACTAGAACAATTATAATCAACATTTATGAATTTTTACTTACGCGTGTTACTTCCAATGGAGCATAGACCGCCGACCATCAATAATCACCATACTAACATAGAAAATATTGGAGGTCAAATTTTTAAGGGGTCAACGTCAATATGAATTGAATGAATATGATCATGTACTCAAAGTAAAATAAGTGAAAATCATAAGTATGCTATGTATGAAGCGATTATGAGTTTACCTAGTCTGCTAACGGAACAAAGACTCTGTAACCAAAGACCGATAAGCTAGCTATTCTGATGCATCTCAGCCCTGCTAACTAGAGAGAGAAGTTCAAGTTCTAACGGGAAAAAATATATTCCTCAAGCAGCCAGAAACACGAGCAATAACAACAGGCAGAAATCAAACGTATATATACAGCGTAAAATTGTCCTTGAGAAGCGTTACAAAATAGCCTACTAAAAGATACAACGAACTAATAGCATTTAAGATTCTCCCAAGTGAGAAATACGATATGAAGGTGAAATGAGAGCTTTTGGTGTGAAAACAAGAAAATTCAAAACTTTAAAATAAAATTACAAAAAAAAGTTATGGGGATCTAACATCCACAACAAATTATTAGTGGAATTTTACACAAGGAATAATTTAATATAGATAAAAGTATGTCCAATCATTCAGATAGTTGACCATATTTCGTAATTTGATTGACTGAATTGGAATCACCAGTCTTAAAGAACAAGGTAAACATATCAATGGTCATTATTCAGTGATCTATTAACAATATATAATCTAAAGAATTAAAAAAACACTAAGCAAACTGTGAATAGAAGAAATAGAGGTATATTAAAGACAACCGTTTCCATGAAATAACAAAAGGATTATATGGCCACCTGTTCCTCCCATCTAGATATATCAATAAGTTACCTGTATTTTGTTTGCATTAACACATCATTATGTCTGTTAAGGGCATAGCCTATTTAAGCGCGTTTATGAAAAGTTTACAACCTTTCGCTGTACAAATTATCAAAAAGTTACAATCAACGACACCAAGGTGGCTGGCAATATGCATTGAAACGAATGAACATTATTTAGATGTCGATTTCTGAACTCCTAATATCTAACTAGCTATCATTTAATATTTATCGTCAGGATAAATAAAGAAATAAGGAAAGGATACTTGTTGAAATAGCCTCTGCTGAGAATGATATATTGTACCGAAAATATAATATTGAATAAAGTCATTAATATTCATAATGTCACATAAGACAAATGGGAGTATATGAATACAAAGAATAAAAACATGAAGCATCAATCTTTCTATTCTTAGTATTAAAGTGTAAAGAAAAACTATTTTATTCATCCTGATTGATCAGGGTTTTAACAAGCCTAATTAACTGCCAATTACGAAGCATAGAAAACAATATATAAGCTGGTTGTGGAATAATTGCACTAGTCAATTCTAATCTTCTCTAACTAGAATTTTTCTGCTTTTCCAATCACCCACACGAATGTTCATCTATCGTAACTAAGTAAAATATCATTTTAACATAATGGCAATTAATTATTTTCATTTCATATTTATAATCCTAATCGAGGAAAGGAACAAAACATAGAAATACGATGTATTATGAATAATTGGATGTAAACTTATACAGTTGAATACCCTTCAATCATGTTATGAATGTCATTACTGATGATCTCAATCAGAAATAATATTTATCAAAAAATTGCAATAACGTCTATTATTGATTTCAAACTTGCTTAATCAGTGAAAACATAGGGTTTTCATTCATATTCACATGCTTCTTCCTGATTTCCTGCTCTACTGGGATGTGGTTTGTTCTCTCCCATAGTAGGTTGTTGCTAATAGTGTCTGGCCAACGGATCTGAAGTATTTTGCGTAGACAACTGTTGATAAAGACTTGTATCTTGTGGATGATGGCTTTCGTAGTTCTTCAACTTTCCGACCCATACAGTAGAACTGTTTTGACATTTGTATTGAAAATTCTGATTTTGTTGTTGTCAGTTGACAATTATTTTGAGTTCCAGATATTCTTCAATTGTAGATATGCTGCTTATGCCTTGTCGATCCGCGCATTCATATCTCCATCAGATCCATTGTGTTAATGAATGATGCTGCCAAGATATGTAAATGTTTTCACATCTTCCAAATATTCTTTGTCAAGTGTGATTTTATTGTTGAATGCTGTGTTGTATTGGAGAATCTTGCTTTTCCCTTTGTGTATATTTAGACCTACTGCTGCTGAGGCTGCTGCTACACTGGTCGTCTTCTCCTTTATTTGTTGTTGCGTGTGCGATAGAAGAGCCAGATCATCTGCGAATTGTAGATCGTCCAGTTTCATCCTAACTGTCCACTGTATCCAATGCATCCCCTCAGATGTTGACGTCTTCATGATGCAGTCGATCACCAGGATAAAGAGAAAGGGTGAGAGTAAGCAACCTTGCCTGACACTGGTCTTTACTTCGAACGAGTTTGTCAACTGTCCTCCATGCATGATTTTTCAGTTTAATCCATCATAAGAATTCTGTATAATATTGTCTATCTTCTCAGACACGCCGTAGTGTCGAAGAAGCCTCCATAGTGTTGTTCTGTTCACGCTATCAAATGCTTCTTCGTAGTCATTGAAGTTGATGTAGAGTGATGAATTCCATTCAATTGATTGTTCCACAATGATCCGCAGTGTTGCGATTTGGTCTGTACACGATCTATACTTACGGAATCCTGCCTGTTGGTCTCGAAGTTGGGCGTCTACGCAGTCCTTCATTCTGTTTAACAATACCCTGTTGAAGACTTTTCCCGGTATTGAGAGAAGAGTGATGCCACTGTAATTCTCACACTTACTGAGATCGCCTTTCTTCGGTATTTTGATCAGAAGTCCTTCTTTCCAGTCTGTTGGTACTTGTTTTTCATCCCAAATCTTATTTAAGAGAATGTAGAGTACCTTTGCAGTTACCGCTACATCTGCTTTCAGTGCCTTTGCTGTAATGTTGTCTGGTCCTGCTGCTTTGCCACTCTTGATTTGTCTGATGGCCTTGCTGATTTCTTCAATTGTTGGTGGGTCAACATCGATCGGGAGGTCCTTGTGTGCTTTTTTGATGTTGGGTGGGTTCAGCGGAGCTGGTCGATTCAAGAGTTCTTTGAAGTGTTCTACCCACCTGTTTCACTGTTCTTCAATGTTGGGGATTACTTTGCCTTCCTTACTTTTCACTGTTCGTTCTGGTTTACGATAGTTTCCAGCGAGTTTCTTTATTGTATCATGTTTCCTTCTCTTGCGGCCTTTTCCGCCGTCAGTTCTGATGCTCCTCTTCACTTGTTCGTTTACTTCTGTGTATTCAGCTTGTGCCTTGGCTTTCTCTGCTCTTGTTCGACTGGTATTGATTGCTGCCTTCTTGTTCCTCCTTTCTTGAATCATATCTAGTGTATCAACAGTGATCCATTCCTTGTGATGGTGCCTCTTGTGGCCCAGAACCTCATGACATATTGAAGTGATTGTTTCTTATATCCCTTGCCAGTTGTTATCCCCAGTAGTTCCCTCTCCATTGAGTAGATCATGAAAGGTTTGGAACCTATTGCTGAGGACTATCTTGAATTTGTTGAGTTTGTTAGTATCCTGAAGAAAGGCCGTATTGAACTTTTGTGATATTGTCCGCCCTATTGTCCAGTGCTTCTTGAGTTTCAATTTCATGTTGGTGACCAGCAAGTGATGATCTGATGCTATATCAGCTCGTCTCTTGGTTCTCACGTCCTCTATAGTCCTCCTGAACTTTTTGTTGATTCAGTTATGGTGGATTTGTTTCTGTGTAGTGTGATCTGTTGAAATTCATGTAGTTTTGTGTATGCGTTTGTGTGAGAATATAGCAAATCTCTCACCATTTTCGTTCCTTTCTCCCAGTCCGTGTCGTCCCATGATTTCTTCGTATCCAGTGATGTCCGTTCCAACCTTGGCATTTAAGTCTCACATCAGAATGGTCAGGTCCTTTGTTAAGCACTTCTCGATGATTGACTGCAGCCTATCGTAGAATTGATCTTAATCGTCTTCATTTTAGTCGTTGGTAGGAGCATAGCATTGGATGATGTTCATTGAAATGCCCTCTTTCTTTGTTTTGAAATAGGTTTTGATGATCCTTGGTCTATGAGATTCCGATCCTATAAGTGCGCTTTGTGTTTTTTTGTATAGCATCAGTGCAACTCCTTGTGTATATGGAGCATTTTCTTTTCCATGGCCGGTGAATTACAGCAGCTCCCCTGAAGCTAGTGTTTGTTCTCCAAATTGCGTCTAATGTGTTTCACTGATTCCAAACAATTCCAGGTTGTATCTTTTCATTTCTGCAGACCTTTGGATGACTCTCACAGTCTCCCACATTGTACGAGCATTCAATGTACCCAAATTATTGGTTGCTCTAGTTGTCAGAAGGCGCATCAAGCTCGTGACTTCCGAAGGAACTCGGCTTTCGTCATGCGGCATCATAACTCTTATAAATGAAGACCTTTTAACTCTAAAGGCAGAGTTTAAGTGATTTGATTTGTTTTTTTCTAGTTAGTTTTCTACATGATGGGGTCGTTAACCCCATGCCCGACCCTTCCTCTTTATCCGGGCTTCGGACCGGCAGTAACCCCAGAGGGGCTTCATATGGAGTTGAGAAATAACAATGTATCTATATAATACATATACAGAGCCTTCAGTCGTCCATTTGAATCTTTTGGTGTGTTTTGCTTTCTAAACTATCTTCTTGACTGACCTTTAACTGTTCTTACAACGCCATGTTTTTAATGCACTAAAATTCTTAATTCTGTCTGACATTTACTGTAACTTCGACGTCACATTCCGATACATACTATTCACAAACATCTTTGTGAGTAGCATCCACTACAATAGCATTAAATTGTTATTTTACTTTAGCATGAGAACCTACAAAATGCTTTTTAATCGAAACTCTTCTATTATGTTTACGATATGGTCATTAAAACAATTGGCCATGAATAATAGTGCATTTTTATTCAATATTAGATTTCTGAAAGAATGCTAGAGAAACTCTTTAGTATATATTTCGTACCGATAAGCACTTATCAACAAATTGTACTCAAACTCTAGCCAGAGGAAAGAGCAAAAAGTAATAGGTCCCCATAAAAAAAGAGTGAAATCATTGATGCATCCTCACTAAATACACAATATGACTCAAAAATATTTTTGATTGAGATCATGAACCGATTGATGTTAGACCACCACCTTTGGAAACCTGGAAGCACTGGACGGCCGTTTCGTCCCATTGTGGGACTCCTCAGCAGTGCGCATTCACGATCCCGCGAGTGGGATTCGAACTCAGGGCCTTCGGTCTCGCGCGCGAACGCTTAACCAACTGGATCACTGAGCCGGCATCCAATGGTGTTAGTTTCTAACATCAACCAATCCACGAAATTGCGCGACCAACTTCCGTTGTACTGAGGTAGATACCTGTCTCTACTCGACAAGGATTAGCTCCACTGGTCACGGCTTCTCATTAGAACTTCGAGAATTCCCTCACGAAGCTAGTCACTAGTGAGCACATGTTGATTACTAGTATAGGGGTTGTGGAGATTATTAAGCTTTTGATTGAGATCATGAACCGATTGATGTTAGACCATCAGTGCTTCCAGGTTTTCAATTGTGATGGTCTAACATCAATCGGTTCATGATCTCAATCAAAAACTTAATCATCTCCACAACCCCTATACTAGTAGTCAAAAATATTTTTTTGGAAATTAGTTATCGAATCGCATTAGATAATTAACTATTTGATCTTGATTCATTGTTTATGTAAATGAACACAATTCAGTGAAATGAATTTCCATAGTAAATGATTTGTATCAAAACACAATTCATATGAACGAAGAATATTCTTTTCGATGAATTTCTCATTAGGTTCTACAATTATCTCATATCCAGATGAATAATCTATGACATTGGCTAGATTTAAAGCAGAATTGTAATAAGTGAATCAAGAATTGTTGTTTGTCATATAAAATCAATTCAGATCCTTAATGTTGAGGTTGTTTAATATAAAGTGTTCACTTGAATCAGTTTATAAGTGAAATGAAATTGTGTGATAAATAATGATCAGAATAAATATGGTCAACATGGGGTGAGAGAGAAACTAATGCAATAAAAATCGGAAATTACATAATATGTAGAATAATATGAATTAGGTCAGATGTAGTAGATAAGGTTGGATGCTTAATAGATTTCTCAAGAAGGTTATCAAGTGTAATCCTAATAATAATAACAATGATAAACGTGATAATCACAGTGGTAAAGATAATAGTAATAGTAATAAGATAAGTTTGGGACATAAATGATTGATAACATTCGATCTGCACTAATAAGGACTAGACACGCATGACATTGATCGCCACTCAGTGATCAATCAACTGTGACATAAAATGAACATTCATCAAATTACGTCACCATATTATAAGGTTGATCATTAACTAGTTGGCCTTAAAGTTGGCCAGGGTAAAAGGAGTGGCTGAACATACTTCTTTTGGATGCAAAGCTCTTGCTTTTTGATCCGAATAGCAATTGCTTCAGCCATCTCTAAGATTCGCAGTGTGACGGAATTAGGTAGACTGTTGTTAACACGATAGACTATTGCAAAAGATTGCTCCATTTTGGCTGTATGTCCTGTTTGAACTAGATAGTTTGAGATGGAGCTGTTAACTGTTTTGACAACACCTTTGTTTAACCACACGGGGAGGTGCTCACGAGCCCGAATGCACTAATTCCTAGAACATCTGCCAATATAACTTGCTCCACATGAGCAGTTGAACTGATAAATACAGAAGGAGGTGGCTAGTCTAGTTAATTTATCTTTCAACCTTGGAGTGATTATTGGTCGTGTGGAGAACATTAGTTGTAGTTTACCCACATTAAAAGTCATTTGGATTGATTTGCTTAACTTAAGTCTTAGCACTTCACTCGGTGCATCGCCTCTGAATTGTAAGCGTATGTACAGAGGCTTTTTAATTACAGTTGGGCATTCTCTATGCTGTCTTTTATTGGTTATGTTTTTATTTATAAATTTCTCAGGATATCCATTTTCCTTCAGGGTTATGTATAACGCCTTTGTTTCATCTTTAATCGTATTCACAGAGCATATAGTCTTGATTCTACGACGCAATGTTCTAACAATTTGTATATATCTATTTTGTAACAAAAAGTGCTCATTGAAATGATAATATACATAGTACTTTTAGCACATAATGAGATTTGAGTATGGCACACTTTTAGAAGGAGCGAAACGATATTTTTAAAAAAAATCCAATTTCTATAATATGTAGTAAACTGAATTTGCACTTTATTTATATCATAAGGACATGAATAAAGAGAATTTTCAGCAACTGAAGTGTACACTTAATAATTTCAATATAAGAGACATATTCTGTGTACTATTAATGTATTCTCAAGACGTGTAATATGAAGACTTTAATTAGAGTAATCTGGAAATTAAGAAGGAACTAAACTGAAACTTAGTACTATTGAGTGAAATAACTGAACAATAATCGGTTTTATGAAGACTTTTGAACGTTAATCCACCACAGTTAATAGAAAATGGTCTCACAATGTCATGAATTGTTTGTGTTTATATATTGACAGAGCTGGATCTCAGCTCATAGATCTGCAGGTTAAATGTCAACTCATTCTCCCGAAGATTCAAAGTTCGATTCTTTGTGGAAGGGGGTTCGTGAATGTACGATATTGAAGAATTCCACAGAAAGATGTAACAGAGGCCCACTGTTTGTTAGTTTTCAGTAATGGTTTATATAAAATTAAATCGTGATTTGAAAACTATGGAGATTCTATAGTCTCCACAAAACGTTTACTGATAACATGTTCTATTTTCATGGGACTCATTAATACTAAAGATTTCATTAACATCCCAACTTCTTTGCTAATTACAAAAATACTTTGAAAATGACAGCCACAAAACAAAAGAAAAATCTTAATTGTCTAGTTGTTTTACAACATCAGTTTGATATTGCAGTCTGAAAGTTGATTATACATATAAATCTAAGTATGTGTTATATCCTGATTAGAATAGAGAATAATAACTGTTGGAATCTAGTTCTGGATTAATACTATACATATATTTTTATCGTATAATTGTGGAAATGACTAAACTTTTCATATTCACGTTCGTTTATCATAAGCTTTATTTTGACCTGTGACCTATTACTATACCATTTACCATTCTTGAGTTATGGCCAGTCTGTCAGTTACTACCTCCCATATTCACATCCACCTTTGTCTAAATCTTGTACAAATGTTATTTTCTATTTTATGGTACCATGTGGTCTTTTCGGTTGGTATATAAACCCAGTATGTTTGAAATATGCGATTTATATCGCAGAAGTTGGGTTTGATATTCTGGACATAACAGGTAGGGCTAGGCAGGAAGCACTATCGCTAAAGACTCTAGACTGCTCGTACGGGTTTTACGCGTCATTGATCCGGTCGATAACACACTGTTCTCTTAATTGGCAGTATCATTACATTATATGTATTGGTAGGGACGAAAACACACAAGTTATAACAGTGTGACAGAAAAATGTCTCAATCCATTTCATGTTCACATGTTCAGGCATGATTAACTGACTTAATGATTTTAATTTTGCTTCTCACACCAACGTTAATATCAGACACAGACTGCTACGTGTAAAAGAAGTGTACAATAGAAGGAAAAGACGTTTGTTCTATTTCAATTAACTTTCTCTCTTGCAATCATTGAATAGATCCAGTGTGTTATATGAATTTGTTTCTAAAGCGTAATATTCAATTTCATCAATCATGGGAATTAGTTCCGATTGTAAATTAATATTTGATAGAGATCAAGAACCTACTGATGTTAGATCATCATTGAAAACCTGAAAGCACTGGACGGCCGTTTCGTCCTATTATGGGACTTCTCAGCAGTGCACACCCACGGTCCCGCTAGCGGGATTCGAACCCAAGGTTTTCAGTCTCGCGCGCCAACGCTTAACCTACTGGACTACTGGGCCGGCATCCAATGGTGTTAATGTCTAATCCGTGTCGGGTAGAAACAGGTGTCTACCTCAGTACAATGGAAGATGGTCGCGCAATTTCGTGGATTGATTGAGGTTAGACAATAACACCAGTGTATGCCAGCTCAGTGGTCCAATAGGTTAAGCATTCGCGCACGAGACTGAACGCCCTAGGTTCGAATCCCGCGAGCGGGACCGTGGACGTGCACTGCTGAGGGTTCCCACAGTAGGACGAAACGGCTGTCCAGTGCTTCTAGGTTTTCAATGGTGGTCTAACATCAATCGGTCCATGATCTCAATCAAAAACTTAACAATCTCCACAACCACTATACTGATAATATTTGACAGTTTGTTCTACAACTATAATGTTGAAAATAACCTGGTGATCCATTATTGTGCAAGCTGAATAAAATTATTGTCACCAAGTGTTATTTAATCCATTAAATATTATCATTTGATGGTTTTATTTGATTCATGAGTTTGAATTTACTTTTCCTTCATACTTATTTCATGTATTATTTATGTTCAAACGTTTATATCTCATCTATATGACATATATTGGTCATAATGGAATAAATTTAAAGCAATGTTGAAATCACTGAACTATGTTTGATGGAGTTATATTCTCTGAGCTGTATCGTTTGGTCGTGAAGCTTTCATCATTCTTCTGGACGATATCATTAATACAAAATTCAGACAGTGGTGAAGTGTACTAATGATGTCGTTCAAATGAGTGATGAAAGCTCCATGACCAAATCATCCAGCTCAGGGAACAAAACTCTATCAAAATCATCCGCATCAGCTACAAATTTTCTCCAATATCTCACTGAACTGTTTTACTTAAGGTTATTGTTTGTATTTTTATTATATAATTATTATGCAATTAAACTAGTGTAATTTTGTATCCTCCTGATTTTAAGCTTTTCTGTGATGCATAAACTGTAATTACATCATGCACCTTTCTTAAGTTATTGTTAATTTACTACCAACATATTAGTCACTTCTCTTACACTAACGGTAAGGTTTACCAATTGCGTAATTCTTTTAAGTATGTTAATGTGTGGTCAGCATTTTACTCTGTTTTCTTGCACGAATGATTCATAAATTTGAATTGTACTTTTTTTAAAATTTTCTATATGCCGGTAAATTTGAGAGATCTAGCTTCCGAATCACCGGTACTTTTTTCATTATCCTCGTGCTATCGGTTGGCTAGATGCCGTTGATACTAGATAGACAATCTGGGAGAATTGATCAATATTCGGACTAGACCAATACAGCTTCTCTCCTGTATTATAATTTGATTAAATGAAACTCAATAAAATTCAGCCAAAAAAATGATTTTTTCCAATATACCAACATGATTATCAACTGATTGGCTTTTATTGTTGTTTGACTTAAATTCACATTACCGAAGCTTCTTTTAGCTAACAACCGATTTCGCACATCTTTATGGCAGTAACATTAGAAAGTATGAGGCAAGACTATAATTTATGGACGAACCAATCAAATTTACGATAACAAGTCATGAATTTTGGCGCTAAATTAATTGATTTATTTGGTTAAATAGAGTTTTGACATTATAGCTGATGTCAGTTCGTGATGAAAACCCTGTATCGTATTCCTAACCCTAACTACCAACTGTAAATATTAATCCTAATTCCTCACACTGGTTTATAACCCTTATTTAGCCGTAGTATGTAGGTGAACATTTTCAAGGTCTCTTTAGCGTCACTCAAAGGTCGCCCATGAATTATAGTCTTACCAAAAATGCTTGTTTGGAAAAAGACCTTATCATACCATTGGCAATAAAGAATCGTTATTTTCTTGAATAGTAGTATAAAGAGTTATGGAACACACTTTGTTTTCACTTGATATTCAATAAATTTTATTTGAATATAGTTAAATATTCAATACAAGGATATGATACATAAATACTTACTTATAGCAACTCCCCTATAATCAATTTCGATTAACGTTATTCGAATAGTAACAATTTGTCTATTTCTTTGTACTATTATGATAACTATCTTGTCTGTATAAATGTGTGCGCTGGATCGCATGACAGACTCTAGCTAAAATGTTGATAACTTAAATATCATTCGATGAATCATCCTCCCCATGTATATATGTGCTCAAATCCTATTATAAACATTTGCTTTGCTTTGCCTTGCTGCGCCCTTATGCAATTTGACTATAAATTTACCTATGTATTCCTTAGCAACTTCCACATTCATCTCTCTGCTTAAAACACGATCGACGTCCTTATAGCTTTATGATTTGTACTATCCTCTAATAAACTGCAGTCGCCGCTTCTTATTGCCTTCTGATTTCAAACAACATTGGAGTTTATACTATGACGGTTATCAAGGTGAGTGATTAACACGAAGCTAAGCCACTACAGATTTCACCCATGTAAATGTAATATCCTGATGATTTATTTATATGTAACCTAATGCATCAAAATGTTTAATGACTGAATCAAGTTGTTTCTGGAAAATGACTACTTTATTTAAGATCTTATTGGTATGGTTCGAATGATCGCATTATCGACATAACGGACCGTATTATTATCAATCTTTCATATCCAAACATGAACATCAACACATGAGATCCAGGTAAATCAAACTGACTAATCGTAAATAGAGCTAAATGCCATTGTTAGCTTCTACTGATGAAAATAAGATATCTTTTCTATGAAAGTTGTTTAGATTTACAGTTCGAAACGAAAAAACAAAACAAAAAAATTACAGAATATACACAAATTACAAGAAAATCTAAGGTAATTAACGAATTGGGAAGCAAAAGTCTCCTTCGGTCAATATTTGATGCCATGTGATGATTAATTGATTAACATGAAACAAAGTCACTACATATTTATAGAACATTCCAAATTTATGAATGAATGAATGAATAAATAAATAAATAAATAAGACATTTCCATGAACATCAATTCATTGGTAACTATATTGATTTAATTATCTAAACATCTTGGATCAAATGGTGATTGACTTGAATTCATTTGTTGATTACGTGAAAACCAAATTAATTGATTTTTTAATGTTTCAATTAAATCTTCACCAGAATTAGTTAATTCTGAATTACATTTACTATAAATTTCACTTGGATCTGATGTTTTAAATGATTGACTAGTTTCATTCATTTGATCAAAATCTGTATCATATTGTTGATTATTTTCCTAGAATTTAAAAATTTTAAAATAAATAGTATATTACATAATTGGGAGAGAACAAACTAGATTCCAACTGAAGAAATTAGGGAAAGACGATGGTAATGGATAGGACATACATTATGAAAATCATCAAACTACATCACAAGGCAAGCGCTAACTTGGAATCATGAATGGAAGCGGAAAAGAGGAAAGCCAAAGAACATATTACGTCGGGAAATAGAAACAGATATGGAAAAGATGAATAGTGACTGGAAGGAGCTGGAAAGGATTGTCCAAGACAGGGTTGGATGAAGAATGCTGGTGAGTGGCCTATGCTCCTTCACGAGGAGTAACAGGCGTAAGTAAGTAAGCAATATTACATAAAATATATTTCCTTTTATTTGTTAACAACTTATAGTTTATTCATGTTAGTTAGTTAGTTAGCAACAACATAGAACTTCTTACGTACATACGTACGTTAGCCATAGTTGATGCAAGTTGGCAAAAGCTAGTCGAGTGTTCAGTATCTGTTAAGTATTTTAAATATCTCTAGTCAATGAATGTTTATCAATAAAATAGGGAATGAATTCACATCGGAAGATAACAGTAATCAATAAATTAACCGCATTGCCGGCAATGGTAGTTTAATATAATGACGGCGTGTTTACATACTTAATTTACTGATTAATTGATGTCATGTGATACTCATACCACTTTACTAAGAATGTGACTATTAATCTATGTTAATATGCATTTAGACAATCTTTCTTGCTTTATCTTTTTTATATAATAAGAACTATTCATCTGTTATTTTTAGATCCATTTTTGCATTATTCCATGCCAGTTTGTGTTCAGTTACCGCGATTTCCGTGTTCATTAATAAATTTACCGCCTCCCGTGAAGCTAAATATATAGGTCTAGGAGGGTTCAAGAGCACTAGCTGACATAAAATATTATAAAATTTAGCTGATAAATCAGGATATTACACCAGCTTATTCGGTGGATATAAAGACATTAGTAGGATTTGACGATTTAGCATTATCGATATTCAGGATTGTAACTGACCAGTCTAAGTTACCATGTGTACATCCTAAGAAGACCACATTGACATAGCCGTGTGTCATAAGTTGGTGTTTGAAGAAATAGATAATGAATTTGAGTTTTAATTTTTTTTCTCGAAAGTAGGATGCAGATACATCCAGATGACTTGTCTCGAGTAGAAGGAAACGGACTCTTTGGACTCCACTACTTACCATAACCTAAATATGATGAGAAGAGCAGACTGTATGGAAACCGAAACCATTCTACATGGTAATGAAAGTCAGACACAGTGAAATACTAACGATTAGTTTTTTTTTCAAAGATAAATTTGTACCATATACATACCATATCCGATAACTTTTGACAAAAGTTGAATCATGTCGATCACTTTGAAATACAGATGTAAGAATAGAGACTGACTCAAATTTCTTGCTCAATATCAATAAAGAGAACTGATAAACTCTGATTACAATTTTGCTACTCTATTCTGTAGTTTCAGTAGTATTTAGTACTTAATTGTCCCCAGCTTAATGATCAGCTGGCACATATATATATATATATATATATATATATATATATATATATATATATATATATATATATACTGTCATCAAATAGTCTGAAGATATTCAACCATCATTGTATGACTGATTTATTAGCAAACACTCAATAATATCTTACAAAATAAATTTTAAAAGAAATAACTCACACATACAACACCATTACTCCTTTGTAGTTTATCAAATGTAGTATGATTTGTAGATGCGTGCATATTTCCATTTAATCCATTTTTATGACGAACAGATAAACTAATACGTTCCAGATTACTTACTGTGTTAGCCAAACCAAAGTTATTATGATATTGTGCTGCAGTTATACGTATTGGTGGAATTTCACCATTTAAAGCCGCTTGACGTGCAGCTCGAAGTTGATTTTGTGCAATAGTAAGAATATTCAATTTATTTCCATATCCATCTTTAAGACATTTTGGATGAAGCAAATCTTTACCATCAACTTCTAAAATTATATGACCAGGAGCTAAACTACCTTCAAAACTTGCTGGTGAATCGGGTTCAATACTTTCAATAGTCACTACATCAAAGGCCATATTTGAGTGTTTCATCTCTATTGGTTTAAAAGTACCATTATTGCGAGATCCAATATGTGGTTTTGGACCTTTTAGACTATTCATAGAGTTCATCGTCTCAACACTTCCATCTGAGCTTTTTATTTCAAATATTTGATTATTTTGCAACTTTTGTAAAGTATCAGCCCTTTGTACATCGTCCAATGGAAATTTAGTTAAACATAGACGTAAACCAAGTTGATCACTTAGACTTGGGAGATTTGGATCTAATACAACTCGGTATATATCACAATGATGTAATACATCGAATAATGAAGGATAAGACTCAACAGTTCCTATATCTGAAGATGAAGCATTTGTTTTTTTACAACCATGTACAAGTATACTTGCTCTATCATGTTTCTTTGAATACGATGATTTTTTCTTATGCTTTAAATGTGTTGAGTTGTTTAAAGTTGCCTTTTTTCCATTTTCTACACTGGTAAGTTCCAAAGAGGATTGACTATTAACACGATTACCTATAGCTTCAAAATTATAGGTGAATAATTTGTGTACTTGTGAAGCTGGATGCTGCTGAAACAAAGTCGACGATTTATTATTATTATTATTATTATTATTACTAATATTATTATTATTACTATCATTACTATGATTATTATGTACGGATGTATTCGGTGAAAAGTCTAAATGAGTTTCATACTGTTTAAATTCATTTGATTGTATTGGCAATTCAGTAGCTAATGTAAGCATATTTTCTTTGGATACCATTGAAACACTAACATCTGAATCGTGAAAAGGTGTTGGAACACTTAAATGAGATGTTGAACTATAACTTTCATTTTGTAAATTATTCTGACCATTCGACATGATTTGATGTCTATAAAGGCTAAAATCTTCACAGCTTTGACTTGTAGTAATTGTTTCTAGAATAAAAGAAGAACAAATAAGATAAATAATCAATCGTGTATTTAACAATTGAACTCATTATGTAATAAATGATGACATTCTTTTGTAATAAAACTATATTATGTGAAATTACATTTTTAGTATCATAACATTACATGACAAACTTTAAAATATAGTAAGAACAGCATCAAAGAAACGTACTTCAACCAATTTATTAAACACTCTAGCCCGTTGTTGATCTTCTCACTTATAGATGAATCCATTGTCTTTAACACTTCAAATACTATATAGTTTTCCATTGAGCTATTGAGTTATAATATCCAAATGATTTGTTCAACATGTATGATGCTTTTTATGATTTTTAATGTTTTGTATTTGAAATTCTATGACATTTATATCACTGAAGATTCTGTGATTAATCTAATCTTAAAGGTTATTTGTTTTGATTTAAGTTTTTCCTCTGGCCTCTCATGATCTCCTCGTATTTTTTTAATTCATGTCGAAGGAATTTTTCTGTCTGACTTATTACATAATTAGGCCACATGTTTTCGGCATTACACAATATCTACATTTAAGGTTTGTAAATTATTTTATATAACCTATTGTTCCTTACTGTTTTCTCATTATTCTATATTGTAGAGAGCGCTAAAGACATTCGGTAAATATATATGATGAATATTTAGTGGGGCCCGTAATATCGTCGTCGTTTAGATCGGACGACGTTTGTTGACGGGCTCTCCAATTTAGTGGCCCGAGATCTGACTCCAAGAAGATCGTAATGAATGTTTGTTATCGCCTATCCTCGTATATAATCATCGACTTAAATCGCATTAGTCAATAACGAAATTGAATGAGTCGAATAAACGAGAATCAACTTGGGAATACATATATTTTTGTATATAAAACGAATGGAATAGAGAGAAGAGAAACGATCCAGAGTGGAGATGGCTGGTAAGCCGACTTCCCCTTTAACCAAGCGTTAATCAATATTTATAGTAAGTTACAGATAGTAAGTTACAGATATGTGATGAGTAACGGGATAAGAAATGTACACACACCTACGCACTCATATAAAAACAGTCAAGATTGATAAGCGAATAATTAACAAAGTCAGAATGTGACCCAAGTAGAATGAATGAAATTGTCTGTCCGAAAGCTAGACTAAGGTATATGGGCTTAACATATTAACCGACACTACAAATATTTCAATATCATTTTAAATATGATTATGGATAGACATTTAAAATTTCTCGAACTTTTGTCAAGTATTATTATATAAGATACTAATCATCCACTGCATTCTTATCTTTTTCTTTATAGATCATCGTCTAGTAGAAGCGGGTGCCAATACATAGGAGTTGATATACGCAAGTAAAGGTGTAAAAGCTTCACAATACCTTATATAGGAAATATACTATAAGGCTAACAAGTTGCAATAGCTGACCTAATCAAAAGCTTATGTTCTTAAACATATTGTTTAATAACAGTTGTATAGATTCTTATCATCTGGAATCCTTGATAATTGATTTGTTCGTATAGCGTGTCTATGTAAACAGCTATCGAATGTTTTCTTTGTTATGTAAGAAGAGTGAGAGAAACATGTTGAAATATTGTGTACTGAGGAATCCACATTGTACTTAATATGTAATATTGAACGAAACCATTATTATTATTAATATTATTATTATTATTATTTTGACGAAAATACACAGACTTTGGTTTCGAAAAAAGAATCTTTAAGTTAACATTTGCTTAAGTAATTTTTGTTGAAATATAAGACCTCATCATAGAATGACAAAAAGACAAACACTATACATAACTGCAATATATTGGTATGACTAAACTTCGGTTATGGATCGACAAATTTGTTTACCGAAATGAATCATCCACCTTTACGCTGTAGTCTGGTTTCAAACAAACTTTCAGTGTCCAACTCCCACTCAGATATTACTGACGCATGCTACTCCCAATGGAGCACAGGCTGCCGACCGAAACTACAACCCACTCTGTCTTGGGCCTTACTTTCTAGTTTTGTCCAATGATTGTTCATTATTCTCATGTCTGTCTCCATTTCTCAAAGTAATGTGTTCTTTCGTCTTCCTCTCCTCCTTCTCCTCCTTTGGCCTTGACGATTCCATGTGAGGATTTGCCTTGTAATGCGGTTAGGTACTTTCCTCAATGTGTGTCCTATCCACTTCCAGTGCTTCTTCCTGATTTCGTCCTCCACTGAGATCTGATTTTTTCCCTCCTATGATAAGTTGTTGCAGATAGTGTTTGGCCAACGGATCCGAAGTATTTTACGTAGACAGCTGTTGGTAAACAATTGTATTTTCCGGATGATGGCTTTCGTAGTTCTCCCATACAGTAGAACATTCATAACTTCCGTATTGAAAATTCTGACCATGGTGTTGGTAGTTGACAATTATTTTGAGTTCCAGATATTCTTCAATTGTGAATATGCTGCTCTTGCCTTGTCGATCCGTGCCTTCACATCTGTATCAGATCCACTATGTTCATCAGTGATGCTGCTCAGATATATACAGGTTTGTACATCTTCCAAATCTGCTCCTTCAGGTGTGATTTGATTGTTGGATGCTGTGTTGTATTGGAGAATCTTGCTTTACCTTTTGTGTATATTGAGACCTACTGCTGCTGAGGCTGCTGCTACACAGGTCTTTTCCTCCTGCATTTGTTTTTTCGGATCATCTGTGAAGTCTAGATCGTCCAGCTGTATCCTAGATTTCCTCTGTATCCCACGCTTCTCCCCAAATGTTGATGCCTTCATGTTCCATTCAATCACCAGCTGCATATTGTGTTGTATATGTATATATATATATGGCTAATATACCTGTTGAAATGAAACTTATTACAGGTTCAAGTAATTATATATCAGAATAAGAATAATGAATATCCATATAGAGTTTAGGGAAACTGAATAAACCTAAATAAAAATGTTTAGACTTTACTAGAAATATAAAACAAAAACACAGAACGTTTACCGAAACTTGTCATTCCTCGTAATTTTAGTGAATTGTTAGTAATATAACTATTTAAAGTTAATTTAGGCGGTATATTCACTTGAGTATAAGAATTTTGTAATTTCATTTGATCTAAATCAGATTTCATAGGAGGAAGAAAACCATTGAGCGATTCATCCTACATATGCAAATGAAAACAAAAATTAATACAAATACAGTATTATTGTTTTATAATTATTTATTAATAGTAAAACAAATAGTAAAGTTTTTTGGAACTTTTGTTTTAGACTTTTGAATGAAGATGTTTTACAATAGACAGAGATTTATCAAACAAGTAACAATACATCTTCACTAGCTTAGTGATAGAATTCCAGGAGTTCTAATAAAATGCCCTGACTAGTGGAGTTAATTCATGTCAGTTAGAGATAGGTATTTTCTTTAGTAAAATGGAAGATGGTCGAGTGATTTCGTGAATTGGTTGAAAATATACATTTGAAAACACCGTTTGATGCCTGCTCAGTGGTCTAGAGGTTAGGCGTTTGCTCACGAGACCGAAGGTTCTGGGTTCGAGTCCCGCTAGCAGCATTGTACATGTGCACTGTTGTGAAGTCCAATAGTTGAACAAAAAGGTTTTACAGTGCTTTCAGGCTTTCGATAGTGGTCTAACATCAATCAATTCACGATCTCAATCAAAAACTTAACAATCTCCACAACTCGATAGTGATAAATTTTATAGTAGTTTGTTAATGAGCAGTTGTTAGAATTGTACTTTTTAATAATTAATAAATGATAACAATTATATTTTTTAGCGAGACTATAATTTATGGTCGAACCAATCAGGTATAAGATAACACGTCTTGGATTTTGGTGCGAAATTCACCCACCCATTTGGCTAAATAGAGTTTTAGCATTATTGCTGATGTCATCCAGCTGACGAGTCCCAAATAGGACGAAACGCGAGTCCTGGATTCTACTGCTAGCCACTATCCATCATAGTTTACATTGCTGATGTCAGCTCGTGATGAAAACTCTAAGTGTAATTCTCACCCTAACCATCAACTCTAATTCCTCACACTGGTTTATAACCCTCATTTGGTCCTAGTTATTAGGTGAACACTCTGAAGATCACTTTAGCGTCGCTCACAGGTCGTCTGTAAATCATAGTATCACCAAAAAAGTCTATATATTATTAACTTTCTACCCAATGCTCAATATATTTGAAAGCATTAAGTCTAACCTTGGCACTGAAACCTATAAATTAATAAATGATTTAGGTCTATCTACCAAACTTGTAATAGGACAAATTAGACTAAGCAACTTAACATCATCATACACTTATCATGATTTAACATGATTGAAAAGAATCAGAACAGAGCTTGAAACCCAGCCTATCACACTAAATGTTAATCATCTTTTGTAGTTTCTATAATCAAATGAAAACGTTTTTGATCCTGGCACATTGCAATCGGATCAATAGTAATCAATTGGTTGCGAAAATGAACTCAGTAAGATAATTTAACAATGTTAGTAATATTATTCATCAATTAATAAAAATTCAGGAGACTGGTGATCTTATAATTACATCTTCGTTCTATATTTATGGGTCTCCTAGAAATCTGGATTGAGTGGGATTTAGACACGATCCCAGGGGACTTGTCATATCACAGTGATCTGACAATCATCTCTGACCTAAATGAATGCCAGACTTTCAGGAATTATGTATCGTATCTAATTATTTCTTTACAGAAACAAGTGTGAATAAGGAAAAAATAACCAGACCTGCCATTATTCCTTCCTCTTTTACAAAGATAAAAGTAATAGTGTCTTTGAGTTCACTTGAATTATTGAATGCAAATTTTAATTGTTCTTCAACTGATTTAAATATACGGTTTAGGCATTTCATAGATCATACATTCATAAACTTATATAATCAACTACAAGTTTAAGTGACAAATTCGTTTGACAGATTTTTGTTAAACCATAGAAACTACAAGAGCTGCAAATAGTTAGATCAAGGGAGAATTATATTGAAAGCTTTAGTTTATATTTTATAGAATGTACTATTTTACTTGTTTCAGCCATAAATGATTTCAGTGTGACTCTACGTTTTGTTTCCTTGATTTTTCCTGGTTCCTTTGCTCTAATTTTATAACCGAGGGTGTTTATAATAGCAATGGTGTTCTCTTTATCTGTTCTCGTAATGATACATTTTCTACCTTTATTTCGGAGCTATTTGCTCAGATTTAGACAAAAGTCCCGAGAAAATAAAAACGTATGGCTATTCAAACACTTCTTTACCACATATTAGTATATGGATGATTAATTTACGTGACCTAATTACTGTCAATATCTACTCACGACTTCATCAAGAACAGAACCCAAGACCTGGTTACGTGACAACAGCTTAATCTTAAGTTCATTGAATTTACATACCATGGTTTATGCTTTTACTTCATTAAAGCTGCGATATTGAGCCAGCATCAAATGTTTTTTTCATAATGTCTGAAATCACTTCTACATAGTACTTCTTTTTAACTGAAAATATCCTTTGTGCTCATGTAAACTCGTAAATTAATTACCAATTAATACTTACATAATCACCATTTGTTTTTGTACAGAAATCAATATGTGTTTGAATATCATGTCCGTGTTTATTTTCTTCTGATCTATCTCCTCTTTGATTTTTCTTTTGTTGAATCTGTGGCTTCTTTTCACTGGTCTGTGTTGAATTTATGTCACTTGGTGGTCTTCGATTGATACAGTGGTCATTGCTTGGTTTATCTGAGCATTTTTGCTTTGAATACGAATCGTACAGAATAGGTAATGGAATAGAGTGCTTCCAGTCAACACCATTGTCAGGAGGCACATCATATTCGGTGATTGTATTGCTACAACCATTATCATACGTCGTACCTATATTTGCCGAATCTGTTACTTTCTCATGACTTGTCGTCTTATCATCCCAATCAGCTGGAGTGAACGTTTGTACAGAATCACTGGATTGAGCTCTGTCAATAAATACTTTAGGTTTATACCCATTAGTTTGTGCTGTGCTTGTAGTGTCTTCCAGAGAACATTCATTTTCTTTTGTCCAAATACCAGAAGTGTTTGTATTTTCTTGAAATCTAACTGCACTTTGTCTACTTTCACATATACGGTTTGCATCGAAAGCTAAAATCGGTGATGCACTCCTTTCTGGTTTACAAATTTTATTAGCTTCTGTAACTGATGGATTTTGACGATGTGGTTCATTTGATTGTTTTTCATAAAAACATGGATGATAAAAATTATACTGCTTATGTTGTATTCCATTATAATATCTTCCTCGAGAATTTGTTGATTTCGGTGGTAAGGGTGGAGTAGTTGAAGTGACTTTCATGATATGATGTGTTTCAGATGGTGCTAATGACCATTCTGAAGCAATATGATCATTATTTGACGTAGAGCGAATAGTATATGGTCTATTGTACAACGGTAACGTTTGATTATTATATCCTAAATGATCAAAACCATTATTATTATTTGATGGACTGAAAATTTCAAATTTATCTTCACTGTCTAAATCATTCATATATCTAAATGATAATGGCTTTGTTGAATTTGATCGGGAACGTTTATCGTCTATAAATTCATTACCATTTACTTGATTTGTCTGACATTCAGATTCAATGAATTCAGTTTTATCAAATGATGGAAGTGTTTCACAAGAAATATTTTCAAGTATTCGACTTTTTGATAATCCTTTGAAAATACACGGAAAAGGATTTAAGCGTTGTGTAAGTGTCTGTTTCACTGGTGATGGTGTACGTGAACTCTTACAATTAGGATGAATAAACAAATAGAAAAAAATTAAATAATCATTTACATTATAAATTTTAAAGGGAATAGTATTCATAGATAAATAAGACAGTTATAATGAATTGAAGTTATTTTACTTCGATACTAATTTTACAAATCTTTTTTAAGATCTTTACTGTACGGAGTTGAAAATTGGAAAACTACCACAACCATCATCAAGAAGGTACAAGTATTTATAAACAGTTGTCTACGCAAGGTACTCAACATCCATTGGCCGGATACCATCAGCAACAGCCTTTTATGGGAGAGAACAAACCAGTTTCCATCTGAAGAGGAAATTAGGGAAAGACGATGGAAATGGATAGAACATAAATTACGCAAATCACCAAACTGCGTCACGAGACAAGCCCTAACTTGGAATCCTGAAGGGAAGCAGAAATGAGGAAGGTCAAAGAACACATTACGTCGAGAAATAGAAACAAATATGAAAAGAATGAATAACAACTGGGAAGAGGTAGAAAGAATTGCCCAGGACAGGGTTTGATGGGAAGAGCTGGTGGGCGGCATATGCTCTTCCATGATGATTAACAGGAGTAAGTAAATTTTTAAGATAAGTAAAATTTACTGAAAAATCAGTGGTGACTAGATAACATTAGTGAGCTGTTTCGTTCTAAACAGATTCTTCTCTTTTGTTTACAAGAAAACAATCAGGAAGGGGATTAAGCTTACAAAGTATAAAATTTTACATTAAGTGTACTTTTTCATATCAGTTGCGTACATTCTTAACTACAGTCAATATGTGACATATCATGATCGCTATCCAATGTCATCTGTTGGTTTTGTTTTCCTTTGTTAAGACTTTGAAGAATCCATAGTTTTTTTCCTTCCATTGAGATTGCATGTCTAAATCGCCACTAGTTATTTAAACTGTAAGTGAATAATCTAAGATAACTTCAATGATATATATATATCAAACCCGTTTGAAGATTTGACGGTCCTGAAATTGGTTGTATGTACAGTGATGAGTGAGGACTGATGGATTACGTATTCATTGTCTTTAACTTTCAATAGTTCTCCAAACGACTTCAATAAATAGTAAAATAAAGTTTTACAAAGGATTATTACGATTTTTGTTAATTAATTCGAAAAATATTGAAAGTATTTTTGCTTAAAGGAACTTTGGAATATTACTAATTACTCTTTGTTGTAACTGTAACTGTTGTTATTCAACGTAGTATGGCACATTTTAAAGTCTTGATTATTTTGTAAAACAATATAAAAAGTGTCTCGAAAATGATGGTTTCAATGTACACTCTACATGAGAGACTATTCAGGAAGGGAATAATTCCTATTCTTTGGGAGAAAATACCTTACAATATCATGGATAAAAGAAAAACAAACATGTATTCAAAGCTCCCACAATCATTTCCTGGCTTTCTGGATCTAAGCTATATATTTCGAGTATAATGACCATTAGACTTGTTCCATACCAAACAGTTTTATCTTTTGATTCATATTACTAAAGAGTACTAAGGTAATTTATTCTGAAAAATATGGTACATTTCGGTAATTAAAATTTAAATGGTTGAAATCATGAGTCAGTTGAAGCTAGACCACCATGAAGAACCTGGAAGCACTGGACGGAAGTTTCGTCCAAGTATGGGACTCCTCACCAGTGCGCGTCCACGGTCCTGCCTCGCGAGATTCGAACCCAGGACCTATCAGTCTCGCGCGAGCGACTAACCACTAGACCACTGAGCCGGCACTGCTGAGGAGTCCCACAATAGGGCTAAACGGCTGTCCACTGCTTACATGTTTTCCATAAAGGTCTAGCTTCAACTGACTCATGATCTCAACCACCGAAATTACTATAATATCCACAAAACTCCTTCTAATATTAATTAAAATTTACTAAGTATACGGTGTATCGCACGCTATGCAGAACGAAAAAATATGGATAATTGAATTTCAGTAAATTGATGATACTTGTAAAATAGTTCTCTAGATGTAATCAAAAGAATTTAAGTTGAGGTAGTGTTATAACTTGTGAGTTTGTGTGCCCTGTTTATTGGATAACGCAACGGTACTGCCAATCAGAGAGCAGCGAATTATCGATTGCACCAGTGACGCATAAAACACGTGCGGGAGACCTAGAGTCCTGATTGGCCCTGACCCCCTGTCTAGCACAGCCAGTTGAGTTCAGAACACCAATCTCAGCCTCTGCAGTATGAATCATTATATTTCAAACATACGGGGTTTATATACCAATCAAACCGACCACAACGTACCATGAAATAGAAAATAACATTTGTACAATATTTGGCCAAAAGTGGCTGTGAATGAGGGAGATAGTAATTAATAGACAGGTCATAACTCAAGAACGGTAAATCGTATAGTAATAGTTCATGGGTCAAATCAAAGCTTACAATAAGAGCGACATGAATATGAACAGTTTAGTTACATAACAATTACACGATAAAAATATACTCATAGTAATGGCCCATAAATGGATCCCAAAAGTTACCATTCGCTATGCTTATCGCGATATAACAGGTGGATCTCTTCTTAAGTTTAACGACTTTGTTTAATACACCGTTGGGGTCTTTATCTAGTGACGGTTATGAAAATGAACTGTATACAAAGTTTAAGGATTATATATAATACTGACCACCACCAGTTATTCAACGTTTCCAATATTTTCAATGAACATATATTCTCAAAACCAATTAAGGAAGTGAAAACAATGATCAAATGAATATTTCAAACGTTAACTCTTTTTTTAAATAATCACTTACTTTATCACGTATTGAACGTCGAAAATATGGTTTGGTTTTATTCATCTATTGGAGAGAAAAAACAAGTGAAAGAGAAAGTCCTATATCTGAGCATTAATATTCATAGTTAATAAAATCAATAATGAAACGTTATTGATTATAAGATAACTATAAAGTTGTTATATGATGCAACCGTAAAGGAGTATCAGATGGAGATATACTCCATATAGAAAATATAGGTCGAAAATTAATCAATCCGCTTGATTTTATACATTTTATTACCACTGTATGAAATAAATTTATAAATGTTCATCGCTTACTGTTCAGTGATCAGTTAATGTAAAGATCACAATTTTATAAATGATCGATCACTGCCCCAAAAGCCACGTGATAACGTCTCATCCAATGAAACTGGGTGAATACTAGCTCGAATTCTAGTGAGAGCCATTTTACTCATGGATCATAGTAAGAAATGTTGATGACTGCTATCATGCAACCTAGGCCCGGAGATTCTGAATGATTATCTGCATGATTCTTAAATAAATAAATTTACTAACGCGGAAGCTAAATAACCTCACTTTAATGGTAATTGACTGACTAAAGATAATATTGTTTGTGCTTCTTAGTAAGATAGGATTCACAGATGAATACACTATGAACTTTGCTTCATAAAATTCGCTTGAAACTTTTCTATGGTTACTGTTAATTTCAAACACAGGTTAACGAGTAGTGTTCAACATGGGGTCATCAACCATATTCAGTAAACAAAATCTTGCCTAAAGAAAGCAAACAAGAAAAAATCATTTAAACTTTTTTAAACTCTGCCTCAGGAGTTAAGTGGTCTTCATACATCAAAGTCATAACTCAGTGAAAGCCAAGGTTCTTCACGAAGCTGATCCCATTTCTGATAACCAGTGTAAAAATAAAATCACTATAGTTTTTCTATTTGTGAACTAAGTCTTTTAATTATTACATTTGTGAATGTCAGACGGAAAACTGCTGAAGCAAATTACTTAGAGAAAACCAGATTAATTAACCTTGCTTAAATGTCTTATTGAAAACTAGAACTTGGAACTAATCTTTGGTAAATAACTTTTTGTCAAAAGATCACAGGCATTATGAACAATATGTATCTTTTTTGGATGACAATACAATTAAATAATTGTTTTCATGAGAAGAGAGTTCAATAATTCCTATGTGGTGTGGGTTACTTATATCCTTATAAGTAGTATATAACGGTGGCCAGGTGTAGAATGTATTTCAGCAGAAGATCGATAAGGAAAGAACGGAAACGGAACACAATTGGTGTGAAAATGCATGAACAATAAAATCTGAGACAATCGACTGATATTTGCAAAGGAACAGTGAAGTTTGAGACGATGGATTAATATTTTGCAAACTAACGATTTACTATATGGTACTCAGATTTTATTGACATGCTCTGTAATTTCGTGCCCATTGCATTCGATCGTCTCCACTCGCGTTCTGGTTCACTACATTTACACTATTTACTGACAGTTTGTATGTTGCTTACTATTACTGTTTATTAAAAATAACTTACCCAAGCTGAACGTCGTTTATTCATTAATAAAGCATCTTGTTTCTTACGTAAAACTAATACACCTAATGATTGACTATTTTGAACAATCAATAAAGGATAATCTTTGGGACGTAGTATTCTACCTAAAACCATAATACAATAAACAGAAATTATTTCAATGTGAAACTTTCAAGTTAATATGTTACTTGAAATATTGCTGACATTAATGTATCAATTATAATGATTAAAATGTTCTCATATTGTGATGTATGCTACTTATGTCTAAATAAGTAGTATGCAATGATAATCTAAAATGAAATGCCTGGCAGAAGAATATTGGTAAGAACGAATCAAAGAGAACAGGAACAGAGAGTAATTATTATGATAATAAAGGAACGATGTCATTTGGGACAACTGGTAGAGGATTTGTAAATGAAGTATTGAACGTATAGTTTTCATATTTGACTAAAGAACTCTGTAATTTTGTGTTCAAATACAATCGGTTGTCCCCCACCTGTATTCACGTTTATTATAATATAAATAATCGTATTTATTTTAAAATTATGTGAATCACCAAGGCAACTGAAAAACACTTAGTTGATTGATTAAATTTAAATCCCGATTGAAATGATAACTATTTGAATGCCCTTAAATAATATTCTGATAAGATAAAACCTGTAATAAAGCTTTAATGAATTGTTATAAAATCAGAAAACTGAGCTGCATTGATTGTTTTCTCAAATTTTTTTTTATTGTGAACTTGTAGTGTCGGTTATTATGTTTAGCCCATATACCTTATTCTAGCTTTTGGTCAGACCATTTCATTCATTCTACTTGAGTCACATTCTGAGTGCGTAGGTGTGTGTACATTTCTTATCCCATTAATCATCACATATCTGGAACTTACTTTTGTGTAACTATAAATATTGATTAACGCTTGGTTAAATGGGGGTTGGCTTGTCCGTCACCTTCACTGCTCGTTGTTTTGCTTTGTTCTATTCCATTTGCTTTATATACAAAATATATGTTTTCACAAGTCCATTCTCGTTATTTGACTTATTTAATTCCGTTATTGACTAATGCGATTTAAGTCGATGATTATAAACGAGGATAGGCGACATATATATTTCATCATCGTTACGATCTACATGGAGCTAGATCTCGAGCCACTAAAGTGGGGAGCCATTTTGACAACATTGTCCAATCTAAGGGCCTCCACAAAATACATGTATTACGAGTATATATGCAATACTTGTAACATTCTTAGGTTATTGATGAAAAGAGCTATGTACATCTTCAGATGTTTACTGATCATTGTTGATAGTCACGATGTATGTATTTACAAGCTCTGATTAAATAATATAACAGCAAATGAAATAGTACTTTAAACTACAAATCCAGATGCAATAAGCTTGTACTTGACTCGTTTTTGAAAACGTTGACTTAAACTAAATATCTATGAACAAATCCCATTTCATAGGAGAAATTACATGGAAAATCAATGTATTATTATCGTTTTTTTAAATAATCATGCTCATCAATCTTCTTGACGATATTTTAAACTTGTTAATTTAAAGTTTCCATATACATCCGTAGATCGGAACAAACCAGATTCCAGGAAAAGGCTTTGGAAGTGGATAATACACATATTGAGGAAAGCACCGAACTGCATCACAAGGCAAGCCCTCACTTGGGATCCCCAAGGCCAAAGGAGAAGAGGAAGACCGAAGAACACATTACGCCGAGAAACGGAAACAGACATGGAAAGAATCAACAAAAATTGGATAGACCTAGAAAGTAAGGCGGAGAACAGAGTGGATTGGAGAGTGTTGGTCGGCAGCCTATGCTCCATTGAATGTAACAGGCGTAAGTAAGTAAGTAACAACAGTAGATCACTAAACAACTTAGCACTTGCGAAACAAAACAAAAAACCTATAACTGTAATTTCTGCTGTTGTTGTCCTGCACTTTGTGTTTTCGTTTTCCTTCTCTAGATCTAGATAACTCTGTTATGGGATTAAAAATGACCTGAAGTAAACTGTTCATACAACAGCAGTCTGTTCTTGTCTTATCATTAAGAATTAATATTTTCCAATTGCTACCTCACAATATTGTAATATTTTTGGTAAATAAACCCCCATAACAATTTATTAACTAGATCATTCCAAACAATTTAGCCTTATACCTTTGCTCTTTACATGCAGCATTACTTTCTGTATCAACCTAATTATACTTTTAAATTGGCAGGCGTATGTGATAATTTGTTTATTCATACATGAAAATATCTTTAATGATTTCAAGTACCCTCAATTCGCTCGACATTAAATCAACTTGATTTCATCCTAAAGTAAACATTACTTTTAAAGTTTCTGAACTGTTAGATGATCTGTGAGACAAAGAAGCAATGAACTTTCTGGTATCATTGCTTAGAGCGTGTCTTTAGAATGTTAAATTGGTATTCAATATTCCAAATTCATAGTGTCAGTTAGTTCTCATTATTTCTTCTAATTTACCAGTTTAACATCTTTGAATATACTAATTATTCTATAAATAAGCAAGTATAAATACAGAATTTAAAAAATAATAATAACAAATCACCTTCTTCATTTATACCCTCTTCTACAAGACAATAATCTGTGACTGGATCACTTGAACAAGTAACAGTCAATATTAAATCAATCAACTCTTCACTGCATGTTGTCTTTGCAATATGAAATTGTCGAATTGAAGCCTTGATTAATAATTTAAAAAAAAAAGAATTACATATAGTATCAAATTATAACTAACGAAAACGATAAATCTAAACAACAATTAATATTCCAATGATTATTGATTTCGATTCAATTGAGAATTGTTCATATATTGATTTTTTTAACAGACGAAAGTCTAATTTATGGACGAGCCAATCAGAAGCGTTTGAAGGATTTCAAGGTCACAGCGCCAACTTCAGTGCTTAGTGCTAACGTACGATCGGTTCACAGGGATATTTGTACAAAACCTGATAATTGAGCGGCTACAACGAATAAAACGGCGAGACTATAATTTGTGGACGAATCAATCAGGTATAAGATAATAGATCTCAGATTTTAACGCGAAAGCCTTTCATCCATTTGACTAAATAAAGTTCTGGCATTATAGTTGACGTCAGTTCGTGATGAAAACCCCATATATAATTCCTAACTAAGGCAAATTACAACAACTATTGCGAACTGGATAGTAAAAGCACCAGTAATACTGTCCGCAACCAGGTACTACAATATATACGGATGTTTGGAGAGCGTACAGGCTCCTACATAGACTTAGTTATGTGCATCATGTCGTTATCCGCATGTGGAATTATGTGTATTTAACAACCGGAGTGCACATAAACAATATTAAAGCTATGTGGTCGAGGCTGTGAGAGTTTCTGCGACCTAATCATGGTTCCAGAGACCTACTATTCTGTAGCCATATGAATGATTTCCTCTACTGTATGCACTACGATTTTAGAACCTCCGAACCTCTTTCTAACTTTGACAAGTTTTTAAACCACGTATAAGAAGTGTATCCACTTAATTTTCTTGGTTTTGTATAACATATTTTTACTCTATACTGACTGTTTGCTGATTGGCCGATATTTTTCAAGGTCACTTAAGATTCGTTCAAAGGTAGTCCATAAATTAGAGTCTCGCCCAATTTTCTTATCATTTCTGTGAAAAAAACATTTAAGTAATCTATCCTGTAGGTCGGAATATTGTATGGTTCAACCATTAAACCACTACATTACTGATATCCAATTCGTAGAAATATAGTACTCAGACTAATAACTGTGTATTTAGTTGTTTTTGATAGATATGCATAAGTGTAAATCAAATAAAGTTTACTACATTGTCATGGATGGCTTGGTGTTATCAGCAAAATTTTATATCTAAACTGTGTTCCGTGTTGAAAATCTATTCATTTAGTGGACGAATACTGTTATGTCGATTGTTATTTTCCATAAACATCTTGCTACAATCTCTAACTTCTCTATTAGTATTTATGTCTTTCATCTGATATTATTGAATATGCCACATTGGATAAATTCATTGGAACCAGTTAAGGGAAAATCTAGCTGCTTGAAATCAAATTCTTTTAAAAAACGAATACTCATTGAATGAAAGGTACATAGACTGAAATTGCTGAGTACGATAATCTTTTTGAAGACTGAAAATGTTGCAGTTAAATTTAATTTAGTGAAGGAGATCGTTATGGAATGTGAAAATAACATTCTTAAACACTAAAGAAGCGTATTTCTTAAATCCGCCATGAAGTTGTTAACAAGCCAAGCTAATCAAGTTGCAACTACTTTAATTTAAAAACCCAGAATTTACACTGAAAATAGTAAACAGATTGTCAAAAACTTCAGGAATAGTAAAGAACGACAAAATTTACAGTACAATAATAATGAAATTATCACTTTAATGCTACAGCATTGTCTTCAGTGAGTTATTATCTCACAGCAGACCCGGTGGACTGCACTGGTCACGGCTTCTCACTAAAATTCCAGGAATGGTGGATAAGTCGCTGAGTTTCATGGATTAGTTGAAGTTAGACGTTATCACCGTTGGATGCCGGCTGGCTCAGTGGTCTGGAGGTTAAGCGTTTGCGTGCGACACCAGTAGATCCTGGGTTTTAAGCTCGTGAGGCGGGATCGTGGATACCCACCGCTGAGGAGTCCCACAATAGGACGAAACAGCCGTCTAGTGCCTCCAGGTTTTCCATGATGGTCTAGCTCCAACTGACTCATTATCTCAGCTATTAAAAGTCCTTTTAATTCTATGCTTATTACGACAGAATAAGTGCTTTGAAAATCCCTCTAATGTGTCCTTTTTGATAGTATTGCTATTTTTCCATGAGTTTTTCTCTCTTTCTGTATACGTTAAGATTTCTTGAGGAATTGCCTAGCTGGATTATATATTTCACAATCTTTTTCATTCATAAACCTTTACTGCTTGACTTTCGCTAAGATTTGCGTTTATGTGGTGTTTGAATGAACTAATGATTCATTTGTACTTGCTGAATGCTTGATTTAGAATTCCAAATACAGTACATTCGTTCGTGCTTATCTTGTACTTCTTGATCCAATTGCGTTATTTCTGGAATTCTTAGTTTCTACTATAATTCAAATACTTCTAATTATCACAGTTTAATATTCCATTTTTCTATAGCTGAATTGTTGACAATAAGGTTTGTTTGACTAAACTTAAATTTGCATTATGAAGCAACTGTTTATTTCTATTAAGCTGTTCGCTGAACATATCGTTGCCCGATTCGATTCTTGCAGAAGAAACACCGACCTAATTTTGTTGGAAATATACTTGTTGGTTCACAAACACGTAATAGTTGTTTTCTGTAATGATATTTCTCTGCATAACACGTCATTTTACACCAGAGAAACTTTTGGATTGCACAGCGACCAAGTGACATGAATGAAATATTTTGCACTTTTGATATAATCTATTATTACTGAGCAGTTTCACAAACATTCACGCACCAAATTGTATTGTACCATAATCGTTAACTATGAGGAACACAAAATAGCTTCATACTCTATACAGAAAAAAGAACTCAGTTTATTTGGTTTGGAACATTTTCTAAGTTCCAACTTTTGGTTGTTACACACATGTTACACAATGCTATGGTTAGTGATGTTTTCACTCAGTTATCTAAAACATTCTACTGGTCTGGCCTAATTACACTAAGATATCAAGCCATTTAAAGTAGTAGCCATACTTTAACTAGCTTTTTCGAAACAAGATTAGGTATTAATACATAAAAGAAAAAGAATTCAAATTTATTCCAACTTTCCAGCAATAAACAATGTACAAATGTGTCACTGTTTGCTGTATCATCTAAGAACTTACGGGATTTGAGAAACAGCTATCATAGATTTTCAGAACTCCACCAGTTTGCATATGAAGAGTTAACCTTCATAAAATATAATAATATCATAGTATAAATATTTGTAATGATAAATGATTAGATTGTAAAATATTTATTTATAAATAATTCTTACTACACAAATCTTGGTGTTCTTTACTTGTAACTTCCCATTGATTTTTAGGACTGCGACTGATCAGTCTCTTGTTGGTCTATGTGAATCCTTCGCGGACTACCTCGATATTGCCTGAAATCATAAGCTTTATAAACAAAGATGGATGGTGGCTAGCAGTGGAATACAGGACGAGCGTTTTGTCTTATTCGAGACTCATCAGCTGGATGTACCTGCATCTCAGAGTTCATGTTCAATCTGAGACCCGAACTCAATACCGTTCGCTTCAAACCCCATCACGTTCTTCACTTAGCTACTGAGTCCAGATAGCCACTTACTTGTGCAGTAGGGTGAAGATATATTCACTTGGTGTTGTATACTCATAATTTTACCTGTATATTTTGTAACTAATTGTAATCGTTAAAAATATAAATAAGTTTGTAATATCCCAATGAATAGGAAATTAGTATCAGAAGGGGTTTTGTGGAGATTGTAGTAATTTCAACAGTTGAGATCATGAGTTCATTAAAATTCTGATATTTAAAGTCTTCGTTAAAGTTGTTTCTTCAAGAATAAAACTTGTATTAATTCAGTTCGGCTGAGGAAGTGATTGACAATATGGGACGAAATGTTAGAAGTTTAATTTTCTACTCGATAGGATATCACAAATAGATTATTATTTTGATGATTTACAATCTATCCAATAGACAGTTTATTTGAAACTATCAATTCAAACGTTAATAATGATAATTACAAATGTAAAAGTCATTATGTATGCTTTATTGAAAGCGTGTCTTAGGATCATCATCATCTTCTTTGTAAAACATGAGAAGCAAGATATCCATATTAGCATATATTATATTAGATAAGTGTATAAAGACAATTTCAAAAAACTTTATTTTCATTATTATCCTGTATAAGAAATGTTTTGAACGACTTGGGGAGTGATCACATATTCTATTTAGCCGAATAGTATTATACATAGTTTATTAAACAAGATAGATTGAAGTAGCACACAATAGGCATATTAGTCTTAATGGATTGTTTGGTCTGTTCAAATCTGGTTTGGCTTAGAATTGATGAAGAACAAGTTCGCAGGATAATATTTAACGCTTATCTTATTATATAACACTTTCGTCTTTAACCATTTTACTGATAGTTCACTTGATTTGCTTGTTTAATTTTTTTAAATAGAAGTGGTCAGCAAGAACAATTTCACTTTGCTGCATTTCCTACCATACCGAAATAAAGTCACCCTAAACAGAGCATTCAAGAGTAGAAACTCTTAAAATTAATGGGTAATAAATGGTAAAACGATAAATATTCACATCAATAGCTATATACATCGAGGATTGGATTAAGAAAACCAAAGATCTGCCCAATGACATAAACTAATTAATGAAGTCGTTTCATGACTAAAGTTGAATCGTCAGAATCTACAATATATAGTTGAATTTCAACTCGCTATAGATTCTCTAGTACAGTATCTTGATAACACCATAAGTCTACTACTGAACAATAACGAAATAGTTTTTGACCATGATTTCAAGCCTTTATAGAAAGAAGGCGTAATAAAGATAGCATATTACAAATAACCAGCAACGAATTACATTTCTTAAAACACAAATCATCCATTACATTTTACAAATTTCAAAGATCTTGAGAAACAACATATTCCAAAGTACAGACAGATATAATCAGATATCCTCTATCTAAACCAACTATAGAAGTTGTGATGTTAATGTTTAAATTTACAAATGTACTAATAATAAAATAGTTACTAGCAAGACTTTGTAGCGTGGTGTCAATTCAAGGTTGACTATGGGAACCACTACAGGGAAACGCGTACCAAACAAATCAGAAGGTGAAGATAGGGCGTAACCAAGTTTATTTCGTTGGCGATCTCGTGGTATCGAACGAATACCGAGATCGTGCCAACAGGAGGACAAGTGGAATCAGCGGGCAAGAGTACGAACGTACAATGTCACAATCCGTGGAAAAGTCATGGAGGAGTAATATGGCTGTCCTTAGCACAGTTAAACAAACGAACGCAGTAATACAATCACAGGCAAAATTGGTTATAATAATGATTGTTTCCATTAAATCAATCGCGTTCTCTTGATAAAAGTGGGTCACTACAACTTTAAAAGTCTGTTATACAGACATTGTTGTAGATAAAGTCTATGACAAACATTAATGTACCATACTGTCAAAGGTCAACTGAATAAAACAATTAATAACGATGGGAAAGTGAATGTAGTTAACAAGACTCACTTCAATAACAAATCACAAATAAGATGAACAAAATGAATCAATCCAAAACTGGTTAAATACATTGTCTCAGAAATACACTTAATCTAGACACTAATGATTGAATTCATAATAACAGTGAAAGCTTCATAAATAAAAAGCACTTTCAGCCTAGAAAACATAAAATCATCAATGATATGTGTTATAACTTGTGACCTTGTGCCCTATTAATATATAATGTAATGATACCGCTAATTAAGAGAACAGTGATTTATCAACTGAACCAATGACGCGTAAAACCTGTAGTAGCAGTCAAGAGTTTATATCAGTCCTATCTTCCTGCCTAGCCCTGCCTGTCAAGTTCAGAACACCAAACTCAGTATACAGGGGTTTATAAATCAACCAAACAAACCACATAGTACCATAAAATGAAAATAACATTTGTACAGGATTTAGCCAAAAGTGGCTGTGAATGTGGGAAACTGTAATTAATAGACTGGGCATAACTCAAGAACATTAAATAGTATAATAATAGTTCATAGGTTGAAATAAAGCTTATAATAAGAGGAGCACGAATATGAATAGTTTAGCTACTTAATAACCATACAATAAAAATATATGTATCGTATTGATCCATAAATAGTTCTCAAGAGATACCATTCATAAATCTCGTCGGGATATAAAAATATGTATTATATTTTACGATATTATCAAGAACAACACGAAGATTGTTACGTCTGAATCACTAAGCAATTAAGTCAATCGATTTTACTAAAATCGAAGTTTAAGATACTTAGTATACAATTGAAAGGGAAATATCGTGTAAATTGAATAAATTTTAAGATTTCAACTCAATGAAACAATAACACGTCAAAATCCTGGAATCAAGTAACAAAATTTGTTTGAAAATATGGTATTGTTATGTCAGCGAAAATGAACATTAAACATGTTCTAACTTTAAATGAGGTTTAGATGGTGGTTGGAGGTAGTCAACAGGGAACCCTGGACCCGGATTTCGTGCTACTTGGCACTCGTCAGCAAGGTGTACCTGTAATCTTGAGGGAACTGGTGCTCCCTGGTGGATTCGATCACGTGTCACCCAGCTTCACAGCCAGAGACGTTACCATTGAGCTATCCGAGCCGTGACTAACCTCCTGTAGGACTGAGATGTAATCACAATTGAGTGATCACTGGGTGGTGATCAATGTCATGCTTGTCTAGTCCTTATTAGTGCAGATCGAATGCTATCGATCATGTCGCAATGTGGCCACCAGTCAATTGTGTTTAAATGAGGTTGGCTATACTATGAAAAATACAATCACAGAAAAGTTAATTTTCAGGTATCTAAAATATAATTTTCAGTAAATAGTTTAACAGCCCACTACTAATGTATTAAACGAGAACACAAGTGGGGATGGTTGAATGTATTTAAACACAAAGTACAGAATGTCTTAGTGAAATGTAAGAGCCGTACAGTAAATATCTCGTTTGCAAAATGTCAATCAATCGTCTCAGACTTCATTGTTCCTGCATTTCCATACCAACTGTTTTCTGTTCTCGTTCTTTCCTCCTCGATTTTCTGCTCCCAGAAATTCTATTCCTGACTGGAGTTATATACTATTTATGTCGATATAAATAGCACACACCACACTCGTCCTCCCTTTAAACCAGTCGTTCTTGCAGTGATTTTGCTCACTGTGCCACTTTCTTTGTTTCTGCAGTCTGCGCTACGAGTCTGCGGCTACACGGCACATGGGGTGTTCAACATCTGCGTTCTAGCCACCTGCTGAGCCATCTACATCCAATGCCCGCAGAGCAGCTGCACTTCCCACCGCTCCTCACCGTCGGCAGCACCCGCTGTAACCAACGCCACCCCTCCAGAGCACTCCACTCGACGTCATCTCCCCGCAACAGACCGCCCCAACTAGCATCTTAGCTCTATTATCATCTGATATTTTGTATATCATAATTTTGCTTCAAAGTTTTAAGGAGAAACATTTTCAAATCAGAAATGATTGTTGCATTGTGTTACGTATCGCGAATAATTTTATCCACCTGACTGTTTACAAACATATTTACATAGTCTTTTTATTGTAAACTGTTACTAACATTTGATTGGCATATTTTCGACTTACCTTAAAATCGAGCGAGTGCCAGTACTCGTTCAATCCTACGGTAGGCCAAAAATACCTAAACCAAACATCGCGATTTCAATATCCCTAGCCTAAACTTAAATATTTAAAGGCATATATAAACAATTAACTAATTATTCGGTCACATCACTCTTAAGTGATAAACAGAAACCCAGCTAATCAAGTGTAATATATTCCTAGTAGGCAAAAAAATACCAACGTCTTTCTAATAAAGAAAAACACAGAATTATGATTTACATTCAGTAATTAACAACTTAAAGTTTTAATTATCAAAGTCAAACCATGATCATTCACCATAAATCAATTTCTTGTATGTCTTCTACTAGTTGATGCTTATTATCAACAACATTCATTCGATAGATTTGCATCTATGAAGTAAATTTCGTTTAATTTACATTATTATCGATTGTCACAAGGTAAAAAGCATTTCATTCAATAAATACATTTTGTTTTATATCAGAAAGCGTTGGATGCCGGCTCAATGATTTAGAGGTTAAGTGCTCGTAAGCGAGACCGACAGGTCCTCGGCTCGAATCTCGCAAAGCAGGATCGTAGATGCATACTTCTAAAGAGTCTCACATTAGGACGAAACGTCTGTCTAGTGTTTCCATGTTTCTCATAGTAGTCTAGATTCAAATGACTCATGATAACAAACTACTAAAATTAGATTTTGTTTTATTGTATAATTATATAATGTTAAAAATGCTAAGAATTCACTTATTTCACCGGTTTTCATTTATCATCATATTGGTAGACATATTATATATTGCATAATCATATGCATAGTTACAAACTCTTTTAATTACTAATGTTTACCGCGTTTATATTTCATATCATCATTTAATGATTTAGTAAACAATCTACATTTCAATTGTTTCATTATTCATTATGACAACAATTTACATGTTACTTAGATTAGTCTACATTCCAAATAGATTGATGATAATGACTTTAAATGAAATATTTAATGAATCATAATGAAGCTGAGAATGATTAAGTTAAACAGGATACAGTAATATTCAAACAAACAGATGAATATTAGGCAGTGATCATTAATATTAATGAGGTAAAAGATGAATCGATTTAGGAGTAAGATTTGATTTGATGTTGTCTATTCGTTGAAGCACAATATTTTAAATGTTAATGCTGATACAAAATAATAAAAGTAGGTTTTAAGCTAAGCAAGTTATATTTTTTTGACTTCAAGACAATGAATATCCTCATAGAGAATTCAATTCGAATCCATGAATATTACAATCAGTGTGGCTAAGCAAAGGTTTGCTGAAGAAAGTGAACAGACTGATATTGGCCCATTTAGTACAAATTGGTCATAGTGCCAGTATAAATCAATCTTTTTGAAATATATATAGGGTCTGTCAAAGCTTGTCAAACTTAGAGTCCTTCAAACGGCTGAAGCAGTAGTCATCCGGATGAAGAAACCGTAGCTCTACTTGCAAAAGAAATATCTTCAACTGTTCCTCATCCCTTGGCCAACCTCAAGGCTAATTAATCAATAATAATCTTGGCTACTGAATGACCTCATTTGACTACTGTGCTTACGAACTTTCGTAGTCAGTTGTAATTTTCTCTGTTATCTTTGTACTATCATTGTTATTATTACCTCTGGTTAAACATCATTATTAATTTTCCCAATACATGATTCATTTACTTCTCATTTATACCACCTTATTATGTCTTGCTAATAGTTTTTTACACAATTTAATCTTCCACTAAATATTTGATCGAATTGTTATTGCACTATTGTTTCCCTCACTCTATCTGACCCATATTTATTCTGATCATAGATCTTAAATTTTCACTCAACATATAATTCAAGTTAACATTCTATGTGAGTCATATCAACATGAACAATTTTATTCTGTTTTGTTTGACAATCCTAAATTCGTATCAGAAGGGGTTTTGTGAAGATTGTAGTAATTTCAATAGTTGAGATCATGAGTCAATTGAGGCTAGACCACCATGGAAAACCTGGAATCACTGGATGGCTGTTTCGTCCTATTGTGAGGCTCATCAGCAGTGCGAATCCACGATCCCGCCTCGCGGGATTAGAACCCAGGACCCATCAGTCTCGTGCCAGGCGCTTAACCAACTAGATCTTAAATTCACATGCTTTAAAAGATGTACTTTGCCCTTTACCTGATCATTTTTTAGATTATTAATTTAGATATATGAATTGTAGAACTTGAAGGGAATTTATCGAAAAGAATATTCTTTGTTCACTATATTAGTCTCTTAATATGATGGGAATCTTTAAAGGATTATACTGAATTACATGAAGTTTTATAGAACTCAAATGCTAAATGAACTAGCTAATCAGTGTTAAGCAAAGTTAAACCATTTAAATTAGAGGCTACAATACAGTTTGATGATTGAAAATAGAAAATATGACATTAGTTAATTTTATGTTGTCAACTAATTTAATCTTGTTAAAGATCTATTTCACTGTTTGAAATCATGAGTCAATTGAAGCTAGACCACCATGGAAAAACTGGAAGCACTGGACGGTCGTTTCGTCCTAGTATGGGACTACTCAGAAGTGCGCATACACGATCCCAGCCGCGGGATTCAAACCCAGGACATATCAGTCTCGTGCCAAGCACCTAACGAACCAAGCCATTAAGCCGGCCGGCATCCAACGGTGTCAATGTCTAACTTCAACCAATCCACAAAGTTGCGTCACCGTACACCATTGTCTTCATTGAGCTGATATCTTACAATAGACCTGGTTGAACTCCACTCGTAACGGCTTCTCACTAGAACTCTAGCAGTATCTCTTGAAGTCAGTCACTAGTGAGCAGATGATTATGATCAGAACGAGTTTTGTGGAGATTTATTTACTGATGAGGATGATAATGATGATAACATTAGGGAGGGGGAAGGATAGGACCAGTTAACCAGCTTTCCTTTTTAAATAAAATTGTGAAAAATACACACACACAAAAACTGTGTTTATAATTGAAGAAAAATTTGTAGTTTTCTTTTTCTATATTGATATTTACCTGTTATCTTTGGTTAAATCTAATGTCCTGGATAAAATTGCATCACTGTATAATGTGACATCGATATCTAAAATGAAAATAGGCGGCAATATAAATAAAGCAAATGTATAATTTAGTATAGTTAATTTATGATATTTTCATATTTCTTTGATTTATAGTTTGTTTATCTTATTAGTTAATGAGTAAAATCATGTAATCAAGCAATTTCTTATGAGTTACAATCTATTTGTAGAAAATAAATCAGTGTTATCATTTATAAAGGTGTGTAACTCTGAATTTGTGGATTGGTTGGAGTAAGACATTATCACTGTTGGATGCCAGCTGGTTCAGCGGTCTAAAGGTTAAGCGCTCGCGCGCGAAACTGATAGGTCCTGAATTCGAAACTTTCGGGGCGGGATCATGGATACCCACTGCTGAGGAGTCACACAATAGGATGAAACGGCCGTCCAGTGCTTCCAGGTTTTCCATGATGGTCTAGCTTCAATTGAATCATGAATTCAACCATTAAATTTAAGTTCTATATATAGGTTAAAGTGATAATAGCTTTATTGATATCACTTACGATTTCAGTAATAAAAGTTTACAATCAATTAACAACTGAATAGTGATCGATGTCATGATTCATGTGTACTATTGAATAAGCGAGTGTAAAATCCTAAGTTTAAACTTACATCATTACGTAAAGATAGAATGTCAGTTAAGGATCTTTATTATTTCTGATACCTTGGAGATACATTATGTATGCTTAACTAACACCAGAACCGGAATTAGTGGTAGAGATGCATATACTCTTTCAATATTCATTCACAACTGATTTCTTTTCACTTGTTCTTTCGTAATCACACTGTCTTTGATGAACTATTATGTTGACTATTATTATCTACTATGATAGCGTTATTATGATCCGGATTTATTTGATAAATATTTTGATAATTTCACTTCACTGCACTAGTGTGACATAACTGCTAGGTTTAAAAAGCTCGTTTGTACTAGGTCACTTGTCAATCATGTTTGACCGACCAGTAGTATTATTTAAGATTTCGTAATCTTGGAAAAAACTCCTTCCTAGATCTTTCTAGTTGTCAACAGTTAAAACACTTTCCTTTGCATAATTTACTTCAGATAATTATCTTATTTATTGACTCTCTCTGTTTGTGTGCCTTTCGAAACTATGGTGTACCTGAGAAGATTGTCAACATCATACGGAATTCAAATAATGGACTACACTGCAAAGTCCTGATTGAAGAACAGCTGACAGGTGCATTCCTAGTAAAGGCCAGTGTCGGACAAGGCTGTTTAGTTCAACTTTTGATTTTCGTTTCGGTAGTCGACTCGATCATGAAGGCATCCACTTCACAGTTACAATTACTTAACAAAATATGAAAATAATACATTAAATACATCACTTGCAAAGCTTCATTGCGTTATTATTTACTCCATGATTCTTCTAATTCTGTTGTTATTTCCATTCGTCTCTGATTTTGTTCCTGTTCTCTACATTTCAATCTTCATCTGGCAGGCATTTCAGTCCTACTGCTGCTACATACAATTTATATCTGTCAATAAAAGTAGCATACACACAACAGCAGTCTCTACAGCAGTAGACCTTAACGTACATAAGCGAAATTCAATTCCTGAAATACAACACAAAGCACCAACCCAATCACAATCAATCAAGAAGCAATGGAAGAGGTGGAAACATTTGAGTCCATGGACAGCATCATCGAGAAAAACGGAAAATTGGAGTCTGATGTGAAATCAAAGATTGAAAAAACAAGGACGGTATTCCTACAATTAAAGAACATATGGAACTGAAAACAAATGTCTGCACGCCAATATCAAATTCACAATCTTCAATACGAACATCAACACAGTCCTAATGTATACAGTTGAAACTTCAAGAATTAACACAACCGTCATCAAAACAGTACAAGTATTTATAAACAACTGTCTACAAAACATAATCAATATCCGTTGACCTGATCCCATCACAATCAGCCGACTGTGGGAGAGAACAAACCAACTTCCATATAAAGGGGATATGAGGAGAATATGTTGGAAGTGGATAGGACACACATTAAGGAAATCATCAAACTGCATCACGAAGCAAACATTAACATGTAATTATGATGGATAAATGAAAAGAAGAAGACCAAAGTACACACTACGTTGAGAATTGTAAGCAGACATGAAAAAAAAGTGGATAGTAACTGGAACATACTGGAAAGGATAGTGAAGGACATATTTGGATAGAGAGTGGTGATGAGCGGTCTATACTCTCCCATGTGAGATAACTAACTTAAGTAATTGCTATGTATTACTTCAGAAAAGAATTTTTACATGGATTTATTCTCAGTTTTATATTCATCAATAAAACATTCCACTCATGATTTATTTTAATAAAATTCTCAGTACTCAATTATTTTCCTAAAGATTTTCATTATAAAGTTTGTTTTTAAAAAGAAAATTCATAAAAATCAGTTCATCAACATTGTCACCTTATTCGAATTGAGCACCTATCTGACTGTCTGTCTATCTATCCACTGACTGGTCTGTGTGTTTATCTATCTATTAAAGTAACTTGTGTGCTATTATTATTACCACTATTATTATTATTATTATTATTAGCATACCTATTTAAATAAATAATTCACACTGTTACGTTGGGTGAATAGTAAAATGCCTTTTTCTTCTTAAATCTTCTTTCTTTTTCTTTTCTCTTTTTTTTGCCAAAAGAATTGATTCTTCTGTCAAACAAACTTAAACATAACACTTTTGTTATGTCATAATAAGGTTGATTATCATTTTTTTAAATTTATGTATTGATAGGCATTCTCTACTTGTAATTCATATATCAAATACCATTTTTATAATAAACTATTTGTGAGGAATTTAGAAAACCAACCAACCTACCAACCAACCAACCAACCAACCAACCAAACAAACAAACAAACAGACAAACGGTTAAAGCAAACACAAACTTGAGTAAATCTAAATTAAACACTGAAAGTATTTATGTGATTTATTGGTGTTTCTTTAGAAAACAATTTTTTTTAATTTTAACTATTTATTGATCAGAGAAATTCTTATTTCAAGAATAAATCTAATCACTGGACTTTTTGGAACAAAAAAACTGGGTTTTTTTTACAATGGATTGATCACTGGGTGGTGGGTGAGCAATATTATGTGTGTCCGATCTTTCTAAGTGTAAATCAAATGCTATCGATCATTAGGAAGGAGTTGACACAGATGACATTGCTCACCCATAACCCAGTGATCAATCAGTTGTGAATATATCTCTGTCTTACAGGAGATCAGTTGCGGCCGTGATATCTCAGTGGTTGTTGTGGATGCGGAGGAATAGATCAATAATTATCATGTTAAGTCCAATGGTGTCCTTGGACTTTAAATGGACATTTCCTATTGGTCGATATCTGTTCACTTGTTGAATATTGTACAAGATGTTGTTTTCTATTTTATGGTACGATGTGGTATGCTTGATTGGTATATAAACAAAGTATGTTTGAAATATAATGATTCATATCTCCTAGGCTGTGACTTGTGTTCTGGACTCAACTAACTGGGCTAGACAGGGAAGCGAGACCAATCGAGACTAGGCCGTCCGTACGTGTTTACGTGTCATTGAATCGATCGATGAATACGCTGCTCTTTAATTTTTCCAGTCAAGGACACAACAATTAGCACAGGGTAAAAATCAACCCAACTTAAAGTCATAACAATGGTAACGTCGCTGACTGTGAAGCTCGGTGATACGAGATCGAATCCATCAGACAGCATCAGTTCCTTTAAGATTACAGGTACACAGTGGTGACGAGTGCCAAATAGCACTAAACCTAGGTCCAGAGTTTCCTATTGATTACCTCCAACCACTATATTAAAGCTGTTTTTTTTGTTAGATAGTAAATGGTTATACTACTTTAAACTTTAGTGGCCCGAAATCTAAATCCAGTTATATTGTATGAATGTTTTTGAAGTATACATGTTACCTATCCTCGTATATAATTATCGACTTAACTCGTGTTAGTGTATAACACTATTTAATATGTTAAATACGAGAATGGATTCTAGAATACGTATATTTTGTACAATCATTGGTCTGAACAGACAATCAGAGGAACGAAGCGAAACGACGCGCGGTGGAGAAGTCATGTGAGTCAACTCTCTTTAATCAAGCGTTAATCGATATTTATAGTCAGACAAAAATAAGTTGCAGACATATGATGAATGAGATAAGAATTGTACACACATACGCTCATATAAAAATAGTCAAGGTTGATAAGCAAATAATTAACAAGATCAAAATGTAACTTGAGAACATGGGATAAACTGTCTTGTCCGGAAGCTAGAATAAACTTTGTGGGCTCGATATAGGACCATTCTTTATTTGAGGTTGATCTCTTTTGATCACATTTTCAAACGACTAACATGATAGTACTCTCTGTTAAACATAAGATCTCCAAAGGAAGTCAGCAGTATCAGACATGAATGTATGTAATCTGGAATCAAATTGATAGGACTTAGCATTAACCTTTTTTCAATTGACGAGTACTAATTGACATGAAAGTTAGCTCTATAATTTCTTATTTAGTTGCTTTAAATTATCCAACAATTATGATCCTATCAGAAGGGTTTTTTGTAGAGATTACAGCAATTTAATAGTTGGGTTGATGAGTTAATTAAAGCTAGGCTACTATGGAAAACCCGTTCCGATAATAACCATCGTGTGCTCACTAGTGACTGGCTTCAAGTGGTATTTCCTACAGTCCTAGTGAGAAGCCCTGACTAGTGGAGTTTAACCGTGTCTGTTATGATATGGTAACTCACTGAATACAATGGTGGACGGTGACGCAGTTCCGTCAGTTGGTTGAAGTTAGACATTAACATTGTTGGATGCCGGCTCAGTCGTTAAGAGGTTGCGCGAGAGACTAAAGGTGATCCTGAATGCTCACTGCTGAGTTGTCCCACAATAGGATGAAACGGCCGTCCAGTGTTTTCAGGTTTTCCATAGTAGTCTAGCTTCAATTGACTCATGAACTCAACTATTAATTTATGAACTTCATTCATGATTAGATATTGCTATTAAACTGTTTTATATCCTGTTCATTTTTTTATAGTAATGAACCAGATTATAAATTTTTTAACTACTCTAACCTATGAACAGATATTTCCATCTATGATCAACATAACATTTATACATATGTGATATTATTAAATTCAATTATTTCTGTAAACAGAATCATAGGTGAACTATTTACATATTGCCTTACAGATGTCACCGTATAGACTATAACTTTTTTAGATGACAGTGGTTGACGTATAATATCCACTGGGATCTAAGTGTATTACCCATGTAAATTTGAATGCATAAGATAGTTTTTTTTCTACTCTTCTTTCTAATCTACACTTAAGTTATGAACAATTAAGTTATCAAATAATATTGAAAAGATTCTGTTTTCTGATCTAAAAGTAAAAAATTCATTAAAGATGAAGAATGTATTTGTAAAATCTCATTGAATGAAGTTGAAGTAAACCCAACGTTTCACCCCAATAATCTGATCCTTGCGCTTTAATATCTCATATCAAATTGGCCCCTAAATACTGTGAAACTATTCAAACAAATTTAGATGGAAGTTCGATGAAACTATACTTTATGAACGAACTCTGAGCGACGCCAAACTGACCTTGAGAGTGCTCACCTAATAATTAGGATCAAATGAGGGTTATAAACCAGTCTGAGGAATCAGAATTACGATTTACAATTGATGGTTAGGGTTAGAAATTACATTTAGAGTTTTCATCACGAACTGATATCAGCTATAATGCCAAAACTCTATTTAGCCAAACGGATGGGTGAATGGACTTCGCACCAAAATCCGAGACCTGTTAACTTATACCTGATTGTTTCGTCCATAAATTATAATCTTGTCGAAAGTTCTTATAAAAAATTCATTATTACAATATTGACAAACTTTTACATTCTACTTATAAAAAATTAAGTCTATAGAATTACTAATGAAACAAAAAATCTCCTTAAGTAATGTTACATAGTAACAATAATAATAATAATGTAGGTAACAATGTTAGAGTTTGAATGAAATTCATCAATCTACATCAACTTCATTGACTACGAAAAAGAATTTGATAGCGTAGACAGAGCAACACTATGGAAACTTCTTCGACACTACGGCGTGCCTCAGAAGATAGTCTATATCATACAGAATTCTTATGATGGAATACACTGCAAAATCGTGCACGGAGGACAGTTGAAAAAGTCGTTCAAAGTAAAGACCGGTGTCAGTCAAGGTTGCTTACTCTCACCCTTCCTCTTTCTCCTGGTGATCGACTGGATCATGAAGGCGTCAACATCTGAAGGGAAGCGCGGGATACAGTGGACATCTAGGATGCAGTTGGACGACCTAGACTTCTCAGATGATCTGGCCCTCCTATCGCAATCACAACAACGAATGCAGGAGAAGACGACCAATGTAGCAGCAGCCTCAGCAGCAGTAGGTCTCAATATACACTAAGGGAAAAGCAAGATTCTCCGATACAACACAGCATGCAACAATCCAATCACAATTGACGGAGAAGATTTGCAAGATGTAAAATCATTTACATATCTGGGCAGCATTGATGAACACAGTGGATCTGATGCGGATGTGAAAGCTCGGACCATCAAAGCAAGAGCAGTGTATTTACAACTGAGGAACATCTGGAACTCAAATCAACGGTCAACCAACACCAAGGTCAGAATTTTCAATACAAATGTCAAAAAGGTTCTACTGTATGGGGTGGAAACCTGGAGAACTACGAAAGCTATCATCCAGAAGATACAAGTGTTTATTAGCAGTTGTCTACACAAAATATTTCGGATCCGTTGGCCAGACACTATTAGCAAAAACGTACTGTGGGAAAGAACAAACCAGATCCCAGTGGAGGAAGAAATGAGGAAGAAGCACTAGAAGTGGATAGAACACGCATCGAGGAAAGCACCCGACTGCATTACAAGGCAAGCCCTCACATGGAATCCTCAAAGTGTAAGGAGGTGAAGGAGGAGAGGAAGACCAAAGAGCACATTACTTTGAGAAATGCAGACAAACATGAAAAGAATGAACAAGAATTGGATGGAACTAGAAAATAAGGCCCAGGACAGAGTGGGTTGGAGAATGTTGGTCGGCAGCCTATGATCCATTAGGAATAACAGGCGTAAGTAAGTAAGTAACAATGATAATAATCAATATATTACTTACCTTTTGAATTTTGATTTAATGACCAAATACCTGATGTATTGAATGTATTAACTTCCATTGCTTCATATAAATTACTATGAAATCCTTGTTGCTTAGATTTGATATGTTTATTATTATTATGATGATCGTTATTTGTTTGACGTCTATAGGTTAGATAAAATAAATTTGGATCTTTTAAGCTTAAATGATTTCTAGCCAATATTTGTTTGATAACATCTTTCACAGTATCTTTAGAAGTTATTGTATAAATTTGTGTTACTTCAGTACCTTGAGCTAAGTCTGTATAAATAAGTATCTGTTAAAAGATATTTAAGAAAGAAAAGAAAAGGAAAGAAGAAAAGGTTAACATCAATTTTGATTTATATTCAGTAATAGATTTCTATTATTCAGTAGTATATGAATTCACATTATTTATAAATGAAATTCTATGAAATGACTTTCTATCATAAAAGTATTATATGAAACATTGTGTTACAAAGTTGTTATAAACTCGTGTACCCTGTGTCCTCTTAATGTATCACGTAATCATACCAACAATTAGAGAGCAGTGAATTATCGACTGAACCAATGACGCATAAAACAAGTACGAGCAGTCTAGAGGCCTTAGGAATCCTGCTTCCTGCCTAGCCCTGCCTGCTAAATCCAGAATACTATTCTCAGCTTCTGTGATATGAATCATTTATTTCAAACGTACTGGGTTTATATACCAACCAAACAGACCACATAGTACCAATAAAATGGAAAATAACATTTGTACAGGATTTAGCCAAAAGTGGCTGTGAGTGTGGGAGATAGTAATTGATAAACTGGGAGTAACTCAAGAATGGTAAATATTATAATAATAGATCGTAGGTCAAAATATAGCTCATAATAAGAGGGACACGAATATGCATAGTTTAGTTACTTAACGATTATATGATAAAAATATATGTATAATATTGGTTTATAAATGGATCCCAAAATTTACCATTCATTATTCTCATCGGAATATAGCAAAAGTAGAATGTTTAGTTCAGAGGTTTGTGTCCATTAATTTTTAATAGTATTGAAATCAATATCTGTCCATTTCTGACAACTGCTTATAACATGTAAACTTTTAAATCAATAAAATCTCACTTGAAAGTATATTTCCACATTGAATTCTTGTTCCAGTAATAAAAATTAACAGTCAAATGAATTGTGCATTATTCTTATGCATAAGCGTTCGTGCGCGAGACCGGAGGTCCTGGGTTAGAATCAAATGTGTGAGATCGTTGATGCACACTGCCGAGGAGTCCCATACTAGGACGAAACGGCCATCCAGTGCTTTCAGGTTTTTAGTGGTGGTTTAACATTTGTCGATTCATGATCTCAATCAGAAATTACATATACTGCTGGGAAAATATAATATGTACATAACAATATTCATAATTCTTATAAATACTCTTGTTAGTATGTCTGTAACTCCGATAATTTAACAGTATACGACACAGAAGACCTGAATATCAAGTTGAAAGATCTCACTAATACTCACCTACCGACTGAAAAAATTAGTGCATATCTGGACTCACTAGTTTGGTGGATAATTTATTAGACATTTGAGACGACAGACATGTGTTTCGGGTATCTGTGTTAACATTCTCAAACGATTTTAAACATGCTTACTCCCATACTTAGCTCTTCTAGAGTTACTGACGGCCCCAATCCCGGGTAAAGGAGGAGGGTTGAGCATAGAGTCGGCAACCCCACCCCTCAAAAAAGAACTTTCCTACAAAGACACTAACCAGAATAAACAAATTAAACCATTTCAACTTTGCCCTGGGAGTTGAAGGAAGAATTATGACACCTCATGATAAAAGCCGAGATTATTCAGAAGTCATAAGCCGATGCCACTTCTACCAACCACAACAACAATTGATATAAGTATACGGAATTTTCGGACAACGTGGAAGAACGGAAAGACCAGCCAAATAGCAGCGAAAATGAGGAGATACAACTTGGTGTTTCTCGAAATTCACGAAACCCACTGAACGCAAGATGGACAGAAGACATTGGATTCGGGAGAGATGGTATTGTGCTCTGGTCACAGAGAAAAAAATGTTCCACACACATAACGAGTTGAACTGATGCTATCCACAGAAGCACGGAAAGCACTGATCAGAAGGGAATCTCATGCATTCAGAATCGTCAAACCATCCTTCAAAAGAAAGAAAGAGGGAATCATAATGAATGTCATCCAGTTTTGTGCACCCACCAATGATAGAAATGACGACGATAAAGGTCAGTTTTATGAGAGACGGCAATCGATCATGGCAAAGTGCTCGGGAAAGGACCTGACAATCCTCATCGGAGATCTAAATATCAAAGTCGGAATAGACAACACAGGATATGAAGATATCATGGGACAACATGGACTAGGAGAGAGAAAAGAAAATGGGGAGAGATTTGCAAACATATGTGCATTCAACAACTTTACTATAGAATACACAATATCCCCATACAAACGCGCAAACAAAGCTACATGGGTCTCACCGGATCACACCACAGAGAATCAGATCGATCATATTTGCATCAGTAAAAAGTTCCGAAGGACAATGGAAGACGTGAGAAAAAAGATAAGAGAGTACATAACTTCAGATCATCACCTCGTTGTAGCAAAGACAAAACTGAAGCTAAAGAAACACTGGACAGCTGGGAAAACATCAGTACAATGGTTTAATACAGCCTTTCTACAAGAAAAAAGCCTTTCTAACAAAACCATTTCAAGATAGCCCTGAACAGGCTCCAAGCCTTACAGGATCTACTCAAAGAAGCACTAGCTTCGTGTCACGAGGTGCTGGGGCGCAAGACGCGTCATCATAGGGAATGGATCTATATTGAGACCCTGGACAAGATTCAAGAAAGGAAGAAAAAGAAGATAACAATCAAAAACACTAGAATAAGCACAGAGAAAGTCAAGGTGCAAACTGACTACATTGAAGCAAGCAAACAAGTGAAGAAGAGCATTGGAGCTGACAAGCAGAAATACGTGGAAGACCTACGACAGCGGAAAAAGCAAAAACAACATTCCTGCAATTGAAGAACAAATGGAAATCAAAACAAATGTCTGCACGCCAATATCAAATTCACAATCTTCAATACGAACATCAACACAGTTCTAATGTATACAGTTGAAACTTCAAGAATTAACACAACCATCATCAAAACAGTACAAGTATTTATAAACAGTTGTCTACACAACATACTCAATATCCGTTGACCTGATCCCATCACAATCAGCCTACTGTAGGAGAGAACAAACCAACTTCCATATGAAGAGGATATGAGGAGAATACTTTGGAAATGGATAGGACACACATTAAGGAAATCATCAAACTGCATCATGAAGCAAACACTAACATGGAATTCTGATAGGTAAATGAAAAGAAGAAGACCGAAGAACACACTACGTTGAGAATTGTAAGCAGACATGAAAAAAAAGTGGATAGTAACTGAAAAATACTGGAAAGGAAAGTGAAGGACATATTTGGATGGAGAGTGGTGATGGGCGGCCTATACCTCTCCTTGAGGGACAATAGACGTAAGTAGATCATACTGAAAATACTTTTTATTCCATTTTTCTGATTACCAATACTTATAATTTAATGTTGTGTTTTATTTTAATGTGGATACAGATTTAATTGACTGATGATTAGTCACAAAATATATCTATATAATCACCAATTTGTTAGAAAATTGTTTTTCAATTTATCTCTTAGTCACTACTTATGACATCAACCCCTTGTATATATAACCTCATTTTTAACATGTATTATTAGTAGACAGAAAAAACCTGGACAAACATGAGATTGTTCATTAGAGACTGATCAATTAATTATAAATATCTAAATGGTAACATCCCAGACTGGAAAGCTGGGTAACACTGGATCGAATCCTCCAGGAAGTATCATTTCAGTCAAGATAACTGGTGCGCCTTGCTGATAAGTAACAAATAGCACGAAACCTACTTCCCTGTAATTTAAATCCAACCACCTATCAACTAATTTCATATTATTGTCTAAATGTTATTGTCCTCTCTTTATTAAAATCTACAAAGGAATAAGGATCTATGAAATTATATATGTATTTCATAAGCTTATGTGACCTATTTAATTAATATCTAACATCCGTTTGAGTATTAAGTGTCATTTTTTGATGCTGAATTTCGTGTCATTTATTCAATACACAAGTTTATTATACTTTTGTATGAGACAATATTAATTGGCTATTTGTTCCATCTATCGATAACCTTTCACCAGGATTTCGCGTCGTATATATCATCATAAGCAAACAACTAATCCGTATCAGTTCAAGCAATTAGTTGTATTTAAACATTTATATTCATCTACTATAATACTGGTTACTTGTCATGACAGTTTAGTTTTTCCATGTGTTATGTTGCCTTATTAACTTATATTTTATAACTCATTCTGTATTTATGTTAATTATATACAAAAAAGGCGGTCATTTGAAGTATGGATATTACAAAAACATCAATAACTCAGCTTAGAAACACACTAAAATTACTTGATTCCATTGGCTTTAAACATTGAATGATAGAAAGATAGATAAGGTGTCTCAACAAAACTGTATTTAGACTCATTTAGATAAAGATGATGATTTAATCCTGAAGGTCAAAGGAAAAGAGGAAGACCAAAGAACACATTACTTTGAGAAATGGGGATAGACATGAGAAAAATGAACAAGAATTGGATGGAATTAAAAAAGAAGGCCCAGGACAGAGTGGGTTGGAGAATGCTGGTCGTCGACCTATGCTCCATTGGGAGTAACAGGCGTAAGTAAGTAAGTAAGTAAGTAATTTTATCATTAGTGATAGACCGATAGCAAAAAATCACTAACAACTCATTTTACTTTGAAACCCTTGAATAATAATTCAGCATTGAAAAGTAAACATTTTTGAATCACATGAATAAGCCAACTTTCCCGTCAGGATTTTACTATAGACTACTACATGTAAAAACTACCTATCAATGCGATTGTAATGCTTTGAAAAAAGTGATATCTTCAAAAAACATTTTTCCTTAAATCGTCTTCATTCTTCCACAATCATTCTTCATTTTAATCTCAGCTTAATCATATTAGAAAGGAGTACTATTTATCTTGAAACGAGAGACAATATACTCTATCACCCAATATCACACTCGAAGATATAAATTTCCTATAGAATTGAAATATTAACTCTATTAGATTATTTAAACAAAGTTACGTTTATCTAGATCTTAGTGCTGATCACGTTTGTAATTTAAACACCAGTCCAAGTAACATGATATTCCATCAACTAAATACCTAGATGGAGATATTACTAATTAATAATGTAGTGGATTAGTAATTCACCTAATAGTCTTGATCGTTCTGTCATTAACACTACACAGAAGATAGGTCAATAAAATTTGTATACTTATAGCCTTATTTACAAAAGATTATGTTTTAAAAAAAATACCCAGCAATAATTATTCATTCATTTCTAATAATCCATTCCATTTTAGTATTTCATTTAGCAGAAGTAATTTGAACAGTACTAATGTGGTGTGTGCTACTTATATTGACATAAGTAGTATATAGTGTTGGTCGTGAACAGAAGGTCTAGCAGCAGAGAGACAAAAAGATCGAACGGTAAAGAATGGAAACAGAATGTGATTTGTATGAAAATGCAAGAACAATGAAGTCTAAGTCATTTTGAGATAGTTGGTGGACATTTTGCAAATTAAGCAATTACTTTATGATTGTTAGATTTTATTAACCAGTCTTGTAATTTCATGTTAAATGTGTTCGATTGTCTCCACTGGTGTTTTTGTTCACTAAACTAGTATGACTATGAATAAATTATGATATTAAAAGGACCGTTACATCGAAAAATTTCCTATAGGATTTTTTCATCTATATGATATCTGTTTGAATGAAGTAAAACGGTGTAATGACTGCTCAATGCAGTTATTGTTCTGTTTATCAGTGTGATAGTATATTCATTGTTATACTGATGTTATTTCGCTGTGACGTTTATTCAGGATAATATTCTCTGTATTAATTTTATTGTGGACTTCGTTTAGTATGGTATACCCTGTGGAGAGTTGAAGTATTGTGTATTTCCCATGTGTGTGATAGCTATTAGTCAATCACGAAGTATGGATGAAATTAATAAATAAACAAATGTATTTTGAATTCACTTGGTATTGTTTGGCTTGTATTTTCCCATTGAGGTTTAAGACTGCAATTGATCAGTCTATTATTGGCATATGTGCATACTGTGCGTATGCCTCGATGTTACCTTAATTCGCAAGCTATTTGTAAGCAATGATGGATAGTGGTTAACAGTGGAATCCAGGACGCGCGTTTCGTTCTGTTTGGGACTCGTCGGCTGGATGTACCTGCATCCCAGAGTGAACATCAACTCTCTGAGATGCAGGTACATCCAGCTGACGAGTCCCAAACAGGACGAAACGCGCGTCCTGGATTCCACTGCTAGCCACTATCCATCATTGCTTACAAATGTATTTTGGTTAAAGAAGTCGTGAATGAAAACCCTTATTTGATACCAGCTTTTGTATTCTTAAATTGGGTCATATGACATCGCTGTAACTTTTCTGTTGAACATATTCGTAAGTCAACGAGATTACAACAGTACCATTTTGACGTTTGAAAATAACTTACTCAATGATGTATTTGTTTGATTAAAAAGTTCGTGAAGTTAAATGCAGTGATCAGGAGAGTAACTTTATAATTAGTCAATAGACAGGCACATTGAAATCTATGCAAAATTTACTTGGAAATACAATAAACAATTGAATAGTCAATTTGGCTGTCATAAATATTAAGTTTAAAATTATATTCCAATGTATTAAATTGAGAAAAAATTGTTGTGATTCATGGTAAGACTTTTAAAATATTTCTTTTCTGTTTCCAGTTACTAACTATGGGTGACATGGCTCAGAATCAATCACAATGGAGTAGGTGTATACACTCTTTGTCTTCCCATTAAACCGTGAGATTATAATTACTTTATACCTTTCTTTCTTCCTGTATTATATCCTTATACACAATCTTTCTTTCATATATTACTACCATTGAAATAACTACTTTTATGAATTTGGTGTTCATGTTGTTATGCTAATGAGGTGTGGAAACTTGGACCGATGCATTTATGTGCCTAATCTTATGTTATAGCTGAATGACTAACTGACTTCTAGTTACTGGAATTTATGTTATCTTTTGATAAGCTTATTATAACATTCTGTTCGTATATGAAATATAACTTAACACTTGTCTATATTAAATATGAACACACTGGTGTCTCCATAATCAAATGTGGCCTATAATATCATTTAACAATATCCATAAAAGCGTGCGAAAACGAGATAATTTGACCTCGTTTCAAGGCGACATATGACTATATTGAAACCCTCGAAAGCAATATTTGAAATAATACTCAATCTACTTAACTTAATCCTCAAAATTATCACACAAATGAGTTAGTCTAAATCTTTTTTTAACGACACAATCATTGTCCTCTGACTTACAAACTGAGAAAAGCCTTAATGAACGCTTTAGGTATTCAATAAGAACTGAATTTTATCCATTATCGATAGATGATAAGCTTCACAGTTTGAAACATGTTGAACGTAAAGTATTTTCTTTATCAATTTAGCCTACATTTGTATATAAGAGGGTTTCATACATGAAATTCAATTTCAAATAAGAAATGGTCATTTTGGTGGAGTTTTGTTCTCTGAGCTGGATGGAGTCAACATTAATGACAGTTACAATAACTTCGAGTCACAACTCAATAATTAGAAACCATTTATAACTTTTTTTTTCATTTCATTCTTAACAATGATAGTTGCTTAAGTTATGATTTATCTATTTATGGAGTATGTGAAGATCGTTGAACTTTAATTCACATTACAAACAGCTTATTTAGGTGGACGTTGAAAGCCAAGAAGCACTAGACAGTTTTTTCACCCTAGCATGACACTCTATAGCTTTAATCATCCACAGCTCCAAATGAAGTTCCCGATTTCGGTTTTTGCGTTGGAAACTATAAACTATATTTTAATGAATGAGTGTTTCATGTTAGTATTTTAAGATTTATTATATTTCTTATATTCAGTATACGTCATGTGCATTCGTGTGATGTTTTGATGAGAAGTAAGTTTACCTTTCCTTGATTGATGACATGTTTTCTTCCAAATATATTATCTCATAGTAAACGTATATATATTTGGATGCCTCAGGCAGTATGTCATAAGGAACCTAGAACCTGGCACATTTGTGTTTCAATCCAAGTTATCATATCACATAAGTTCACAGAAATAAAATTATGCAGATCAATACCAGAACAGTAGAAGTTGTAAATATATCATTATCATCAATATTATTATTAATGGCTTTATTCAATGTTAAGATTCTCAGCACGATGCATTTCAACATGTTTGTTTTACAAAACAAAAAGAAAAACAAGAAAAGAAGGTAAAAAATGATCTGAATCTGTAGAAGTGGAAAAGAATGGGTATAGATAATATGATTTGAAAAAGAAAGGATAAGTTCATGAAACGGAAAGTATTGCTCTATAACAGAGAAGAGTGAATTCATCTTCCTCACAATGACCGACTATAAGCCACAACATCTAAAACCACTGATCATAATAATCTAGTAAATGACAATCAGTTAGCATTCCTTTACTTCAATGTCCCAATAAACCAATCAATGATTTTATGAACTAATGTTGAGTCTTGATTTAGTCATCTCTAATTTCCTTTCAACCTGTTATCACATCAGTGATTGAATTGTAACTGAGTTTGTCCCAACCACTTTAATCGACCAAGATTCACTAATTCATTAATGAACTAAAGATCAGTTAGTGTTCCAAGTGAGTCTCATTAGAAAGTCAACTTATTTCTTAACTTCATTATCATAAACTTGATAACTTTTAATTGTAGTAATCACTTAAACAATAGTAATTATTATTAGTTATTACCTAAAATCAAACTAACTGGGTAGTAATATTAATAATAATGAATGACAACTTAAAATTTAAGAGTAACTAACGACTATACAAAGAAAACTCATTAATAATCCTTCTTTTTACTATTCGTTTCTTAGAAACTATTTACACTAATGTATACTGTTTTCATATGGAACATGCTGAGTGTATATATATATTCGAACATGTAGATAGATTCATTTGTATCGAATGTAAGCTTGAAGTGATCACATGTAAATCAAACGTTAATGTTAACACCTATCCACATGATTCATAAATAAAAGAAAATTGACATTCAGTTTATTTACGAGCTAATCTATTATTATTGTTTCTATTTTATTACTTACTGCTTATTTATTAAGAAAAGAAATTATCCATAACCACTTAATACACAATAAAATAATAATCATTGACGATTGTATTTTCAATAGTTAAGATCATGAGTCAATTGAAGTTAGACCATCATAGAAAACCTGGAAGCAATGGACGTTCGTTTCGTTCTCTTGTGGAACTCATTAGCAGTGCGCATCTACGATCTCACCTCGCAAAATTCGAACCCAGGACCTTCGATCTCGCGCGCGAAAGCTTAGCCTCTAGACGACTGAGCTGGCACCCAATGGTGTTAATGTCAAACCTCAACCAATCCACGAAATTATGCGACCATCTTCCATTGTACTGAGGTATATACATGTATGTACTCTACACGGATTAGCTCCACTGGTTACGGCTTCTCATTAGAATTCCGAGAATTCCTTCACGAAGTTAGTCACTAGTGAGCTAGTTTCCAGTGCTTCCAGATTTTCAATGGTGGTCTAACATCAGTCAGTTCATGGACTCAATTAAAAACCTAATAATCACGCAACCCTATACTGATAATTTTATTTTATTATCAGAGAAATATAATGTTTTATCCATATATATCCATACAGAATTAAAACATCTTGGTCAAAAATAACTTATTTTATGATTTTTCTTCTAAAATGTACTCTCTTTACAGATATGTAGCAGTTAAATTAAAATGACTTTATAAGCATAAGTAGTTGTAATCTGCATGTGTCACATATTGAACTAAGGTGAGATATCACTGAAAACTGGAGGGTACTAGGTAGCTGTTTGACCTTAATTTGGAGTAGGTTGGCGGTAAGTACATACCACTCAATGAAGAACTAACTCCAGGACATTTAGTTATTTTGGTGGACGATGAACTATCAGGTCCACTGAGTTGGTAAAGACTGGTACAGATCTGATTTCAACCAACGGTTCTCATACAAATAAAAACAACACCTGCTCTTTGGTTTTCAGTAGCCACCTAACTAAGATCCATCTATGAGGTATGCAACTTATAAATTAAATAAATCTCCATAAAGCCCCTTCATCTTAATCATGATTGTTACTCAGAATTCACAATTACCCTATTTATAATTTATTAACAAATCATTAAGTTATATCCAATAACTTTTGACAGATGTCTCTGAGGATGCGCATTGCTGAGGACTTCCAAAATAGGACGAAACGATCGTCCATTGCTTTCATGTTTTCCGTTGTAGTCTAGCTTCAATTGAATCATGAATTCAACTATTAAAAATGACTATAATATCTACAAAAGCCCTCACTGTTTCTATATTTATTCACAGACGGTAGATTCAGTTCCGTTAAAACATGATAAGAATACATTTATTACTCATAGCACACCCACAGTGATTATGATTTTAAATATTGTAATTTTAAAAACATCTAACGAACATAAATCTCTGTTGTAAAAGTTATAGTTAAGTGTTTTCAAATGACAAATCATTAAACAACTGATAAATGTCGAATTTATGAGGGAGGTGCTTACACGATAGAAAAATTTGCTATTCATTCCAAATGAAAAGTATATGTTTATCAAAATTGAATTCATGAGTTTGTCTAAGCTAGACCACCATTAAGAACCTGAGAACATTGGATGGCCGTTTCATCCTAGTATTTGACTCCTTTTGTACGCGAGACTCGAATCCAAGACCTTTGATCTCGCGTGTGATTACGGATCGCAAAATTATCGGTCGATTGAAGTTAAACATTAACACCGTTGTATGCTGGCACAATAGTCTAGATGTTAAGCGTTCACTCAGGTGATCAAACAGGATTCAAGTCCCACATGTAGGGTCGTGGATGCGCACTACTAAGGAGTCACACAGTAGGACAAAAAGGCTGTCCAGTGCTTGTAGATTTTTAATGATGGACTAGTGAATAAAACTTAAAATACTACGATCATCACAAATCCCAAAAATTTAAATTCATATACTAAATTTTCACACTATCACTTGCTTACATTAGAATAAGTTAGCAAGATGCATTGTAATTAATTATTAACTGGATAAAGAAGTAATTCTATCATTTCAAGAAAGTCTATATCTCTATATACAAATAAATATTTTTTATTGAATATTTGAAGATCCTTTGAAAGCTAATCATTTGATACTAGAATTTCGAAAGTATTTCTGCTTTAATGAAACTTCGGATAAGTGATTTTAATATCAAATGAAAGAAATACTATCTTTGGCATGAAATCATGTAAGCATGAAGTGATTTTAGTTTACCAGATATTTTGTAGTGGTTATTTTAATATTTCAGTGGTTGCGATCATGAGCTAGACCACTATGGAAAACCTGGAGGCAATAGACAGACGTTTCATCCTATTGTGGGACTCCTCAGGAGTGAGCATCCATGACCCCGCCTCGCGGGATTCGAAGCCAGGAACTACTAGTCTCGTGCGCGAGCAATTGACCACTAGACCACTGAGCTTGCAATCAACAGTGATAACATATGACTTCAACTAATCCACGAAATTGAGTGACACGTCCATCATTGTCCTCAGTGAGTTACTGTCTCACAAATGACCCGGTTGAACTCCACTGGTCACTGATTCTCTCTAGAACTCCAGGACATACATCTTGAAGCCAGTCACTAGTGAGCATATGTTGATTAGTATCAGAAGGGGTTTTGTGGAGATTTTATTAATTTCAGTAGTTGAGATCATGAGTCGATTGAAGCTAAACCACCATGGAAATATTGCTCATTGATAAATTTTTCGAAATCTTTTATCGACTAATAACATTTACAAACGTTCTTCTTAATCAATAATATGTATTGAAACAGCTGTTACATGTTTCCAAGTTTTCAGTGGTTGTCTTATTTATAGTGATTTAGAATTTCAATTAAACAACGGTTTAGTCAAGTTTTACATATCTAGTACTGTTGGCCGGATACCATCAGCAACAGCCTACTGTGGGTGAGAATAAATCATCTTCCAAATGAGGAGGAAATCAGTAAAAGATGTTGGAAGTGGATAGAACATACATTATAGAAATCATTATACTACATCACGAGCCAAGCGCTAACTTTGAATCCTGAAGGGAAACAGAAAAAAAGAAGGCCAAAGAACATAATACGTTGAAAATTGGAAGCAGATATGAAAAGAATGAATAGCAACTGGAAAGAACTGGAAAGGATTGCCCATAATAGAGTTAAATGGAGAGTGCTGGGGAGCGGCCTATGCTCCTTCACGAGTGGTAACAGACAGAAGTAAGTAAGTAAGTAAGTAAGTAAGTAAGTAAGTAAGTAAGTAAGTAAGTAAGAAAGTAAGTAAGTAAGTAAGTAAGTAAGTAAGTGTTGAAGTAAGTAAGTAAGTAAGTAAGTAAGTAAGTAAGTAAGTAAGTAAGTAAGTAAGTAAGTAAGTAAGTAAGTAAGTAAGTAAGTAAGTAAGTAAGTAAGTAAGTAAGTAAGTAAGTAAGTAAGTAAGTAAGTAAGTAAGTAAGTAAGTAAGTAAGTAAGTAAGTAAGTAAGTAAGTAAGTAAGTAAGTAAGTAAGTAAGTAAGTAAGTAAGTAAGTAAGTAAGTAAGTAAGTAAGTAAGTAAGTAAGTAAGTAAGTAAGTAAGTAAGTAAGTAAGTAAGTAAGTAAGTAAGTAAGTAAGTAAGTAAGTAAGTAAGTAAGTAAGTAAGTAAGTAAGTAAGTAAGTAAGTAAGTAAGTAAGTAAGTAAGTAAGTAAGTAAGTAAGTAAGTAAGTAAGTAAGTAAGTAAGTAAGTAAGTAAGTAAGTAAGTAAGTAAGTAAGTAAGTAAGTAAGTAAGTAAGTAAGTAAGTAAGTAAGTAAGTAAGTAAGTAAGTAAGTAAGTAAGTAAGTAAGTAAGTAAGTAAGTAAGTAAGTAAGTAAGTAAGTAAGTAAGTAAGTAAGTAAGTAAGTAAGTAAGTAAGTAAGTAAGTAAGTAAGTAAGTAAGTAAGTAAGTAAGTAAGTAAGTAAGTAAGTAAGTAAGTAAGTAAGTAAGTAACCATTTCGACTGTTCTGTTTACCTTATTAATGATAATTCACATATGTTCCATGTAATAAATTACACAATGATATCTCTCCTATACTTTCTCTTGCAGTTGTAGTCTATACTTAGATCAATCTGGAAAATAATTATAGTATTACTCTATTAGTAAACAGTATCCACATAGTGTACGCTCCACACAAAATCATAACTATTAAACATTTTATATCATATAAATTAATACATCTATGTGTAACATTTAAAGTATACAAAATGATTAGACAAACTGACACTTTATTTCTTAACATTTAAAAAAAGGGTTTCTTTCATCAAGGGAATATATGAAACAATATGGTTGAAATCTGTCAATATGTAGATGATTACAATTTGAAAATATTATCATAGCAACCAGTAATGTGACATATAAAATCATTATTACATTTTATATAAAATAGAACAATTACATATCGAATGATGAACTTACTCTATGCGTTTCATTATTATGAATACGTTGTTCAATCATCTTTAATTAGGTAATAATAGTTTTTTTTGTAATGTATATTTCACTTAGTAACTATTATTGATTATTTATTCAGTATATTATGATGATTATTTTTATCATTAAAAAAAAATAAGAGAAACAAATAAAAAGAGAATAATTTCATCCAATTAAATATCCCAAAAATAAGAGAAAAAAAGAATAAATTTGTATCTTTTAGTTCCTCCACATTCCTTGATTGTTACTATGCCGTTTTATGAAAAAGAAAAAACAAAACAAAGAAGAAAAACGTAAAACAAATTTGTTCTTGATATTTAAATGTATCTCAATCATCATAGATTGTTATTGATAAGAAAGTTGAAATGTTATTCACATAATTCACACAATTGGTTGGAAAAAAAATGTTATTATATTGGTTTATTCAATGTGTCATGAATCATTTATTATGGTTGTTGTAATTACTTATTAAAGTAGAAAACATCATGAAGTAATCTTATTCTCTGAAGGGGTTTTGTGGAGATTTTAGAAATTTCACAGATTGAAATGATGAGTCAATTGAAGCTAGACCACCATGGAAAATCTGGAAGCACTGGAAGGCCGTTTCGTCCTAGTGTGGGACTCATCAGCAGTGCGCATCCACGATCCCGAACTCCACGAGATTCGAACCCAGGACCTATCGGTCTTGCGTCAAGCGCTTAACCAACTAGACCACTGAGCCGGCATCAAACAGTGTTTTTTTTACTATTCTATCTACTGATACCTGGAAGGACCTGTGAATAGTTTTTTCTGGTTAGCGTTTGTTTAGCGAGTTAGTTTATCTACGGGATGAGGTCGCTAACTTCATGCTCAACCCTACACCTTTATCCGGGCTTGGGACAGGCAGTAGCTCCAGGGGGACTCCAGGCGGAGTTGCTACCTGTGAATGGTATCTAGATATTTCGGCGAGACTATAATTTATGGACAAATCAATCCGATATAAGACAACAGGTCATGGATTTTGGTGTGAATTTCACTCATCCATTTGAATAGATAGAGTCTTGGCATTATAGCTGATATCAGTTCGTGATGAAAACTCTAGATCTAATTCCTAACCTTAATCATCAACTGTAAATCATAATTCTAATTCCTCAGACTGGTTTATAACCCTCGTTTGATCCTAGTTATTAGGTGAACACTCTCAAGGTGAGTCTAGCGTCTCTCAAAGGTTGTCCATAAATTATCGTCTCACCAATATTTCAACAAGTTCCCTGTTTTATTGTTTATTTTTATAGATCATTGTGTGGATTAATTGTATAACCTATTCAGATGCATTTGTGAAAAGGTTACGACCTTTCATTGTAAAAGTTATAAAGATTCGCAATCAGAGACATCATGATGGATGACATTATGCATTTAAAAAAATGAATATTATTCAAATGTCGACTTCTGAACTGTTAACATCTAACTGGCGATCACTCAATATTTATCATAAGGATCAACCAAAAATTAAGAAACCGGAACTCTCTGAAATACTTTGTGGTAAGAGTTCTGTATTATTCCCAAAAATACAACGTTGAATAAAGATAATAATAAACAGATACTATAATTGCTATTCTTATAGCTTTGATAAATTATACCACTGAAAAAAAAGAGTTTTTCTCCCTAAAAATGTCTTTAGTGTTCCCATTAATTTCACTAAATCAGCACAGTATAGTCATGTGAGAAAAGAGATAGTCATCAAGAGCGACACTAAATAATCGCCTTGTCATACTATAAATTAACCCAAGATAACAATCTGGATAACTGGATATTGAGTTAATGATCTAAAGTAGGTATCATTATCAATGTTTGACTGGAAAACTTCGAATAAAGTGGGCATTGGGTAGAATGTTATAAATAAAAATCTCTCTGGCCCTAAATCTTTTTTTAGAAATGATAACAAGATTATCACATCTGAAAAGGACAAACAAAATGTACGAAAGCATGTAATTAACGTCTTACAATATAATAATTTTCTTATGAAGATTATCAGTTCATTAAAACAAAACGTTTCGTTGCTTAATAGTAACTCGACTGAAATACTATGGATTAGTATGGTAGATATGTCGTTCAGAAGAACGATGAAAGCTCCACGACTGAACCATCCAGCTCAGAGAACGAAACTCCATCAAAACCATGGATTAGTACTGCAATTTCACCCTACCGCCATGGCACAACAGGAAAACCACAAAGAATTTTAAACCAATACAGAATCAATGTGTATTGCAAAACAACAAATACCCTTCAAATTACTTTAGTTCGCTACAAAAGAAAAAATTACTTTTATGTTAACACAGAACTGTGTCTACAAATTAGGATTTGTCGATTGTGATACGTTCTATATCAGAGAGTCATCTCGCGAAATCTTGACTCTAGCCAAAGGACATCTTAGGTATAAAAAGAAACCACCTCATACTCCCTTAGAATTGGATAGATTTCAAATTAAATCGGCAATAGCAGTTCATGCTATTTTCAACAATCATCAAATAGATATCAAAAACATCAAACTATTACAAAAAGAAAGGAAAGTAGCTGGAGCTTTTCACACAAGGCCTAACCCTACTACTCTCAACAGAAAAGAAGGCCTAACTATCCATCCGACTTGGACTATATATTCAAGCTTCGATGTCTGATATTATTCACACTTTACACTGTTTTCGTACATGCAAATTAAAGTTCATCCTTTCTCACAACAAAGGTCATTTTTTTTCATTTTGATGGAGTTTTGTTCTCTGAGGTGGATAGTTTGGTTGTGGAGCTTTCGTCGTTCTTCTGAATGACATCATCAGCACCAACTTCTACGTGAGCTACAAATCTCCGCTATCTCATATATTTGTCACCTCTGACCGTGCACACATGTACACACACAAATTCACATACATGTCGCTTATAAATCACCTTGGCCAGAATGACGTAGCATTGACCTGTTTTTGATCTTACCTAATATTCTTGCTTTATTCTTTGTACTATTTAAACTTGGATTTTCCTGGATTTGATTATTTATTCTCTAAAGAAGTGGCTTGCATTGAGTCACGAAACCTTAGAATATCTAATTTTTCTACTCATTAGGTTATTACAAATATACTAGGTCTTTATTTATAATGATCTAGAGGTTTCATCATTACGCTTAAATCTAGAAGTAACAGATTCTTAGTCCCACCAAAGATGATCAATTTATACAACAATAATGTTAGAAATCACAATATAATATCTATTTCATGATCCCTCAGTCAGTCAGTCAGCTACAACGTAGGACCAGGCACATTTATGCATCGGTCCAAGTTGCCATACCTCATTAACACAACAAGATGAACACCAAATTAATAGAAGTAGTTACTTCAATGGTAGTAATATATAAAAGAAATATTGTGCATCAGGATGTAGTACAGGAAGAAAAAATTAATCCGTAGAAAGAAAGATATGAAGTGATTTTAATCTCTTAGATTAAGGGAAAACAGAAAGTGTATACACCGACGCCATTGTGATCGATTCTGAGCCATGTCACCAAGAGTCTCCAACCATTTGTTACAATAGTTACGCGGACCCCAACCAAGTAGTCTTCATCTCCCAACATGGCTCAGACTAGAAATTAGTGACTTCAAGTACTGATGCCACGTTTTGGTTTGGCCGCCCCTAACCTTCTTCCAACCAACTTTAACACCGGTTAGGATTGCACGTTGTGGTAATTGGTGTTCGAGCATACGTAACACTTGGCCCAACCATCTCGGTCGATGAAGATTCATGATCCCTAGTTTATACCAATTCCATATTATATGATTGTTGAATTTTGTCCACGTTTTTTCCATGTAACATAAACCTCGAACATTCGGAACATTGATTTATATTTGTAGTGTCGGTTGATATGTTAAACCCATATACCTTATTCTAGCTTCTGAACGGGCTAATTTATCCGTTCTTGTTAAGTCATGTTTTGATCTTGTTAATTATACGCTTATCAATCTTGACTGTTTTTATATGAGCGTATGTGTGTGTACATCTTATCCTAATTACCACATATCTGTAGCTTATTTTTGTGTGATTATAAATGTTGATTCACTCTTGATTAAATGAAGTTGTCTCACATGCCTTCTCCACTACGTGTTGTTTCTCTCTCTCTCTCTTCTTCGCTTCCTTCTCTACGTCTCTTTGATTATCTGTTCCAATCAACGATTGTACAAAATATATATTTTTTAGAAAATTCATTCTTCCAGATGGTGGTTGGAGGTAGTCTACAGGAAACCCTGGACGCGGGTTTCGTGCTACTTGGCACTCGTCAGCAAGGTGTACCTGCAGCCTTGAGGGAACTAGTGATCCCTGGCGGATTCGATCTCATGTCACCCAGCTTCACAGTCAGGGACGTTACCACTGAGCTATACGAGCCGCGACTTACCTCCTATAGGACTAAGGTATAATCACAATTGATTATTCACTGGGTCGCGATCAATTTTATGTATGTCTAGTCCTTATTAGCGCACATCGAATGCTATCGATCATGTTGCAATGTGGCCACCAGTCTAGGTGACTCGACACTGTCAACTACCTCCAACCACCATCTAATCTCAATATATAGTGCCCGCGATGTCGAGTCACCTAGACTGGTGGTCACATTGCAACATGGTTGATAGCATTCTATCTGCAGTAAATAAGGACTTGACACACATGACATTGATCACCACCCAATGATCAATCAAATTGTGAATCCATTCTTCTATTTGGCTTATTAAATTCCGTTATTCACTAACGCAATATACGACGATTAACAATATGTATATCTCAATAACAATCAGAAACGATCTCACTCGAGTCAGATCTCGGATCACTAAACATTCATAATGATCTTGGTGGAGTTTTGTTCTCTGAGCTGGATGGTTTGGTCGTGGAGCTTTCATCGTTCTTCTGAACGACATCATCAGCACAAACTTCAGATAGAAGTGAAGTGTTCGAATTTCTCCATATGTGTCTCAAAGCTTGTTCTGTGCACCTCGACGTTGATTGGTTCTTATTGACCTTAAATTTGTCGTTGTTTACTTCTTTGCTTTGGTTGTGTCTCCCATTGTTTTGATTTTTGTTCTTATGTTCTTATGCAAACCAAAAGATGAAATAACAAAGGAAAACAAATCAAACATCATCTACAAGATAAATTGTGCCAACTGCGAAAAACACTATATCGGACAAAGTGGACACCCCCTTCACCTTCGTCTACATGAACATCAAATAGCAGTCAAACGCCATGATATCTCTTCACTTATCTCAATACACGTGGACAACTGCGGACACTCATTCGACTGGAAAAATTTGGAAATCTTAGACAGAGGAAACTCCAAAAACACCAGAGAATTTCTAGAAGCCTGGCACTCAGGTCAATCAGCAATCAACAACCATATTGAAATCAATCCAATTTATCAACCAATCAGAAAAATCATGCACAAACATAAGAACAAAAATCAAAACAATGGGAGACACAACCAAAACAAAGAAGTAAACAACGACAAATTTAAGGTCAATAAGAACCAATCAACGTCGAGGTGTACAGATCAAGCTGTGAAACTCATATGGAGAAATTCGAACACTTCACTTCTATCTGAAGTGTGTGCTGATGATGTTGTTCAGAAGAACGATGCAAGCTCCACAACTAAACAATCCAGCTCAGAGAACAAAACTCCACCAAAATCATCCACCTGAGCTACAAATCTTCTCCACCATCTCAAATTCATAATGATCTTTACATATCATTACTAATGTACAAAACGATTTGTATGTATATATATATGATGATATTTATTATTATTATTATTAATATAATAAAGATGTAGAATTTCGTCTGTACAATTTAAAAATCAAATCTTAACCTTATAGAAATACAATTTACTATTATTTGATATAATAAAATAAGATTTTCATTATTCACAATATACAACTAGAATAGTAGTATTCAATGGCAATAATAACTAGAAAACAATTAAATAAAGTAAAAGATGAATCAATACATGGTTCTGTTTACCTACTTAACAACACTAAAATGATAGTTCAAATGAAAATATGTTATGCTTTCAGTTAACCAACAGCTATATATATATATATGTGTATATATGTATGTATGTATGTATGTATGTGTGTGTATATATGTATGTATATATGGATATATGGCTTTGTTACTAGCCAGAAATTACACCGAAATTATAAATGAGCATAAGTACTGATTTTTATAAAAAAATATCCATTCAACATTTATATTCATTCTAATATGATGAGGATTATTCTTATAGTTTATAATAATAATAATTAATAAAACATGAGAAAAACAAAAAAGAATACTGTTTGCAATAAATTACTTTTTTTTAGAGAAAAATTTAAAACCTAAACCGGATTTTTTTGGTTGAGGAAGTGTTATAGATGATGGTTTTTTATTTAATTGTATTTGTGATGTTGATAATGTTTGATTAATATTAACTGGTGTAATAGAAGATGTTGTTTGTTGTTCCGTTGTTGGTTGACTACTACTTACACTTGGATGTTTACGAGTTAATGTATTTGGTGTTTGTGTCATTGATGTAGGTTGAATTGTGACAGGTTTTGAATTCGTTTGTTGTTGGTGTTGAGTTGAAGAAAGTTGAGTGACTGGTTGATTGGGTGGTGTTGGGGGTAGTTTTGAATTTAGAATAGATTGTGATCCAATGAATCTAATAGATGTTGGTGTTTTTATCCCACTTGTAACTAAATTAGGACTGGCTGCCCTTAATTTAAGATTGGAAAGAATTGAAGCAGGCCCACCTGTTGTTGCTGTTGTTATTGTTGTATTCAATTCAGATTCTGTACTTGTTGTTACATCGAGATTAGGTGATACAGATGTTGATTTTTTCTGTAGTAATAAACTTGGTGACACTGCTAAACTTGTTAATACACTAGGAGGATTTCCACCAGGAAGAATACCTCTACCGCTCGATGTAGTCTGCCCATTCATTTGACGTGGTTTCAAACCTTTTGATTGAAGACAAAGACGGGCTGCTGCATGGAAAATAGTTTGAACTTCTTTATAGGTTTCAGTAACAGTTATCTCGTAATATGGAATTCCATGAAATTTTGCAAACTCTTCAGCTTCTGCTTTTTGAACCAAACTACACAAATTTAGGACAGAAAAAAGGGATTATTACACTTCTGTGACGTGTTATTGAATTTTACTCAAACATATAATACAACAATGAAGTTAATGAAAAGGTTTAAATCAGTGATACATCAGCATTGGACAGTTATGAAAAGTGATTTGTTCACATATTTCTGAGTGATGTATCTTACTCAACAGTCTTATTATTTTCATTCAACGTCTGTTACATCTATCCCACTTTATTTGACTCAATGATAATCATTTTAACTTTTTCCTCTCTTTATCCTGATGTTACATTTATTAGCTTAAATTACTTGATAAGTTTGTTTATAGACGATAAGTGACTGATTCACAGTCATTCACAGTCAGGATTTAACAAGGTTACATGTTAGTATGATTTACAAATTGTCCTTCTATATAGATAATAACCAGGTAGAATTACAAAATGGAAACATATTTCGATTTAAGTTGTCATTGTAACTCCTTCTATTAAATGAAATATACACTAACTCAATTATCAATATTATTAAACAGTTAATCAACCTCAGTACGATGGAACAACAAAAACTGCTCTAAATGACTATTGATTTAAAAGCAGAAATGGATGGCGGTTATCAGCTTCGTCCTATTTGGGACTCGTCAGCTGGATACGTCTAAATCTCAGGGTTTATGTTCACTCCTGGACTAGAACCTAGTACAGTTCTCTTCAAACGCCATTACACTACCTACTTAGCTACTGAGTCCAGATAGCCATTAGCTTGTGCAATAAGAGACCGATCAATTCCAATACTAAACATTAATGGGAAGATTCGGTCAACCAACACAAAATAAATTAAAACTTTACAACACTGCACAAGCAAGTGGCTATCTGGACTTAGTAGCTAAGTGGATAACGTGATGGCGTTTGAAGTGAACGGTACTGGGGTCAAGTGCCGTAGTAAAAATACAATCTGCGATGCAGGTGCATCCAGACAACGAGTCCCAAACAGGACGAAACGTGCATCCTAGATTCCAGTGCTAGCAACTATAAATCTATGCTCATAATGTTTGCGACCTAAGGCAATACTGAGGAGATTTGTACAGGACATACAAATGCCAATATGAGACTGATCAATTTCAGTTCTGAAGATCAATGGGAAGACTCAAACAACCAATACAATAATGAATTATTGATTTTGTTCAGCTACTTAAAATTATATATAGTAGTTAGATGTAATGATTGAAAGTTTTTATGAGCTGTAGATTAGTTACCAAACTTATCCTACGTCAAGAAATGTGATCTGCATAAATAAAATTCAGTTTATTATTATAGTGGTCTTCCTAGCCTTCCTATAGTAAGCCTGATTTTTTTTGTTTTATCCTCGTAAGTGAAGAAAGTAGTAATTATAATACTACTAAGATCGGAGATGTACGGACATTGTACAATTTGTTGTCCATAGCACACAATAAATTTATCCGATATAGATTAAAAACTAGGAAGAACCAGTCAGTCATTTTGTCTCACGATGAGATTTATTCGAATTCTCACTCACCAACTGAAAGTTAGTAGAATATTGAAGAGTCATACAAAGTCTGATCTCTCGTTGGATGATGAATGTAAAATGTTCACAACACACATTTTTCGAATAACTATTGAGTACATTCGAATCACAGGTGTAATCTTATTGATGTTTATTATCCGGAATCAGTAAATAATCGTGATATCGACTAACTGTAATGCTAATGACGATTTACCAATCAATTTACTCCAGTTAATCCTAAAATATGAGTTTTATCGTAATGTTAGATCACGCAAGTTAAATCTATAACTAACTGACAATGATTTCTCAATAAAATTAGAAATTTGATAAATTTGAAATAAATGTCATCACTGATCAGTTAAATATTAACTGATCTAGTGAATATCATTTTGTTTCTGGTTGGTGTTTTTTAGCGAGTTAGTTTTCTACGGGATGGGGTCGCCAAACTCATGCATAACCCTCCTCCTTTACCCGGGATTGAGACCGACATTGGCTGCAGAGATGCTCCAGGTGGAAGAGGATGCAAGTGTTTATTAACGGTTGTCTACACAAAATACTTCTGATCCGTTGGTCAGACACTATCAGCAACAACATACTGTGGGAGAGAACAAACCAGATTCCAGTGGAGGAAGAAATTAGGAAGAAGCACTGGGGGTGGATAGCACACACATTGAGGAAAGCACCTGACTCCATCACAAGGCAAGCCCTCACATGGAGTCCTCAGAGCCAAAGGAGAAGAGGGAGATCAATGAACACATCACTCCGAGAAATGGAGACAGACATGAAAAGAATGAAGAACAATTGGGTAGAACTAGAAAAGAAGGCAGAGTGGGACAGAGTGTGTTGGAGAATACTGGTCGGCGGTCTATGCTCCATTGGTGGTAACAAGTGTAAGTAAGCAACAACATTAGATAAACTGGTCAACTTACGATTGAAAAATAATCTCCACTTTTAAATTTATGATCAACTGAAAATAAACAGTTATCTATTAGTTTTCTGATATTGATTTACCATTTGGATTACTCAGTCAGTCATCTATAATCATCATAGTGATTGGCACAAATATGCATCATGTTAACTTGCCAATAATCATCTATCTAATGTCAGTTTGTTGTTGTATATAAAACACTTTCACTTAATTGCTCTAGTGAAACATATAAGTTAATAAACAGACAAATAAATGGTGAATTTAATTATGCCATTTAATTGTATTTTGTTTTGTATAAAACATCTGTTTTATCTGTTTATTTCGATTCTGTTATAAACAAATTATTCATTCTCTCAATATGTAGGTGAAAGATATTATGAGGATATTTTGTAGAGAATGTAATATTTAAACAGTTGAATTGATGATTCGATCTGAGCTAGATCATCATTGGAAACATGGAAGCATTGGACAGGTGTTTGGTGTGCGAGATCGAAAATCCTTGATTGAAGTTTTGAGTGAGGGATGGTAGATCGACGTTTCTGAGGAGTGCCACACTAGGACGAAGAGGTCATTCATTGCTTCGAAGTTTTTAATGGTGATCTTATTTAGACCAACTCATGAATTCTATTGTTAAACTATGCTATAGGACAACATCTTTCAACAAAGATTTCTATTTTTACCAAATCCATTCTTAAAGTTACTTGACCGTGAATATAAACTGTTTAAGTAATAATAAACAATTATATATATATATATATATATATATATATATATATATATATATATATATGTTACTGAACGTAGTGACTACATTAGGGCTTCTTTACTGTTCAACCTTTTTTAACATTTTCTTTTACATAATTACTTACCGAAATCGTTCCAAATCTGATTTATTCGCAACAAGTATTATACTAGGTGATTTGACAGTATTAATATTATATAATGCTGAACGTCTTAACGAACCAGATTGTGTTAAACTATGTTGTGTACTGCTAGAATTAGGATTTACTGATGAAACTGATGAAGTACTTAATGATGTTGATGATGATGTATTTATGTGTTGTGAATTATTTGATTTAGATTGTTGTGTTCCTGATAATTTTGGTTTTCTGTCAATTGATTCAGATTGTGAATGAATTGCTTCAACAAGTTCTTGAGCACGATAAAAACTTCGGCGACTTGTCATAGAAAATAATATAATAATTGCCTGTGACCATTTAATTATATCATCAAGATCAATTTCATCCTATGAAATGAAATGAAATGAAAGTAATCACTCATTTGAACTTAATATCAATCATTTATTTGTCGTACTAACTGAAACAAGAAAATTATAAACATTTTATATTTTTGATTGAGATCATGAATCGATTGATGTTAGACCACCGTTGTAAACCTGGAAGCACTGAACGGTCGTTTCGTCCTATTTTGGGACTCCTTAGCAGTGCGCATCCACGATCCCGCTCGCGGGATTCGAACCCAAGGCCTTCAGTCACGCGATTTCGTGGATTGGTTGAAGTTAGACACTAACACCATTGGATGCCGGTTCTGTGGCCCAATAGGTTAAGCGTTCGCGCGTGAGACTGAAGGTCCTCGGTCCGAATCTTGAGGGCGGGATCGTGGATGTACACTGATGAGGAGTCCCACAGTAGGACGAAACGGCCATCCAGTGCTTCCAGGTTTCCAACGGTGGTCTAACATCAATCGATTCATGGTCTCAATCAAAAACTTAATAATCTCCACAACCCCTTTACTGGTACTTTATATGATTGCTCTATCTAACATCTGTCAAAGCTTTACTATATCAACTCAAAGACGATTATCGCAATCGACTTAGTTGAGGTGAATGTTGTGAAATCACTTAAAGCTGTCATTAAAACACAATTACAATAACACAACAATTATGTAAGACTAAACTAGTGATATAACATTTGCTAATTATGTTAATTACAGAATCTCTTAGTAAAATCTGAGAACCATATAGTAAATACTTCATCTGCGAAATGTCAATCAATCATCTCAGATTTCATTGTTCTTTCGTCACTACACCAATCATTCTCTGTTCTCGTTCTCATTCCTTCGATCTTTTTAACCTTCTGCTGTCAGGAATTTCGCGTCTCATTGTTGATACATACTACTTATATCTGTCAACATCAGTAACACACACCATACTATATTGAACACATATAGACTTTATGCTACTTCTGTAGAACTACAATAAAACTTTTTAATTATTCTTGAATTCTTTAAAGAAAGGAGTATTTTTGATGAAAAATTCATTTAGTGACATTCAAGAAAAAAATCATTTATAAACAACACATGTTTCTCATATAACTCGAACTATTTCTACATCATAGAAGTATTTTTCTAAGATTAAAATATACTGTCAGTATTTACACTACATTGTTACTACATGAGTAAACAATTTTTGTACTAAGTAATTGTTTACTTCGTATGTTTTAAGCATAAAATTAACAGGAGACATTTTTAGATGTACTACTGACTAATTACTAAGTGAAATAAAGACAAATGTTTCAGAGAGTGATTTTTCAAAAAAACATTACTGATGTTGAGATGGTGGAGAAGATTTGTAGCTCAGGTGGATGATTTTGATGGAGTTTTGTTCTCTGAGTTGAATGGTTTAGTCGTGGAGCTTTCATCTTTCTTCTGAACGACATCATCAGTACAAACTTCAGATAGAAGTGAAGTGATCGAATTTCTCCATATGCGTTTCACAGATTGTTCTGTACATCTCGACGTTGATTGGTTCTTATTGACCTTAAATTACTGATGTTGATTTTTCAAAAAGATACTACGTTCAGTTGAGAGTTTTGTGAAGAATTCGGCTTTTGTTAGTAATTGAAGTTAGTTGAAATACTAATAAAACTATGAAACATATTATAATGATCTCTTTCATAATAATTTGATACTATAATGAAGTAATTTATCTGAAATTCCCCCTCCTCTTAGTAAAGACGTAAAACTTTCAAATCTCGTAGAGAATATGGTATTTTCAAACTACTTAATCAGTTGTTAATGATTGACGATCCAAACTTCAATCAATCTACAATATGAAACAACATTATCTAATACAACTAATGTGATACTGTCTCAATTCTATCATAATTAAACTTCACCAATCAGGATTTTCCAATATGCCTTTTAGTGTGTTGTGTGCTACTGGTGTCAGTAGATGTATGTAGTATATATCATCAATGAGAAGTGAAATACGTGACAGAAGAAGGTTAGGAAGATCGACGGAACTAGAAAAAAGAATGATTGGTGTGGAAACGAAAGAACAATGAAATCTGAGACGAGTAATTGACATTTTGTAACTGAAGTATTTATTGCATGGTTCTCATATTTTACTAAGAGATTCTATAATGTTGTATTAAAATACATTGGATTGTCCCCTCTTGTATTCTCGTTCACTATACAACGTTTGTCGAAGTTTAGTAGTTCATAGTTGTAACAAGACTTAAAATGTAAGTATTACTGAACACTTAACCAATACTTATTTAAAATGTAATGGGACATTATGATTGAATAGAATATTCTGTTAGTTAATTTATGTCACAAGATGAAAATCATTCAGTATATCTCAATTAAATATTCATCTATTTCAATCATTATTAAAACAAACTTATTCTTACACTATCAGATGTATCCTGAATGTTCACTGTTAATTCATGGCCATCGACTGAATCAGCTTTCGTATAACTGTCACCTAAACATATAAATAAGCAGTTGATCAATACAATGTATAAGAAAAACTATACAACAGACCAACTAGTTTTATTGAAACGTTTCTTGATAACAAACACTGAATGTAAGTAACGTTTTAATCTTAACTTTTAATGAAATTAATGATAAGATTTATAGAAAATGAAGTATCAAGATATATATCTCTTTTAATAATGACAATTGCAAAGTATATCAAGGCGTTCGCGCGCGAGACCAATAGATCCTGGGTTCGAATCTTGCGAGGCAGGATCGTAGATGCGCACTGCTGAGGAGTCCCAAGATAGGTCGAAACGGCCGTCCAGTGCTTCCAGGTTTCCCATGATGATCTAACTTCAATTGGCTGGGGTGATCCAGAAATCGCTTGCAAAAGACAAACAAGCATCAAGAAACACTAAGAAGTGTTTCGTCCAATCAGCGTTCATTTGAAGTCTTGGCCAGAAATATCAAGGTAGCGAAACGTAACATGCGGAAGATCTGATTGGTTGGCTACTACAGTGCTACTATGTTTAGTAGCATTCCAGAATATTCCAGCGACCCGAGGACATTTAGATATATTATAAAAACCCTATATTTTCTGTAATAAAATAAACCTCGGAGTAAAGTATTTTCCCTCATACTTGCGTCTTCTCTCTGGTGTTCAAGTCGCTGTGCAGTTCTAGCTTTCGGGGTACCAGAATAGCTTAGGAAACTAATATAGCGTTCAGTCAATAAGACTTATCACAATTGACTCATGATCTCAACCACTGAAATTACTATAATATCCACGAAAAACCACTTCTGATATTAATTCTTTTATAGTTTAAATTACGAAATGACCTTCATTAGGAAATCATTTACAACCACTATGAAATAGACATCTTCGTTCTAGTACAGAATTCTTAATTACTATGCATCTATGATCGCACGGAACCTAAGACCTTCATATCTCTCAGTAAACATTTAACCATATGACTTTTAGTCTAATATTCGATGGTTTTTATTTTAGATTTTAATTAATTCGTGATATTTCTCAGCCACATTTCAGTGTTATTGCTGGATAACTGCCCCAAATAGAACACGGTTGAACTGCACTCTTCATGACTCGTCACCTAAACCTCATGAATCCCATTTAAAGGATAATACATATGTCTAATGCTTCTTAGTTTTTAGTGGTTGTTAAACAAAGGACGCTCGTTGATGTATATGGTAAGACTTAGCATATGTAAGTATTTGACTCACAGTTATAAACTGGAAGGTGAACGAAAACATAAATTACTTTTTTATAAACGTTATGTATATTCACTTAAATCTTAGGACTTTCTGGTTCAGCAAGGTTTTTTAAAGAGTTATTTATACTTAGTGTTGAGAACGCAATTAACTGTTTAGGAATGAAATGATGTAATTATCTCTTTTCCAAAATTCTCCGTTGTTTCACCAAACAAGTTAAAAGAACAAAACATCATACTTACTCAGATAAGGTGCATATTCCACAATGAAGCGACGGGTTAGATATTTGACGACCACAGCTGTAGAATAATATCAACAAAAAATATTAAATAAGTTAAGCGTATTACTTGTGATGATTATCAGGATAACCTAAATCTCAAACACAGTAAATATGCATTGATATATATATGTCGTTACCTGTTTTCATGTCTCAACATCTCTAAACACTTTGTTTTCATGTTAGATCGTTGAAATAATTGATGGGAACCTCTCAACTAGTGTTATATACCAGTTGTCACTAGGTTGATGTTTAACTCCTAGAGAAGATGATTTGTGGTTCCAATAGCTCTATGGTATTACCATTTTTATCAAGACTTTTAAAATTTTATTGTTAAAGTGTCAACTAGCACAAAACATTCAGACACCCTTAAGCAAATTACAGTATGACTATGATTTTCACCGTCATTTATGAAATGTCACTTAGATTCATTAAGATGTCAAATTTTGTTCAACATATTGGTCAATTTGTGAATGGAACAGTAGATAAAGAAAATTGTTGAGTAGAGACTGAAAGAATAATAAAACTCAAAAATAACAGAAGACAGAAAATGAGTAATTATCTACGAATACCACTGATTTTGAGCCACATCACCTATGGTTAACATTCACTTATTAGGATCATCACATGGACACCAGTCAGGTTGTTTACACCTCCTGACATATATATATATATATATATATATATCATGGTTTGTGATTATTCCTAAATCTCGTTATTTCTTACATAATTCTAGTCTAATCTTTTGGTAGTCAGCATATACGTTTGATAATGTAAACTTACTGATTGACAAATTCATAAAGATCCTGCTTTTATTTGGACAAAAAAGACCTAATTCCTATTTTCATTGATGGAAAGTACTTTGTAATGAGTATTAAACAAAATCATTCGTATACAAATGATTGAAAATTCTACAATGTTGCGTTTTCTGTCAACTATTTGATACAAAAATCGTTCAAGAGTGTAATAATCATAAAATTTACAACTTCACTTAGAATGATGTTTGACACTCAATTGTACTAATTATCATACAACTTTATTCATGGTCAATTAAAGTATTCAAAGTGGCCATTTTACTACTTAAGACTTCTTTTAAAAGTAATCATATTTCTTCTGAGTCAAATTTTACCTACAATAAACAAGTGACTATTAATTAAAATAATTAGGCGATTATACTGTAAATTCATAATTAGAGATAGGTTCTGTGGATATTTTAGTAATTTACTAGTTGAATTAATGAGTCAATTGAAGCTAGACTACCATGGAAATAGAAGCATTGGACGGTTATTTCGTCCTAGTACAGGATTCTTCAGCGATGCGCACCCACGATCCTGCATCGCGAGATTCTAACCCATCATCATATGCTCACTAGTGATGATCTCTAAAAGGTATTTCCTAGAGTTCTAGTGAGAAGTCGTGAGATAGTAAGTTGTGAAATAGTAACTCACAGAAGACAATGGTGGACGGTTGTTCAATTTCATGGACTAGTTGAAGTTAGATATTAACACCGTTGGATGTCAGCGCAGTAGTCCAGAGGTTAAGCGCTCGCGCGCGAGACCGATTGGTCCTGGTTTCGGATTTCGTAAGGCGGAATCGTAGATGCGCACTGCTGAGGAGCCCCGGGCTTGAGACAAAACGGCTATCCAGTACTTCCAAGTTTGTATGATGGTCTAGTTTTAATTGAGTCACGAATTCAACTATTAAATCCATAATTCATGTGTTTCAACTAAGTGGTCATGGAATATGCTCAATTACAGTTCTAGTATCCTTTAGAAGAAAAATTACATTGATATAAATTTGTGTGCTCAAATTAATCCATCATATTCTTAATCGTAAACAAGTTCACCATTTATTGGTCATCATATTTAAGATGAGTGAACTAATGAACAGAAAGATAAAATGACGTCTTTTTTTACAAAAATCACTACAAATGAAACCGAAACTGTATATTTCTCAGCACTACTTAGACATAAAAGCTTTTTCATTACGAACATTGAGTAAACTTTAGAGGCCCTAGATCTGACTACAGGTAGATCGTATGATTGTTATTGAAATACACATATCGCCTATACTCATATAATCATTGACTTAAATAGCGTTAGTGAATAATAATGGAATTAAATAAGTTAAATACGACAATAAAGTTTTGAATACGTATATTTCGTACAATTGTTGATCAAAGCAAACGAAGCGAAGAAACAAAGTGAAGGAAGCAAAAGGATGAAAGCGAAACGAAATGACGCACAATGGAGATGACATATAAGCCAACTCATTTTAATCAAGCGTGAATCGATATTTATAGTCAGGAAAAAACAAGTTACAGACATGTGATGAATAAGATAAGAAATGCACACACATACACTTACATAAAAAGTCAAGGTTGATAAGCGAATAATTAACGAGGTTAAAATATGACTCAAGAAGGATGAATAAAATAGCTTTCCTAAAGCTAGAATAAGCTGTGTGGGCTTAGCATAGCAACCGACACTGCGATACCTTATTTTCCAATTAATGATATGATTCTTGAAAAATTCACTATCATTGAAATGCATTTCAAATGTGATAAATCTTTCAATTGGATGCTTGATTTGGTCTCCTGAAGTCTTCTAGTAGCACCAAGGCTAAATCTAAACGGCAACTTGAGCACGAGAGAAAAGGTGCGATTTATGGAAAGAACGCTTTACTTAAAAGTTAGTTTATGTACAGATAATCCATGGTATCTTTAGCACTTCAGATAGCCTTGGAAAATCCTAGGACCTTTCTAAACACATTAGTAGGATAGGTAATCATCCAATCAAGAATGTGGCATGGGACTTTTCACTTTCCGGATGTTTCTGGGACACTTATTGAATGCTGATTATCTAAGACGTTTCCCAGTGTTTTTATGGCCCCTTTGTGCTTTTTTTTTAAGGAATGGATACTTCGATTTGACTGAACTTTGTTTGACCGAACTCAATATCATTCAATGACATTTTATTCACTTATATTACCAATGACTAGAATTGAATTTATTATTTCTAGTCTACTTTGATATGCAGATTATTTACGGGACATTTTTGACTGTAATTAACATTGATAACATTTATTAAATGCAGAAGTTAGGTTTAAAGGGTTTTCTAAAATGGATTTAGTTTTCAAGTTATTTTGGTCATAGATTGATCTAATTATGGGTACCACAGAAAACCGGTACATCCCAGTTGAAAACAGTACCCACTGACTACTGCTTAATGACATATTATTATCACTATATTATCTGATACTTTACACTGGCGGACGTTTTTTGTTTTTTTTTTCAATCTAATCTTCTTTTAACGCTAGCATTAGGTGAATTGAGTTGCTGTTCTTTTTGTCCATTTTTGTTAGTTAAGTTTGTGTGAAATGTAACGGTTAATAATTTGTGTATAAACAACTAACTAACTGCCGTTGATCATTACCTTGGAATCTGACGTCATTTCTCTTGGATCATTCACTTTTACTCACATTTTCATGAAGATTTCTTAAGTTACATTATAAAATCTGATAAGTAACCTTAATGGAATAAAAAATAATGTGATCTGCTTAAATGAAATTCAGTTTATTATTATAATGGTCTTCCTAGCCTTCCTATAGTAAGCCTGATTTTTTTTTGTTTTATCCTCGTAAGTGAAGAAAGTAGTAATTATAATACTACTAAGATGGGAGACGTACAGACATTGTACAATTTGTTGTCCATAGGACACAATAAATTTATCCGATATAGATTAAAAACTAGGAAGAACCAGTCAGTTCTCCCATCTCAGAATGCGATTCAATCGAATTCACACTCACCAACTGAAAGTTAGTAGAATAATGAAGAGTCATACAAAGTCTGATCTCTCGTTGGATGATGAATGTAAAATGTTCACAACACACATTTTTCGAATAACTATTGAGTACATTCGAATCACATGAGTAATCTTATTCATGTTTATTATCCGGAATCAGCAAATAATCGTGATATCGTCTAACTGTAATGCTGATGACGACTTACCAATCAATTTATTCCAGTTAATCCTAAAATATGAGTTTTCTCGTAATGTTAGATCACGCGTGTTAAATCTATGACTAACTGACTATAATTTCTCAATAAAATTAGAAATTTGATAAATTTGAAATAAATGTCATCACTGATCAGTTAAATATTAACTGATCTAGTGAATATCATTTTGTTTCTGGTTGGTGTTTTTTAGCGAGTTAGTTTTCTACGGGATGGGGTCGCTAAACCCATGCATAACCCTCCTCGTTTATCCTGGATTGAGACCGACATTGGCCGCAGAGATGCTCCAGGTGGAAGAGGATGCAAGTGTTTATTAACGGTTGTCTACACAAAATACTTCTGATCCGTTGGCCGGGCACTATAACCGTCATAGTGCTTGGCACAAATATACATCATGTTAACTTGTCAATAATCATCTATCTAATGTCAGTTTGTTGTTGTATATAAAACACTTTCACTTAATTGCTCTAGTGAAACATATAAGTTAATAAATAGACAAATAAATGGTGAATTTAATTATGCCATTTAATTGTATTTTGTTTTGTATAAAACATCTGTTTTATCTGTGTATTTCGATTCTGTTATAAACAAATTATTCATTCTCTCAATATGTAGGTGAAAGATATTATGGGGATTTTTTTGTAGAGATTGTAGTATTTAAACAGTTGAATTCATGATTCGATCTGGAAACCTGGAAGCACTGGAGAGCTGTTTGGTGTGCGAGATCGAAAATCCTTGATTGAAGTTGTGAGTGAGGGATGGTAGATCGACGTTACTGATGAGTCCCATACTAGGACGAACAGGTCATTCAATGCTTCGAGGTTTTTAATGGTGATCTTCTTTAGATCAACTCGTGAATTCTATTGTTAAAATATGCCATAGGACAAAATCATTCAAATTTTCAAGAGTAGAACTAATAGATACTAATGTAATTGTGAAATATTGAAGTAATCAGTTACAAAATTAATTGCTGTAAAATGCGTTGGCGATATTCATTTCACTTTTTTGAAAAACGAGAAATCACTTTATTTCGACTTGGTAACGATGAAACTCTTATTTTATTTGGGTGTTAGGTGAGTGAAGGTCATAAGTAGGAACATTGGATCAAGGTTATTTTCTAGTTTTAGGTTTATAGCATGGCGTACCTGAAATTTTGAAGGAACTAGTGATCGCTAAATGATTCTAAGATGTTTATCTGTCGTCATAGTCTGAGGTGTTGCTCTTCAGGTATTCAGGTACGAAATTACCTCTTTTGAGATTAAGATATAAACACTGATTGGTTGCTTTTTACCATAAATATAGGAACAAAAATTATGTATCGTTATCATCACTCACTTCTGGTTATCTATATAGTTTAATTCATGGGAGGACTTTTCATTTATTAAAATAAATGTATTAGTTCTGAAAGGAACTAACCATCTTTTTCGTGTAATCTACAAATGCTTCATTAGCAAACACCCATTAAACTGTACATTAAGAAAAAGGAGTTAACTTAGACTCACATGATTCTACAACTTGAAATGTATAGTCTAAGTTATTCAGATTGGTTCCCATTCAAAACAACAGACCAGAAGTGAGTATATACTTAGCTTTAATAATTTATTTCATTCAGTGAGTAATACTTCTGATACTTTCAACCAAGTTATATAATCATTATTTTTCTTAATTATTACTAGAATTATCAAAATTCGATCAACCATAGTGACATAATAACATGTAAATTGTTATATAGAGTCATTGAGAGGTTGTCCTTGTTTTATAGGTGTATATATTCGGTTTCAGAAGAGTTCTACTGTATTCATGATAAGGTGAATGAATCATTGTTAAATGAAGTGAAGTGATAAATAAATAGTGAGACATAACAATAATAATAAAGGATATTCATGTAATATATATATTCAGTGTAACTTGGAGACAGAGCAGTTTTCAGTGATTCAATGACAGATCAAATTCGTATGACCTGAACTAAGCTATATAAGTGATTTTTATATTTATATTTTTGATCGGAAAACTCTAATCATTTACAACTCTGATTGATGTTTTTAGTAGCATTGTACTTTCTTAGTCCGATTGTTTAGCTGAGGATCTTTTATTATTATTTTGGACATTATCGTCATCTCAAACTTCATGTAAAATCGAAAATTATTATTACTTCAATGTTTAGTAAATAAGTACATTGGATTGTTGACTACACTTCAGCTATTCTATAGATTTATAGACAACTGAAAATTTTCTCTGATACTTAACCTTAGACTGAACTTAATATTTTGTATATGATGATGAATGTCAAACTACTGATAATCTTCTGAACTCCGTCCTGTTAGACAATATAACATTGAATGTTCAGTATATTGTTGGTTGTCTCCTCAACAGCTTACATTGGATAGTACTTGGTAAGGTAATGATTCGGTTCCCAGGTATTTTACTTTGTTACTTACTAACTTAAGCCTGTTACTCCTCGTGGAGGAGTATAAGCCACCCACCACCACTCTCCAACGAACCCTGTCCTGGGCGATCCTTTCCGGCTCTTCCCAGTTGTTATTCATCCTTTTCATATCTGCTTCTATTTCTCGACGTAATGTGTTCTTTGGCTTTCCTCTTTTTTGCTTCCCTTTAGGATTCCAAGTTAGGGCTTGCCTCGTGATGAAGTTTGGTGATTTGCGTAATTTATGTTCTATCTATTTCAATCGTCTTTTACTAATTTCCTCTTCAGATGGAAGCTGGTTTGTTCTCTCCCACAAAAGGTTGTTGCTGATGGTATCCGGCCAATGGATGTTGAGTATCTTGCGTAGACAACTATTTATAAACACTTGTACCTTCTTGATGATGGTCATGGCAGTTCTCCAAGTTTCAGCTCCGTACGGTGAAACTGTTTTGATGTTCGTATTTAAGATTGTGACTTTGATGTTGTATGGCAGGCAGTTGTTTTGGATTGCATATGTTCTTCGATTGTGGTAATGCGACCCTTGCTTTTCCAACCCTTGCCTGTACATCTGCATCAGATCGTCCTTGTTCATCGATGATGCTGACCAGGCATGTGAGGAATTCCACCTGTTCCAGAGTTTCTCCATCAATTGTGATTGGGTTAGTTGGTGTTCTCCGTGTTGTATTTGAATATCTTGCTTTTTCCTTTGTGTATGTCAAGGCTTACTGATGCAGAAGCTGCTACTAAACTAGTTGTCTTCATATGGATTTGTTCGTGTGTATGAGATAGGAGGACTAGGTCATCTGCGAAGTCCAAATCGTCTAATTGGTTCTGAGCTGTCCATTGTATTCTGTGTTTCACTTCAGTTATCGGGATCATCATAATCCACTCAACCACCAGAAGAAAGAGGAAGGGGATCAGATCAGATCTTCACACATATACGTATATTCCTTCTTATTCTACAGTTTCTCTACATTTCAAATGGCTTATTATCACACACTGACAGATTACAAATTCATCTTCTTAACATAATTGAGTAATCGTATGGGACATAATTGTTTTGTGAATCCTATAAACGTGTAATAATTTAAATGTTTATTTATTTCGTTGATAAATCTTGGATCCAATTAAGGATTATTCATTGTTTCAATCGCTGATAATAATATTTATGTATATAATTTACTTTTTGTAAAACACACCGCTGACTACTTTTAAAAATCAATAATTTCAGTAGTATATTATCATCATCATAATTTCAAAATGATTTATCAAAGTAATCAGCATCAGATTTAACTCTATTTGACAAACATTCCATACCTCAGTCAGTCAGCTACAACGGTCCAAGTCGCCATACCTCATTAGAACAACAAGATGAACACCGAGCTCATAGGAGTGGTTATATCAATGGTGGTAATATATAAAAGAAAGGTTGCATATAAGGATACAGTAGAGGAAGAAAGAATTAGTTCGTAGAAAGAAAGATATGAAGTGATTTTGATCTCTTAGTTTAAGGGAAGACAGAGAGTGTATACACCCGACCGTTGTTTCTACCTTGACGTGGTGGTCGAGCTTGTCTATTGTGATGAAGCAACCGAGCTATACTGGCTGGACCCTAAAAATGCACACTTCGCCTTATCCCACAGATATCCGTCTCCAACGGTAAGGTCTCAACAAGTACGAAGCTAACACAAAAATCACTTATAAAAAGGTCGTGTATGACCGACCACAAGCAGTTGTCCTCTGGGTACTGCGGTCACGCTCTCAAGTCACTAAGACCACTTCGTAATCCAATTTCTTTTTCAGGTACCTCCATTCCATACCTAATAATAACACTATGATTACAGATAAATATACTTCATAAATTATTTTAGAATGTTTAAAAAAAAGAAAATAAAAGAGAGAAAATTGCTTGTCTTACCTGACTTTCCAGAACCATTCATACCAATGATAGATATATTAATTGTATTAACATTTGCAACTGATTTAGCATATAATCTTTGCATTGTTTCTTCCCAAAAGAGGTTTCTTCAAAAACTATATATATATATATATCCGAAATGTTCAAATCTATTCAATGACTTGATTAGTTTTTGTTCATAAAATATATAGAATGAGAAATACTTAATTGTATATGTTGCTAACTATAAAATTAATCCATTTCCTAAAACTGACCAATTTATACTATTTATTAAAGTATTCAATATCTTATCTGTATTTAATATATATGTAGTTAGATAATATAGATATGTGTACATAATTATGTCTGAATTTTTACTAGTCGCTTTAAAACTTATCGATTAATTCTAAGTGAAAATTTATCCCATTCACGTGTATTTTGTGTGACTTTTAACCAATCAACATTGTGGAATAGTTTGTTTCCAATGGATAAATAAAATAGATTTGTGCTTATATGATGTATGCACGCATGCATAGTAATAATAATACTAATAATAATAATAGTAATAGTAATGGTAATAGTAATAATAATAATGTAAACGGTTATTATCAATTCTTATATTGTACAAATGTACACTAATCAAATGTTAAACTAACAAAGTATTCGATGTATAAAGTAACATGTAAAAGAAAGAATAATATTCAATGGAAGAAAAAAAAGGAAAGAAACAAACAAGAAATCTAAAACAAAACAAAAAAAAGTTTTTTTCTTCTTTTTATTATCAAAAATATTGATAGGTATAGAAAAAAAAATACAAATAGAACATTTGTAATCAATTTTCATTCAGGTCCAATAATTAGTAACATTCCTTTTAAGAGAATTTTGTGTTTGTGTATGTGTGTATGTACATTTTTCGGTGTGTGTTGTGTGTGTTGTGTGTGTGTGTGCATGTATGTATGCATATATATATATATATATATATATATATATATATATATATGAAAATAAAGATTTTGTGCTATTCAACAACTACAAACACACCACATGTTTACATATGATATAATCAGTGAAACATATCTATATTCCCCTTAAACACATATACGTATGGTATACACGTAGATACAAAAACGGATGTATGTACCTGTAGAAAATTCAGGAATGTTGAATATTTTATATTCCATATTAAAGAAGAATTTTAAAAAAAAGGAAAAAAAACAATGATGATGGCTTGATTTATTAAAAATTCCGAAATTTGGTTAAAATCAATCTGTGTACATTTTTGTTGTTCGTGTTGTCTTGAGAATTAAGTGTAAATTGTGAAAATAGTTTTTTTCAGTGATTTATAGTATATGTCTATGAGTAGTATTGTGATGCGTGCTACTTATATTGATATAAGTAGTAGTATATGACGCGAGTCAGGAATATAATGTCTGGCGGCAGAAGATGGGGAAGATCAAAAAAAAGGAAGAGCGGGAATAGAAAGCAATTAGTATGGATATGCAAGAACAATGAAGTTCGAGACAATTATTGGACATTTTGCAAATTAAGTATTATAGTGTTTCTTTTCTATTTTACCAATTCTGTAATTTTGTGTTAAATATAATTCGATTGTCCGCACTCGTGTTCTGTTCACTACAGTATGAGTAGTATGTATCGATTATGTTTATTTTGGACAAATTATTAACACGAAAGACAAAGGCATTAATTATGTTTACATTTTAAAGTTATGTGATATATATTTGTTCATTTCATGAGAAAATACAAATTGTATTTTTATGTTCTATAGATCAACTGTTCATTTTATGATGGATAATATGAATGGATTTTGATGGAGTGTTGTTCTCTGAGTTGGATGGTTTGGTCGTGAAGCTTTCATTGTTCTTCTGAACGACATCATCAGCACAAACTTCAGATAGAAGTGAAGTGTTCAACTTTCTCCATATGCGTTTCACAGATTATTCTGTACACCTTGACGTTGATTGGTTCTTTTTTACCTCAAATTTGTCATTGTTTACTCCTTTGTTTTGGTTGTGCCTCCCATTGGTGATGAAAGCTCCACGAGCAAACCATCCAGCTCAGAAAACAAAACTCCATCAAAATCATCCACCTGAGCTACAAATCTTCTCCACCATCTCATAATGAGTGGGTCGATGTTTGAACAACATTGAAAATTTGGAAGTATCGGACAGTTGTTTCGTCCTAATATGGGACTCCTCAGCAGTGTACACGTACAATCCCTCATGTGGGACTCGGACTTAACAATTTTCACAACCTTCTTCTGTTAATATGATTTCGTTTAGTTTTTAATAATGATGAAATTCCAATAGTCAAACTGTAATGCATCGAGTAATCTTAATGATTCATTTCTCATTAATGTAAAGTAGATTCCAACTATCTAACTGATACATGTTATCTGGAAAATAAGATTTTTTTAAGCTTCAGTTTAAGCCAATAGACTTATCAAATTCTTCTTTTTAACGGAAAAGGATGTATATATCCCTGTTAAAAATGAAGATTAATTCTGATGAAGTGTTTTGATGGAATAAAACTAGAAATTCAAATCATACAAATAATAATAACGAGATAGTCAGTGAATAAATAATTTAAACATTCTCAACACTAATCTATAATCTGATCATTATCAATGTAGTCAGCTTTTCAGTTTCAGTTTGGAAAGGAGAAGAGGCTTGATGGCCTGTGTTAGTCATGGCAATGGTGGTCTCTCAGTTGTTTCAACTTTCTTTTGAAAGAGTCGACGAATGGAGTCTCAACCACGTGCTGTAAGCCAAAAATGATGCATTTAGTATTCAGTTTAATGTCATTTTTTTTATCTAAACTAAGTTAATATTTTCTTTCAATTTAAGAAAAAAATATAAAACAGTTGAGTTATTTCTCTTAATGGCTACTGACGGAACAGTTTTTATTTAAAGAAATAGCTGACATCAAGCTAAATTCAGTACATCTATTTATCTGAAATAATAACCATAAATTCATGAAATTCACTTGGTATTGTTTTACTTGAATCTTACCATTGATATTTAGGACTGCAGTTGATCAGTCTTTTATTGGTATATGTACCTACTGTGCAAGTGGCTATGAGGACTAAGTAGCTAATTGGATAACGCGATTACATTTGAAGCGGACGGTATTGGGTTTGAGTTTTAGAGTGAACATCAACTCTGAGATGTAGGTATATCCTGCTAACAAAACGCGCGTTTTGGATTCAATTGCTAGCCACTATCCATCTTTGCATATATTTATTATTTATCGGTTTCAAGGCTGATTTAGCAATGTTCAATTAATAGACTAAAATTTATTAATAACACAGTTATCAAGTAATAGAAAACTGCACACTGACTAAAGTATTGATTGAAACTTAATGACTCGATAATATCATATCCTTCAAAGAATCTAAACGCTTTATATCGAGAATGAACACTAACCAGAAATTCCAAGTTCAAATGAAACAACTGTCCATTATTTTCTGATTTTCATAGGTTTGTAGTAGCCTTGTTTCATTTACCCTTGAACATTTCGCTGATGTCTTAAAAAATCTAACCTCGTTTACATTGATTTTCAGGTTTCAAATGGTATGTTGTTACATTGATCTGGTTGTTTTCTCCAGTTTGTGTGATGAATTTTACTTTTCTATAGATCGTCTTTTACTCTTCGTTGCATGGTGACTAACGAAAGGTCAATCAATAGTGTTTACGTCACTAAGCATTAGGACATAATAATGAAAGACAATTTCTTTTTGGAGTCAGATCAATCTTAAGTGATTTATCTAATTTTAATTTGTTATGAGAATTATGTTGTTAATAGATTTAGTTCAAAGTACTGTTTTTCTGAAATCTATAGAAATAGGAATATATATCAGGAAGCGGTTTTGTAGAGAGTTTAGCAATTTAATAATTAGATTCATGAGTCAATTCAATATAGGCCACCATGGAAAACCTGGAAGCACTGGACGGCTGTTAGATGCTGGCTCAGTGGTCTAGAGGTTAAGCGTTCGCGCGCGAGACTGATAGGTCCTGGATTCGAGTCCCGCGGGACGATATCGTGGATGCGCGCTGATGAGGAATCTCACAATAAAACGAAACGGCTTTCCAGTGCTTCCAAGTTTTCCATGGTAGTCTAGCTTCAATTGACTCATGATCTCAACTATTGAAATTAATAAAATCTTCACTAAACCCCCATCTGATAATAATCATAATCTGCTCACTAGTGAATTCAAGAGGTATTTCCTAGAGTTCTAGTGAGAAATCCTGATCAGTGGAGTTCCCCCAGGTCTGTTTTGAGATAATAACTCACCGACGACAATGGTGGACGGTGGTGTAATTATGTGAATAGGAACATATACATCCAAAAAAAGAAAAAAGAAACGATTCATCTGTGTAAAATGCTCCCATATGTTCTATTATGATTTATTGGTAATTAGAATAAAAAAAAACAGTTCTGTATTTCTAATGTAATAAATCACTTAGAAATTAATTTGTGATGAATACAACTGTGATATGAACAAATCGGCAACAACAAAAATGTTCTGATTTTACTTTTACACATATCAGCTGATCTAATGTAAATATTGAAAAAAAGAAAAAAAAACATAGTTTACAATCTTTTGGTGCATACTTCTCTAAACTTTTGGTTTAACAACTAGTAATAACAATAAGTAAATCGTTGTTTTATTTCTAATAGAAAGTATAAACAATAAACCGTAAAATCATGTAGTGTAACTTATATAAATCACAAGTATTAATTATAATCAATAGTGATATCTAGAATATTGACAACTAGATTTATTACAAATGGATTTGTTAGAAAAAGAAAATCGATTACAGTGATTTTATGTACTTTAAGAAAATACTACTACTTCATTTGTAAGTTGTATTCATCACAGATTGATCACAGTTTTGATACTATTAAGAACTAGGGAGTGTCAGAATGTTGGTTTTTCTTAGAAAATGAGTCCTCGGGACTAGATAGACATTAATCTACAGGGATACTGTGAAGTTGAGCGTTTAGTCATTAGAATCAATCGGTTGTCACCCGATGATACTGATGGTATATAGTGTTATTGTTATCAAATAACATTGATGTCAATTGTTTCAATGTACGTTAACTCCATCAACCACAACTTCTCACTAGAAATTTAAAAAGATCCTGAAGTAAATGATTTGTAAACTAACTACTTTAGTTTAGTTGAAGGGGTTTTGTGGAGATAGGTTTAGCTTGTATATTGCATTGACTATAATTTAATTTGATGATAGTTTCTGTCACTGGATCACTGCTTATCCTTGGCTTGAAATATTTAGAAACGGTGATGAATCTTAGACTCCTTGTAGTGACTTACTTTTATCACGAGAACACGATTGGTTTAATGAAAACAATTTTTATTATAACCAATTGTACCAGTGACTGTTTTACTGTGCTCGTTTGTTTAACTGTGCAAATGACAGATATTTTGTGCTTCCATTACTCTCCATTACTTTTCCGTGGATTGTGACCTCGTACGTTCGTACGCTCGCCCGCTCATTTCACTTGTACTTCTTTTGGCACGATCTTGGTGTTCGTTCGAAACCACGAGATCGCCAACGAATAAATCTGGTTGCATTCAATCTTCGCCTTCTGATTTGTTTGGTACGTGTCTCCTTGTAGTGGTGTTCATAGTCAATCTCGACTCGACTCCACGCTACATCCTCATGAGAATAATATAAAAGTTTACATATCCCATTGATGTGTTCAAATCACTAAGTATCAAGAGAACGGTTCATATTTTTAACTTTCCATAAAACTTATCTCTAATGTTAATATTTCAGATTTAAATACTCTTCAGTTCAATCTCATTCGAATTCAAATGAAATTATTAGGGAGAATCAAACAGTCTAGAATATATTATGCATCATCTTCAACACTAAAGACTATCCTCTGGCAAAACACATCACTGATGTCCATGAAAGTTATCCAGAGAATATGTAACGAGCTTCGCTTATTTGAAACTAAAAAAACAACATGTTTTGGTCCAGGCTTGTGCCCAAAAGAAGTAACTTTTTATTCATGCTCTAGATCCAAGTACATTGGTGATGCATATTTTCTACAATACGACCACTGAGTTTCTAAATCACATTATTACCTTTTAACCAAAAAGCTAAACTTTTTTGGGCTAATCTTTATGGGTTTTAGGGTTATTCGAAGCAAGACAACTTTAAAATGCTTGAGTGATTTCCTTTTCGAGTGTTCAATAAACAATGATAATTTACATCCTGATTTTAAATATGTAGTGAAATCAGCATATATTCGGAATAAAACAGATTCTATTCCTATTTGATGATGATGCAAACACAGTTTGTGAAGATGACTAACTTCTAAAATATCTGGCCTGATGAACATTGTACATTAACCTTGTTAATTTTAATAAACACTTCCTGGTATTGATGAATTAAGTTTATTTTCTTTCAGAACCCACTTGTGGAACCTCTCTAATCAGCAAGATTGGTGGTCAGACCTTTAGGTAGAAGACTCCGGATGTGGCCCCTCAAGAAAACCACCTGCTTTGGTCTGTACACCCGGGCAGTATCACTGCGCACATATAGATCAAGTGACTTGTGTTGCACACATTATTTCCGCGCCACTTTGGACTAATATTTATGTGTTCAAATAAATAATCTTGCTTTCTCCGTTGTGTATGTTTAGGCCTGCTGATGCCACACTGTCTATCTTCAGCCGTATTTGTTCTCGTTTGTCGAATACAAGGGTCAGCTCATTTTCAAAGTCTAAGTCGTCTAGTTGTATCCAAGCTGTCCATTGTACTCAATGCTTTCCCTCGGATGTCGAGTTCTTCATAATCCAGTCAACGACCAGAAGAGAGAGAAAGGGTGAGAGTAAACAACCTTGTCTGATACCGGCCCACACTTGGAATGCATCTGTCAGCTTCACTCCATTCGCGATTTTGCAATGTAGTCCGTCGTATGAATTCCGGATGATGTTGACTATATCCTCAGTTACTCACACCATAGTGTTAAAGAAGGTTCATAATGTTTGCCTATCCACACTGTCAAATGCGTTCTCATAGTCTAGGAAGTTGATATATAGTGACGACTTCCACACAGTTGATTGTTCAACGATGATCCGTAGTGTCGCGATTTGGTCTGTTCACAACCGATATTTACAGAATCCGATCTGTTGATCTGAAAGTTTAGCGTCTTCTGAATCTTTCATTCGGTTCAGAAACACTTTTCCAAAAACGTTTTCTGGTATTGACAGTAGTTTGATGCATCTGTAGTTCTCACATTTGTTCAGATATCCTCTCTTTGATATATTGACAAGGTGTGCTTCCTTTCAGTCTGTAAGTGGCATTTATCACTCCCCCCAAATTTTTCTGCAAAGAACGTGGTGCATGTTTGCACTTACTTCTATGTGTGGCTTCAGTGCTTCATGTGCTTTGTTTTCAGGTCCTGCTGCTTCCCCAGTCTTGATCTGTCTGGTGACCACCCTGAGTTCTATCGTTGATGTAGTGACCTTTGTAGAAAGGTTTGTGTAGTGCACCGATGTTCAGTGGGTCCGTTGTGCCTGTCTATTCAAGAGTTCTATAAGTCATCCTGCACACCTGTTTCGTATTCTTGAATCGCAGGGATTGAGTTGCTTCCTTTGTTCTTGACTGATCATCCAGCTTTAAAATATTTCCTTGTCGTCGCCTTCGTTGTATCATAAAGTTGTTTCACGCTTCCTTCTCTTGCAGCTTAATTGGCCGTTATTGTTGATATGATGGTAAGAAAAGTCCATTTTTGATTGAACTGTATGAGTATTCAACCTTTGTAATCCTGTTTATCCAGTTGTCCAGTGCTTCTTTAGCCACACTTTCGGCCTGGCCACAACCAGGGGGTGACCTGAAGTCATACTAGCTCCTTTTCTGGTTCCTAAGTCTTCCATTGACCTTATGAATATTTTAGTGATGTAAATATGATCGATCTGGCACTCTGTGGTGTCGTCCAGTAAGATGCATGTAGCTTTGTGTATTCATTTATGTGAAAATATTGTACCGCCTATAACCACTTTGTTGAGTGCACATAGATTTGCGAATCTCTCTTTCCATTTTAGATTCTCTCTCCCGGTCCATCTCATTCCATGATATCTTGATACCCGGTGTCGTCCATTTTGGCGTTCAGGTTTACCATGAAGATCGTTTCCTGGACGCTTCGCTTTAACCGAATACAACCTCTAGTAAAGCTGATCTTTATTGTCGTTATTGCTATCACTAGTGGGTGCAGAAAATCGGATAAAATTCATTGTGATGATTCTGGGTCCATGAGATTCCCGTCCTATGAGTGCTATTCAGGATATTTTGGACAACATCCGAACATTTTTCTCAGTGTGTGGAGCATGTTCTTCTCTATGACTGGAGTAAAACAGCATCTCTCCCAAATCTAACCTTTGTTGTTCAGCTTGGGTCTGTAGAATTATGGCCTACCACGATATTAGTACTGCTCTAATAATAGACCTAATCCTAAAATTGTAGATTTGTCATGATAAAACTGCCTAATCTATAAGATCTTACGTGGAAGTCACACCATCGACTACACCAACTCACTGTATCGTATCAATTACCAATACATGATGAGGAACAAGGTTAGGCTAGAGAAAGAACAATATATTTAATATGAATAGAAGATATAAAGTAACACTGAGACGGACCACGTCTGCATGGACGAACCATGCCACTCGATCAACTCCAGTCCATTCAATTTCTTGTTCGCGCCTTCTCCATTGTTAGGTATTTCTCCGCGTTAAATATTGAATATCTATTTTCCGATTAATCTCGTATTCAGCTTTGAGGATTGTGTGGTTATGGTCCAATGCCACTACAGTTCCAATGGGTTTCTCTTATTCCGATCACGACCAAGTTGTATGTTCTCATTTCTATAGCTGTTTGACTGGTCGTCTCGACCTTCCACAATGTCCGGAAACTCCATGTGCCTATATTAACTATTGTTGTGGTTGTCAGAAGTGGCATATGATTCAGGATTTCTGAAGAATCTCGGCACTCACTATGAAGCATCATATTTCTTGTAAATGGTGATTCCTTAACCCTGAGATTTGCTGTGGTAGAAAAACTTTGCTACGCCTCTCTAAGTGAATAAAACATGAAATTCAGTGCTCATCAGGCTTGCTGGCGGCTTGAGTTCGCTGCTTTATACATCAAAAATCGAAACACTCTTCCTTGTGCACACATAGACTACCGTCGGCCTGCGCCTTATGAATCGTGGGAACGTATTCATGTCGACTCCTATGACCATTTTTTAACTTGTTACGTTATGCAGTTATTATTGATCTATATTCTAAATAGCCAGAGACTGTGCCCACGAAAAGGTTAAGCAAATACGTCATAATGAAGAACACTCTAAAACGCACCACAATCCAGCTAAACACCTTACTTCTTACATATTTCGAATTCATTTAGCGAATAAAACACCACCAGAAGTAACGACTTACAACTGTTTACGGATATTATAATTAAGGGAACAGTAAGTCCAGTAGAAAAGATTTTTCATTTGAAGCAGCATTCAGTTCACAGCGGACATTAAAATGAAGTGATGGTTAATGAAGTGGGTGATTCCAATTATAATTCTGATTATTCTCTAAATAATCCTGTATTTATAGAGAATTCTGAACTATAGATAGATATTCCCAGTTTTAATTCTTACGATTCATATATTATTAATGACTTTAGACAACCGTGAATTTCACAGAGATCAAGAGATTTAAAGTTAGAATGTTGAGCGATTAAAATGTCACAGAGTCCTGAATGAATAAAGACAACATTATTGACACTGTCAAAAAGCCAATGGGCGGTACGTGTATTAAAAACACGCTAACTACCCTTCCACAGAATATTATTAGACAGTATTGTCATTTCTTTGTTTCTTCTCCCTGTCTTGTATTTGAGCCTTTGTCCACACTTTATGTTCTTTGTCTCCCTTGTTGTGGCTTTTGCTACTTGATTTTGGTTTAAGATTTACGTTTTATTACTTAACCTACTGTTTCACGTTGCCGGACCACTGACAATATGGTTGCATTTGACTAAACTCGAGATCAGTGTATGACCGTTAAACTTTTCTTGCTTGTAAAGGTTGCTGAAATCTATTCAAATACACATCTGATCATATCATGTTGGGGATATTTTTGTGGATTCGCAGTTATTGAATCCTTGTTTATTAACTATTCCTCTTCTTGATTAGCATCTTAGTTTGTGCTCAACAAACCCTTGACTTTATAGCACAGGCTGTACCGTCTGATGTCTTCGTTGCTTTTTATATAACTTATTCTCTTTCTTAAATTACATCTGTTTAAATTTAACACAGAGTTTGGGTTTTGATTTGATTAAATACGAGTCGCTCAAACGCGCTTCATACACATCGCAGAAGAAAATAGTTTGACCTAATTTACTTTGGTTCGTTAGTTCTGCGTTCAAAATGAATATTGGTAATTCGGTCGTTAGAGTAGGTGTGCTGTATAACCGATACATTAATTGTACAATTAAATATTTTGCTGTGTCTAAGCCTGCCATAACAGCTGCGACACAATTTGGTACTCTGTACTTCCAATTCGCGTTCCCGCTTGTGTCTTCTCAGTAGTCTAGGCCAATTCGAATTAAGTGTCCTGTTTGACATATTGAAGTTCACTATAGTATTGATGAGGTCTGTTATCGAAATAAGCTTATGCGTCTCGTTAGAAAAGATATTTCGTCTTCATAAACGAGATAAACTCTCACAGATCTTACGCATACAAGTCACTGAAATCGAAAATAAAGTTAAAAACTACCTATAATTATATCCCTAAAGCAAATACCTTGAAGGGAATGTTGTCGCTTCTTCAAACTAGTTGGGTTTCTTGCGGATTATAAAAGTCAGGAAATAACCTATTGGTAACATTTTATTTGAACTAAAAAGTCTTTACTATACAATTTAGCACAAATGAATGGGAAAGCTCACCTGCAACCAACCGATCATCTCGATTGTCGTTTGAGTTGGTGTTTACTTGTAAACTAGGACTGCCCAAATAAAGAGGGAAATGCAGATAAACCCTAAACAGATGGTTAAACGCATACTGTTCTTTTTCTCATACACTATCTTGATTGACTTCTGAGGAACGCGTCGCCAAGACCAATCCCAGTTAACTTGGTTGATCTTAGACACAAAGAATTATCAATCAACAGAGCTTTTTTATTAGTCAAAATAAAGCACTTACATCTCGGGGTACATTCGAAGGACAGTGTCGTCGCAAGATTTAATCACCGGTCTCAGGAAACGCATAAAAATCGACAACAAAATTGACTACGATGGTATTAGAACTATCTTTGAAAGGCATTATGACCTAGTGAATATTACTCCATTTAAGTGAATGGAAAACAGAGTATATATAAAGGCCCTTCTGACAAAGAAAGTTTACAATCGTATCGGTATGCAAAAAGATGATAGGTTGATCATTCCAACTTTTAATGCGTAAGAGAATCTGTAACAGCCCAGGTTGGTTGGTTAAGAGTTGACCCCAAACAACCAAGCTTATGCCAAAACAGTATTGTTCAAGTATTCATTCACTTCCTTATTTTTCATAAGCGTTATATTCCCGATTATCTTGAATGTTGAGAGCCTTTGTTTGTCTGAACAGATAATCCCACGCTCCACTGTGACTGCGCGAAGATCGAAATAAAGACCTATTCACTACTTCTCTGGTTTCTTCTATCAATAGCACGAGGGTTACTTTAAGGCACGACATTGGTGAGCCCAACTAAAGAAACGCAACCTATTATTATTAATCCTTATTTCCACTTCAACTTTCTCGATCGATTTTATATTTATGTTAACACTGTATTCTAATAGTCCTCTGATTAATGCTCACATGCATCATTGTAATGTTATATTGATTAGTCCTCATGACAAACTAGCTCAATTGATAATAAAAACTGGTCGTCTATATTAACTAATTAGCTTTGATGGTTTGTTAACAAGCTGTAATAGCATTTACATGCTTCAGCGACATAGTCTTGTTTAAACATCAAGCTCTAGCAAATATGACCTGTAAATAGCGTAAATATACATTGACTAACAATGCGATCAAGGACTAAATAGTTATCTGGATCTAATTCTCAGTGTTCCTTCACTTAACACCTCATCCTGTTTTAAACGATGCACTATCCTGTAATATCTTTTCTTCTGACCACTGCCTGCCTAATTTCATATTCTCGAGTTCCATTGCCAAACAACGAGGATGACTACTCCAAAAACATACGGTGAGTTCCAGCTATAAGTTTTCTGCAATCATAAGTTCATTTTAGATGGCACACACAATTATCTGGATTCATTCAATTGTTCTGATCAGAGCGAGTCCCAAAGACCTCAACAGCATCAAGCACCCTGGAAGTGATTGCCATACTGTATGTTTTATTCTGGATGCTTTTGGATCAATACTACTCACGAATAGCGTTATATATGTCGTCCACTGAATAATCTAATTTTCAAAAATAATCCAGGCGAGTTCAACTATTTTACTTAATGATTTTTTTGTACTTAACATGTATATGTTTTTCAGTTGCTTTTGCCATATATTTGTAAGTGTCACTAAGCTGAATGCAGTAACTTCTTATGGAAGGTTTATAACGCATCATATTCCTGCCTGAAGTTTCACAAGCAGTCTAAACTTTAAAACTATTTTTTGGTCATGTTCACTATTTTTAAATCGTCATATACGTCAACAACCTGCTTGTTAACCTGGCCCGTACATACGTCACACTATATCTTCATGTCTTCTAAATTTAAAAATCATCTGAATCGCCTTTAACATTTATCAATATGCCCATCATAGTCGTTGTTGCTAATCGTATTTGGGTTATGGATTGGTTTATCATATTAGCAGCCTAAAATACGAACATAGTTTAGATAATAAGATTGAAAATTTAGGTACTATCAACTGCACTAGTAAAATAACTAAATCCCTAGGTAGCTTTTGGCTAAACAAACGTTTAAAATCAAAACTCCGTAGCCTACTAGAATTAACACTAAACGAAAATTTTTTTAAATTGAAATTTATAATTAAATTAGGCGTCTCGGATTCTTTAACGTTATAAATTTCTGATAACTTCGAATCACCTAAAGCAACAATACCTATTTTTTTTTCTACTGACTAATCCGCAATCAACACTATAACTAGCTAAACGTAATAGTTTCAGGATATCGTCATAAAGCATTGTCATGACTTGACAATCACGTAATATGATTGATAAAATTAATGAAGCTATTAACAAAATCGGTCAGCAAATCGACTTACAATTATCACTAGTGTTGTTTTTCTTTTATCTTCATTCACTACGGATGATTACAGTATGTTTCTCTATCGGTTGCTTATTCAGTAAATATCTCAAAACCTTGTCAGTCTAATTGGAGATTTAGCGACACAATCATGCATGCAAATAATCAGTATAAGCAGTCGAGCAAATCTCCTGCAAACTGAAAACATCAATGTCGAATTTACCCCAACACTGACTAAGGTTCAAGCCATTATCATAGACATGAGTTGGGAGTGTACTCTCCCTGGTTACAACTTATGTTCTCCCTGATAATCACATGAGCATCACTCACTATTAATCATCTTGTAAAAAGTTATTTAGCTAAATACATCTTGCAGCACCACATCACTTCGTAATATGACCCATAGGCTTGACTGATTTTAATAACTTATAACCACTATATCTCAATTAAATCGTATTCCGCCTTATAATAAACTGCATACTTGCAACTAACTTGTATGCCCAAGCAGCCGGCAAGTATAAATATAAATAAATAGTCTGCCACAGATCAGAACATTGAGTCTAGAGCATGTCTCTTACGAACACACTCAGGTTCAATGATTTGTTCCTAGCTATCTATCCAAAATCCATTTAATTATCACTCATGTATTTAAATTTTATTTTGATAACCATTCATGTGTATTAGTAGTATTACTAAATTCTATCACGGTCAAATAAAAATGAGGTTGAGAAAATCTCCCCGTAACTAAATAAACCGTATCAAACTAACTGGAACACTAGTTGGAATTCTTCTCCACGGTATACTTTTGTTCCTCCACTTAGCCTACTAATACAGATGCAATTGGAATTCAACTCATATGAACAGCTTACCGGCATAATCGTTATTTGATTACATAATTTGAACCAAAACTAATACTAATATTAACATTTCTACAATATTCATCACTTTAATATTTCTAAACACAAAATACTTACTACCTATACATCAAGTTATTAACCAACGGCTATTAACATGCATCGTTTTATTATTATTATTATTATTATTATTATTATTGTAACCCCATTTTTTTATAGCTCAAATAATCTTCACCCAAATTTTCATTTCGAGAGTTTTAAACATGAAGGCAGATATTTTAAAATTATTACATGTATTTCCCGACCAGATGCTGCCGCTTTCTTTTTGATTTATCTTTCAGCTTACCAATACCCGGAGGATTCTTATTATCCTTGGTAACCTCCGGCGCGCGACGATCCCATCCAATTTGGTATCGAACCAACATCACGTTGATTCTGGTGGGAGAGTAGTGTAGTGGCATTGGACAATAGCCACACAATCCACAAAGCTGTGAACACGAGACTACTCAGAAAATAGATATTCAATATTTAACGCGGAGAAATACCTAACAATGGAGAAGGCGCGAACAAGAAATTGAATGGACTGGAGTTGATCGAGTGGCATGGTTCGTCCATGCAGACGTGGTCCGTCTCAGTGTTACTTTATATCTTCTATTCATATTAAATATATTGTTCTTTCTCTAGCCTAACCTTGTTCCTCATCATGTATTGGTAATTGATACGATACAGTGAGTTGGTGTAGTCGATGGTGTGACTTCCACGTAAGATCTTATAGATTAGGCAGTTATATCATGACAAATCTACAAGTTTAGAATTAGGTTTATTATTAGAGCAGTACTAATATCATAGTAGACCATAATTCTACAAGTTCACCCCAATCTTTGTTGGCGCCTAACTAGGAAGTCTTTTATCTACATCAATAGATTGCCTCCAATTCCGACATTTCTTAGCTTATATAACAGCCGGTTGTGCAGAACTTTGTCAAAACTTATCTGAAATCAATGTAGGCTACGTCTACAGGTGACTTTTGATCCTTAATAGCGCACCAGCCATCACGAGCCACTAATAAGTTAGTGAGACAAGAATAACCTATTCTGAAACCGTGCTGCTTCTCCGAAAGGATCCGGTTTTCATTGAGAAACTTAAACAGCTCCTTCTCAATAATCTTTTCTAAAATTTAAACAACCACATTGGTTAGGCTAACGGGTCGGTGATTCTCAGGTTTATGTTTCGTACCTATTTTGGAAACAGGACTTACTATGGCGTTTTTCTAGTCTTTTGGTAAACGACCCTGCGTTACGGATAGGTTAAAACATATACTTAAAGGGTTCGCAACGAAGTTAGATAATTCCTTCAGTAGCCTAGGATGTAATTCATTGGGCCCCGTGGATTTACCTATGTCAAGGTTATTTAGTAGACCAAAGACATCGAGTTCTTTAATGGTCACGCTATCCAGTGGATGTGTGTGGGGGGGTTTGTATGCGGTGATGGGAATGACTCTTCTATGGTATATACATTACTAAAGTAGTTTGAGAGCACTTGAGCCTTACCAAAGTCGTTCTTCACTAATGACGCGGCAGTACTGTCTCCCCATAGTGCAGGAATATTTCCTCTTCTTTTTGTCCTATGGTTTATATAGGAATAGTAGCATTTAGGACATTCTATGGATTCCTTAACAATTTTTTCTTCGCACAACATTCTAGACCTACAGAGGTTAGAGGCTTCGAACGACACGGCCAAAAATCATTTCAAATGGAGGAGGTCTACCCATTCTTTTTTTCTTTTAAATCCTTAGACCCTAAATTTCTTTTAACGTTTCTGTTCTTATTTCGCTAGTTTATATCTTCTTTTAGAGTCGTATCTTTGTTGTCTAATCTTTCTTACTACCACCAGCACTGTTATTTCTTTCATTACTATGATATATGAATTGAAAACATTATCGCTTTGTGCTAATGGGGTCTGGCAACTTAGACTGTATATACGTCGTGGGTCACTAACTGAATAAACGCATCATATGAACTGCTAAAACACATATAATGCACAAAATACAGTATTAAAAGCTGCGCATTCCATGTGAGACTGTTATATCTATCCAAAACATGATGGAAGACCCAAATCTGTGTCATGGACCACAGGGATTGTTATAATGGATAATTTTCAAGGTCGCATGAATATTAGTCACATATTTGATTGTAATTTTTCTTTGTTATCGCTAGTCTGCATTGTCAAATGTAAGTTCAATTTAATTGTTAATTGATTTAACGACTTGCCTTTCACCTCTTCTTCTATAAGAATCTCTCATATACTGTGTTTTATACGTTTCTCTGACAAAACAAACGCACAGACTGGTCACAAAATAATCAAAGGCCGAACATAACCATTCTACGTTTCAGACTTGAAATGTCTTTATCTTGGAAGTCTCCTCAATCTCATGAATCAGAAAATGACAAGAATAATGTGGGCAGAAAATCAGTTATCTTAAGTTTATTGAGTCCAAGCAAAGGAAGATTATTTGGAAGCAATACGTCCATCGCTGATATGCCCTGTAGCGTACACTAGTTGGATGATCGTTGCATGTCCGTTTCAGTATCAGTAAGCGATTTATTAGACTATGATTTATAAATGCTATCATTTTAGCGAGTAGTTACGGATTAAGTTTTTTCAAAATATAAACTCATTCGAATCATGGTAACGAATTGCGGTTTTGAAGCCTCAAATGTTCACAGTAATATTGATAGATACTTAAGTTTCGAAGCATTGTTTCGATAAAATATTTTCTGAGTAAAATAAGAAAGAATTCACCTTCAATTTATGTCAGAGAAAGATTCATTTTAAAGTCTATGTTTTAAATGTACATTATTGTAGAATGGATCACAATAAGATAGAAATTGTTCCACTGTTTTTCAAGTCTTATAAATAAATCATCTCTATTTGAGGAAAATGAAAATCTAGAAAACTATGGCTAGTTTTAGCAATGGTTGAATTTCGTCCGAACATTTTTACGGGACAAGCTATTATCAGGCATTGAAACAGTGAAAATTCTTTGAAGGAGTCAGTATTCAACTTGCAAGTAATGAAAATATTCACATGGTTGGTTTGGTTCTACCTAAAGAATCAGATGCAATCTGATGTCAAGCTAGTTTTCAAGAGTACGGAACGACAGACTATAAAGCTACCCTCAATCAGGAATAAAACTGAAAGTATATAAAAAATGGAACAGTACAATCTGTTGATTATTTTCGAAGACTGTTTCGCAGATTTGGTCCACCACAGTCATTGTTACCGTAAAATCGACTTTTTCACCCATGTATTTTTCGACTTTATATCACTGTGCCGATGTTAAATGTGATAACATGAAATTGTACAGATTTTTTCAGGACCATACGTTGTTTACAGGGGGACAACTAACTAGAGTTGATTATAACTCTTCTTACTTTTATTTGCTCAAAAGAATAACCACTTTAAGTTTGGATGCCATCCACATTAGTTTTGATGGACTCACATAGCTGAAGGCGCTCGGTCATGCATCCACACGAGTGGGAACGCCGTGCTCAACTTTTCTTGCAACCACTAGCCAGTTTGGAACAGTCGCTATCCGATATATTGATAACCTATCAAATATATCTTCAAAACTCCTCGCTTCTGACTTCTGATTTCACTGGGTAGGCTCAATTCATTATAGAAGGTATTACTGGTTAAAGTGTTGTCACACTACAAATACCTGTGGCATCTTCAGTCTTACCTACTGTTCTAAAAATAAAGTTCAGTTCTTTATTTAATACTAGCTCTGTCTAAAAGGTTCATATACTTGTATAAAGTATCTTATGATACGTTTTACTGTGATTTTTGCTGTTTATGTTTGAGGTTTTTTGAACCCCTATCTGCACCTTAGTTAGTCATAATGTTCTGTCATTCTTTGAGAGAAGAATAGTTTCTCGATACATGACGCAAGATCGAGCAATGAACAATATTTTCAAACACTTTAATGATCAACCTAATTGAACTAAGTTGGTAATCTGAGTCAACTATGTCCTCAATGTGGATTCAATAAGCCAAATAACAACCTACCAGTCTTTCACTGGTTTTGTCCGGTTTAATAGTTTAGCAGCGTTAGTACAGTGACAATGATGTTTGATAGTACTAATGTTATGAGATAAAATTGTTTGAGCCAAAGAACTTATCAAGTGATAGATTCAAAAGCAAAACTAGTGTTTTTTACTTCTTGGTCCTCATATGCTCTGTTTTCCTGAGTTACTAATCACAATTGTTATGTTGGATCTGCTTTTCACTCCCAAAATAAGTAGATAAAACTCCATGGCTTAGAATATATCTTGGGACTGTTTCGCATAAGTATTGCTAACGGAAGAGTAATGAAATCGTTTTGCTCTGGCCACAGGATTCTCATTTTCCAAAATATTCCCGCAGTTATTAAACTATCTATTCCTCTCATGTCAGTTTGTTCTTTAATAATAGCACTTTGTGCAACTTTTGTCAACTTATTTTTCTTAGCACTTGTTATGTGCTTATTGCCATTATCGAGTGATGTTTTTGACCCAATTTTGCTTTACTAAATAATGCTCAACCTTCTGAATAGCCCTTTAAACCTGTTAATAATTGTTACATATCAATCAAAATGATGAAACTAAATGGTCAAAAATTATGTCTGAGCGTTTGTACAGGTAGAAGGTGAACCTATACTACTTAATCGATGAATTCGTGTGACTCATTCATAAAGATCTTTAAAGTTTAGTGGTAAGTAATTCCCAACAAACAAAACATGGGTTAAGCCATGATGCTTAAAGCTAGATTCCAGATTTAGTGGGAGAGATAAGGTTTATTCTGATATAACTTTGCTACAGCAGTCTACAGTAAACTTCGAGACGTTAAGACACGAACAAGAGCAGGACCTAGAATTGCAAAACCTACTTAAAACAAACAATTCAAGTCTTAATTTAAAACAATTCCCATCACCTATCGATGGTATTCTAATTTATTGTGACACGACCAAGGCAATGCCGCGACCTTTCGTTCCCAAAAATATGCGAAAGTTGATATATAATAACTTTCATTCTTTGTCTCATCCTGGCGAGAAAGCTTCAACAAAACTAATCAATGCCAGATATATATGGCCGAATTTACAGAAGGATGTACACAAATGGGTTAGAGAGTGTTCAGCATGTCAACAATCAAAGATTAATCGTCACACAAATTCACCCATAGGTGTTTTCTCGCAACCAGATGCACGTTTTGCTCATGTGCATATCGACTTGGTAGGTCCTTTACCTCGTTCAAACGGTTTTAATTATCTTTTTACATGCATAGATCGATTTACCAGATTCCCTATAGCCATCCCGATAGCGGACATCACAGCGGAAACAGTAGCCAAAGTTTTCATGCAGAACTGGGTAACCATTTTTGGTACACCCATAACAATAACGACGGATAGAGGAGCGCAATTCGAATCCGAACTATTTAATAACTTGGCTAAACTTCTAGGCTCCAATGGGATACGCTGCACTGCATATCATCCTCAGGCTAATGGGATGGTAGAACGTTTTCACCGTCAGCTAAAAACCGCCCTTATATCTCACTCAAACCCCAATCAGTGGACAGAATTCCTACCATTAGTTATGTTGGGAATACGAACATCTGTCAAAACTGACGCACAGTGCTCAGCTGCGGAACTGGTTTTCGGAACAACCCTGACTATCAGGTGAATTTATTAACCCCAATACTAACAGTCAAAAACTTAATTTAGGAAACTACGTAGATCAACTACGGGACCATATGTCCAAACTTAAGCCAATTAATACTCGCGAACAATCGCGTGCCGTATATGTACCTAAAGACCTAAGCAATTGCACGCACGTCTGGATAAGATGTGACAAAATAAAAGCACCACTTAGCCCTCCATTTGAAGGTCCTTTCAAAGTCGTCTCAAGAAAATCTAAATATTTCGTGATAGAAAAACATGGAAACATCGACACAGTAAGTATTGATAGGCTAAAGCCGGCTTATCTAGATCATGAACCACCATACGTGTTGTTAGATCGTTTAACTGACAAATCTATTACGGAATCGAAATGCAAAAACGATAAATCTTTACAAATGACTAAAACGGTTCGCTGGGCACATCCGATTAGCCAATCAAGGATGTTGACAGTTTCAGCTGCAGGATAAAATCTAACCACGTAGCTAATCAGACCCTTCATCTATTTAAAAATAACTTTCCTCCTCATTCCGCCTCACCTACAACTCCCCAGACTTTTTGCCTTTGATATATGTGTTATGTTAAATTTTTTTAAATACTGGACACATAAGCTAGGTATTCCGAAACGATGGCTGCGGATTTTAATCAAACTCATACAACTAACACTGGCAAATACAACGAATTCAAAAAGCAACCCAGGCGAGTTTTATAATTTCTTTTTCTGGTTAATTAACTTCTTATATATCTATATACATTTTTCACGTAGACTGGCTATACATATATACCATATGAACTACTTCTAAAAGTTTTCGGTCGAAGATGTGTTTAGTAGCTTGATACGCTTAATACTACTATTAATAAGTGGTTTTCTAGACAAAACATTTTGGATTAAACTATGGTCAAATACTTAATAAAGTTCTCATCATTTTTTTTTCATGTTTAGGAAACTTACATAATGACTTAACCAGTTTTCCTACAGCATGCTTTTCAGTGTGATCATATAACTCATCTTTATTGGCAATATTCAGATTTTTTTTAATTTCTGACATTTAAGAATCAATAACCGTGAAGATATAGTACAGTGCGTTAATGTAAGGTTACTATGTTAGCCGCATTGATTCCACATACCTAATTTTAAACACAACTTATAAGGGAACTGTTAAGTAATCACAACATTGAACTAATATGAATATCACAGCTATGCTAACGTTAAACCAATTATTATTAGTGGTCCATACAAAATCCTGGAACTTAACACTAGCGTTATAAAAAAACATGTTATGTCAATAACTTATATATATATATACTTTTTTTTTCTCGTTGGTTTAATTATAACGTAAAATGGAAATCTACCACACTTGTAGTTTTTTTTCTATAGCATTATTATTAATAAAAACATAGAACTTGTACTATTCCAATATGGCACTTTGACATATCAATCCGTCCTCCTGTTATCTTTCTCTCATATCTGAGCAACATATGGCCAACAAACATCGTATTGAAGGGGGTTTTGGTGAACGAAAACGCTAGCCCCACACGCACTCGAACCTCTGCCCTCCTGGATGCTAGACCGTGTGCCCAGCCATTAGACCACATCAAACCACGGGCGAATGACTGCAATCTTTCCTTTTACCGATTAATCGTATATAATACTAATGAGTAATAGGACTTACACATTTCTAAGGTGCAGACAAATTCGTTACTTGGATGAATTGACGAAATATTGTTTCAATATATCATACATACTTAAATCAAACCAGAAAAGAGTATTTGACACAATTGTACTTAATCCTTATAATCTACACAATTTTTTTCTCCTCCTTAACCGTATATTCTTTTCCGTTTTGTGGAGTACAACTATGCACCCTTGGTTACGTACCTGGTTATAAAAGGCCGTCGTCATAGGCCCAAGGTCATACATTTGATCGGGTTTGACAATGAGTCCAACTTCTAGCAAGTTTACACTTTTACATATATGCATTATGAAAAAGTTTTTTTTTGTGTTCATACCTTTTCGTACATAAGATGGCTACACTATGTCTATTTTCTTCCAGAATACCAATCCTTTCTGAAGGCCAATCACTTACGTGGAACCGAACAATTATAAATTATATTTTTGTATTTCCATTTTGTATCTTATTATTTTTATGCAGGCAGTGGAGCAGTTCTTCAGGTGTGATTGGTTTTCACCATTACCTTTGAAGTAGATTCTTCTTTACTTTTTACTTGAGGGCGACTAAAGAGGCAGGTGAGTAAACACCTGATAGCCGGTCTGAGCATGGAAAAATCGTACCTCACCAACATGGTGTTGGGTAGCCCGCTCGCGGCACGTCCTCAGATATTCTTATTCCACATTCCCACACTTTCTCTTGAAAGCACGCAGTAAACCGTCAGCGATAGTTGTAGAATAGATCACATGCTACAAAATAAGATGACAAGCTAGTAAATGAGGAGACATCCATGGACTATCGTTGACAGCGTTAGTCGTCACTGATTGTAAGTCAAATAGTGAGCGAGTTGATAATTTTCCCTTGTGATGAGAAATAGAACTAAGGTGTTTTCGATAGATAGGTTAATCGAACCGACGTTCCTACGGAAGTCGATTCTAGGGGGAAGCTAATGTAACAGCTCAGGTTGGTTGGTTAAGAGTTGACCCCAAACAACCAAGCTTATGCCAAAACAGTATTGTTCAAGTATTCATTCACTTCCTTATTTTTCATAAGCGTTATATTCCCGATTATCTTGAATGTTGAGAGCCTTTGTTTGTCTGAACAGATAATCCCACGCTCCACTGTGACTGCGCGAAGATCGAAATAAAGACCTATTCACTACTTCTCTGGTTTCTTCTATCAATAGCACGAGGGTTACTTTAAGGCACGAAAAATCCACTAAAAGGAGAGATATTTTATTCATCAAAATCTGTGAAGTTCTATACAATAGTTGATAGTAAAGTTAACCTTGCTAAGTCCTTTCGAAGTAAGGTCTGATGATGAGGTTGCTGCAAGAAGTACATAAGTAAAACACTCTGGATGCTATCTCACGGTAATTTATTAATAGACTTTATTTTAATGCTTTCACATTCCTTAGGGGCTACGAAGGAATTATATTCCTGGCTATTTAAGACTCCTCTTTCTCTTCTCAGTGAAATAAAAGGGACTATCGATCTCTTGTGTCTTGACGGGTGTTTAAAAGCTTCAATAACTACTCATTAGATCGATGAGCTGATGATTACCAATGTGGTCAGGCGTATCTTCGTGAGTATAGGACTCGCGACTGTAAATAACTGCAGCGCTAGAGCTGCGTTAGCCCCTCTTGTCTTACCTCCCATTGATCTTGAGGCAATAGCGCGGTAAAACTCACTGCCGTGCGGTTTCGGATGAATGGTTCAAAAACTTGTGCGTACTAAGACGATTATTACATCCTCGAAATAAATACGCTAATCAAAATACACACAGCCCCAGTGGGATATAAAATTAGGCCACAAAATCCTGTTTTCACTGATGGAAAGGATACCTCGAGAAGGGCATAGGGGACTGCTTCCTGTGCATTTGTAGAGTTCTGTGCCCTGCTATCTATAATGCGGTTCAAGAAACCAGACCTCCTTACTCTGTTTTCCCTCAGACTGAGAAGTGATCCAATTTGGTTTTGGACCTCACATCAGGCTCAGGACAGTTTGTAGTACATGAAAAGTGTGTTTTTAAGATTTAAATGGAAACAAAAAAGCTCGATAGAAAGGAAACAACATAGAATGTTCATCTTCCATCTTTGACACATAAATATGAATCGAAAACTTGGTACATGTCTGAGAGGGAATCGTAACAGCTTCACATAAGAAGACATAAAATAAACCCATAAAGTGAGATGACTATTACGTCCCACACTTTTGATCATGTTGATATTAAAATTTTTGTTGAATATAACCGTTGTTTAAGTACAATATTAGGACTCCAAACTCTCGACCTTCAGCCAGCGGGCTTATTCTCGGATAGTCGTTACCACGATTCATGGACGAACCAATGGAATTAAGCATAGCGTGTCTTGGACTTAGGCGCAAATTTTGGTCAACTGTATAATTAAATAAAATTTTGAAACTATAGCTGATGTCAGTTCTTGATGAAAATCTTCATTTTCATTCATAACTTTGAATTATGGTCCTGTTTCTTCATAATCTAGTTTCTCATAATAATATGTGACCCTCTTTCGATCCTCATAAGTATGCTTATTTTCTCAAGGTCACTAGCGTCTTTAAAAGGTTTATAAATTGCAGTCCCATCCTTAGTGTGACAAAGAATGGAGAGTCCTCACCATTTTTTCACGGTAGGCGTCAAAGTCGACTTTTGGCGCGCTCCCACTCCTTGGTTTGCTTGGGTTTTTAGTCAATGAACTGACACTGTTTAGTTGCTATTGATAGACAGCTTCTTAGTGAATAGCGAACGTACGTATGCATTACTGGGGTTTTCGTCATGAACTAACAGCTAGTTTGGTTCGTCCAGATACTTCATATTTAGCTTATAATGTACTGGCTTTCCATGTATATATATATATATATATATATATATATATATATATATATACTCCTAGCACCACGATAATTTGATAGGTTGTGTATCTACGTTCATTCGAGGTCTTTGTAGCGGTGATAATGACTTCCCTGGCTTTTTTAAAGCCGGTTTTCGCTGGTCCTAGTTTTATATTCTTGTAGTGAGTTTTAGAAACTTCGAACATAAACTCCTTAGAGGGGTTGGAAAGTCCAGTAACCAACTCTTTGGAGACGCTTTATAATATTAAGGTCTTTAGAGATACATTGGCTAGCTGCTCGCCTGCAACACTTGTTGATGTCACACATATTCGGGGCTTAAAGTTACGAAATCGAAGTGACCTCAACATTCAACTTCTTAGCTGCAGCATAGTAGTGTATATTTGTTTCCAGGTCATGCATTAGTTATTCACGAGTATTACAGTTCGACATCATGATAATAATTCACTAACGATGAACTGCTGTTCGTTATGCACTACTGAAATCTTGTGATGATTATTTTAATCTGTCATCTATTGGTCTATCCATTCATCTAAATCACCTTAAAGCTCAAACTCACTTGGATTGCCATTTATTTTTAAAAAACCTTTGCATTACCTAGGAACACGAATGTGCACCTTACGGTACATCACATTTCACAGACTTCCATCCAAACTGCCCCGCCTACTTTTTTGTTTGTTGACCACTTAAATTTCACTATGCCTGTGGAATGTCTTTTATATCGAAGCAAAAGTGTTTGGGTATAATTTTAGTGATGCTATGCAGGTAGTCAGAACTTCAGTGTACATTTTGATAAAATAATTCAGTAAGCTCTTCGCTTTTGGCTTGGCCTGACGAAACTATATACTTCATGTTTTTCCAGTTAATTTACGTTTATTTTGGAATTGGAGCTGTTAATATGTACCTTCATGTTTTCAAACACCTGAAAGATAGTTTAAATTCTCTTGCTTTTCAGATATCGTATCACTATGTCATTCTTAGCAACTGGATCGCTCATAGTTTTCGGACTGTTTTTTATATTTAAAGGCTTGCGCAGGCACTTTCGTTTCGAAGTAAGTTTTTTTGTTGGTAGCAATTTTTTACTGATAGATCGATAAAAGCTCAGGACACTATGGGGGCGAGCTGGTTGCAGATGTCCTGAAGGTAACATAACACTATTGATATATTTGTAGGCGCATAATGTACCGTTTATTTTTACGCTTACTGGAGGCCACATATCACCGATATTGGTTGCTTCAGAAAAAGAAAATATACGTGTGATAGATGTAAGAAACGAAGCTTCTGCTGTCTTTGCTGCTGATGCTGTTTCAAGACTTTCTGGTTCTGTTGGTGTAGCTGTTGTTACAGCAGGTAAATTTTTATTCAAATGCCATTTCCTTTCGCTTCGTTACTGCTTAGAACAGCACTCGGATTACACTAACATGCAGCGATTTGACAGCACATATCTCTTTACACTTGAGTTTTGTGTTTTTTTAGAAATTACCTAAATAAGCACGGAAAATAGCTCTAATAAATTTGCACATAATTTTCAAAGCCGCAGTAGGCAGTCGAAATTACTTTTAATCTGTCTCAGGCAGACATACTTGCAGCGAGCTGAGGAAAAACAGAACTTACTCTACTTATTCTGAAATTTAACCAGTCACCAACCCACTCAACTCAGGGAGACTATAAATATAAGTGATATCGTCAACATGTCTGACTAGCTAACCCTTCATTGTAAGGCTGCACTAATGAAAAACAGCCTTTAAATAACGTTTGACGCTTGTAAAAAGAAAATTCCATCCCGGACTTCGTCATCGAATTTTTTTAGTGAATTCACCAAACATAACTATTTTATCTGTAAAGTTTATATGAGAAATGAGTATCATGATCGATTAATCACCAATAACTCAAAACTATCTTTTACAAGACCGAACAAAGTTAGCCTCTCCAATATAAAACACTTAGTGCATTCGATTCCAATTGCACTTTCCCACTAGCTGTCATTTGATCACTTGTATTTAAGTAAGAAGCCTCAAGTTAGTTGAAATAATTCCTTGATACAAGAGTTAATGATTATTATAAAATGTCTTTTAGTTCAGAAGTATTTGATTTATATTTTCTCGGTGAGGTTTTAAGTATGCCTGGTTTTATCAAATTTTCTATTTTTGAGCAGCAAATGATTACAGAAGCTAATAGATTTCGCTATCCTAGTCATACTGATCAATTTGCGGTTATCACAAGTGAATGTACTTTCTCTACACTGGGACGATCAGCTACCTCAATCAACCACCATCAGCAATTTTTAAAAATTCCCTCAATTAAATCAACTGAACGTTCTGGTAAAAAACTTTTATAGCTAGTGTTTGTCATTGGCCTTTTGCAAGGTACCCAATGTACTTGGAGATGTAGGGTATGAGGTGTAAATTGTTTACTCCAATCACCAAACTATTCAGTATGTTGCTAAGTAGTTTAGGTTTTCATTTATTTTGTCAATGTCTACTCCAGTCTAGTTTTCTCAATTATAGTTCATCAGTAACCTTAATACCATAAGTATGATTTTTAATCCGAATGTGTAAAGTGGCTAACATTTCTGCTATCACGGTTATAGAAAATTGATGACCTAGCAGGTTCATGTTAAGTAATCAATTATCTGACCTTTTGAATCTCACTGATTGTTTCACAAACTATAACTTCGTTCCATCTACATTACTTTTGAGAGTTTAGTAATGTCTCCAACTCGTACACAGTATTTGTGGCTCCAAGCCAAGTACACAAGTCTGCAATCGATCACCTAGTTACAAGTCTTCTAAGCAGTAGGATAGCTTTGTGTAAATTTTGAGTATAGAAAGTGTGTTCTATGCAGTTTCGCTTCCATATCTAGACATCTAGCACCAACAAAGAAGTACTTTTAGATTTAAAGTCACCAAGTCATACATTTATGATTCTCTTTGTAGTAAAGTTGGTCTAGTAAAATGTTCAACATTTTCCTCATCTAACTCATAGGTCCTGGTCTTACTAATACGGTGACAGCAGTGAAGAATGCTCAGATGGCTGAATCTCCTGTAGTCCTTCTAGCTGGAGCTGCTTCTGGACTTTTACGTGGTCGTGGATCACTTCAAGATATCGACCAGCTTGCTGTGTTCCGCCCAATTTGTAAATGGTGCAGACGTGTAGATTACGTCAGAGAGATTATCCCTGTTCTTTGTGAAGCATTCTATATTGCACAATCGGATACTCCCGGTAAATTTATCAATTCCCAGTGGTTAATATATTTAGTAACATAACTACTGTTCATCGCAAATATTTTGGCTGTAGATGACGGAAAATGATTTTTTTATTGCATTTGTTTTGATTGTCAGTCCAATTCTATTGAATTAGAAAAGGTTCTTTGTTTTTCCTGGAACTAATTAAACTTGATGCTGTATACAAAGTTTCAGGCAGTAAGATTATTGCTAGATATAAAACTAAGTTGGAAGTTAAGTTACAGGATGATTCACAAGTTACCCGTTATGGTCACTATTATAATCCAGTAGGATATAAATCTACATATACGTATTGCTTGTCAGATAACTTAATTAGATTTCATTTTGAGGAGATACCAGGCTTTTTTGGTGCTATTATATTGAACACAACTTTTCAACTTCATCATCTAAGTCTTATGATGCAGCTACTTTCATACCCAGTCAGAAAAAGCTGTTCTCATTACAACACTAAGCACCGGTATTTCTGTGACTAAACAGGTATCTTTAAGGTATGGTGCTGATTGGCAAAAGCTTCTCTTGCTACCGCTAAACGTACAATGATCTTATTTGCCTGACTATTATCAGCACCCACGTCTACCCAGGTATACTAATGTCTTTATTTTTTCTCGTTACTTTGAGCCCTAGCTACCATGAAGTTGCACTTTCTGACGTTGCTTCACTGTTTTAAGGGTCAAACTTCCAAGTTAATGATTAAAGGGTAGTTTCCTGAGATTATTTGTTTTGCTTTAACCTCCAAACAGTATTTTACCTTTCATACAGGGTATTATTGGAAGAAATTGCTTTACAGACTATAAAATCCATAACTATTTTATCATAAATAAATTGATTTTATATCAACTTAAATCTGCAAAAAATATATGTACATGATACCAGTTAAAATCACACCAACATTTACATTTCTAGTCGCCTTATAGTGATTTAAGGTTTATGATTTTCAAAGCTATCATTCAAATTACTTGTAAAGTCTCTGAAAACTGCTCAGTCAGTCAGCTACAACGTAGGACCAGGCACATATATGCACCGGTCCAGGTTGCCATACCTCATTAACACAACAAGATGGACACCGGATTCATAAAAGTAGTTAATTCAGTGGTGGTAATATATGAAAGAAAGATTGCAATAAGGATCTAGTACAGGAAGAAAGAATTAGTTCGTAGAAAGAAAGATATGAAGCGGTTTTAATTTCTTATTTTAAGGGAAGACAGAGAGTGTATACACCGACGCCATTGTAATCGATTCTGAGTTATGTCTCCAAGAGTCTCCAACCATTGGTTACGATAGTCACGCGGACCTCAACCAAGTAGTCTTCATCTTCCAACATGGCTCAGACTAGAAGTTAGTGACTTCAAGCACTGATGCCAAGTTTTGGTTTGGCCGCCCCTAACTTCCTTCCAATGATCCCCAACACTAGTCAGCATTGCGCGTTGTCGTAATCGATGTTCAGGCATACGTAACACGTGGCCCAACCATCTCAGTCGATGAAGATTCATGATCCCTAGTTTATACCAATTCCATATTATATGATTGTTGAATTTTGTCCACGTTTTTTCCATGCAACACGACCCAACCATCTCAGTCGATGAAGATTCACAACCTCATCAACTGATTTACCATCATTCCCCAATAACTTGAGTCTAACCTCACTATTACTTACCCAGTGACCCCATCAGACGCCAGTAATATTTTTAAGGCATCTGTGGTCAAATACTAGTAGCTTACGAGTATCTTCTACTCCTAATGGCCATGTTTCGCCGCCGTAAATTAAAAGAGAACGGACTGCCGCGCAGTATACTCATCCTTTTGTTGATAGACGGATATCTCGCCTGCTCAGCTTGAATTACATGACAATTTTAACTTTCAAACTGCTTTTTCACTGGTAGACCATTCATGCCTTAATTTTAAGGTCTGTTATTAAGTTTCGAATTCACGAAAATGTATTAGCTTCTATGAATATATGTAGCGGGGGCGACTAGATTAAACTAATCATATGTTCTTCAGACTATATCGTATTTGTTTTTGCTTAAATCTGCCTTATGAACTAATCGCATGGAATTTCTTACTAATTTCCGCGATATGTTTTTGGTAATAGTATTTTTTTTTCAAATTATTAAGGACCAGTTTTAGTTGAGTTTCCGATCGATCTGTTATATCCATATAAATTGGTTGAACAGCATACTAAATTGTCTGACAAAACAAATTCTTTAAGGCAGAAAATTGTAAATTGGTAAGTAGATTTAATTACACTTTTTCTGCATAGTTCGAGTGTGTTTATTTGTCTAGATTAGTAATATTCTCATACTCAGCAGACTTACAACTTTTGCTTTCTGTGCATTCAGTTAATCTACTGCATGATTTTAAATAAAGCAAGAACGAAATTATTTGAGAAATATATACATGAAGGGATTTAGTAGGCATTCTTTTAGAGTTGTGGCTGTTATTCGTCATGGATTGATCTCAATCAGTGTACGACTTGAAGCGTGTTTCGTTCTTACATGGAAGTCAGTTAAGTACCCCCCCAGAAGACCAAACAGTGGATTTTGTTACATATGCTCGAGTTACATACTAGCTATTTAAGAAATACTTTGGGAAGAAATCTATACTCATCACAGTTAAAAAATGAAATGTTCAAAAAAGTAATTGAAAGTTGGTATCATAATTTGATGATAAGCAACATTTTAAAATAGTTTCGTTATGTATCGAAATGAAGGAAGATTGATACTTAGTACCACCGATCGAATGCTGTGGCGCAATCAACTGCCCAGTTACCACCAGTTTCAACTGCTTAATAAATCAGAGTTCTCAGCTTCAACCGTAAACTCCGTCAATATATGCCACTTCAAATAGATATTGGATCTTTGACATTGTTAGTACTCATTAAATATTCCGATTGAGACACTAAAAAGACAAGTTGAGCGAAGAAATAATTTTTTTCAATTATTTCTCCATCAACCCTCTACAATAATATACATGCTTTATAAATGAGTAGAAAGTCGAGACCAATTAAATAGGGATGAGTCAATTTAACAAAATAATAATCAGTTAGTCACATAACGTTTGGAAAACTAAGATTCATATTAAAACTAAAGTGAATTCTCATTGTCAGTTAATTACTACAAATAGTTACATAATGAAATGTGGATGTAAATATAAATGTTCTTTGTTATCAATGAAACTGATGATAAATAATTAGGATGGGTGTAGTGAAAATTGTTGGTGTTTACTCCTAATGATTTCCGATAGTTGAGAATAAAAATATCTCCATTTATTCCTTAGTACCTATCAACAATGTCGTGTGCTGTAACTAAGATACTTTTTTTAAGAATTGATGAAGAAAGTTTGCAGCTCACGTGAGTAGTCTTTGGTGTTGTTGAGCTCTCTAAAGTATATAGCTTAGTTGTGAAACTTTCATTGTTATTCTGGACAGCATCACCAAGTCTCAATTCTACATAAATTAAGCACTGATGATCTATAGAACAACAATAAAAGCTTCGCAACTAAGTCATGTAGTTCAAAGAGCTTAACAACATCAAAGTACTTTTCTTCAAGACTGGCTAACCTGTCCATAGTCAATTAACTATTGCTTTGTATCTAGTATAGGCTACAACAGTAATTGATGCGTAAGGGATAGCTCATAAAGATAAATATATGGAAACTACCATGAAATAACAGGATGATAACCACTCATCAATGTATTCAATTTAATTTACCAAAAAATAAGTACCTTATTTTCTTTTTAATCTTTCTGCACCTATTTCTAAAAGATCTAGTGCTACACAGCTTACACTTGTCTGTCACTCTTTTTTATACCATTCCGTTCTTTTCAGGTATCTACGTTTCTATCTTTTCAATTTATTCGCCAATGGTTTCTCATCGAAATCACATCCATCCAAAACAAACGGTTTAGATGGAATTGTTGTCAAATCACCGAAAATTCCGCTTCCATCTAAAAGACAAGTAAAGAAATTAGCTCAGCTGATAAAACTTTCTGAAAAGCCAATCTTACTTATCAGTAGTCAAGCTGTTTTACCTCCGATTTCAGCTGAAGAAACAGCCGTTCACGTTCAAGTAAATTTATCTAAATTCAGCATATGCTTATTTTAAGTTTATGTATAAGTTTTAAACATCCTTTTTCGAATACCATATTGTACACACTGTAGCCGGTATTTGGATATCTTAACGAACAGTAGGTTCCTGAAGGTTGTTGACGTTTTTGTATTGTAATGGCTATGGCATGTTTTGTTTTCTATCAACCGAATCTTCCTCTCATTCTTGGAAACTTAACTATGGTAGATGCTAAATCAAAGAACCTTCAAAAAATTCATACCACACCATGAACATGCTTAACTAGAATGTTTGATGTACTGACTTCATCCGTTTATACCTCTTCAATGGAGTCACTTTGGCAATATCAGTCATTAATTAAGACTTTAAATATCATAGTCTTTACACTTTATTAAGACCAATCAATCTTTAACAAAAAAATTTAAGTTTTGTTTTTGTAGAGTGGGGGGGGGGTTAAGCAGTAATGCACTTAGCTTTCAACGTTTAGGTTGTCGATTTCCAATCTCTCTTCATTCACTCTGGCTTAGGAAGTTGATTAGTATTACCAGCTTTCGAACAACAAGCGTGGCTCCTTTGCTGTTTGGCACACGTCTCATCTTTGGAGTTGGTTCTGTCATCCGCCACGTGTATACAGTGAGTAGGGCTTCCCTAACAGAGGCCATCAATCTAAGTACTTGCTCATCAATGATTGCAGTTACTCAAACGACTTAATTATAGTATCACAAATACTGTAAAGAAGAAATACGTTTTCATACGTATTTCTGTGTGTAGATTTTGTGTACCTTACTTTGTTAATTCTTTTATTAACTTCTTAATCTCACCAATTTAACTGCTTTGGTGATTTCTACCTTAAACACCGTTATGGTCATAAGTGAATTGATTTTTAAGAATCTAATCATTGTTTACATGTTCAGGTCATAACACGTTATTGTCATGCAACTAATACACAGTTATCTATAACTATTGAATGATCAGTAGCGAACATTCTGAGGTCGAAATTAATGTTTTTGTGATTGTTTCTATTCATTACTTCGTCCATTTTTTCTACTTTTCAGTTGTTTTTGACATTCAAAAATAAAAGTTATCAATAACACATTTGTGTTTAAAGGGATAGGCATTGGGTTCGAGTCTCGGTATGTGAGCATCAACACTGAGATGCAGGTATATATCTACCTGACGAGTTTCAAATAAATCGAAACGCGCTTTATGGATTTCACTACTTGTTATAATTCAACTTCACTAAAACTAGTGACGGAATAACAATAACGAGGCAATCTGGTCAAGGTAGACTTTACCAATAACCGGAAAATACGGACCCCCTTAAATATGAACGATTTTGTTTGTTCGTAGCCCCGATCACACTGAAAGATGCTTTATCTGCTCTTATATAATCTATGTATCTTATCTAATATGATTAGTGCAATTTGTTACAATCTTTGTGTGACTACGTACGTTTTTTTCATTCCGTGTAATTTTTATCGACAAATTCATCAGCACGATGTTTCTCAACCTTAGTCGTTTCTTTTTAGACCTTGGGGATACCTACTTACATGTCAGGTATGGCTCGTGGTCTTCTTGGTCGAGATCACCAACTTGGGTTTCGTCATGCCCGTCGTACTGCACTTCGTGAAGCTGATCTAATTATTCTCGCAGGTATTTATTGTTATGAATTTTAATATTATCACTAATCTACATTTTTTGTATTCATTGTTTGGCATTATTTATTGAATTGAGTTACTATGAATGTTTGTTTATTGGTTGCTTCGTGGATATCTTATGTTATGTCGTCGAATTAATTACCTTGGAACAAGAATGATAGCATCGTTTGTATGACGTATAGTTCTCAGTGACTTTCTAAATGGTGGGCAGGGTGTGTCTAGGAATATTACGTTCTTTTAATCAAATACCATCTCAAATTCAAATAGTAGGTGGTGATAAACTGTACTCGAGAAATCCGACGATGCTCCTAGTCATAACTTTGGCTTACATGTCTTTCACCGGGCTAGAAGAACAAATGTATGTATACCAATGATTTGTGTACCTATTTATTTGTTTGGTCAATTAAATCTCCCTAATGTTTTCTCAATTGGTAGCTAAACAAGCGTGTACGAAGCATTTATATCTGAATTGAACGCCGCAGAATGCAATATTGAATTGATTCTACTAGCGGTATTCCTATTGACGTGTATTGAATATGAATATATATATATATATATATATATATGACCGTAGAATAGTCCTCAATGTTCCACATCGTATTTAACAAGTTTGGATAGTCGAGTTAGTAATTACATTGGGCCTCACACGAAAATGTAACTTAACAGAAACTGATACACTTGTTAATTTATCTGATTAGCTTTCTAAATTTAAATGCTACTGTTCCCAATGATAAACGATTTCTCTTTTACTTGTTCTATCAAATACCTGCCTCCATCATATACATTTTCTTGTTAAGTTTCTTCTAACTTGATAAAGTATTCTATCCATTTCTTCTCTTCAATCTATTGTGTGTTTTCTTTTTGTTGTTTGTTTCAAAGGTGCCATTTGTGATTTTCGTTTAGATTATGGTCGTGTGTTAAATCGAAAAGCGAAGATTGTTGTAATTAATCGAAATAAGAAGAACTTATATCTTGTAAATTTGTTTCTTTTTTTGGTAATATTTTTGGCAATAAAGTTATATTTCTTTTATTATAACACAGTAATGTTTGGAATCCTTTACAATTTTTTCTACACTGCTAATTTCCTGTCTTTTCGAATAGTGTAATAATCCTTTTCCTAAATCATTGTTAATAGTGAGTTTGAATTATTCAACAAAGATTGGTCAAAATTCAAACCCCTTACTATTAATGATAGAAGTACCATACCAATCAAACACGTTTGTGTAGCTATCTGAACCCACTGGATTACAATAGGTAATACGTTGGGTATTCGAAACAGAACCTATTGTGTCTAAGTTTCTATGTAAACATCAATACACTTGGATGAAGGTACATTCAGTTGAAAAACCTTGGATTCCACTGATAACCATTTTTCATCTATTACGGAGAAATTCCTACTGTAGATCTATTCTAAATATAGCTATTAATGTCTGTTAAGTGCCTTATGCAATGCTTGCTACCCGTCATTATGTTAAGTAACATTAACGAAAACACTACATTGGTTAGTGTCACTATTTCTTAACAAAACAAGGTATCATTAAACACTTTTTAAAATACTATTGTGTACCGTCTATTGATTCAAAAATGTGGTGTATATGGGTACAACTGACCCTAAAGGCTTTCAGTTGAAGATAAATGTCTATTAGAAGCATTATTGATCTTTTCAATATAACTTCACATGGTTCGTTGCAATAATTTCATCCATGAAACTTCCTACTTCATGAAATATTAGCCCTTATCAGTCTTTCGTACATGAACTAGGAAATTTCCGCTTATCTCGATCATGATTCCTTAAAAAAGTTTTATAGTAGCTAATTAATCGTACAAGTTGTTAGTTTAAAGTCTAATGAATACTCACTTAACAGGTAGAAATTCGTGTACATGGCTTCAAACTACAGTATAAGTGTACGAGATACTACTCAGTCCTCTAAACTGAAGTAAATTTAGGGAGTTCAAATGTACAACTTATTTATGGAAAGTCAAACACCTTAATCATTAAGCCTCCGCCCCACACTTCAATACTAGTGTCTAAACCATGTTAGTATTAGACAACGAGTCTACCTTTATGTGTTGGCAGCAGGTAAAACGACATAAATAAATAATTCTTTTTTCTCTTATCCATTTAATATTCGTCTTTATTTTTTAATATTTAAATATAGAATGCTGACTATTTTTGGAGACCATATCTAACAATTCAAGCTGATGTTGGTACAACCCTAAGAGATTTATCACTTGAACTACAAAATTCTACTAATGAACTAAATTGTTCCACTGAATGGTTAAATATTTTAAAATCACGTGAAATAAAACAAGATGAAGAGATTAAGTAGGTTATTCTCATTGTTTATTCTTGTAACAATGTATGGTTAATTCAACTAATGAGTTTTCAGCCTTTAATTAATGTAGATTAACAATATTTATAGATTAACCGTAATCTTGAGGAATTAAGAAGGCTTTGAATTGTATAGCTTCTTTTCTTATCACTTAACACTTAATTCTAAAAATTCATCACAATAATTTTCTTGGTTATGATAGCAGGATGACGAGATGTTTGTAGATAATAATTGTTCACTCAGCAGTATTAACGAACATTGTTTCTCTTTAAATCCTTCAGTTCTGATTGAATTCTGTCTGTCAAACTCTGGACATAAATTAGCAAGAACCATAAGTTCAGAGTGCTTTATCGACTACTTTCAATCGTCTAACACAAGGAACTTTTAAAGATCCATCTAAAAGATCTCCGGTCTTTATAAGTAGTTTTGGTTAAAAGAAATTCTGAAGGGTATAGAATATTCATTTGCTTTGCAATAAAAGTATTCTGCCTACCCTGTTAATTTTAGCCGATGAATTATAAAGTTTATTATTTTTAACCAATGGAAACTATCCAGATCAACTTTTACATATTTAAAATTTTAAATGGAGCTGATTTAGATTACTTTTGTCATTAGAGTTGCATTACACATTTTGTAGTGTCCGTTGATATGTTCAGCCCATACAGCTTATTCTAGCTCCTGGACAGGCCGATCTATTCGTTGTTCTTGAGTCACGTTTTGACCTTATTAATTATTCACTTAACAACCCTAACTGTTTTTATATGATCGTGTGTGTACAGCTTATACTACTCATCACACGTCTGTAGCGTATTTTTGCGTCACTATAAATATCGATTAACGCTTGGTTGATGGGAGTTGGCTCACATGCCTTCTCCACTGCGCATCATTTCGTCCTTTTGATCGTCTGCCTGGATCAATGATTGTACAATATATACGTATTCGAAATCCGTTCTCGCATCTGACATATTTTAATTCCATTATTCACTAACTTGAGTTAAGTCGATAATTATATGCAAGGATAGGCGATATATATATTTCGATAGCGATCAACATATGATCTAATTGGAGTCAGATATCGGGCCACTAATGTGGTGAGCCTGTCGATAACATTGTCCGATCTTATCGACGTCTAAATAATGGACCACAACTTTTTTGGCTTTCGTACTTCCATAAGTTCATATTCTTAATCGGTTCATGAAAAAATCCAATTGTTGAAGTTCATTAATCAAGTTAGCTAATCATATTTTCATGTCCATCAGGTTTAACACATTCGAAAAAATCTCGAAAATTCGTATATTCCAGTCAAAAATCCCGTCATTTAGAAAAAAACTTCAGTCATATTGTTGGTTTGAATGGTTTTAACATTTTGTTTTTTTGTTCTAAACTTCAAGATAATCAATGGTAATCTCAGTATTCATCATATCTTTTATGTTTTCCTTTCAGACTAAGCTGTCAAGTAGAAGGTATTGAGCATAACAATCCACTTTCCGTTCTCTGGAAGTTGGAACATTATGGTCTACCAACTGATTCTTCCGAAGATAGTATTATTATTGCTGATGGTGGAGATTTTGTAGGATCGGCAGCATATATTGTACGTCCAAGACAACCGTTATCTTGGTTAGATCCAGGACCATTTGGAACGTTAGGTGTTGGTGGAGGATTCGCATTAGGTGCTAAACTATGCCGCCCAAATGTAAGTTTCTACAAATTATTTATTAGGGATTATATATAAATGAAACAAATTAGGTAATTTGGGTTTAAACATATGACAGCTGCATTTCTCCTATATTCTAAACACATTTTTAGAGTTTTACTGAGTTATAAGATTATTTCTTTCAGCTTTAGAATAAAAGTCTTTTTTTATTGGTTTTATTCTTACGGATTTTGCTTCTCTTATTAACGGGTAAGTTCAGCATATTGTAGAGATTTTAATTAACCAACTAAAATGCTCATCTTTAAAATGAATATTTATACTTCCTTTCGAAGAATTATTTCTAGAAGTTTCAATAGAAATCGCAGATATTCCATACAACTTTCAACGATAAATCCATTTCTTCTTGTTGATGATTTTGGTTTCTTTATTCTTCTTTTCTTCGTTTTTCTGTTAAGTATTTCAGTTGTACAGTATGACGACTTGAAATTTCTGACTTTTAACTGTCAACTACTTGAGTTAAGTTGCTTGTAAGAAGTTGATCATTATGATTATAAACATTTGAAAATATTTTATATACGACAGAATCGGAAAATTCCGGTAATCATATGCCTCGATAACTATATCCCGAAAACAAACAAAGAAAAAGACGATAATGATTGGAAGCGAAATTCCGCTTTAACGTAAACTGATGTATAAAAGTGAGATGTTTATGCTGATTATCTACCAGAAGAGAAATTGTGTTAGTTATGACTAATTGATTCACCGTGCAAGGATATAACAACGATTCTTGATGGAATGTCTACAGCTAATGGTGTCTGTTACCGTAGTATCCTTCAATAAAAGCAAAGTCAAAAATGATCTTGTCAATGGGTCCATATTTATAAAAACAGGCATTAATATAGGGGAGTCTAATAAGAAGAGGCATTAGAATGGCTCTTCAATAATATAATAAAATTAACTCCAAATACATTGACTGAAAAAATATAACAACTCAAGAACAAGCTTCAAAAATGTTCTGTGATGACGTCGTATAGATGTAAATCTAATTTTATAATAGTTTGATGTAGCTTAGTGTACGAGCTTAAACTATGTGGTATTCCGCGTTAATAGTCTAGTATATATATGTTTCCACTGTGTACAACTAGTTTGGTACGCATGTCTACCTTCCTGTATTTTCCTTTTTCCATATTGCTTCTGAATTCTTGAAACATCACTTTATTTTTAGTTCATTATGACTGTTCTTTTTTTAGAGCATCAATGAATTTTCATGTGCACAGATGAGCGGCACTAACGAATGAGTTGAGTGAAGACTCTCTCCCACCTCCCCATCCCATAGATCTTTTCAAATAAATCTTCTACAACGAAATCTACCACAGCAAAAATTAGAAAATGCTACAAAACAAGCTGAAATATGATTTATTATATCCTTGTTTCATAACCTAAGGACTCACCGATCACTTTATAATTATGCCCATCTTAATTTTTCCATGTTCTAATAATAACTCAACAGTTTGTAATTCGGTTTTTAATAGTTGTTCATTGTCAAAAACTCAATTTTTATTTACTTTTTCCCATATAGGCTACTGTCTGGGTTATTTATGGTGATGGTTCAGCAGGATATAGTTTAGTTGAATGGGATTCTTTAGCACGTCATCATGCTCCTGCAATTGCTGTTATTGGTAATGACGCTTGTTGGTCACAGATTGCACGTGACCAAGTTACGTTTTTCCGATCCAAAGTTGGATGCCAGTTAAACTACACACCATATGAAGTAATTGGATCAGCTTACTGTAGAAGTGTTGCTCCTGTATCAGATAATTTCATAACTAATAATAGCAATCCGGTTAATGGTTTCTTAGTTGACAAACCTCAGTTGGAACAAATAGTTCATATATTTGATGAGGCTAAACGACTTTCAAATAAAGGGATACCATCTGTTGTAAATTGTCTTATCTCCGCAAGTAGCTTTCGAGAAGGCAGTTTGTCTGTTTAACACACTGTACCTAGTATTTGTTTTTTTGTATATGAATTTTATGTTCATTTCTGACCATGTAAATTTCGCCTTACCATTATATCTATTTACTAATAAATATTTTTCAATAAACATATATCTTCACTAAGTAGTCTTTCTGTTCAACACTCTGTAACTGAATAATCTGCGGTATTTTTACTCCAATATGTCATTACAATAAACTACAATAGGCTTTCACTACTCTCATTACCAAATCTTTTGGAATTATTGGACGCTAATGCTCAGTTAATGTTGGATTACGATGTATATTTGAAACTACTCCCCAGTGTTTACACTTTCAGCAATTTACTGTGTGTATCAGGACTCCACTGTAACAGCAATGATTTTCATGTACTGAGCTGTCGAGACGATAATTATATTGAGGGATCACTTGACATTATCTGTTTTGTATTAGTGGTCCAGACATACCTGACCCAACGTTTGTCATAAGGTGTGAAATCTTCAGTCCATCAAGAATGTCTTCGACATTGATGTTTAAACCGTTGGTCTCATTGAACGTCCACTGAATGCTCCCAGTCAAGGGTCCGCACTAGGTCACATCTAGATTCGCTGTGCTGCGAATCTCCCAAAGCAAATAGTCACCTTAGTCTATATACTTCTTGATACATCAACTATCTCCTAAATATATCTTCACATGCCATTTCTGACTCCTGGTATGACTGCGTTTGGCAATCGGGAAGCCGGTTGATTGTTAAGGTTAAAAGTATGTCTGCCTTAACGTGGGTTTACGCAAATCATTGGCGTAAAACACCATAACCTACTATTTGACTCAAGCAAACAGAGGTTAGTTAGAAGACATACTAAATTATCGAGGATAGAATTCCTATCTGATCAGTGAAATAGTGGTAAACCGGTGACGGAAAGTTCATTTTCTCAGACATCCCAAACTCAGAGGACTGATCACAAGGGACTAAATAGTTATTGATGAAGACCAACACGGACTGATGAATCTTCAGACGACCCTACACATTCGTCTACATGATACTGCTCTGTGCTTCATGTGAAGCTAGAGGAAGCAAACCTAATTGACCGCTGAACGTGTGGTGCCTCTGTAGTTCTCACATTCGCTCAAATGTCTTTTCTTTGGTATCTTGGTGAGATGTCCTTATTTCCAGTCTATTAGTGGCACTCTTCATTCCTAAATCTTTCTGAATAGAACGTAGAACATGTTTGCAATCACTTCTATGTGTGACTCAGTGCTTCGGCCGTTACTTTGTCAGGTCATACTGATTTACCACTCTTGGTTCATCTGATGACTATGTTGATTCCCTCGATCGTTAATACCTGATGCTATTAATAGGTTTTGCCTTTTAATTGGAGTTCACTGATGTTACATTGCTATGGATTTGTAGAAGAAAGCGATACCATTCAAAACGTGGATAGGTAAAAGGAACACAAGCGAACATTAAACGTTTCAACATGCTTACGAGTTCAGGGTATACAAAATTCAGGAAAAACTCAAAACACTGTATTATTTATTGTCAAAGAAGGAGCATCACGTTTAAGATCTTTTCCGGTTAATTCTCGAAACACGATTGATTGACATACTCTCAACATATGACTCAAGTAGCAAGAAAGCCAAATTTCGACTATGATATCAGACATTTGTTAGTAAATTACGAGCTGTCAATCCAGATGTTTCGTTCAACAATAATCATAACAAATTTCAAAAGAAGTTTTCAAATTTTAGGTTTCTGGGGCAAAATTTTCGTAATGCCAAATAAGAACTTTGTGAGACTGAAAATGTTCAGGGTATAAGTAATAAACGAACAAGAAAAAGGTCTGAGTAAAAACGAACTTATTCGAAATCTAGCTAAAATTATGATATTCACAATAATGATTAACAGTCAATTACATACGTTGGATTCTTCTTGGAATAAAGTGATATATCGAGTATCCCGTAAAATTACGAAAACATTCTTTTCTGTGGCGATAGGTGCAATACTTAAATCACTTAGAAAGTACATGATGAATGCTTCAATAACATTCCCCATTAGCATCCTCTATTTTCTGGTACCGAGAGGTAGGTGTTTCGTGATACTGCAATGATATATTATATTCACATTTTTGTGCGATCCCACGATAAGAAATGGTATCTTGTAACTCATTCCAGATTTTGGAATCATTCTGTATAGTGGTGTTCAGGAACATGTGGCACAAAGTGGTTGTTCATCATGCAGCAATAAGTTCTGTGACCAGTAACTGGGTCATCTAGCATATCAGGCATATCAAACAAAACAAAGCAAGCAAGCAGTCATTCAAGATATGCTGAGATAGAAGTAATCAAACTGAAATTTCTTAACTGTGAAGATGCCATAGGTATTCGGAGTTTGACCAACAACGTAATTCATAGCTGTGTAGCGGTAAATAAATCCCCAAAATAAATAGCTCTGTAAGTTTTAGACATCGAATGCTGACCATATGTTTTAATGGACTCACCCAGCTGGAGGCGCTCGGTCAGGCATCCGCAGCAGATCACGAGTGGGAACACCATGCTCAACAACCTGTGCAATCGCTAGCCAGATTTGATCAGACGATTCTCGATATATTGATAGCCTATCAAATCATAAAATCTTCTAATACCGAGGTTTTCAGTCAAAAAGCCTCAAACGTCCCAGAATGACATAACAGAGTTATGTCATACATTTATGCGTTATCTTAATTTTCGTAACGACCGTAAGCGATCACACACCCCACGTAGAAGTACTTCACGTAAGCGATCTGTCTCTAGACCACGAGAGACAGATAACCCCGACTGGTGCTGGTATCATAAACAGTATGGAAAGTCTTCCAGAAATTGCAGAAAACCCTGCAATTTTCCCAACACGAAACCGACTGATTCGAAAAACAATTCGGGAAACTTCCAAGCCGGCACGCGTTAACGGCAATCGTAGCCGGCAAACATAGCCGTCTGCTATTCGTCACAAATGTAACAAAGAGAGTCCGCTACCTCGTCGACACTGGCGCAGAAGTTGGCGTTCTCCCAGCGAATCTTAACGACCGGCTTCACGAATCGGCTTTAAACTTACAGGCGGCAAACAGAAAACCTGTCGCAACGTATGGCAAAAGGTACGTTTACCTTAACGTGGGTTTACGCATTCACTGGATCTTCGTTGTTGCAGATGTTTCTATGCCAATCACTGGTATGGAATTTCTACAACACCATAATCTAAACATCGATACGCGCAAACGGAGGCTAGTAGACGGAAACACTAATTTATCCTTTTGTATAACTTCTTTTTCTGGTTGCAGATTATCCCCAGTCACCATTAGACATACGACAGACCCTTTTTATCAACCACTACTCGATAAGTACCCGGGGATACAACAAACTCAACCGAAACTACCGTGTGTAACCAGCAACGTTACACATCACATCACGACTACAGGATTACCTGTATTCTCTCAAGCACGACGACTAGCCCTTGAAAAGATAAGGTTGGCGAAAAACGAGTTCGACCACATGATATACTTAGGAATCATACGGCCGTCAAACAGCCCATGGGCATGTCTGTCGCACATGGTCCCTAAAGAGGACAGCAACGATTGGTGTCCAACTGGTCACTAAGCGAAAGTGTATCCCAGATGCAAAAGGACCTCAATAACTTAACTATATGGAGTGAAAAATGGCAATTACCATTTAACCTCAACAAGTGCGGGATCATGCACTTTGGAAAGCATCCATATAAACCGCGACTTCACTTAAATGAATGTATAGTCCAAACACTCGAATCAGTACACGATTTAGGAATTAATTACACAGGAAGCCTAAACTTTGAAGAACATGCCTCCTCTATTATTTCTAAATCTAGACGGCTAATTGGTTTTATAATGAAAAACTTTTTCACAACAGAGGGTAAACTTACTCTCTACAAAATATGTGTACGACCCACCCTTGAATACTGCTCTTTTGTCTTCTCTAATATGAATATCGCAGACAAGATAAGAGTAGAAGATGTTCAAAGACGTTTTACACGTCAACTACTAGGATGTAACTCGAATCTCGATTACACAGACAGATGTAAGCATCTATCTTTAGAACCTTTATGGCACCGTAGGCTAAAACACAATTTAATATTTCTCTACAAAGCGATATATGGGCTCTCCTTTCTTACGTCCTGCCCGACTATCACCCACGACCCAGCCTATAGACTTAGAAACAACGCATATACACTACTTACCGTAAAACACCAAAAACAAATGCGTTGTAAGTTCTTTACAATACGGTACAGTTTATTGTGGAACAGGCTGCCAATGCCTATCCGTAACTGTGATACGTTTACCAGATTCAAAAAGCTAATAACCCTATTTCTAGACTCCAAAGAGCTTCAACATTACCTTGAACTCCCGCCCACCGATGAGGCACTTTATTACGGACCGCCTAGTATCTAGAAAAAACAAAATTATAAAAAGTTCGACTGTTACTAATCTGAATATAAGCAAATCACAGGATATATGGCTTATCCTTTCCTATTATTCATTGTTTATTAATCATGATTTCATGCTCCTAACCCTAGCTTTCAGTCCCCAAATCTCTACAGGTTAAATGTACATTATTCTTCCTAAAAGTCATGCTTTTTTTTTTCTACTGCAAGTAGACAGATAGCTCAATCTTATGGATGCTGATCTACTAAGGCCGATCATTCAAAGCTCAAAATTTGGCCACAAAGTCTTGTGAGTTTTTCAATGTTTTATTTTTCTCACCCTAAAATCTTTTTCTTTTTTTTTTCTACAATTTTATACCCACTCATATCTTTTGACTTACTATTAATCCTTACTTCTTTAAACCATTAGTTATTTTCATAGCAGTGTGATATACAATATGGACATCTAACCCATAAAACAGAATTTTTAAATATCTGATTTGCTTGTAACATGGACCTAGTAGAGACAGTGTATTCCAACTATGTGCTTTGATTAAAGAATTAATCATACTTACCATAAACGTAAGAGAGCCTAACATCACAAAAGGAGGGAGGGTGGCGTTACTGACCAGCAAACATGAAGGTGGGGAGATAACTTCAATCCACCCATGTCTGTAGGGCAGAACATTTTGTTTAATTACGGCTCCTTATGGTTTAGTGGGATGTCACGGTATTGAAGCTGATTTATCACGCAAAATACCTCTTTAAATCGTGTTACGAACGTTGAATTGGTTTCACTTCCTACTCAGAAATCCTATTACAAGCAAACTAGACAATTCGCTAATATACGAAGCCTACTCAAGACCCTATAAAACCTAAAAAAAAAAACAAAAAAAACGAGAGGGACTCTAATAGCTTCGATAATAAAAGGAAGATAGCCAGTTGTATATCACAATACTGTTTCTAGCACTATATTTTATTTTATAATCACACATAATCTTATACTCTCAGCTCCCTTTCCGAATCGCCTCCATTTGTCAGTTGTATGTCCACTCACACCTTGCTAAAGCTTATTTTATTTAACCTATTGAAATGCTCTTTCTTAATAAAAGAAAATTAGACTGAGTAATCATACCTTAAACATTCCTACATGAATATTGGCTACTCTGCCTCTCGTGTTTTCTTTTACTTGCTCCGTCTTTCAGCCCCCTTGAGATATGGAACAGGTTACTTCACCCTGCACCATCCTTAAAGCCTTGGATATCCCAAAGGGACAAAAGGTTGCGGTTTCTAGAAGCTCATACCTATTCCTGACCATCAGTCGCACATTCGCAACGCAACTCTCGTGGAGCGCGCCAACTGTGGTACTGATTAAAACAATCTACATTCATGTCTTATAAATTTTCAACCCAGCTATGTAATTTAATACAGTGTATATTGTATCATTTGTATCAATTTGATCTTGCCTGTAAACTGGCATGCCTCATGTAACAAACTGTTATTTGAGAATAAATTATTATTATTATTATTATTATTATCGGTGACTGAATTCGAAAACCATTCCCGATCGTTACACGGTGCCTCACATTCACGATTTGACAGCTACCTTGAAAGGTACAACTGTCTTTTCGAAAATCGACTTGGTTAAAGCGTATAACCAAATTCCCATGGCCACTGACGACATTCCGAAAACAGCCATCATAACTCCTCTCGGACTTCACGAATTTTTGCCAATGCCTTTCGGTTTAAGAAACGCTGCTCAAACATTCCAAAGGTTTATAGACGACGTTTTCCGAGGTCTCAACTTCGTATATGCGTATGTTGACGACTGCCTAATCGCAAGTCCGGACAGAGAAACACATCTCAAGCATCTGGATCTTGTTTTGGACCGACTACAAAAACATGGCATTACTGTAAACATTCAGAAATGACAAGTCGAAACTGACTCATTAAACTTCCTAGGACACACTACAGATGCACAAGGCATCCGACCCCTTAGAACTAACGTGGCGGCAATTCTGGATTACCCAGAACCGACCACGATCAAGCAATTCCAAACGTTTAACAGCCTCGTAAATTTGTATAGACGATTCACACCTAAATGCGCATTACTCATGAAACTTCTTACCGACCAACTTCGTGGAAATGCGAAATCCATCAATCTGGAAGACACCGCACGAAAAGCATTGTCCACAGTAAAGGAACTTATTGCTCAAGCAACGATGCTTGCTCATCAGACACTGAAGCAACCATTAGTATCACCGTAGACGCATCCGACTCAGCAAACAGAGGAGTCTTACAACAATGGGTTAACAACTCCTGGCAACCTTTAGCATTTTTCTTTAGACGGTTGCTAGACACCGAATCGAGGTACAGTACATTCGGTAGGGAACTCCTAGCTATGTATTGTGCTGTACGGCATTACCAACACTATATCGAAGGCCGTGAATTCACTCTTTTCACGGACCATAAACCGCTCACTTTCTCTCTAAACTCTCCTTGAGAGAAGTACTCTCCCCTTGAGTCTCGACAACTGCACTACATTGCGCAGTTTACTTCAGATATTCAACATATTTCTGCAGCAAGCAATGCAGTCGCAGACGCCTTGTCTCAAATAACTTCTTTGAACAGTTTTCAAGGAATCGACCTTCTTAAACTCGCCGAGCTTCAAAAGGAAGACACTGATCTTCAGCGCGAGTTATCGTCTACAACCCTCAAACTATGCATCAAACAGATAGGAACAGGTAAGAAAACCTTACTTTGTGACGCATCTACAGGTAGGGATCGCCCAATCGTGCCGAATCATTGTCGTCGCAACGTCTTCAATGCGTTGCACAAACTTTCTCATACAGGTGTTCGTGCAACCACCAAGCTTATAGCAGAACGGTTTTGCTGACCTGGCATGAATAAAGACGTGAACGAGTAAGCACACTCCTGTGTACGCTTCCAGAAATCTAAGGTTATAAGACACAATAAATGTCCCTTAGGCTCGTTTAAAACTCCCGATGCTCGTTTTGACCATGTTCATCTGGATTTGGTAGGACCTTTACCAGATTCAAATGGATACTCTTACCTCTTAACCTGCATAGACCGTTTCACGCGATGGCCAGAAGCAGTACCTATCAAGGACATCACTGCTGCAACAGTGGCCCGCACCTTCGTCGAACGATGGGTAGCAAACTTCAACCATCAATACAGACCGTGGACATCAGTTTGAATCTGAACTTTTCCGTCGTCCGACCACACTTTTAGGAATCATTCGCTTCCGAACGACCGCTCACCACCCACAAGCAAACGGGTTGATAGAACGTTTTCATCGACAACTAAGAGCTTCACTATCAGCTGCTAACGTTTCACAGTGGACCGACGCTCGTCCACTCGTTTTACTAGGTATTCTCAACGCAGTGAAAGCTGACATTGAATACACTGCGGCTCAACTGGTTTATGGAACGACACTTCGACTTCCGGGAGAATTCGTGGATCTTTCATCCTCTTCAATGAGCACGGATCTAACCTCCTAACGAACAGGCTTACAAACGCAATGCGTTCAGTTAAACCTGCTTCCACTCGACCTCAATCAACTGATGTTTTCGTTCAACCTGACTTTCGATATAGTACACACGTCTTCGTACGTCGAGACTCGCATCAACGACCATTCGAATCAGCATACGAAGGACCCTTCAAAGTTCTTCAACGCGAACCTCAGTACTATATAATCGATGAGAACGGAACCAAAGATAGCATCAGCATCAATCGCCTCAAAGCAGCGTATTTAGAAGGAAATCCTATCTACGTCGATTTTCTTTCGGTACAAATCGAACGACACGGCTCCTACACTTATCATAACTCATCCGGCAGCCAACACACACGATGACCATTCGACAGTATCGGTAAATAAACCTAAAACAACGCGTTCTGGAAGAAAAGCAGGATTTCCAGAACACGTAAATGGCTACCGCACGTAAAACACCAGTTAACATTTTGCTCCATCTCGATTTTCCATGGCATTACATATAATAATAAATATACCAATTTTTAGATGCTTATATTAATACATACTTATTATTCTGCTAATATGTATATTAAAAAATTTTTAAGAAAACATTTTGTGAAATTCGATTTTACGCTATCACATGTACATGAGTTTATTTTCCGTTTTTCTCCCACTTTGTGTCTTGAAGCGCGTACGAGCTTATTTCGGGATGCAGTTACATATTCTTTTATCTTTTTTACAGGACGGCTGGAAAAGATGTTGAAAAGAACGATGAGATTTACGAGGAACCAAAATTTTTATTGTACTTTTTTTCACTATTTTGTACTTCATGGTCCCTTATAGTAAGGAAAGACGACCAGAGGCTGTTAAACCCAGCAAGCAATCAGAAGAGTGTTGACCAACAAACAACTCGTTGGGTTTAAACTTCTGGCTGGCCACGTCTTAGGTTTATCACCACCCCACTGGGGGGAGTGATCTGTAGCGGTAAATAAATCCCCAAAATAAATAGCTCTGTAAGTTTTAGACATCGAATGCTGACCATATGTTTTAATGGACTCACCCAGCTGGAGGCGCTCGGTCAGGCATCCGCAGCAGATCACGAGTGGGAACACCGTGCTCAACATCTAACGCAATCGCTAGCCAGATTAGATCAGACGATCCTCGATATGTTGATAGCCTAACAAATATATCTTCCAGTTTCCTCGCTTTTGTCTTTTTATTCCACTTGATGGGTACGCTTTATATTAGGTGTTACTGGCTAAAGCGTTGTCAAGCTTTAAACACCTGTGGCATCTTCACTCTGCCCTCCGAATCGAAGCATCTTCATTCAAAAGAATTATGACGCCTCATGATGAAAGTCAAGATTCTTTTCTTTTAACAACCACAGCAACAATTTTTATAGATACGTGGAGTGTACTGATATAAGCTCAGTCCAAATACACACGCGAAGGCAATATCCAGAAGCTAGAGATAAAGTGGAGTAGAACAGGCTATAGGTAAACGTTCTCAACTTTACGAGTAGTCAAATGAAAGTATTTACATTGGAGTCTTTCACGAACAAACTTGACATACTTGAAAGGGCTCAGAATGTTGTTCCAATATAACTCACTAATATTTTTCTTTATAACTTCTAAAACACCCAGGTTCCAACCTGGGGGAATCGATGATCCTCTGCTACTAGATATGGAAGCCCATTAAATGAAGGTTTCTCCTATTCATTCCATAAATATTTAAACCGTTTCAGCCTGTAGAAAGACCTAAAACAACTGATACGAGAGTAAATTAATTAATCCTGGGGCTATAAAAATAATTTTTTTATTTTGAAATCGACCTGGACTTGCATAACTGAGTTATCTAATGTACAATAACTATTGTTTGATTCCGCAAACTGACAAATTGTTGTAGGTTGGTTCATTACAAATTTCTTACTTGTTCACGTTATTACGTAAGATATACATATGTCACTTTTATATTGACTATATCTAACTTTTTAAATCTTGATAAATACAAAGACTTGATTGTTTATAAATTGTGACGTGTAGTGCAATCATATTCTAGCCATGAATGATCCTAGCAACGCACTCAACTGTACTCAAGAAAAATGAGCTCCTAATCAACTATTAATTCAACTTAGATTAGTGTAGAGGAGTATCTGATCTGCCTACCTTGGTCGACAGCGAAGTTTTGGAATCGTATCATAGCGTCAGCGTGCGAGGGCAAAGGAATCAATCGAATATTAGCTTGTCACAAAGATTGGATACTCGTCGCATATATGTTACTCACCAGTGTCCTATGGAAAGTGTTTTGTAAAAAGCTCCACGGTTCCTTTGTTAATTAATCGTATTCTGGTATTTTTGTGTATTTTAAAATCACCAGCAGTTACGTTCTCAAATATAAATGTTCCAGGTGTATATAATGGTTTTAAGTAAACTTGTAGGACTTGTCGTTTCACGACTCAGAAATATGAGCGTTCGACTGAACATATTAGTTTTCATCAATCCAATGCTGCATCATTCAAACTTTACCGATCTGAGTGATTACTATAAATGATTTTATTTTCTAAATCTTGAATAGCTTGATTCATTAGTTCGAAAACACATTTTCCATCCGGTGTTTTATATGAGGCTTTGAAAATACAGGAGCTATTTCATGATATCATCCTACTTACTGTTAATTTAAGTTTTCTGTCTAAATAACACCAAATATCCATTAATAATGATAAAGTTGAACTTGTTTGAGACACTTTTTTGCTTGTTGGGGTTTTGATTTTATGGTTCATCTGAATGCTATTTTTCCTTTGCTTGAGCTTTCCATAATCCAGTCCTTTATTCTTCACCTAACTCTAGACACGAAACTTTAAATAAATGAATAGTTAAGCGTAAATGAACCTCAAATATAAAATGCTATAACTGTGGTTAACCACTAATTTTGCTGATAAATTTGAATTCGTGATGTTTACATGGGGACGTGAGCACAATACGTCGTATGACCTCCTTATGCCTCCGAACTATCAAATGTTTTGTGGATGTACTTCTGACTCATTGCTTTCCTTATATCAGCTAACCTTTTTAGACCATAATTTGGTTACTGAGAGAATTGTCAGAAGAATACACACTTTAACCCTGTTAACGTTTATCTGTGTGGTTTCCACTTGGTAGATGTGACTGGTCGTAACAAACAAGTAATCAAACACTACTTACCTGTTCGGGAAATTTTTGCAGATATAGTAGGTTATAGGGAAGATAGTGGAGACCAAACCAAAATGCCGCATCAGCACATGAAGTGACTGTTTGTCTATATATGTTATTTGAATATATACAGATTACCTATTTGGGATCAGCAGCTGAAGATAATAGGTAGAATGACTCCAAGATTTTCAGAATGGAGCGGATGCATTCGCTCTCTGTCTTTTCCTGGTTCAAGTATCACTTCATTATTACCTTTCTGTCCCATCGAGAACCACATACTCAACCTTCGAACATTTTATCGTTATTACTACAGTATTTCTTTTTTCTAATATTTATTATGCTAATTTTGCCTCACCATTGTAATGTGCTTTGGCAAATCGAAATAACGCTCATGTGCACCAGACCCTCTGTGGATTATGAATGATTGGCCTACACATAAGCTTTGAATTATAAGAGAAATTAATTTATATAAAGTTTACGTTGTGTGACATTTTGCATGTCCTTATGTGCCTTCTCGATCATTTTAATATACAACAGGCTTTTTAGGCAAACTCTATGCAAAGACGTATTTTGAACACTAGTGTTGATAACCGAATTCAATCTTCTAGTGCTAACTTATAAATTATTTAATGAAGTTTGCCATCTCATGTAGCTGAACACATGAATTACTTAAACCTCAGTTCATTGTTAATAGCAACGAATCTTTACCATTTGGATTGCTTATGAACATTCGTTGACCTTGAATATTTGCACACAAGGAAAAAAGCACGCTTTGTAACTTTATTTTTATTTTTGGTTGAACACATAAATAATGGTACGAGAGGGCAACAAATATGTATGGGCCACACAAAACAATCAGAATTCGAAGAGAAAGAAAAAAATAATAATGATGAATAGATTAGTGGGAAGTGGTGTAACAATAATAATAATAATAATAATAATGAGGGAACGGAAAGGTACAATCAAAAGAAATCTTTCAGTTAAGAAAGATACAACCACTTTTTATGAAGAAAGTAAAAGAGGGTTACAACAGGATCGCCACTGGCTTCTACTCTGAGCCATATCTAATAACGTCTCTAGTCACTGTGCAGCACCATCTCCCGAACCCCAGCCAGAGAGTCATGAAGGACCACCTCATTTGGTGGATCAGTCGTCACCGGTCATGGAGGGCAGGACAGTCTGACCGATGTTGCCGGAGCAGCAGGCCAGTTGAACTGCCCTTTGAAGAATTCCGCCAATCGTCCAAGACGTCGATGGACGTTAGTGATTGGCATCCCGTCGTCCTCGCAGATCGTTTCGCTCACACCAGACTTCTTGCTGTCAGTGGCTCGGATGAGTTGGAAGAGCTTCCGGTAGTTACCAGATGCAGCTGCTGCTTTCAACTCATTAGCACGCTCCGACCACCAGGCTTCTCGGTCCTTAAGCAAGCTTTGCCCAATTTCCTTACGTAACATCCTTCGTTTGTGATCAAACTCACGGTCACCCGGAGTAGACCGACGGGCTTCAATGAGTTGTAAGGAGCCTGAAGAAACCCAGTGCTTATAAGCGGGACGTTTCGCGAACCTACAAATGACTGTACCCGCCATTTTCATGGCGTCATGCAATTGCAACCAATGCTCATCAATACTTTTCGGTGTAATGGTAGCTAGCCTAGAAACTAGCTCGATTCGATACTTACTAGCAACAGAAGTTGCAACCAGCTTGCTAACATCAATCCGTTGGTGGCGGTCACTTCGTTGTCCACTGAAAAGTAAGGTAAGATTGGCGCAGACCAAGGCATGGTCAGAGTCCAGATAGGTACTCCAAAAGGGGCGGCAGTCTTGTACACAACCACGCCAGCGGTAGCTGATCGCGATGTGATCAATCTGAGTCCAGGCTTGGGATGCAGAGGGAGGACGCCAGGTGGCACATCGGCGATGACTGTGCCGAAAGTTAGTGCTAGCCAGAAACAGGTTGTGGTCTGTGCACAGTTGCAGTAGACGGTCACCGTTATCTGACCTGCGACCAACGAGTCCCCATCGGCCACCTAAACGACTCTCTTCTGTGCCTAGACGCCCGACCTGAGCATTCAAGTCTCCGGCTAGTACTACAATATCTGTCGAACGCACTTTCTGGAGAAGAACAGATAACTGGTGGTAAAACTCATCCTTGATTGCATCCGGGCTGCGATCTGTCGGGGCATAGGCGGAGATGACGAAAAGACATCGTTTCTCACGCCGATTTCTTCTCAATTTGATAGAACTCTCTAATCTAACAGCACATAACCGAGTGTTAATGAGGATCCAATCGATTAGTGCTGCCTCAGGTCTAGCGCTTAGTGCGAAACCAACGCCAGCAAGACCAGACGAAGATGCCACAGGGTCCATTTGTTCCCGCAGGATACTGGAGCCTATGTGCACCATTGGTTTGGAATCCGGTTAAAGCGCCGGACATTCGCTTTTCGTCCCCTCATTTTCGTAAACAATACCCTCTCCACGAGAAGGCAATGAGTAGGACTTCCCTGACAGAGGCTATATACGCGTGGCCGTGTGAGAGTATTTCGAGAGGGAGAGCGGACTCTTCCCACTCTCAGCCGTTTCAGGGCATTGGGGGGCGGGGGTGTTGTTTACGAAAATGAGAGGACGAAAAGCGAATGTCCGGCGCTTTAACCGGATTCCAAACCAATGGTGCACATAGGCTCCAGTATCCTGCGGGAACAAATGGACCCTGTGGCATCTTCGTCTGGTCTTGCTGGCGTTGGTTTCGCACTAAGCGCTAGACCTGAGGCAGCACTAATCGATTGGATCCTCATTAACACTCGGTTATGTGCTGTTAGATTAGAGAGTTCTATCAAATTGAGAAGAAATCGGCGTGAGAAACGATGTCTTTTCGTCATCTCCGCCTATGCCCCGACAGATCGCAGCCCGGATGCAATCAAGGATGAGTTTTACCACCAGTTATCTGTTCTTCTCCAGAAAGTGCGTTCGACAGATATTGTAGTACTAGCCGGAGACTTGAATGCTCAGGTCGGGCGTCTAGGCACAGAAGAGAGTCGTTTAGGTGGCCGATGGGGACTCGTTGGTCGCAGGTCAGATAACGGTGACCGTCTACTGCAACTGTGCACAGACCACAACCTGTTTCTGGCTAGCACTAACTTTCGGCACAGTCATCGCCGATGTGCCACCTGGCGTCCTCCCTCTGCATCCCAAGCCTGGACTCAGATTGATCACATCGCGATCAGCTACCGCTGGCGTGGTTGTGTACAAGACTGCCGCCCCTTTTGGAGTACCTATCTGGACTCTGACCATGCCTTGGTCTGCGCCAATCTTACCTTACTTTTCAGTGGACAACGAAGTGACCGCCACCAACGGATTGATGTTAGCAAGCTGGTTGCAACTTCTGTTGCTAGTAAGTATCGAATCGAGCTAGTTTCTAGGCTAGCTACCATTACACCGAAAAGTATTGATGAGCATTGGTTGCAATTGCATGACGCCATGAAAATGGCGGGTACAGTCATTTGTAGGTTCGCGAAACGTCCCGCTTATAAGCACTGGGTTTCTTCAGGCTCCTTACAACTCATTGAAGCCCGTCGGTCTACTCCGGGTGACCGTGAGTTTGACCACAAACGAAGGATGTTACGTAAGGAAATTGGGCAAAGCTTGCTTAAGGACCGAGAAGCCTGGTGGTCGGAGCGTGCTAATGAGTTGAAAGCAGCAGCTGCATCTGGTAACTACCGGAAGCTCTTCCAACTCATCCGAGCCACTGACAGCAAGAAGTCTGGTGTGAGCGAAACGATCTGCGAGGACGACGGGATGCCAATCACTAACGTCCATCGACGTCTTGGACGATTGGCGGAATTCTTCAAAGGGCAGTTCAACTGGCCTGCTGCTCCGGCAACATCGGTCAGACTGTCCTGCCCTCCATGACCGGTGACGACTGATCCACCAAATGAGGTGGTCCTTCATGACTCTCTGGCTGGGGTTCGGGAGATGGTGCTGCACAGTGACTAGAGACGTTATTAGATATGGCTCAGAGTAGAAGCCAGTGGCGATCCTGTTGTAACCCTCTTTTACTTTCTTCATAAAAAGTGGTTGTATCTTTCTTAACTGAAAGATTTCTTCTGATTGTACCTTTCCGTTCAGTCATTATTACTATTATTTTTATTACACTACATTACATCAACCTCTTCGTTATTGTTCTCTTTTTTGTTACGCTCCTTTCCTTTTTTGCTTTCTCTTCGAATTCTCATTGTTTTGTGTGGCGCATATATATTGGCGCTCTCTTGTAGCAATATTTATGTGTTCAAATAAATAATGCAACACCACCGTCACGAGAAGGCAGTGATTAGGACTTCCCTGGCAGAGGCTGTATACGCGTGGCCGTGTGAGAGTATTTCGAGAGGGAGGGCGGACCTATCCTGCTCTCGGCCATACCAGGGCATTTGGGGGATAGATAATACTTCAAGCTTAAAAATGAATAATCCCATTTCATTTATATGTATAATTGTATATTTTTTGTTCCATGTAATCTTTGTTTTGAAAAGTTTTATTCTGACTATTTTATGCATGATCATCTTTGCAAAGAGCTTCGTTTCATTTACGTTCAAAAACTAATTACCTATGCAGAAAGTAACCTATTCATTAAGTATACGTTTAACTATCCAACTGTTAACCACAATGAGAGGCAGTGATACTACCTCCACTTCCCAATTATCAAGATGTTAAAGCGAGGTTCGTACCCGCGAATAGGTAGTTGAAGAATTCTACATTAACCACATGAACATATGTTCGTGGTTTGTTCTCTCTCACATTTGGCCGTTGCTGATAGTATCCGGCTAACTGACATTGAGTATGTTGCGTACACAATTATTTATAAATACTTGTACCTTATTGATGATGGTCATGGTAGTTCTCCAAGTTCCAGCTCCGTACAGTGAAACTGTTTCGACGTTCGCATTTAAGATTGTGACTTTAATGTTGTCTTGCAGACAGTTGTTTTGAATTGCATATGTTCTTCAATTGTGGTAATGCGACCCTTGCTTTTCCAGTCCTTTCCTGTACATCTGCATCACATTTTCCTTGTTCATCGATGATACTGACCAAGTATGTGAGAGATTCCACCTGTTCCAGAGTTTATCCATCAAGTGTGATTGGGTTAGTTGGTGTTCTCCGTGTTGTATTTGAGGATCTTGCTTTTTGCCCCCAAATGCCCTGGTACGACCGAGGGTGGAGAGTAGGCTCTCCCTTTCCAAATGCTCTTACATGGCTATGCGTATACGACAATTGCCAACAAATCCCTACTCACTGCCTTCTCACGACGGGCGTGTTGTTTACAAAATTGACGGGACGATAAGTGATTCCCCGGCGCTTTATTCGGGTTGGTGAATATCGAGAATCCACATAGAGGAGTTGGAAAACCCTGATTCCAAACCAATGATGCATATGAGCTCCAAGACTCCGAGGAAACGTGTAGCGTATAAATCAGTTGTTGGTCACGGGTTATCATAGGACTGCATCTCCTGACGTTGCTCCACTGCCTTGTGAATCAGATATTTAGATAGAAGACTCCGGGTGTGGCCCCTCAAGAAAACCACCTGTTTTGGTCTGTACACCCGGGCAGTATTACTGCGCACATATAGATCAAGTGACTTGTGTTGCACACATTATTTCCGCGCCACTTTGGACTAATATTTATGTGTTCAAATAAATAATCTTGCTTTCTCCGTTGTGTATGTTGAGGCCTGCTGATGCCACACTGTCTATCTTCAGCCGTATTTGTTCTCGTTTGTTGAATACAAGTGTCAGCTCATTTTCAAAGTCTAAGTCGTCTAGTTGTATCCATGCTGTCCAATGTACTAAATGCTTTCCCTCGGATGTCGAGTTCTTCATAATCAGAAGAGAGTAAACAACCTTGTCTGATACCGGCCCTCACTTGGAATGCATCTGTCAGCTTCACTCCATTCGCGATTTTGCAATATAGTCCGTCGTATGAATTCCGGATGATGTTGACTATATCCTCAGTTACTCACACCATAGTGTCAAAGAAGGTTCATAATGTTTGCCTATCCACACTGTCAAATGCGTTCTCATAGTCTAGGAAGTTGATATATAGTGACGACTTCCACAGAGTTGATTGTTCAACGATGATCCGTAGTGTCGCGATTTGGTCTGTTCACAACCGATATTTACAGAATCCGATCTGTTGATCTGAAAGTTTAGCGTCTTCTGAATCTTTCATTCGGTTCAGAAACACTTTTCCAAAAACGTTTTCTGGTATTGACAGTAGTTTGATGCCTCTGTAGTTCTCACATTTGTTCAGATATCCTCTCTGTGATATATTGATAAGGTGTGCTTCCTTCCAGTCTGTAAGTGGCATTTATCACTCCTCCCAAATATTTCTGAATAGAACGTGGTGCATGTTTGCACTTACTTCTATATGTGACTTCAGTGTTTTATGTAGTGTGTTGTCAGATCGTGCTGCTTTCCCACTCCTGATTTGTCTGATGACAATCCTGACTTCTTCGATCGTTGGTGTAGGAAGAGCTATAGGATGGTTTGTAGTTACTGCTTCAATGTCTGGTAGGTTCGATGGAAGTGGTCTATTTAAACTTTTCTCAAAGTTTTCCAGACATCTGTTTCGCTGTTCTTGAATCTCAGTGATTGTCTTGCCTTCTCTGTCGTCGACCGGTTTATCTGGTTTACTGTATTTCGGTGTCAGTTTCTTCGTCGTGTCAAATAGTTGTTTGATATTTCCTCTCGCAGAGTTTTCAGCTGTCGTTGCCAGGTCTTCCATGTATTTCTGCTTGTCAACTCCAATACTCCACTTCACTTGTTTGTTTGCTTCTGTTTATTCAGCTCGTTCCTTGAATTTATGCGTGCATGTTCGACCGTTGTTGATTGCTGTCCTCTTGTTCCTCACTTCTTGAATCTGAGACAGGGTTTTCATAGAGATCCATTAATGATGATGATGCATCCTGCAGCCCAGTACCTCCTGACACGTTGAAGTTAGTGCTTCTTTGATCCCTTTCCAATTGTCCTCCATAGTAGTTTCTTCTTTCAGAAGATCCTGTAAGGCTTGGAACCTGTTCTCGAGAGTTATCTTGAATTGGTTTAGTTTGTTAGTATCTCGAAGGAAGGCTGTGACGAACCTTTGCAATGCTGTTTCTCCAGTTGTCCAGTGCATCCCTAGCTTCAGTCTCATCTTAGCAAACACCAGGTAGATGGTGATCTGACTCTATGTCAGATTCTCTCCTGGTTTTCACATCTTCTATTGTTCATTTGAATATTTTAGTGATGCAAATATGGCCGATGTGATTCTCTGTAGTGTGATCTGGTGAGACCCATGTAGTGATGTGAATGTGATTGTATGGAAAAATCGTGTCACCTGTAAACATTTTGTTGAATGCACATAGATTTGAGAATCTCTCACCATTCTCATTCGTTTCTCCCTGTCACTCGATGTTGTCCCATGATATCTTCATAGCCGATGTTGTCGATTCGGACTTTGGTGTTTAGGTCTTGTACCTGGATGTTCAGGTCCATTCCTGAGCACTTCACCTTGATTGATTGCAGTCTCTCATAAAACTGATGTTTATCGTCATCGTTGCCATCATTAGTGGGTGTGTAACTCTGGATAACATTCATTGTGATTCCCCCTTCTTTGTTTTGAAGGATGCTTTAATGATTCTAGATCCATGAGATTCTCATCCTATGAATGCTATTCAGGCTTCTTTGAACAACATCCGAACAACTTTCTGAGTGTGTGAAGCATTTTCTTTTTCGTAATCAGTGTACAGCAGCATCTCTCCCTTATCTAACCATTAATGTCCAGCTTGGGTCCAATGGGTTTCATTTATGCCGAGCACGATCAAGTTATATTTCCTCATTTCCGTTGCTATTTGACCGGTCTTCCCAGTCTTCCACATTGTCCGTAACTTCCATGTACCTATATTAATTGTTGCTGTGGTTGTTAGCAGGGGCATCGGCCATGTGACTTCCGAAGAATCTCGGCTTCCACCATAAGGTGTCTTGATTCTTCTGAATGAATGTCCTTGAATCCATAGGTCAAAGTTTAAATGCTTTAGTTTATTTATTTGGGTTAGCGTTTTTTTAGTAAGGTTGTTTTCTACGGGATAAGAATGCTGACCTTACACCCCACCCTCGTTCTTTACCCGGGATTCAGTCCGGCAGTAGCCCTAGAAGTGCTAAAGGTGGAGTTTTCTCATAACTATATATACGATAATTTTGCTGTCTAAATGAATTTTGTTCGAATTAATTTAATTTATCATTTTGTTTTCTAGACCTCTAAAACATTCGTTAAAAGTTTCGCTACATTAACTGTTAAACTAATTCTTCAATATTTGTCAATTCAATTGTCTTTTTCATTCTGATTGATTTTTTTTCTTATTCAAAAGTAATGGTGACGCCTATTGAGAAATATACTTTAGGAAATCCATGTAATAATGGTCATCTGGACAAAGATGATGATGAAAATGATGACGATGATGAAATCAGTTTAAGTTCTGATGATGAAATTAAATTAAATAATGGTTTAGATAAGAAAAATTCACAATCTGTTTGGTTTCGTGCACAAAAACGTATTGTTGGTCGAGTTCTACAAAATGATCAATCTATCAAATCAATCATTGGTAAAAGAGCTTATGAATCACTTAAATCTTTACGTTCTTTAATGAAATTACATATCAAATCTGAAAAAGATGTAAAACAATTATATAAATATTTAATTAAAACAATTGGAAAAATTGGTGTTATATCAAAACAACAAAATTTAACTGAAGAAGATTATACAAATATTAATGAAATTAAAGAGAAAAGTCGTACAATTGGTTTAACATTAATAAGTTTTGCACAAACTGAATATACATATAATTATAATTTTATTAAAGAACAAATAGATGATTGTAAAGAGATTATATGTCAAGCTGTATCATTATATTTAAGTCAAAAATCAATTGAACGTATTAAACATGTATTTAATGTATTAAGTTCAAATGAATTTCTTGATTCTGTATATGATCCAAAAGCGGATGATATAAAAAAAGCACATCTTCGTAATTTAGCTAAATATTTAAGTCTTTTATTAGAACAAATTAAATAGAATATTGTTTTTATTCAATTTAATTATTGAATAAATAAAAATATAATAATAACTATTGTCCCTTTTTGTGATCTTAACATTTATGATACTTGTATACATTAACTATTGAATTATATACATTTACATATGGGTATAGGTGATGATTTATGTATCTACCTAGGGTTCAGAATGTTCAGTGACTTCTTTTTTTCTTCTCCCTATATTATTCATATACACACTTATGTCTACCTAATTGTTATTTTGTGCAAACATGCTTATCTTTCTATGAATGATTATTCTTATTCGGATACCATGTATGACAAGTAATTGTATGTATTTTAATGCTGCATAGTATTCATACTTTGATTGTATATTATAAATAATGAATATATAGTTTATTCAGTTTTCCCTTCTTTATACTTTTGATTATGATTGTGTTTGTTTTGTTTTGTTTTTTTTCACTTTCTAATGAAAATTACTTATTATCTATACATGCACAAGAGAAAATGACACCCAACTTTTGATATAAATTTTAAATAAATAAAAATTTAAATTGTAGTTTATTTTGTGTTTATCTGTTGTTGTTTTTTTGTTTTTAATGGTTGTGTGCTGGTGGTGGTGGTGGTGGTCGGTATTGACAATATAATCCTTAAACTTTGTTTATAGTCCGTCCTGATAACTGTTACCAGATAACACCCCGACGATGTATTCATCAGAATGTTGCGTGTTTGAATCACGTCGGGCTCATGATTGCTGTTGTGTTCGGTATTTACTATAATCCTTAAACTTCGTATATAGTTCGTTCTGATAATTTACTAGATAACGCCCTAACAGTGTATTAATTCAGAAGGTGAATACGAAATGTTGATTAAGTTTATTATTGCACCATGCACAGATAACCAAAATTATAGGTACGATAAGAAAGTATGAAGGCGGCCTATGCTTCATTGGGAGTAACAGGCGTTAGTAAGAAAGCATGAAAGTGTTGTGCCGAAAAGCAAACGGAGAAGCGTGATAGTCGAATGAGCGAGTCAATGAACAGAATTAAAATGTACATATATATACATAGGGAAATGAATGAATCATTGAATTAATTAGGCGACTAATATTAAAACTAGCAGAATGAATATATGCATAGGCAGTGAACAATGCTCAAGCATACATATTCATACAAATGCAACATTAATAAAGGTAAAATGGTATAGATAAGTTGTTATTGGATGGATTTCTCTGTCCGTTAAATAAGTTAACAAAAGGGATTAACCAAATTAAATGTAAACAAACTGAATTGCACGTGAGCTGCTATAGTCGTATGAATAACTGTCGTTTATTTTTTAACACATCTGTCCACTCGTTCGAACTTTTGACGTTGCATCCGGCAATCAACCCAAGTAAAGTTGGAATCAGTATTTACACTATCGTAATCCATTATGGAGGGCGTGCTTCCTTATCTGTCTATTTCGCTGGCATATATGGGAAAATATAAAGTTTTCTACGAGGAAAATATCACTCCATCATGCTATGGAAGTGCCGAGTGCAACGCACTCAGTCATAATGGAGGAAAATTATAGCACAGCAAATTTCATACTTCAGTTAATTCCATAATAGAAAGGATTCAAAAATATCAACATCTGAATAACTAAATGAACGAAAACTTAACCTCAGCTCCTGAATACGATACACTTAGATGACTTGATAACATGGAGTTTATCACCAGCCAACTTTGACATTCCTCACCTAGTTGCACCCGATTTTTTCTATCAGAGAATTTCAGCCTTATTTGGTAAAAAGAAGGTTTATTGATGGACTAATCAGTTTAATGGTGACAGCTTTGAAGTTTTGCACTAATTTCCAAAATCAGTGACTCATAGCTTGTATCTTATTAATGGCTGAGTAAAAAAATAAGTATAACCTATCATTACTTACTTACTAAGACTGCTGATATTCTAAGACTAAAACATTGAAGAAGTATAGCATTTCCAAAAATTGCGTTAAGAATGTGATTAAAAACTAAACATAATATATGGGGTTTGGAACCTTAACCATGAATCTTAACCTAACTCCCAATCCTTACGTTTTTAGGTTTTTCGTAACAAAGTATTAATATAACATATTGTGATTGACTATACATTGGAATTACTATTTTAGAGGTCTCTGGAGATGGTCAGCAAAGTATGCTTTCTACCATTAGATTACTTAACATATCCATGTGAATATATGGTTGTTTATCCGTATCTTTTAATGTATTTTGCATAAATTTATAAGAAAAACATTATAAAGATTTCCAAAGAAAATATGAACCTTAACATTATATCTCAGATGACTGTCAATACTTTGATAATCAAGTGAGTTCAGTTGGAACTTATTATTTTGTACTTCTTTTGCTTTTAAAAAGAACTATTTTTAAGTTGGTGTAGCCCCTTCAATATTTGTGCTAATATTATAATAATCCATATGCTATTATGAACTCCAATGACCTTAAATTAACTGTGTTACCAACGGTGTAAACTGTTGTTTCGCCCTCATGAGGATAATGTTACTGATATTAATATATGTGGTCATTTATTAGTGAAAAAAACTGTAGTGTTACTTAATAAGTGTAATTGTATTACAGTAATACTAACTTTTGATAAGCGTGATTATTATTACTCATTTTGACACCCTTATTTGTTTAGTCGTGATGTTTAGGTCATACTGATCAAAAATATTTAATTAAAAGTAAAACAATCGTTTATTAGATTTCAAGGTTAGCGAATGGAAGAGTATTTTATTCTATGTGAATTTTACAAGATATTTCATAGCTCTAGGGTATTAATGTAAACTATTATTGACGTCTTTCGAAATGACCGGTCCATGGATGCAGCCAAAATTAATTAATGAATTGAGATATATTAAGAACGGTTCTCTGTAATAAAAACGTACGCAAAATGTTATTCATCAGTTAAGGTGATTTAATAATACTAAATATAAGAAGTAATAATATGTTTTTGGATAACCCTTCTCTTCAAGATATCTGAAGTCTTTGTACCTTTAAAATCAATGTTTATTTGGAGAATTTATGTAATAAGGTTATTAACACTTTTGGAAGTTTGAGTTTTGTATATTTGTCAATAAATCTTGGTGGTAGCTCGTTTTCAAAATGCATTTCCCTTAAGAAGTCTAACTCTACGTATATGATATTGGGACGGCGACTGAGCTATACAACTCAGCTTTTCTTCTTATCAATAATTTTCCAGCTGCGGAAGCAAGGTATCTGGCCACTTTATTTAGGTCTTCTGTAAACAGATCTCGAAGTTTCATCAGCTTTTGTCATTTTAAATTAAAGAAAGATGATGTTTAATCTGTTTTCAACTTCAGGTGGAATTTTTATTGCGGAGTGACAGTTGTTGAATGCCTGTAGAATATTTTTTCAAATCACATTTATCTCCTTAACTGATAAAAGCATTATCCACGTACCTGTTATGCAAATGGAAGTTATCTTTAGTTGATTGTTTTTCAAATTGGCAGTGAAATAGTTTGCTGGCAATCCACCAAGATGAGATACCATTAGTTGTAACATCTTTTTATCTGTAGATTTCGTCAAATTGAAATCATGCACTATACGTTTCTTGCAATAATATTTTATCTAAAGAAGGTTATGTTATTTCCGATAGTCATCGTCTTATGGCTCATGTATTTACATATGAAGCAAATGATCTCTGTAAGTGGGACATGCGTGAAAAATGATTCAGCGTCAAGCAAAATCACGATTTTTTCGTCTACATTTACCTTCTTTATGAGATCGTGGAATTCAGAAGTTTCACTTAGGGAATAAATGTTATTATGCCTTCTTATAGATTCTATAGGAGACCTGCTAGCCAGTTTGCTGTATATTAAACGGGGTCAAGTAATTTCAAAGATCGTATGGAGAGATAATTCAGGTTTAGGTACTTTGGGTTAGTCATATAATTGCGACATTGTTGACCCTGTTGGCTTAGTCTACTAGTATCTTCATTAATTACGTAATTCTTATTCCTTCACTGAAAGATTCGTCTAGTTGTTTTTTTTAAATCTCTTCCGTCTTGTTTTTCCCGTTGACGTGCTAAACAAACTCGTTATCATTTGACAAAGACAACCTGAAATATAGTCCATTGCCTTTAAAAATAATTGTATCATTTAGATAATAACTTATTATTGTATATGATGACATTTTCCCTAAATTTAATTAATGGAATGATAAATCATATCACGATGATCACTACTGTAGTATGTTTATCAGCCAATCTTGAATAATTCATTCATATAAATATTGATATGAATTACACTAAACAGTTACCAACTGATAACATCATACTTAAGTTTGTATGGTTTGAATAGAGCATGTTGTAAATGTGATCATATTATACCTTTATATAATATTTCTTCTATATTAAAAAAGTTACTCATTTCGAATTTTGTTCTACAGTTCAAGGTTGTTCTCGCTTTTCTAATTGTCACGCCTCTGTATTATAATTTTATCGATTTTATGTTCAATTTGGTTAGCGTTTTGAATTATTTCTTCTGGTTAGCAATTTTTTAGCGAGTTAGTTTTCTACGGGATGGGGTCGCTAACTCCATGCCCAACCCTTCTTCTTTATCCGGACTTGGGACTGGCAGTAGCCCCAGAGGGGCTTTAGGCGGATGAACTAGAATTATCCACATTGTTCAATCAACTAACTTCAATATATATATGTCTTCTCTACAGAGACGTTATTCATTCATTAATAAATTGAAAAGTTGACATCTTACTCAGATTTCTCACTTCAATTGCATTAGTTACATTAATATAGAGTAAATGTTACTTAAGTAGTTTAGTTCATCTATTTTTATGGCATGTGCTGTATGAATAAATAAAACATTTAATGATATTGCATTAAATTTTAGTCAACTACATTTTACAGTTTGTTTACTTAAGTAGTAGTATCATTTCTTAAAGAAAAGTAATAGCTTACAATGAAATGAGTACTTATTTAGAATATTCATTAGAATGAGTCTGAGTGTAAGAAAAGGTGTGATATGCATATATAAATATATATATTACGTTCCACGTTTTTCTGTGTAGGTAATACTCTTTACAGAGTAACTTCATATAGTCTATCCAAGACCTCATCAGAGATCGAACCCAAGGTAGTCAAGTTAAGTGACGAGAACTAAATTGTTAACATCACTAAATTGTAATTGATTGATTCATACTTCATACCACAATCATTTCCAATATTACAAGTACTAGTCACTCTAGAATATGTCTTGTCTATTCAACACTTTATCATTTTAAGACATCATTCGATTTTGTGTAGCTAATGCCAGTTCGACACAAACATACTGTCACATTCACATTTGTACTGGACACATGAATGTCTATGTAGCGTCAGAAATATTTTATTCACATACTTGTCTTCATTCTATTTGGATAAGGTGTTTTCCTTATCTTACTGTTCACAAATCATTATACGTATATGATTAGACTAGTCTTATTTTGTGAGTTTGATAAACAGGTTTTCGGGAAATTAGTGCAAGTTTGCATACGGTATTTTTCAAATATCGGATTCACTCGAAGTAACGGTGAGATGCAGAGAACACTGGACATCTCTTTCCACCTTGTATGCTTCACCCGTGTTTACAACGTGTTCTATTTTGCGATAGCCAACGATAATTACGAGTTTCAAACTATTGGGGAATTCCTCTAGGTTAAAACGCGTTCTAATCGAAGTAGGTAGGTAAGACAAATATCACATTACAATTCGACAATAATCTCCAGCCCCATAGAAGAGAGAATTCGAAAATTTAGGGGAAGCTTGATGGTAAAGAAAAAGTCAAAGTTGCGACAGAATAACTCTGTACATTATAATTTTAAAACACGTGACAAATTTAGAAAACCAACATCGATAACCGGCAATCAGATAACAGCAAACATCAGTGTGATAATACGAATTGGAAATAAATTGTTCATTCATCAATGTACTTGATATTTATTAGTTGTCAGTTTAGCGATCAGAAAGTGTGCAATGATTATTCGGAAAATTCATATCTCAAAAACATATCTCTATATGCTTCCCACTTGATGATCTATTGTTGGTTATGAGAATGAATGGATTGTGGAAACTGTGCTATTTGAAATTCGTGTTTCGCACTTGAAAGTGGTCTTAAGGAAATTGTAAAACTAGGTTCCGTGTCATTCAGTCACTCGTTATCAAGACGTACCTGTAATATTGCGAGACTGATGCTCCCCATTTGGTTCAAACTTGCATCACCCAGCTCGACATTCTGAGTAGCTACCACTGAACTGATGGATGCTAACCGTCGCGAATCCTAGGTTCACGAGTTCCTGTACACTATATATTGAACTGCTTAACAACTTACAATGATGCACTTAAATGCGTGTTACTCAGACTGATAGTTGGAACGAAACTTGATCGACAGAATTCGATCAGCACTTTAGGATTTGACAAACATGAAATTATTCAAAACTCAATGATCAGTAAACTGTATGAATAGAGCAACGAATAACATTGGCCATTAAATTCTACGCACTTCCGAAACAGTTTTGATAGAGATATGAACATCAGATGTGAACAACAGCCTGATCCAGGTAAATGCAACTAACGCGTTCCAAATGGAATATAAAACCTGTCTCATAGATTTCAGTATTAGCCACCATAACAACTCTGATTAACATACTTGCAATAAGATGTGTTTGATTCGAAATTTGGACACCTTCATTTAGAATAATTTAACACACACAAGTAATTTGTAATTTAAGCAAATTATATTATTCATTCAGTAGTTGATATTAAGTTTTAATTTCATCGTTCTTTTGTTTTTATTCATAAAATTGATTATTTAGTTGAATAAATTAACATATAATTTTAGATGATAAATATGAAGGTAACAAGTAATGAAAATACATGTAACTAACAATAACGATAACATTAACCGAAATTAATGTTGAAACTAATACACTGTGATGAATTCATTCACAATTACGGTAGTATAGTGTGACAATTTCAAGTGATATATACATATATATCGGAAAGGTTGTTTTTTGTTTGGATATTATAGTAATTTAATAGTTGAGTTCATACGTCGATTAGAGATAAGCCACTATGGAAAATCTGGAATCAGTGGACGGCCATTTTGTGCAAGTGTGGTAGTGCGCAACCACGATTCACGGCCGTCCTGTCCTTCCAGATGGTCTAGCTTTAATTGACTCATGAATCCAGTTATGAAAGAATCAGGAGACATATTTTGAGTACGTGTACCGACAGTAGTGTGGTCTTGGCATTTTCGGTTTCATGTTCTTATCAACTGCAGTAGAAAAGAAAATTTTATACATGAACATCGACTTCAAAGGTGATAGAGCCGCATATATCTTAAAGAGGAGAATTTCAGATTCTTTAAAAAGAACATTTTTCGCAACAACATTGCGAATATTATTCTCCAGCCGATCATTGTTCACCAATAATCTGAAAGATAAATTATCGCATCTGACCAATTCAATGTGTATTTACCAATTTACCTGCTCTTGTGGAGCTAGGTATATAGGTCGTTCGATGCGTACTTTATCCAAAAGAATTCAAGAACATTGTCCGGCGTGGCTAAGAAGAGGAGGCAGCGGCTCAATAAGAAGTTCTATAATCGAACACCTTGTGAACACATGTCACTCAATCAAGACAGACTCTGCGTTCAAAGTCATCTACAAGGTAGGTAGAAACCTTTCTAAGACAATTAGACTACATCTCCTTTGCATTGCCGAGGCAATAGCCATACATTTTGAAAAACCAGAATTATGTGTACAAAAGAGACTGGTACAACCTCTTCTTTTACCGTGGTCTTAAGGTATTAAAATTTTTTTCTCTTCCTCATTACTCTTGTTCTTTTACAGCCATCTGCTTCACCTTCCATCTTCCCTTCAAATCTTGTACCTCCAACCGGTTTGTTTTTATTTCAACGATCATTCCGATTACATTTCATCTCTGTTTCAACATTTTATGTTATTTTATCATGCTGAGCTACTCTTACCCGATGAATATCTAAGCCATTAACTATCAAACTTTCCTTGATTTAAAAAAAAATTTCTAATACCTTTGTTTATTTAACCTCACCGTCACCATGTATATCATAAGTTTATTATCAGTATTATTATCACCCTGTAAAAATAAGTATATATATTTGCGATTGTACAGCTTTGAAAATGAATTCGCCGAAAAGAGAACTCTTCGCTGAACTAATCTTTCTTTCTTATTTCTGAATAGAACCTGGTGCATGTTTGCACTTACTTCTACATATGACGTCAGTGTTTCATGTTGTGTATTGACAGGTCGTGCTGCTTTCCCACTCCTGATTTGTCTGATGACAATCCTGACTTATTCGATCGTTGGTGTAAGAAGAGCTATAGGATGGTTTGTAGTTACTGCTTCAATGTCTGGTAGGTTCGATGAAAGTGGTCTATTTAAGCTGTTCTCAAAGTTTTCCAGACATCTGTTTCGCTGTTCTTGAATCTCAGTGATTGTCTTGCCTTCTCTGTCGTCGACCGGTTTATCTGGTTTACTATATTTCGGTGTCGGTTTCTTCGTCGTGTCATATAGTTGTTTGATATTTCTTTCTCTCGCAAATTTTCCACTGTCGTTGCTATGTCCTCCACGTATTTCTACCCCATCTGTAGCTCTTATAGGGTTACTGCCAGTCAAAAGTCCAGGTATAAGAGGTGGATTGGGTATGCGGTTGGCAAATCCATACCTTAGAAAACAACCTTGCTAAAAAAACGCTAATCAGTATAAATAACCCTATACTAATAAATATATAATTATGTTCAATAGCAGGTTAAAGGTCATTAGGTGATCGAATTTAAGGAATATAATGGAGTCGGTGATGCAATAATTAGATGAGGTTCGGAGACAGATAAGATAGATTGTGTGATAATTTTAGAGATTGTGAAGGATTACTTAGTTTAGAGATTGATAAGAGAGGTTACGTAATAACTGAACAAGATTTGAAGAGTTTACATAAGTTAAGAGAATTAAGTGAATGAAAACCTATGAGTAAAGGGATGGTTTTGGTGCTCGTAAAATAAGCATTAGTTAAGAGAAGACCGGATAACAAAATAAATATTATTAAAATAATGAACCGTTGCTCTTATCAGTCTCAAGTCCTATGAAACGTGCTCGGAACATGTGCTCTTCTCTCTGTTCTTCGAATGTATGTGATTTCGCACGTACATGTAAATAAATAAATGTAGTTGTAGATACTGAGAAAAGAGGACCGGTTAACTTTTGTTTGTTTGACTGAGCAGTTCGTTTTACATAACATTCTCAGTCTGGATGATGGGTAAGCAACCTTCAACAAAAAATTTATCCTGTGGTTAATCATTCGAGTGATATAATCTCATTTGGGGCCCAAATATAAGGATCAGGTTTTTTTACCCACTATCGTATTTAACCCATAGGCTGGTTTTGGCATATTTCTCTATGAATTTCACTAGATGTGCATTTTCACGTAGGCGATTTGTAACAAGGACAATTTCTTCTTCCAGGTTTTCTTTCGAGCAAAGTTTACGAGTGCGGTCATACAATTGCCTTTTTGTAACTGATTGAACAGAAACTGTTGTAATTAAGATAAACTCCACTTCAGATGTTTTTGCGTTGAATGCGTCTTTGTAATGTACCGTCCGAAGTTTGTTGAATTTCAATATCTAAGAAATGGAATTTGCCTTCTGCTTCATGTTCCATAGTAAAATCTATATCATCGTGTGCTTTGCTAAACATATTGAGTAGGTACATAAAATGCTTATGATTGTTGCAGACGAGAAATAATTCATCAATATATCTACAGTAGAATGTAGTTCCTTTGATTGCGTGCTTCAGCTTCCCGTGTTTAAAGTTTCTCATCAGTATATCGACCAGAAGTGGGCTCAGAGGGCTACCCATAGTCATTCCATCGATTTAACGGTACAACACATCGTTGAACTGGAATTGTATGTTTTTTCTGGTACACAAGAACATGAGCTGTTTAAATTCATTGATTTCTTTAGAAATCGTTAGACAGGAGATCAATAAAAGTTAAACTGTGAACAGTAATCATCAAAATATCAGATCGTTATTAAATGTTCAATAATTAACTTAACAACACGAAAATGGAGATTTTAAATATCATGGAAATATCCAAACACAACGTTTAGAATGTATATTAATTGTGGTCTCTGTGAGATACTAGTTATTCAGTCAATTAAAAGCAATGTAGGAACCTGATATATGTATATATATTCACAAATCCGCCTTCTGATAATAATCATCTGCTCAATAGTGATTGGATTCAAGAGGTATTTCCTTGAGTTCTAGTGATAAGCAGTGACCAGTGGAATTCAGTCGGGTCTGTTGTGAGATAGTAATTGACTGAAGAAAATAGTGGACGGTGGCTCGATTTCGTGGATTGTTTGAAGTTAGATATTAACACCATTGAATGCCAACCGGCTCAGTGGTCTGGAGGTTAAGCGTTGGCGTGCGAGACCAATAGTCCTGGGTTCGAATCTCGCGGTGCGGTTTCGTGGATGCGCACTACTGAGAAGTCCCACACTTCCACAAAACGGCCGTCCACTGATTCCATGTTTTCCATGGTAGTTTATCTTCAATCGATGTATGAACTCAACTATTAAATTACTATAATATCCAAAAACAAAACCCTTTCCGATATATATGTATATATTAGTTGAAATTGACACACTACATCACCGTAATTGAATGAACTCATCACAGTGTATTATTTATTTTATTTATTTTAACACGTAGATATTGGTATGAGGAGGCACCAAATACATATGCGCCACACAAAGCTCATTCGATATGTGTGAGGGCTGTAATACTGCCTGGGTACCCAAACCGAAGCAGGTGTTTACCTTAGGGGGCCACACTCGAGCCTTTGACCTAAAGGTCTAGCCCACAAGGCAGTGGAGGATCGTAAGGAGATGCAATCTCATGGAAGCCGGTGACCGGAAATTGGTTCATACGCCATTTGTTCCCGCAGGATACTGGAGCCTATGTGCACCATTGGTTTGGAATCCGGTTAAAGCGCCGGAAATTCGCTTTTCGTCCTCTCATTTTCGTAAACAGCACCCCCGCCACGAGAAGGCCAATGAGTAGGACTTCCCTGGCAGAGGCTATATACGCGTGGCCATGTGAGAGCATTTCGAAAGGGAGAGCGGACTCTCCCCACTCTCGGCCGTACCAGGGCATTAGGGGGCCACAGTGTATTAGTTTCAACATTAATTTCGGTTAATGTTATCGTTATTGTTAGTTACATGTATTTTCATTACTTGTTACCTTCATATTTATCATCTAAAATTATATGTTAATTTATTCAACTAAATAATCAATTTTATGAATAAAAACAAAAGAACGATGAAATTAAAACTTAATATCAACTACTGAATGAATAATATAATTTGCTTAAATTACAAATTACTTGTGTGTGTTAAATTATTCTAAATGAAGGTGTCCAAATTTCGAATCAAACACATCTTATTGCAAGTATGGTAAACAGAGTTGTTATTGTGGCTAATACTGAAATCTATGAGACAGGTTTTATATTCCATTTGTAACTCGTCAACTGTATATACCTGGATCAGTCTGTTGATGTTCATATCACTATCATAATTTTGCTTGGAATTTGGTTGAAAATTAATGTTCTCATCAAATTGATCTGATCATGATATATATATATACCAAAGGGAAGCTGAATAATGGTAGTTCGTAACACTTATTGGTGAAATTTTAAGTCTTTTTGTATTTCAGTTTCGTAACTGGATATTCCAAACCTGAATGTTTTGAGCTATTTTTGAGAAGATGGTTCTATATTGTCTATCATAAGAGATTTCTGTTTCAAAAGTTCTTACAGAAAATACCTACCACACGAATTCTCCATTGTCAGGTAAATTCGGGTAATCGGCATCAGCAGAGTAAAAGAAGAATTACTTATTCCGATTTCTATACGTTCTATTAAACCTTCATCTAGTTCTTTGCTTCCACTATATTTTCTTCTAATATTCAAAGAAATGGGGAAAAATTAAATGTTATATTGTGGATTTCAGTGAGGAAACCTAACCTAAGATAATTAGACGATTTTCTGCATTTTCAAATGTTTGCAATTTATTGATCTGACTCTATCACTAAACTGGGTAAATAATTTGCTCGTACAAATTTACAGGTGAATATCAAGCTGAACGTGGTTTGTGATATCAAGATATTTAAATGGAATTCGGTAACATAAACTATATGATCTCATACAGTTGCCTAGAAGTAATGCGCTCTACACCAAACTCAACGGTTCATGGTGCTGTCTTCCAAGTGCAGTTCGTAGCTCGCTCCAACAAATGTTAACAATCATCTTCATGTTGTAACGTGTAGACTGCAGGTTTTGATAAGCAGCGTTTTATCGATCGATTCAGTGACACGTAAACACGTAACGAACGACCTAGAGTCCCGATTGGCCCTGCTTCGCTGTCTATCCCAGCCAGTTGAGTCCAGAACACAAGTCACAGCCTCTGAGATATGAATCATTATAATTCAGACATACTCTATTTATATACCAAACAAACAAACCACATCGTACCATAAAATAGAAAACAACATTTACACAATATTTGACAAGTGACATAAATATCGATCAATAGGAAATGTCCATTTAACGTCCAAGGACACCATTAGACTTAACACGATAATTATTGGTATATTCCTCTGCATACCTAACACTACAAATATTAGTTGTAATAGTCAGTGACTTCATGGACTGATATCCAATCGTATCGAGATAGTTGATCTCATGTTAGTGATCTGATGATGTTTTGTTCTCTAAGCTTGTTTGTTTGGTGGTCGAGTTTTTAGTCTTATGCACACCAATGGATGAAATGACAAAAGGAAAAAACTCGCATGTCATCTACAAAATAAATTGTTCGGTCTGCGAAAAACAGTACATCGGACAAAGCGAACGCTCCCTTCATCTTCGGCTGCCCATAAATCAATTAGCGGTCAAACTCTACGTCATATCCTCGCTTATTTCAATGCATGTGAACACCATTCGACCAGAAAAACATTGAGATCTTGGATAGGGTGTATACTGAAATCACTAGAGCATTTTTAGAAACTTAGGACACAGGTCAATCTGCAACCAACAAACACACTGAAATGGATTCGATGTATCAACCATTCAAAAAAATCATGTACAAATATAGGACCAAGAATCAAAACAGTGTGCTATTAAATAAAAGTAAGAACGTACACAATGACGAGTTAAAGGCCACCAATAACCGATCAAGATTGGAGTAGACAGGACAAGTTGTGAGTCATATTGGGCGAGACTATAATTTATGGACGAATCAATTAGATTTAAGATAACAGGTCTCGGATTTTATCGCGAAATTCATACACTCATTTGGCTAAATACTATTTCGTGATGAATACCCTTAATCTAATCCTAACACTGAAAGCTCCACAACCAAACTATCCATCTCAAAGAACAAAACTTCACTTAAAAGAGGTTTCTTATTTTCTGCTCTTCGTTTTCTCTAAATTTTCTCTCAACCAACAACTCCTTGTGTATGTGGGGCATTTTCTTCATCATGGCCGCAGTATAGCAGAAGCTCCCCTGAAGCTAGTCGTTGTTGTTCAACTTGCGTCCAACGTGTTTCACTGATCACAAGCACCTCTAGGTTGTATCTCCTCATTTCTGCAGCAATTTGAAAGACTCCCCCGGTCTCCCACATTGTTCGAGCATTCCATGTACCTAAATAAATGGTTGCTCTGGTTGTCAAAAGGGGCATCGGCCTCGTGTATTCCGAAGAACTCGGCTTTCATCATGAGGCGTCATAACTCTTCTAAATGAAGATCTCCTGACTCCCAGGGTAGAGTTTAAATGGCTTGAATAATTTTTTCTGGTTAGCGTTTTTTTAACGGGGTCGCTAACCCCATGCCCAACCCTCTTCCTTTATCCGGACTTAGGACCGGCAGTAGCCCCCGGAGGGACTCCAGGTAGAGTTCTTAACCAACAAATAATCAAACACAATTGTTTTCTGAATCAAATTATTTCATGATTAAGAATCATTTCAATATTAAACTATATAAAAGTCATCAATATGAAATGATCACTTTTGTTTACTTTGTTTTATAACTATACAAGTATAAGTATTTTCTATATAAATGAACTATTATTATAAAATATATAAAAGGAACCATGATAAAGACATTGATTTTTAACTTTGTTATATAATCAATCGATTTAGCCTAAATAGAAGACGATAGAATAATGAACATTGTTGATAATACATATACATCCATTTATAAGCATATAAATTATTCTTTTTATGATATAAGATTCAGTGAAATATGGTATAACATTATAGGAAGTTCACACTTTTATGTGAACTTGAAGTAATAAATTGTCTTTGAATTTAACGATTAAAATTTATTGAGATGAGTTGTTTTGATAAATATACATATCACAAGGAGTTTTGTGGAGATTTTAGTAATTCCAATAATTGAAATCATGAGTTGATTAAAGCTAGACGACCATGGAAAACGTGGAAGCACTGGACGGTCGTTTTGTGTTGGTATGAGACTCCTCAGCAATGCGCATCCATGATCTCACCCCCTGCGAGATCCGAACCCAGGACCTATCAGTTTCAACTATTGACTTTACTAAAATCTCCGCAAAACCCCTTCTGATAATAATCATCCGCTCAATAGTGACTGGCTTCAAGAGGTATTTCCTGAAGTTCTAGTGAGAAGCAGTGACCAGTGGAATTCAATCAGGTTTGTTGCGAGCTAATAACTGACTGAAGACAATGATGGATGTGCCGCCCAATTTCGTGGATTAGTTGAAGTTAAACATTAACACCGTCGAATGGCAGTCGGCTCAGTGGTCTAGAGGTTAAGCGCTCGTGCGCGAGACTGATAAGTCTTGGGTCCGAATCCCGCGGGCGGGATCATGGATGCGCACTGCTGAGAAGTCCGGTAGTGGGACGAAACGACCGTCCAGTGATTCCTTGTTTTTCATAGTGGTCTAGCTTCGATTGAGTTGTGATTTCAACTTTCTTATTTTTTGTTGCGCAGATAACAACATTCATAGTGAAAATTCCCATTGTGACATTTAGTAAATGAAGAGAGAACGAATCGATATGTCATTGCATAATTATTACGTAACATTGTCCACTCGATGAGTATTATTTCATTATTGTAAATCATATATATATATTTATATCCTGATTTGACTCCAATTGCTACTCATCATACGTAACTAGTTATGCTAATTAACTGAATATGTAAATTTATCTCATGAATTCAACTACTGAATCAATGTCAATTAGATGATGATGACTCAACAACGTCCTAATTAGTTTAGTAACGTCGTTTGGATAATTAAAACTATGTATTAATGTCAAGTTTCGATGAACAACTAATTGAAAAGAAGAATCGCTTCATTGAATTGAAAATTCTAATTTTGATATTTGATAAAAAGAACGAAAGAAATAATAAAAAAAACCCACCTTCCAATTACTTTTCCCCTCATGACTTTACCCTAATACATATATGACTTATAACAATGAAGTAATACTCATTAGATAGTTGAGTTACCTATTAACTATATAATGTCACATTGATTATGAAATAATGTTGAGCAGTTGGGAAAAAGAAGATTATAATAATCAAAGTAATTATTCGTAAAATCAAACAGTTGCTACATTGCATGCTATATAAAAAGAACTAACAAAATAGTTTAATGAATAATCATTAATATAGTAATTATGTGAGAAAGGGGTTTTGTGGATAGTATAGTAATTTAATAGTTGAATTCATGAGTTAATTAAAGCTAAACCACCATGGAAAACCTGAAAGCACTGGACGGCTGTTTTTTGTTGGTATGAAACTCCTCAGCAGTGCGCATCCACGGCCGTCTAGCTTTAAGTGACTCATGAATTCAATTATGGAAGAATCAGTAGACAAATGTTGAGTATGTGTAAAAATAAAAAAGTGGATGGAATCATACATTCATTTAAATATATTTGAAGAAAAGAGTTTAGTCATGGTTCAGCTAAAAACTCACTCCCATACTGATGTCAAAGGTAGGAAAGGTTAGTTTTGTGAACATGGGTTCTGATGGCTTCAGTAATATACAACAGACAAACTTGTAAACCATGTGGTAAATTTGATGGAATATGGTGGATAACTTCAAAAGCTTTATTCAAATTAACTTGGTAAACTGTGTTCAAGTGAACAAGAATAGAGCTCTTAATCACTGTTCCTTGTTCTTCACTCAACCATGACGTATAATGTTCTGCTATGCGGTGATAGACTCGCCAACTTGTACGCCCTACTTAACTGGCTCCACAGTAATAGTTGAACCGGGAAACACACATGAATGTGTTGAGTTCAAACAGTATGTTTCTATTCATAGTTTTCATTATCAGATGGTTATAGAAAGCCGCATTCAGTTTAGTTGCAGTACATATTACCTGCGCTACATTTATTAACCATTGAGTTCAAATTTCTTCAATAGCTTCATTTATAAATTGCAATGTTATGAACAGTACTTTCTTCACCCAATTTGTCTTTTTAATGACTGAATAAAGTTTTACATGTAAAAAGAATTTCACATCACTAATATTAATAAATGACTGAAGGGTCACAAATAATTTATTACGTAATGTGCAAATACTAAAAATACGTAAGACTAAATTATGTAAAGTTCAGTTAGTTAAGAGTAAAATGAATAAACAAGAAACGTTTAGAATGATGATGTAATCACTTAAAAGAGGAAGCTAAAAAAGACTCTATAATGTAACGAAGTAGATTGTATGCTACCAAGGCGACAAAAAAGGCTAACAACTGTTTCTTTTTGAAGATATAATTAAAGATCATGACGCCTATTGAACATTTGACGTCATCAATTAATTTTTCGAGAATGAAAAAATTGTGGGGGGCTATATATTTTCCACTGATTGATCCTCAAATTTGTAAGATATATTCATCAAACACTTGGATTATGAAATTTTTGTATTCGCCTAATTGTTAACTTTCATTCTTTTCCCAGATTAGTGCACAATAATCATAAGTCTTTCATTCAGATTTGTACAGCAAATGTATTATTTGGAGTTATACGGTTTCATATTTACAGCAGAACAGAACTCATTTACTTACGCCTGTTACTCCTTGTGGAAGAGCATAGGCTGTCTACCAGCACTCTCCATTCAATATTCTCCTGGGCAATTCTTTCCAGCTCTTCCCGGTTGTTATTCATCCGTTTCATATCTGCTTCTATTTTTCGATGTAATGTGTTCTTTGGCTTCCCTCTTTCCCGCTTTCCTTCAGGATTCCAAGTTAGCACTTGCTTCGTGATGCGGTTTGATGATTTTCACAATGTGTGTCCTATCCACTTCCAACGTCTTTTCCTAATTTCCTCTTCAGATGGCAGTTGGATTGTTCACTCCTACAGCAGACTGTTGCTGATAGTATCCGACCAACTGACATTCAATATCTTACATAGACAATTGTTTATAAATACATGTACATTTTTGATAATGATTGTAGTAGTTCTCCAAGTTTCAGCTCCGTGCAGTAGAACTGTGAAGATTGTGACTTTGATGTTGTCTTGCAGACAGTTGTTTTGAATTGTTCTTCAATTGTGGTAATGCGACCCTTGGCTTGTCAATCCTTGCCTTCACGTCTGCATCCGATCCTCCAGTAAAAGAGGGCATCGGCTTTATGATTTCCGAAGAATCTCGGCTTTCATCCTGAGGCGTCATAATTCTTCCTTCAACTACCAGGGCAGAGTTTAAAATATTTAATTTTCTTAAATCTGGTTGGCGTTTTTTAGCAAGGTTGTTTTCTATGGGATGGGGTTGCCGACCCCATGCCTAACCTTCGTCCTTTACCCGAGCTTAGGACTGGCAGTCACTCTAGAAGAGCTACAGTTTACAGAAACCATATTATATATATGGCATTAACAGATCAGGTAATTGAACCTAGAACTTCAGTGTTATTGGTTCAAGTATAGCAAGGTAAGTTCATAGAGGATTACGTAGTAACTTTTACGTATATTGTTAGATAAACAGTTACATTATAAATGTTATCAAATAACTTTTATTCGACTTTAGAGTTATAATAATAAATAACGTAATCAATTAAAGTATTTCACATACTAACTTTTTAAAAAAATTATCAGACATAATTCACTTGAATTATATTCTGTTTGAGCTTATCAAATCTATTGGAATGACAAGGTCCAAATTCGAATTCAAGTAAAATTTAATTGTATTTCTTTATCCTGACAGCATCCATAATGTTCATATCTAACTAATATACATTTAGATGTAGTTTTTATGGATAGGAATATATATGATAACATTTTGACTTTTTGGAAATCTACAGTACACCGAAATATATGAATTCTAAGGCTAGAGTGCCACTATAAGACGAAAAGACCGTCCAGTGCTTCCAGGTTTTCCATAGTGGTCTAACTTCAATTGACTCATGATCTCAACTATTAAAATTACTATAATATCCACAAAAACCTCTTCAGATAGCATTATGTTAGTTATTACTAATCAACTAACTACTGGTACAGAAATTCATATGCAACCAAAATAGTTTAGTAGAGAATTTACACAATATGATATCGGATGACGTGGGTTCTAACCACACATGAAGCGTCACTTTTCTGAAGATTGTATACATATTTAGATGATGTCAACGGTTTTTGGAAGATTTCTTTCGAGTGTTTGAATGATTATTGTGATTTATCTTTCGTAATATATATCCTTGTAGATCATCAACTTACATGATCTGTGTCGAATGATTGGAGACCTACTCGATTTAAACTGGAATAGTGTGACCAACAGCTAACTTCGAAGTCACACCTCGAGGTCAGCACCTAACATGGATTACCCTTTCATCGTATCAAGGTATTATGGATATTCTGAAGGCCTCATAACACGAAGGACGTTATTACAGAAATATATTAGTAAAAGTAGGTACATGGGAGAAGTCGCGACAACCACCAGATGGGCCAGTCAATGGCGTGCAGATAGTTAATATGTGTTGGTTGTTCCCGACTTTTAGGAGGATCAGTGACCTGTTTGCCGGATGATTTAGCTAGGGCCGTGATATTTCATTGGCCCTACAACCTCATTAAATTTGATTAGTGAAACTGAAACATGATATTTACAACATTACCGCTCTTGATTTTATGAATTATGGTAAGTTTGGTTCAGCATAGTGTTCTCTTTTAGATGAATTCAGTTTCAATTTTGTACAATAGCAAATAAATGCTTATCATTCAAAATGATAATAATCACAACAATAGTGATAATAAAATTCCATTAGACATGATAACACTGAGGTAAAATAAAAAGAGGCATTCAAACGTTACTTTTATCTGTAAAACTAGTAATAGTTTATAGGCAAAGATGGATAATTGCTAGCAGCGGAATCCAGGACGCGCATTTCGTCATGTTGGGGACTCATCAGCTGGATGTACCTGTATCTCACTATCCATCTTTGCTTAGAATGCTTGTGAATTAAGGCAATATTGAGGCAGTACGCACAGTATGCACATGTGCCAATAAGAGACTGATCAACTGCAGCCCTTGACAACAATGGAAAGATTCAAGTAAACAATACGAAGTGAATAATAATAGTTTAGTTGGAGAGTTTAAATATTCATCATGAATATAGATAACGAAATTACAATTAGGGAGAGAATACCTAGTGTGATCATATAAAACGTTGACATTGAGATGAATTGTAATCAGGAGGATCATAGAAACAGAAACAAAACAGTTGGAAATATAAGGTCCATAGAGAAGATAGAAGGAAAGAAAATAGATGTAAAAGCAGAAAGGTATATAGTGAAAAGGATGATCACGAGAAATTGAGACCGTGGTAAAAGAAGAATTTGTGCCAGTTTCCCTCGGACACAGAAATATAAATATATATTTCTGATTGTAGAGCTTTGAAAATGATTTTGCCGAAAACCGAACTCTTCGTTGAAACAAAACTTCTTTTTTTCTCAGTGGATATATTCGGTCTACTTACGATAAATTATCGTACGAATTAAAACCATATAGCATTGACTAAGCTCTTCGATATAGTTGTAGATTTCCTAGTAGTGTTGACATTGAAACGAACTGTCAACAAGATCATAGAAACAGAAACAAAACAGTTGAAAATATAAGGTACATATAACTGTACGTATATTTCTACTCTTTACAGATTTATAGCTTGTGATTTGGCTATAAGAAGATGATGGAATATTGCTGCTTTGGCAGATTTCTACTTACCTTACAGATGACATTGAACTCAAAATCCACTTCGATTGAGTGATCTATGTTCACAAAAAATAAAACGGATATTTGTGTTATTGTGTTGATCAAGTTAATTGTTTATCATACATTCGGATAAACCAACTGATTAGAACAGTTAAAAGTAATTGTTGTTCTTCAGTTAATGAATGATGATAGATTAATTGGAATAAGCTGTTCAGGTTTACTTATGATTTATTAGTTGCCATAAGACAGTTAATTGTGTCCTACCTCTATTAGTAACACTGTTTGGATTAGCCCATATGTGTAGGGCTACAGCTGTTAGTCTCTCTTTGTAACGACTGAAACCATTTTGGAGGATTCATGTGTCATTGAAGTCAATTGTATGGTCCGACTACGTTGAGTGTGATGTGAAGTGGACCAGGATATATCACTTCCAAAAATAAAGACAAAGTTATTATAAGAAAGGTTTAGTTTGTTAATATATAAAATATAAATTATACACAATGTAAAATACACTGGATGTTACTGGATGTTTTGGATTCCTTAGTAGTGTGCACATATTCAATCTAGAAAGAATTTTCATACAAAATAAAGGTTCATAATAATGTGCTTCACATTTTCAACAAAAATCGAACTGCTGTAATTAATCAAATTCGTCTAATTTCTTCAGTGCTCGGATTATTAGCTGGCGACCTAATTGGTTATCCAGATTAGAAATCCCTAATGATTACAGACTAACGTCAGCTTATAAATTATAATTGGGGAGTTGGAGAGGACTTATTGCTATTATTTTGTGTGACATTGAGCACGAATTCACTGAAAAGAGGACTGAACTAACTGTACTAATCTTTCCTACTTTACTATTCATTCCATTGACAAAATTAATACTTGTCCTCAATTAAGCAATCAAGTTAGCTTATAGTATTCGATCTCTAGTTTATGAATTCCCGTGAAAATGTACAACCATAGTAAATAGATTATCTTTAGTTTTTGAAAGAACAACATTTTACAATATAGTTTTCTAGTTCACAGTCTAAATTATCAACCAACAAATTACACATTTTCACCAGATTCTATTGTTTGTTTATATAATAGGAAGGAGTAATCATCTAACACAGTAAGTTACCTTTGTTAATTAGAACATTTTAATCTTACGATATTGTACGTAAATTGTATACATACATCAGATTATAGATTAATTACTGCCTAGTAATACCCTAATTCATTCTAATTAAATCTAACTATTGATTAGTATATATAAAATATGTATACAACTCAATATATATTCATATCAAGATTTAAATCTTTTTCTGGTTCGTAATACACCTTATTCTGTAGTCGTTGATGGTGAAGCTCTAGAAGATGTAGAATCCTTCACATACCTGGGAAGCATCATCGATGAACAAGGTGGTTCAGATGCAGATGTAAAGGCGAGGATTGGTAAAGCAAGAGCCGCATTCCTTCAGTTGAAGAACATATGGAACTTAAAACAACTTTCAACCAATATCAAAGTGAGAATCTTCAATACGAACATCAAGGCAGTTCTACTGTACGGAGCTGAAACTTGGAGAACTACAACAACCACAATCAAGAAAGTACAAGTATTTATAAATAGCTGTCTACGCAAGATACTCAACATCCATTGGCCGGATACCATCAGCAACAGCCTTTTGTGGGAGAGAACAAACCAGCTTCCAGCTGAAGAGGAGATTAGGAAAATACGATGGAGTTGGTGGATAGGACATACATCACGCAAATCATCAAACTGCATCACGAGGCAAGCGCTAACTTGTAATCCTGAAGGGAAGCGGAAAAGAGGGAATCCAAAGAACACATTACATCGAAAAATAGAAGCAGATATGAAAAAGATGAATAACATCTGGAAGAAGCTGGAAAGGATTGACCAGGACAGGGTTGGATGGTGAATGCTGGTGAGCGGCCTATGCTCCTTCACGAGGAGTAACAAGCGTAAGTAAGTAAGTGAGTAAGTAAGTGTAGTCGTTGCTTTCTTCTATGCATAAAGACATTTCAAACTTTGTTCAACTATAACAAATTGAAGCAACCACAAGAACATTTATCATTTCTTTTCATTACAATTCATTAATTCATCTATGACTTTGTATGTATCTTCGGCCACAAATTGTTAAGAGTGTAATGGTGAACTGTATCTTTCAAAAAAATGTTAAAGATCAGTATTGATTTGTGAACAGTAGTCAACACCGCAAATTATTCCCAAGGTAATCATTCAATCTGTTGTAACTGTGACTGTGGATTAGAACGCAGCGTATTATAGATCGGACCAAAGACGCATAAAACACGTGAGAACAACCTAGAGTCCTGATTGGCCCTGCTTCCCTGTCTAGCCCAACCAGTTTAGCCCAGAACGCAAGTCTTAGCCTCTGTGATATGAATCATTATATTTCAAGCATACTGAGTTTATATACCAAACAAACCGACCACAACGTACCAATAAAATATGAAACAACATTTGTACAAGAATTAGCCAGATGTGGCTGTGAATGAGGGAGGTAACGATCAACAGACAGGGAATAATTCATGAATGGTAAATTGTAGAATAGTAGTTCATAGGTCAAAATAAAGCTCACAATAAGAGGGATATGAATATGAACAGTTTAGTTACATAACAATTATACGATAAAAATATACTCATAGTATTGGTCTATAATTAGATCCCAAAAGTTACCATTCATTATGCTTATCGAGATACAACAAAATTTTAAAGGCTAAATCAGTCTATATTTACAGTTCCAAATTTAAAAGGATCCATCCAAGTTAAGATGTTTGAAGTGATTTACCATGATCATAAATTCATTTCATTCCGTATGCTTTAACTCTTCTATATACATATTGATTACTGTAGATATATACAAAATGTTCTACAAACCTAATTTATTGTATATCATGCTTAAAGTCATTTAATTTAGTCGTTAAAAATGACTATAATTAGACTTTTTTTATTCATACAATTTCAGTTCATTGATTAACGAAATGTGTGAGCGAGTGAGTGAGTGAGTGAGTGATTGGCTGAGTGAGTGAGTGAAGTGAATAAGTAAGAAATCATGACGTAACAGAGTACAAAAAATAAACGTGCAAACTGTTAAAATCACAGTAGACAAAATGATTTAAAAGATGATATTTAGTGAAATCATAAGTGATAGTAATAATAATTGTAATGAGCATGATAAGTATCAGAAGGGGTTTTGTAGAGATTGTTGTAAATTCAATAGTTGAGATCATGAGTCAATTGAAGCTAGACCACCATGGAAAACCTGGAAGCACTGGAAAGCCGTTCCGTCCTATTGTGGGACTCCTCAACAGTACGCAGCCACGACTCCGCCTTGCGGGATCCCAACCCAGGACCTGTCAGTCTCGCGCCAGGCACTTAACCAACTAGACCAATGAGCCGGCATCCAACGGTGTTAATGTCTAATTTCGACTAATCCACGAAATTGAGTGACACATCCATCATTGTCATCGGTGAGTTACTACCTCACAACTGACCCGGTTGATAATAAGGAGTTAAACACTTTATTAAATGATGTTAAAATCATAACAAAAATATTTTTCATCCTATCCGATGCAGAAAATTTTTTATAATGTTGGTAATCCAATAGATATCGGTGGACGAATTGGATAAAAGTTGACAAAAATTCTAAGAGAAATGAGTTAGTCATCGGTTGAGATCTCCTTTGAGCAACTTAAGCTATCTGTATCCATTATCTTATAACTATACAGGCTTCCTGAAGTTTATATGGAGAATATCTTCCTATGTCCCATCTTGGACATGAATTATTCATCAAATCATCATACCACTGAATAGTTATTTGTAATTATTCAATCAGTCAGAAATCATCTCTATATAAATAATATATGATTTTTATGTTTCCGTTGATGGAATATCTGAAATATATGGTGCTGATAAGGGAATGATATCAACGAATTTTACTTTTCTCTTTACAAATGTTCCGCTTATTGTAACAATATGTATCATGTGTGACAGTAGTAAATGAAAAAACTCAAAGTTAGTGTTTCTAAACATTATCTGAAGTTGTCTTTTACATATAATTTTAGTGTCCAGTTTAGATTTATCGATGAGTTTTATAGATAACTTAACTCAGTGGAAGTGGGATCACATCCTGCCCACTTTTACCTAACTGTTTTGTACGCACTTTAGAAAATACTACACTTCAACCTACAATCGAGAAGTTCTATCTATAAAAACATATTTGGATAATACAACCCTCATTTGTGAAAAAAATATCGAGCTCAACGACATCTTGCATGAGTTCAACATCTGCCACCAACCAATTAAGCTTACAACGCAATCACATTTAAACTCTGTACTCCATTTCTTGGGTATCCTGTTAAAACGAACACTGGATAGTTCGCTGCACAAATCAATCGGTATGCGCATTTTCAAAGCTATGTCCCACTGAGCGTCAAGAGAGACTTCTTTCAATCTCTATCAGCTGTGGGTGAAAGAATTTACACCTATAACATATTAAACATTGAAATACATAAAATAAAACATATTAATCAATAATGGATATCCAGTTAAATTCATCGACAGAAACCTTAAGACGAAATTGGTGAAATGTCTGCAGCTCAAAACAAGATCTTTTATATGAACATTCATTTTAAAGGGGTTATAGTGACAGAAATCTTGAATAATCAACTTTCAACATCTTTGAAGAAAACATTTTATTCTGCATGAGACTGCATTATCTTCTACAGTCATCCTTTAATTCTCGAATGTATGAAGTTTAAGCTTCCGCTTCAGACCACATCCGTGTACATACACAAGTTCATTTACTCGTGAAATCCATTTTCTCTCATTACTCTGCTTGGTTCTCTAAAGGAATACTGAAGTTAGTCTGTTATTAAAATCTTGAAAATCTTGTAAACACTGATCACGTCATTCTACCTAAATTATCTTTCAAATGAATTCAAACGAAGTGGTTCAAGCCGTCTACAAATCAGGAGCTTATGTACAGTAGAGGTCTAGCAATCCACAGATTTCACGCCAATCTCTGTATAAAGGAGTAACACGTCCAGTTTTTTATGTTACTCTGATCTATCTTCCACATTCATTTATCTAGTTTTATTATCCCTTCTTCATATTTTCAAAGTTATTAATTAGCTATTATTGAAACATTTATTTCTTATGTTCTTCATATTCATCTCTCTTCTTCAGAATATCTTAAAGAATTTCTTTTCAAACAAGTCACCAGATTGTTAAACAACTTCCTACTTATATGCGATAGTTTCAAAGAATTTATCAACACGTTCTTCATATTCTTCACGTTCATAATAGTCTTCTATATGTAATCTGTTTGGTCCATTATGTAATTTATTTCGGTACTTGAAGACGTTATCGACTTCCTTTTATATAATACTCAGATGACATAGTCCTGTTTGGTGAAAACGCTGATAAAATGCAGTGTCTTTTGATAGCACTGAACTACAATGCCAGAATGGTTGGGCTGCGCTTCTTCTCCTCCAAATGCAGATTGTTGCTTCAGGACTGGTCTGCGTCAACACATGAACTGAGGATAGGGTGTGAAGTAATCGAACGCGTCGACAAATTCACTTAGCTCGGAAGTCTGATCAACCCTAATGGGTTGGTGTCTGGCGAAATCTCTGCATGCATTCGAAAAGCTCGTTTGGCTTTTGCCAACTTACGTCACCTATAGCGAAGGCGAGATATCCGTCTATCAATTAAGGGGCGAGTATACTGTGCGGCAGTTCGTTCTGTTCTACTTTACGGCCGCGAAACGTGGCCATCAAGAGTAGAAGATACTCATAAGCTACTGGTATTTGATCACAGATGTCTTAGGAATATTGCTCGCATCTTCTGGAATCATCTGTTAAGTAATAGTGAGGTTAGACGTAATGCATTAGGGAATGAAGGTAAACCAGTCAATGAGGTTGTAAATCTACATCTATTAAGGTGGTTGAGCCACGTGTTATGTATGCCTGAACACCGATTACCACAACGTGCAATGCTAACCGGTGTTGGAGATGACTGGAAGAGAGTTAGGGGCGGCCAAACCAAAACTTGGCATCAGTGTTTGAAGTCACTAACTCCTAGTTTTAGCCATGTCGGTAGATGCAGACTACTTGGTTGGGGTCCGTGTGACCATCGTTATCAATGGTTGGAGACTCTGGGTGACATGGCTCAGAACCGATCACAATGGCGTCGGTGTATACACTCTTTGTCGTCCCTTAAACCATGAGATTAAAATTATTTCATATCTTTCTTTCTACGAACTAATTCTTTCTTCCTGTACTATATCCTTATATGCAATCTTTCTTTTATATATTACCACCTCTGAATTAGCAACTTTTATGAATCCGGTGTTCATCATGTTGTGTTAATGAGGTGTAGCAACTTGGTCGATGCATGGTTGTGCCTGGTCCTACGTTGTAACTGACTGGCTTATTGACTGACTGACATTAATTTTCAATATCATTATAGACTTAAGTATTCTACTTAACTTTATCATCAGAAAATTTAGTTTGTTATCTATTTCCTCTTCACATGTAAATTTAATAGCACGATATTTGTTATTAAATAGTTCCAGTAGTTGTTCTTTTCTAATGTTCTGATCGGCAGTGATGGAGGCGTCACCAACGTAACGACAGTAGAAATCCAGTTTATTGATAACCTCCTTGAGAGGTCAGTTTTCTAGTTTCGCCAGAAAATATGTGTTATTAAAGACAAAATGGACATTCATTGTGCATTTTAAAAGTAATTCTTTAAGACTAACCTCAGGAATTCCAATATTGACTTGTTTTTCCTCCAGTTGTTGGCACACAAAATCGATAGTCTCTGTTAACGGTACATTGATGAACAGGGAAGCAACATCTAAAGATATCATTCGTTTCCCATTTAAATTTATATGTTCCACTTTAGAAATGAAATCGAAGACGTCTTTCAAGCTTCTATTGACGACTAATTTGTGTAAGGGGTTTAGGATACGAACTAGCCACTTTGCAGTTTTATGATAAGGCGAATTATACATATCTAAAACTGGGCGAAGAGGAAGACCTGTCTTGTGAACTTTAGGTAAACCATATAGTCGCGGTGTGTTTGATCCAGTAGGCTTGAGTGAGTCATGTAAGTCAGGAGTAAGAATACCTCTATTTTTTAAAATTCCTTCAGTGAGTTAGTCAGCAATTTTTCTGCCTTCATATTCAAGTCCTTAACGTCGTTGAGTTTCTGAAATTTTGTCGGATCATTCAAAATAACGTCATCACCATCAATTTGTACTTTTCACATTTTACTTATTATGTAATCGTTTTCATTGTTACCATTGACTTATAAACTACCTTGATTGGTTGAATAATTTCGTATATGCATATAAATATTACTGTACATTAGAGTAAAGCCTGATGAGGATCTAATCGAAATTAGAGAAGACAGAAGGGGGAGGGTAACAGGGGACCGATCACCATGGGAATGCCAAGTGAGCCACACACCTTTTACACGTAAATTGACGTTTTGAAGAAGAATAGCAGCTGTTTCTGTTCAACGTAGATTTCGCTCGTAAATCTATTTATCTACCTCTCAAAAGGCGGTATCGGGATCTACATCATTATATATCTTTACTTGGCATTGCTGTGTAGTTTGGAGCCAATCACAATCGAACTTTCTGGACTGTGTTCTTATATGATTTCTTTATGTATATTATACATAAGATTTAATTTTCGAAACATATTACTTTTTCATACAGATCAATGCACATCTGTAAGATTTAGAATATACGAAATAAAATGAATTCACTTCATTCTTGCCTTACAAAATGAGATAAAAACCTTTCTTATAATTCCACACTAACTTTATGTTTGCTACTAGTTTGATGATGTGTGCGGCAGCAATTAGGAAGACTCTCCCGATCTCCCACATTGTAAGAGCGTTCCATGTACCTAAATAAATGGTTGCTCTGGTTGCCAGACAGGGCATCAGCCCCGTGACTTCCGAAGGAACTCAACTTTCATCACGAGGCGTCATAACTCTTCTAAATGAAGACCTCCTGACTCCCAGGGCAGAGTTAAAATGGTTTGAATAACTTTTTCTAGTTAGCGCTTTTTTAGTGAGTTATTTTTCTACGGGCTGGGGTCGCTAACCCCATTCTCAACCCTCCTCATTTCTCCGGACTTGGGGCCTGCAGTAGTCCCCGGAGGGGCTCCACGCGGAGCACAATATTGGGAACCTGTGATAGTAATTACATTCCTAGAGATAAGCCTTTTTTCTAGTTTAGTGCTTAATGTAAAACTGTGATAAACCAGAAGAGATCTCCCAGAAATCGTCTGATACAAATCGTAACAGATAATCATGAAAATGGAAGTTATAACTATTATTGCTGTTAGTCTATATTCTTGTTTTATATCTTCGACTGCTTCACAAGCTTTATTTCCTTCTGTTTTTCTAGTTTGACGATCCCCAGGACGACAGTTAACTATGCAGGTGAAGATAATTAGTAGTAGGAAAGTTGAATTTATAACATACCAACAAGGTTTATTTGATTATGGTAAAATAAAAAAGTGCTCGTAAGAACAAAGAATCCCTTGTGAAGTATAATGTATTCGAACAATTATCAGTTCAGGAAATGAATTGATACTGTTATATCCTAACGAAGAATAAATGAATGGTAACTTCCAGGACTTAATTATGAACTAATATTATTATATTACGTGTATATTCATATTCCTTCTATCACAGGCTTTCAGGAGACCTATTGTTTAGATTATATGATTTACCAACCAGGTCTGTTGTAAGATAGCGACTCACTGAAGACAATGGTGGATGTGTCGCTCAATTTCGTTGATTAGTTGAAACTGGACATTAACACCTCTGGATACCGGCTCAGTGGCCTAGTGGTTAAGTGCTCGCGCGCGAAACCAGTAGGTCCTGGGTCCGAATCTCGCAGGGGGCGAGATCGCTGGTGTACACTGCTGAGGAGTCCCACAATAGAATGAAACAGCCGTCCAGTGCTTCCAGGTTTTCCATGGTGGTCTAGCTTCATTTAACTCATGATCTTAACCATTGAAATTACTATAATATCCACAAAACCCATCTGATTATTAATTCACAATTTTTTAGTTACAGTATCTCTCATTCATAGCCACTTTTAGCTTAATGTTGTATAATGGTTATTTTGTTATTTTATGGTGTGATGCTGTCTGGTTTGCTTGTACATAAACTGCATATGTCTGAAATATATTATTCATACAATAGAAGCTGAGATTTCTTTCTAGACTCAACGGCCAAGGCTGGGCGAGAACGATCAATAAGAATTCAAAGTTGACACAAGGCTGCTTGTTTTATTTCAACGTTTAGAACAAGAACAGTATCATATAAATGGGTATTTGGATCGGCGATTTGTCACGTGATAATTGATAGGGCAAAAGTCATAACATGTACTAAATCTTGACAGTATATTTAAATAAAATATCTTTTGAGTCAATGATACGTATGTATTATACATAACAAATTGTAAATACAGAAACCATTTTATCAGTATAGGGTTGTGGAGACGATTAAGTTTTGATTGAGAATATGAACCGATTGATGTTAGACCACCACTGAAAACCTGGAAGCACTATACGGTCGTTTCGTCCTAGTGTGGGACTCCTCAGAAGTGAGCACCCACGATCCCGCACCTCGGGATTTGAACTCAGGGCCTTTAGTCTCGTGCGCGAACTCTTAACCTCTAGACAACTGAGCCAGCCGGCATCCAATGGTGTTGATGTCTAACCTCAACCAGTCCACGAAATTGCACGACCATCTTCCATTGTAACGAGGTGGATACCTGACTCCATTGATCATGGCTTCTCGCTAGAACTCCGAGAATTCCCTCACGAAGCTAGTCACTAGTGATCTCAATCAGAAACATTTTTTAAACAATACTTACAATACCAAATCTTCACAGATCTACAGTTTGGCACTGAAATTTATCTCAAATTATCCCACAGTTGTTCACTAATTCAAATTTTAAAATAAATAAATGGCTTCACTTCTCTATAATAATAAGTGTGATTTATCAAAAAGTATAGTGTAAAACCCGAATCCTGTCTAGATTTTTGACTCATTTCAATTTATAAATATTATAAATCATTAGGCAAACCTATCATTGATCTTCACTTAATGATCAATTTATAGGAACGTCTCACTTTTGCAGATCTTCAATCGTGATCCGAACAGACCAGTAGTAAGTAAAGCCTCTAACTATGAAACTGGATGAAACAAGGTTGAATCCCATAAAAAGCATCAATTTTTTTAAAAAGATTTCAGCTCATTCCTGATGATCATTTCTAATACACTCGTAACCAAAGTCAATATTTTCTTTCTGACTACCTCCAATTACGTAAGAAATACATTCTTTAGCTTAAATACATACATATATGAACTCATTAATTAGAATTGAATATAATAGAAGAAGTATAATAATAATAATACCAAGATCAATGATCCGATTCACATAATACTACTAATAAGATAGAATGATCTAAAATAGATTGAAATTAGATAGAAATTAATTAATTAATAAAGTGGACTATTAACAATCTCAATAAAATGGTGTTTTATATCACGCCAGTTTAAAGAAGTTTTAAGAAAAGAAAACAGACAATTTCAGGTCAAATATTACACTAAATAATGAATGAGAATACAAAGATAATTCCAGGTTAATGAATAAAAGCAAAATACCGTTGTATTTACTTAGTTGGTATTCGAGAAAATTTATTAAACAAACAAACAAAAAAAAAAAGAAGAAGAAAATATGTCAGCAGTAATTCTTTACTTTTTCTTTATTCAATTAAATGATATAAGAATGTTAGTTTGTATGGTAAACATTATAAAGTCATCTTAACTATTCTATATTCTTTTTATTGAAGAAGATACTTTTATTGGAATAATAAGGTGTTATGTTTAAACTGTCAGCAGCAATAGATTTCAATATAAACAAAGAGAAAATGCAAGATTCTCTGATACAGATAGTATGGAACAATCCAATCACACCTGATGGAAAAAATCTGGAAGATATAAAAACTTTTACATATTTGGGCAGTATCTTTGATGAATGGGGTGGATCTGATGCAGATATGAAGGCGCGGATCGGAAAAGCAAGAGCAACATATATACAACTGTAGAACATCTGAAACTCAAAACAACTGTCAACTAACACCAAGGTCAGGATTTTCAATACAAATGTCAAGACAGTTCTACTGTATGGAACGGAAACTTGGAGAACTATGAAAACCATCATCCAGAAGATACAGGTGTTTATTAACAGTTGTGTACACAAAATACTTCGGATCTGTTGGTCGTGGAGCTTTCATCGTTCTTCTGAATGATATCATCAGCACAAACTCCAGATAGAAGTGAAGTGTTCGAATATCTCCACATTTGGTTCTCAGCTTGTCCTGTACACCTTGATGTTGATTGGTTCTTGTTGAACTTAAATTTATCATTGTTTACATCATTACAATATTCATGACTTCTATCTGAAGTTTGTGCTGATGATGTCGTTCAGAAGAACGATGAAAGCTCCACGACCAAACCATCCAGCTCAGAGAACAAAACTCCACCAAAAACACTGAGTGTATACTCAATAATTAATTAGTGAATAAATATTTCGATGAAATGTTTTTAGATATGCAAATTTTTCCTAGTAGCATGCATCATAGGTCACTATGTAATAATGTTTAGTTTCTCTATTGCATAGAGTTTTTTCTCTATCTATTTCGATTAGATGACTAATTATACTAGAGATCGTTAGCAAAAATATTTTTCTATCTTCAAATGATTTACAACATATCATAGATTAGAATTTGCCTTAACATTGGTAATATATCGGATAATAGTTAGTCAGAGAGAGAGAGAGAGAGAGAGAGGGAAAGATAGCGATGGTGTAAGAAAAAACATAGTTTATATCACAAACACAATTCGTTATTGCTGAAGAGAACTTTTTCTGCATAAATAAAGATAAAGAGGGAGAAACTTGGAGAACTATGAAAACCATCATCCAGAAGATACAGGTGTTTATTAACAGTTGTGTACACAAAATACTTCGGATCTGTTGGCCAGACACTATCTACAACAACCAACTGTGGGAAAGAACAAACCAGATCCCATCAGAGGAATAAATCAGAAAGCACTGGAAGTGGATAGGACACACATTGAGGAAAGCACCGAACCGTGTCACAAGACAAGCCCTCACATGGAATCGTCAAGGCCAAAGGAAAAGAGGAAGACTAAATGACACAATACGCCAGGAAATGGAGATAGACATGAAAAAAATGAACAAAAATTAGACGGAATTAAAAAAGAACGCTGAGGACAGAGTGGTTTGGAAAATGCTGGTCAGCGGCCTATACTCCATTGGGAGCAACAGGCGTAAGTATGTAAGTAAGTAAATTAGCATATTCGATTATGGGAATTTTCACTAAATTAGCATATTGGTTGAGGTTAGAATCGTGCTGGTGAATACCGATACATTGGTTCTAATTGTCAAGCTTTCACAGCAATTTCAGAAATTCCTGAGTTTCCATTCTTGGTAGGTTCGTGTGTGCGTGTGTGTACTGATGAGAAGTGCCATACTGAAACGAAATAGCTTACCATTGCACTCTAGTTCGTACTGGTACCATAAATGAGATCAATAGTCGATTAATAAGGACGATCTAATGCAGTTGTACAGGCAAGGATTGGAAAAGCAAGGGTCTCATTGCTACAACTGAAGAACACATGCAATTCAAAACAACTGTCTGCAAGACAACATCGAAGTCACAATCTTCAATACGAACGTCAAGACAGCTCTACTGTAAGGAGCTGAAACTTGAAGAACTACTACAACCATCAAATATTTATGAACAATTGTCTGTGCAACATAATGACAGTTGTCTGGATACTATCAGCAACAGCCCGCCGTGGAAGTGAACAAACGAGCTCCCATTTGAAGAGCAAATTTAAAAAAGACATTGGAAGTGATAGGACATACATTGATTAAATCACCAAACTGCATCACGAGGCAAGCCCTAACTTGGAATCCTGAAGGGAAACGGAAAAGTGGAAGGCCAAAGCACACACTGAATCGGTAATCGGGAGCAGACATGGAAAGAATGAGTAGTAACTTAAAACGTCTGGAAAGGATTATCCTGGACAGAGTTAGATGGAGAATGCTGGTAGGCGGCCTATGTTCTTTCAAGTATGGTAACAGGTGTAAGTAAATAAATTCTTGCCATATCTAAAAATAAACCTGACAGATCAGTAGACAATCCTTGAGGTGTTTGTAAAAGAGATACGGTATTTAATTTCTTAGGTAAACATTAACATTAGGCTGCAGGTACATTCAAATAACGAATCTCAAATAGGAAGAAACCCATATCTTGTATTTCACCATTAACGACATTTCGTTTATTCTATTAATAATGTTTTGGCTTTATCCAATATTATATTTTGGTGCAATATAGAATTCTCAGCACAGGGTATTTCAACAAGTTACTTACGCAAAAAAACAGTAACAAAGTCAAAAAAAGAAAAAAAGGTTTAAAAAAACGAATAAACTGTACAACTTTTCAAAATAGAGACATATTAAGAATGCAGATTATTGACTAGGTTAACTCTAACAACCTGTTCGTCACAGAGTATATTTGCTAGGTAAGGTATTATAGAGCTTTTATACTTTTGCATGCGTGCATAGATTTTAATGTAATTACGTCTCATTCTACCAGATGATATACAAGGAGAAAGATAAGAGTGAAGGGGATGGTTAGTATCTCATAAAATAACACCTGCCAGGAGTTTGCATGACTTTAGATGTCTATCCACAACCATATTAATTATGATCTCGAAAGATTCACCACACATCTTGCTGACTACCTTCAGCACTCTCCGCAATACAGCAAAGTCTTTTCTCAAAAGCCCGGGAAAGAATAATCGAAAACAATAAAGAATAATATGTAATATGCAAAAATTGACAAATTGTAAGAGTAAATGACGAGTAATCCCAAGAGCACGCAATCTCTTTATGTAGTAAGTCAAACGGAAAACCTTCTTCGATAACAATAAAACGTGGGAAGACCAAGAGAGACCAGAGGATAAGGTAACACCAGGATAATTGACCTTCGACACTGTGTTTATCAAAGAGTCTCCAACGGTACAAGCATTATGGGATCTCAAAATGGTGTTTAGATTCCGTTCATGTCTCATGCTAAAGTTAACAGCTTGACATTTAGACGGATTAAGTATGTGACCATTACCAACAGACCAACAATCAATACGAGACAAAAACTCATTCATTTCTATGGGATGTAAAGAGGAAGATATAGGCATACATACAGTAAGATCATCCGCATATTTCACAAAAGTGTTTTCTGTAGTAGATCATGCAGAAAAAAAGAGAAAAGAAGAGGTGAAAGAGCAGCTCTTTGGATTGATAATCTTAGAGTATTAGATGATATAATTTCACTAGATAATATAACGACGATTTAATAAGTATGTATGAACATAAGATTTAGAAAGTATAATATTCTTTAATGAACTCTTTGAATTATAATTATAATTAAATATCGATAGTATAATAACAGGACGAAGACTAACAGAACTACGTAATAGATTAGCATAATACATAATTAAATTACATAATATCTTCATAGTGTTCATTTCTATTATCAAGGCATTTGAAATGTAACCACTGTGTTTTGTGTAATAACATATTATGAAAGATGTATGCATTAGTATAAACAAATGACTATTAATTATCTATGATTTCTTTTGATATTGCCGAATTCTACAGCATTCTATAGAAACATAGTAAATGTCCATTATAACAGATCTCTTTATTATACATACAAAGAAAATATAATGGAATTCAATGAAGTTATGAAATGAATTGAACTGATTGCTTTATAATACGAAATCTGTAAATTAACTTGAATATACTAATGGTTTCTACCGATCTATTATTAGTTTGTTTTATTACTGAAGATTTAAATTTTTGACGAAGATTTCTGAAATATTTTTAAAACACTACATTTGTCTATGATACATATACTACCGTTAACTTTTATTCATTTTATTAACAAATTGTTCATATTTCCCTCAAGGAAGTCATACGGTAAGATTAATAACTGATTCATTTGAATAAACCATAAAACACTATGAACAACACTGCTCAAAATTGTTTGATCACTGTATGATGATCAGATGCTTCTTAGTGCAGATAGAATCCTGTCGACCAAGTTGCAATGAATCCACTAGTCCAAGATGACTCGGCATTACGTGCACTATGTTGAGATATGATGGTGGTTGGAGGTCGTCAACAGGTAATCCTGGGCCTAGGCTTCGTGCTATTTAGTACTCGTCAGCAAAGTGTATCTGTAATCTTGAGCAAACTGATGCTCCCTGACGGATTCGGTCCTGTGTCACCCAGCTTCACAGTCAGAGATGTTACCAATGAGCTATATTGTCAGAACAACGCTGTTTCCATGCCTACCGCTTCTCAGAATTTATTAAGATAAAAAACACAAGGAAATGTGTGACTGATCGATGCGGGCTTGAGAATCAGTCTATAAGAATGAGGTTTTTAAGCTATCAAATTCTAGTTTCTCCTCAAAATTTCTAAAAGTGATTTAAAAAGTCACTTCCTACTAGTTGTTTTCAGTGGCCTGAAAAATTCATATTCATTACTAATAAGGGTTATTGAAGGCTGCCAAATTTTGTGTTTTACATAAACGATTGGTCTTCGACAACCAAGAACCACCAGACACCTGTTTCGTCATCGTGTGAAATACCCTTAGAAGTCCATATCCATGACCTCACCACGAGGATAAGACCCAAAACCTTCAGTCTTGAGGCCACTTAGTCTATATCTAACCTCTTCATGGACTGATACCATGTTCTGATTCGGTCATCCTTAGGTAGGCTACCTCACTAGATGTAGATTCAAAATCATAACAACGGATTTACCATGTTTCCATGGCATCCTGCTTCTAATATAAATATAGTTCACTATTGTTATTATCATTAAGAAAGAAAATTATACCTAATTTAACATGTTTATACAACTTCAAAAACGAAATCTCACAAAATATATGCTCTCACTGATAAACTTCCTCCTTCTTTCTGCTGTCCCATTTCTTAATGAGTATCTTCCATTTTAAATGTTCAAAGAAATGTTGACCACTTTACTTCTTGTTTTGAAAGATCTCTCTGTTAACCTTAATCACTTCTCCACAAATTACGCATAACATTTGTATACTGATAAAAATAAATTGCTAATCAGAAGTGGTTTCGTGGAGATTTTAGAAATTTCACTGGTTGAAATCATGAGTCAATTGAAGTTAGACCACCATAGAAAACTTGGAAGCACTGGACGGCCATTTCGTCTTATTGTGGTGCTCCTCAGCAGTGCGCAACCACGATCCCGCACCCCACGAGGTTAGAACCCAGGACCTATCAACTCACTGAAGACAATCGTGTACGGTCGCGCAATTTCGTGGATTGGTCGAAGTTAGACATTAACACCGTTAGATGGTGGTTAAAGGTAGTTGACAGGAAACCCTGGACCAGGGTTTCGTGCTACTTGGCACTCGTCAGCAAGGTGTACCTGTAATCTTGAGGGAACTGGTGCTTCCTGGCGGATTCGATCTTGTGTCATCCAGCTTCACAGTCAGAGACGTTACCACCGAGCTATCCGAGCCGCGACTGACCTCCTGTAGGACTGAGATGTAATCACAATTAATTGATCACTAGGTGGCGATCAATTTCATGCGCGTCTAGTCCTTATTAGTACAGATCGAATGCTATCGATCATGTTGCAATGTGGCCACCAGTCTAGGTGACTCGACATCGCGGGCAACCACCATCTAATCTCAATACATAGTGCCCACAGTGTCGAGTCACCTAGACTGGTGGCCACATTGCAACATGGTCGATAGCATTCGATCTGTACTAATAAGGACTAGACGGGCATGAAATTGATCGCAACCCAGTGATCAATCAATTGTGATTACATTAACACCGTTGGATGCCGGCTCGATGGTCTGGTTGCTTAAGCGCCTGACGCGGGACTGATGGGTCCCGGGTTCGAATCTCGTGGGGTGAGGGTCGTGGATTCTCACTGCCGAGAGGCCCCATACTATAACGAAACGGCCGTCCAGTGCTTCCAGGTTCTCCATGGTGGTCTAACTTCAATTGACTCATGATTTCAACCAGTGATAAATTGCTAACATTTGAAAAACGGTGTACCTTTTTAAGGGAATCTAGATAACAATAATAATAGTAGGTTTACCATTAATTATCTTACAGTAGGAAATTCTCAGACTTATCTGTCCAGTATTGTGAAAAAATTATCTTTAACAGACATTGAAAACGTAACTATTCCTGATAATATTTTTCTGATAAGCAGTATCTTCATTAGTGAAAGTTTAGTATCCGTTCAAATTAAACTACTGTTTCTTTTCCTTCATCACATACTGAATACATGAATTCCAATATTTTATCTCTCACCTTTCTTCACAAGAGACAGACAATGATGGGAAGACTCTAACAAGTTCAGTGTTTCATTTCAGGATTTCCAGTATTCAGGATCATCATACATTGTAAGCCTTCTAAAATACCTTATGTGTACACACAATTACAATTCAGAATTATTCGGTTTAAACAAATCTACAACAAGAAAGCTTATTTCCACATTTTTACAATTAAATAACAGGTAACCCAAAAGTTTGAGTTAGTAACCATACTAGAAGAAAATGGGTTTTTTTCAGTGTTTTCCTTGTGTGGTTATAAAAACAATAATTTTTTTCAATAGTTGAGATCATAATTGATTTGAAACTAGACAGCCATGAAAGACAATAAAGCACTGAATGGCCGTCTCGTCCTAGTGTAGGGCTCCTCAGAATTGCACATCCATGGAGCCCACTTTGTGAGATTCGAACTTAAGACCTATCGGTCTCGCGCGCAAACGCTTAACTTCTAGACCACTGAGCCAACCGGCATCCAACGGTGTTAATGTCTAACTTCAACTCATCCACAAAATTGAGCGATACATCCACCATCGTCTTCAATCAGTTTATTACTTTTATTTAAATAGAAGTGTAAAATAAATAAATGAATAAAAACACAATAAAGAAATGAAAGAAAAATGACTATGAAAATATGCTAACAATGATCACTGTAAAAAATAGTATAGAATAATTAATTTTGGAAAAAAAAAATTTCACAAAGTTCAACTTCACTGAATGGTTTAACACTGTAATAATTAATACATTTTGAAATTGATTTTTATATTTATACATGAATATGATATAAATACCTCATACTATTTATTTTCATATTTTAAGAAATGAATAAAGGTGAAACCACAACAACAACAACAACCACAGCAACCACCACAACAACAACAAGAAAACCAATGACAATAATTACCTTCACATTACTCTTGAAATATAGTAATGAAATGTGTTACCTTTATTTTCATGTCAACTAATTTTTCTGTATTATTCTGTATTAAAAGATAACAGTATAATTTATATTAAAGGTTTAAGATTTAAGCTAATTCTCAGTGTTTTCAATGTTCAAGCAAAATGTTCATTTTGTAGAAAGATCTAGTTTATTAGAATGTAATTTTTATAGGAGATTACTTTATTTTAGACTTCTTCCAGTATTATCAGAAGGGGTTTTGTGGATATTAATAGTTGAGTTCATGAGTCAATTGAAGCTAGATCACCATGAAAAATAAAGAAGCACTGAACGGTTGTTTCTTCCTAGTGTGGGGCTCCCCAGCAGCACCCACCCACGAACACACACCACGGGATTTGAACCCAGGGTCTATCGGTCTCGCGAGCGAACGCTTAACATCTAGACCACTGATCCGGCTGGCATCCAATGGTGTTAATGTCTAACTTCAACCAATCCACGAAATTGAGCCACCTTCCGTCGTTGTCACCAGTGAGTTATTATTTCACAACAGATCCGGTTAAACTTTACTGATTACTACTTCTCCAGTGTGTTGGGATGTGTTACGCCATTATGCTAATAGGAAATGGTTTTGTATAACTCTAGACGCTTAAAACGAAATCTTTAATGAAAATTACATTTTCTTAAACTGATCTTACTCTGTAAATGAACAGAGAAATGATTCGAACGTTATTTTGATCTGGAAAACTAATGATAGTTTAGTTAGACAGTGTGTATGATCATATAAAATGTTGACATTTAGATGAATTGTAATCAGGTGGATCATAGAAACAGAAACAAAACAGTTGAAAATATAAGGTACATATAACTGTACGTATATTTCTACTCTTTCCAGATTTATAGCTTGTGATTTGGCAATAACAAGATGATGGAATATTGCTGCTTTGGCAGATTTCTACTTACCCTACAGATGACATTGAACTCAAAATCCACATCAATTGAGTGATCTATGTTCACAAAAAATAAAACGGATATTTGTGTTATTGTGTTGATCAAGTTAATTGTTTATCATACATTCGGATAAACCAACTGATTAGAACAGTTAAAAGTAATTGTTGTTGTTCAGTTAATGAATGATGATAGATTAATTGGAATAAGCTGTTCAGGTTTACTTATGATTTATTAGTTGCCATAAGACAGTTAATTGTGTCCTACATCTATTATTAATACTGTTTGGATTAGCCCATATGTGTAGGTCTACAGCTGTTAGTCTCTCTTTGTAACGACTGAAACCATTTTGGAGGATTCATGTGTCATTGAAGTCAATTGTATGGTCCGACTACGTTGAGTGTAATGTGTAGTGGACCAAAATATATCACTTCCGAAAATAATGACAAAGTTATTATAAGAAAGGTTTAGTTTGTTAATATATAAAATATAAATTATACACAATGAGAAATATACTGGATGTTACTTTAATTGTCAGGAGTAGGTGTGTTCAACTTTCTTTCGGTCCAAAACTATAATTAGTTAGTAATTCCAATTATAAGTGTTATAATCCGAAATGTATATCCAAATTAATCACGTAATGTGGATATCCACGTGATCTGTAAACATAATAAATATATCAGAGATCTGTATTCGTGACAAAGGTTAATTGAGAAAAAGAAGTATATTTGTACAGTATTGTATTTATCAGAGATAATCAATGTGTCATGAAAGAGAGGCCAAAGGTCAAGTCTTTTAAACAACAGTGTTACAGTAAATAATGATAATTGTACAAATTATGAGAATTAATGAAGAATAGAATTTAGCGAAGAAAATTTTCTTTTAGACGAAATCATTTACTTAAGCTGTACTTTCTTATATAGTTATCTGGGAAATATATTTTTCACAAAATCCATTATCTTCTTCCGTTCATAAGTTACAGTAAATTAATCATTAGCCCAAACATAATTTTGTACCCCAAATTTTTCGACCATGTAGACTTTGAGAATTATTACTTATGGCACTGAATAGTCTTGTACTTCACAAAAGTTTGAATTTTAAATCATGCAATATAGTGAGAAGTACCAATCTGCTCTATCTTGAGTTCTGCACCATTCCCAGGTACATCCACTCCTTGTGTTCTCCCAAATTTTAATCTTTTGAATTCTTCGTGTCCCGTTTTTTCGCTTTCGAAATTTATTTCACCGGATTGTACTCCTTGAGTAGCTCTTCAAACCCAAATCGTTCTGATTACTGTTTATACTTTTACTACCTCTATCACTATGGGATTTGAATCGACAATTGTATCTCTGTGCTAGTATGGTATGACAACTTGAACTGATGTGCGTACGTACGAAGTTCTACGTTGTTGCTGACTAACAGACTGTCTTAGGTTCTGAACGGTAGTTTGTGTGAAAGGACTCTCAATCGTGTGGGGGTATACAATAAAGCGTTAGCAAACACATGATTATTAAGGAATAGGCTGAAGAGCCATGGTCAAACTTTCTGAATAATAATACAAGATATGTTTTAGATACTGTGAATTTCGATTCTATACAAAATTAATTCCAATAACTTTGAGTATAACTGAAAGTACTGAATATTTACTCGGTTAAGACCAAAAGACTTCTATCTGAAGTTTGTGCCGATGATGTAGTTCAGAAGAACGATGAAAGCCCCACGACCAAACCATCCAGCGCAGAGAAAAAAATTCCATCAAGACAAAAAGTGATTTTACCTTTCAGTAGAATGTAACAAATTCACTTGCTATTGCTGGCTTGAATCTTCCCATTGATATTTAGGACCGCAATTGATCAGTCCCTTATTGGTATATGTGTACCCAATTCCACAAGCAAGTGGCTATCACAACTCAGTAGCTAAATGGATAACGTGATGGCGTTTGAAATGACTGAGTGAACGGTACTGAGTTCTAGTCCCGGAGTGAACATCAATTCTGAGATGCAAGTACATCCGGTTGACAAGTCCCAAATAGGACGAAACGCGCATTCTGAATTCCTCTGCTAGCCACTATTCATCTTTGTGTATAATCTTAAGTTCTATTATATTTATTGTTTTGATTTCAGAATATACACTAGATTCTATGATTCTAACATCATTGATTACACACTGTAAATTAATTAACAAAAAGAAAATAAAACGAAGAAAATTTTGTTTTCAAAAAACTCATTTACTTAAGCTGCATATTTCTAGGTATAGTTATACATAGAAAATATATGTCGATAGAAGGATAGGAACCATTGCATCACGAAAATGGATTCGAGACTAAATAACAAATGAGGTTACGTACTAATCAAGGGGTACGGAAGTAAATAATATATGGACCAGGTAATAGTTCAATTCACAGTTATGAAGAAAAAACGACAAACGTAAAGGTCATAACAATAAACTGAATAATAATCTAATAAACTTGTAGAAGGTAATAATAATAACTGATTAGAGCTTAAAATTGCAAAACACTTATGAAAAAAACCCAATAATAATCAAATAAAAGTGCAGAAAAATAACACCGAAACATACCAATAAAGAGAATTAGGGCCAGGGAAGGATCTGAAAAGTTTTAAATACATAGCTGCCTCTAGACTTGTTTCTGGACAACTGAAGTGATATATTTATAACACGTAATACTCTACAAATGAATTCTAACAGGATGAATAGGGAGGAGGTATCATCGAAGTTAATACAACCAAACTTGTCTAATATAATAATCTACAGATATTTTATAACCTACTTCGCACTACTTGCGAGTAATAAAGCTTAAAGTTTCCCAAAACGGGTAACTTAGGAAAGTCATGTATATAGACAGACAGAGAAAGCATAACTATCTTTCTTGGGATATGGACTATCAGCAAGTCATTGATAATGAGTGTCAGCGCACACTTATAGTGTCAGAAGTGTAACCACCGATTTAGAGAAATTCTCATTATTATAGTGACCATAATAATGTTACAATGGAGCCCGGATTATCTCTCAATTCCGAAATATTTAGAATGACTCAGGACGCATAAGAAAGATGTTCAAAAGTCAAGGACGAATGGTAACTCCTTAACATCCAGGTTTGTTCAATGAGAAATCAACTCATTGGAACTATTCCCGGAAAAGTGGTGTGTGACATATTCAGGAGAAGACAATAGACTCACGTGAGTTTCCGGGAAATGAGGTTAACACAAGTCGTCGGACTACCGTTGTGACTCCACAAATCTGAATCTTATCCCAGCATTTAGTTCATATCTCACTAGATAGGAAATAAACACATGTGGAAATCAAGCTAGTGACATGTTTTCCCCGACTCCTTTATGAATAAAAGGCTTAAGAATTCTCATTTTATTGTAGAAAACACGGTGATCTTGTCATTTCCTGTTTAGATCTGGCATTACAAAACAGCTGGAACCCATCATGAAAAATTTCACTGTTAGTGATACTGATATGGTCCTGTTATTTTGTATTCAAATTGTTGGGGTGATCCAGAAAACTCCTCGCAAAAGCCAAAAAAGACTCAGGAAACACTAAAAAGCATTTCATCCAATCAGCGTTCACTAGAAATTTAGCCAGGAACATCAAGAAAAGGAAAAGACACATGTAGAGCTTCTGATTGGCTGATTATTATACCGCTATTATGCTTAGTAGCATTTCACAAGTTTCGGGAAACCCAAGGACATCCAAAGTACTATAAAAACCCTATATTTTCTTTAATAAAACAAACCATTTGGAGTAAAGTGCTTCTCGCATACTTTGCGCCTTTTCTCTCTTGTCCAGGTCGCTGTGTAGTTCTAGCTTGGGGGTTACGAGAATAGCTCAGGAACCGAATATAACGTTCAATTAACAAGACTTATCACAAATAAATTTGGTTGTCCCACTTGTGTTCTCATTCACTACAATATGATACATATACGCGCATGTGTCAACACCTTTTAACTTGCTTGCACAAGCATATTCAACATGCATTTGTAGAATTATTGTCTAGTTCGTTATTAGTATGTTATAATAATAGAACTAATCCAAAAAAATTATGGATTTGTCATGATGCGAAAACTTAATTTACAAGATCTTACGTGGACGTCACATGATTGTCCACTATGAATTGTCGTACCATAAGAATAAACTGTATTATGTTTGGCGTTTCAAAGAATATATTTCGTCTGAAGATAGAACAATGTATTTAATACAGATAAAAAAGATAAGTTACATAGAAATGAACACGTCTGCAAAGCTGATCCATGTCATGCGATTTAGTGAATATATAATCATAATAATTTACTCTCAAATAACAGTCTGTTACATGAGGCATGCCAGTTTACAAGCGAGGTCAAATTTTTACAGAAGATATAGTCTTCACTGTGGTGGGTTACTCAATTAGTTTGATATTTTATAAGGTACATTGGTCATAAAAGTATGGGGATGATACTTATCACATATGAATGCGAATAATATTAGTAAGATATGTATTATCAATATAACTGTTGGCGTGCTTTATGAAGGTTGTGTTGAAACGTGCAACTGATAGTCGGGAGTAAATTCACGTTATTTCGAGGGCATCTATAAACCATGATCTTACATCCCCCTGGAACATCTGAGGTATTAATGATGGCGCAGTACGAAATCACCAACTTCATATGCGTTTTCGGTAGCATATCTCGATGGGGCTGAAGAAGAAGGTAACAAAAAGAAAGGATGAGGAGCAAAGCAGACAATGTTCATGCGTCTTGCAATTTATTCATTTGTGGTGAAATAGTAAAGGTATGACTAATTAGTCTAATCTTCCATTATTAATGTACTTTTAAGCAACAGCATTCTAGTAGTTTAAAGAAAACAAGCGTGAATATAGCATAAATTTACAAAGAACTGTATAAATTGAGGTGGTTCAAAAAGAAGTTGAAAGTATAAGATTACTCGAAGTTTTCAAATAAAGTGCTGAAAACAGTATTCTGATACACAAATGAATATCTCCGTTTTTGTCAAGGCTATTTCTTCTCATTTTTATTTTTATTGATTTTAAAGGGTTATAAGCAGGCTTCGTTTTTAGCATATTGACTAGTTTTACTTGTAACAGGATTACTTGGCAGTAAGTGAAACCAATTCAACGTCATAAATATGATTTAAAAGGGTGTTTTGTATGATAAACTAGCACCAATACGATTGGTTCGTGACATTCCACTTGACCATAACGAGTCGTAATTAAACAAAACGTTCTGCCTACAGACATGGGTGGATCGCAGCTATCTCCACAACATCATGTTTGCTGGTCAGTAATACAACTCTCCCTCCTTTTGTGAAGTAAGACTGTTTTACGTCTGTGGTTTGTATGAATATTGCTTAAATCTAAGCTCCTTGTTGGAATACTCTATCTCTACTAGTTCCATGCCACAAGCAAATCAAATGGTCACAGCTTCTGTATTGTGGGTTAGATATCCATTTATTATATCACACTGCTATAAAGATAACTAATGGTAAAAGTTAAAAAACACAGGTCAGATTATATGTGGTTTAGAGATGGTAAGGACAGATTGCAAATTAAAGAATATACAGGAATTTAAAATTGTGAAATTTTCGAAGTAAGAAAACATTGAGTGATCTACAAGAATTTAGGACATTATGAGCTTCATATGACTGGCCATAGTTAATCAGTATCCATGAGATTGGTGAGTTGTCTTTCTAGTTGTAATAGAAAAAAGACATGACGCTTAGGAAGAGTAATACAATTTCAACCATTAGAGAGATTCAGAAACTGAAAGTGATGAGTAGGAGCATATGGGCAACGCTAATAATCAATGAGTAACGGGCGAGGGTAAACCATGTGTTCTATCATTTGGTTACATTCATATTAATGATAATAGGGGTCTGTTATATCCATGCTCGGTTTAGATATTAGGCGGTCCATAATAAAGTGCATGAACTCCGCCTAGAGCCCCTCTTGGGATACTCCCGGCTCGAACTCAGGCTAAAGAGGGAGGATTGGGCATGGCGTTGGTCACCCCATCCGACAGGAAACAAACCCGCTACGAAAACGCTAACCAAAAAAATAAATAAGGTGCTTCTTTGATGGATGGAATTTCAGTGAATGGTTGATGAAGATCTTTAGTGTCAAGTAATAGTGTTAATTCACTCCCGAAATTGGTTATAGTGTCACAGTTACGGGTAGGCACTGTCAACTTGCACCATAATAAACTATACAGAACTGCGAAAGAACTTACATTGCAATGGTTTTCGGTGTTTTGCTGCAAGCAGTGTATATGTGCTGTTTCTGAGTCTATAAACTGGGTCATGGATCGTAGTTGAGCAGGATGATAGAAATGTGAGTCTGTAGTGGCATCGGACCATAACCACACAATCCTAAGAGCTGAACACGAGACTACTCGGAAAATAAATATTCAATAGTTAACGCGGAGAAATAGCTAACGATGGCGCAGGCGGAAGCAATGAATGAAATTAATTCGAGTTGATCTGATGGCATGGCTCGGCCATGCAGGCGTGGTCCCTGCTGAATGTTACCTTATATCTTTTATTCATATTAAAAATATTGTTCTTTCTCTAGCTTAAGCTTGTTCTCCATCATGTATTGGTAATTGTTACGATGGTGTGAGTTGGTGTAGACGATGGTATGACTTCCACGTAAGATCTTATAGATTAGGCAGTTATGTCATGACAAATGTACAATTTCAGGATTAGGTCTATTATTAAAGCAGTATCAATATCATGGTATACCGTAATTAAACAAGTCCATACATTGCTTTGCATAGATATTCTAAGTTGTTCCCTGGTTGACGATACTATAAATGTTCTAAGTAGAGGTGCTTACATTTATCTAGCAGTCGGCGTATGAAGCGTCTTTGGACATCTACTCTTATCTTTTCTGGGGTATTTATGTTTAAGAGGGCACAAGAGTAATATTCAAGTGAGGGTGGTATACAAATTTTGTAAAGTGTTAGCTTAGCCTCTGTTGTGAAGAAATTTTTCATTAAGAAAACAACTAGCCGTCTAGATTTAGAAACAATACACGAGACATGTTCTTCAAACTTAAGGATTCCTGTTTATGATTCCATACTTGTTGAGGTCAAATGATAATTGCCATTTGTCGCTCCGGATAGTTAGGTTAATAAGGTTACTTTGAATCTGGGATACATTTTCTTTTAGAGCTTCGGGCTCTATTGGGGAAGTTGAGACAAGAAAGGTTGTCTAAATGAGCCATCACCAAAAGTTCTTTGGCCAACCACTTATCTCATTCTTAACAACATTTCTGTCACTGAACCGTGTTGCAGATTGATATTATCAAGAACTCGATGTAATCGTTGTCAATATGTTAGATCTACGCCTTTCAGAATAGGCTGTCCTGAAGTTCCATAAGGTTTCGAAACATCACTGGCAAACATACTAGATGTGAGGTATCTGTAGAATTCGCGTGGTAGTATCTTTGTAAAATCTCAGCAAGTGAATTCGCAGTAGATCCAATGTTTCTCCTGGCAATCTGATCCAAGCTTTCTCAAAGAAATAATATACAAATGATATATAGAGTACCAAAAAGGAACAGACTCACAGTTCGCAAGTTTGTGTGCCAGATAACGTCGGGCCCACCAATGAAGATGCTACATGTAGTTGGAGTTCAACAACGCTTTAACTAGTAACACCTTCTAATATGAATCGCATCTACCAAGTGGCATCAAAAGACAGAAGCGAGGAGGTTCGAAGATATATTTGATAGGCTATCAATATATCGAGGATCGACTGATCTAGACTGGCTAGCGATTGCGGGGTATGTGAGCACAGAGTTCGCACTCGTGATCTGGTAAGGATGCATAACCGAGCACCTTCAGCTTGTTAAGTCTATCGTAGTAGACCATGATTCTACATTGGTAAGCCCGACTAAAGAAACGCAACCTATTATTGTCAATCCGTATTTCCACTTTAACTTTCTCAATCGATTATATTTGTGTAAAACCATTATTCTGATAGTCCTCTGATTAATGCTCACAGGTATCATCGTAATGTTATTTCGATTAGTTCTTATAACTTACTAGTTCAATCGATAATAAAAACTGGTCATCTATATTAACCAATTAGCTTTGGTGGTTCACCAACAAGCTTTAACAGCACTTACATGCTCCAGCGAAATAAACTTGTTTAAAGATCAACTTATAGCAAATATGACCTGTAAATAACGTAAATGTACATTGACTAATAACAATGCAATCAATGACTAAATAGTTATCTGGATCTGATTCTTATTGTTCCTTTGCTTAACACCTCATTCTTCTTAAAACTATGCACCATCCTGTAATATCTTTTATTCCGACCACCACCGACCACAACAAGGGTGACACTACTCTAAAAACATACGGTGAGTTTCAGCTATAAGTTTTCTGCAATCATAAGGTCATTTTAGATGGCTCCTTCAATGGCAACCACAAAATTACCTGGATTCGTTCGACTGTTGTGATCCGAGCTAGTGGCGAAAACGTCAACAGCACCAAGCACCCTGGAATTAATTGCCATCCTGCATGTTTTATTCTGGATACTTTTGGATCATGACTACTCACGAATGGCGTTATATATTGTCGTCCACTCAATAATCTAATTTTCAAAAATAATCCAGGTGAGTTCAATTATTTTACTGGATGATTTTTTGTACTTAACATATACATATTTTCCAGTTGCTTTCGCTACATATTTGTAAATTTCCCTAGGCTAAATGCAGTAACTTCTTACGGAATGTTTATAACGCATCATATTCCTGCCTGAAGTTTCACAAGCAGGATTAACTTTAAAATTATCTTTCTGATCATGTTAATTATTTTCAAATTGTCATATACGTCAATAACCTGCATGTTAACCTGGCCCGTACATACGTTACAGTATATCTTCATGTCTTCTAAGTTTAGAAATCATCTGAATCGCCTTTAACATTTATCGATAAACCCATCAAAGTCGTTGTTGCTAATTGTATTTGGGTTTATGGATTGGCTTATCATATTAGCAGCATAAAATGCGGACATAGTTTAAATAATAAGAATACAAATTTAGGTACTATTAACTGCACTAGTAAAATAAATAAATCTTCAGGTAGACCATATAGTACTTATATAGAGACCAAACTGCATCACAATGCAAACCCTAGCTTAAAGTCCTCAGGGCAAGTGAAAAGCAAGAAGACTAAGAGACATATTGCGTTGGGAATTGGAAACAGATATGGGAAGTGAATTATAAGAACTAGAAACAAATGGAAAGTATTTTACGGGACAGATTTAGTCGCAGAATCCTAGTGGGTGGCCTAAGCCTCTTCCCGAGGGGTAACAGGTGTAAGTAAGCGAGCAAAATGCTGAACCGTGACCGGATATAATCTTCAATCGTAATGTGAAGTCCCACAAGCAGGTGAATTCATATCTATTAACCTTAATATGCTTGGGTTGGCAAGTAAATGATGTATTATAGCAGGTTTATACCGAAAACATTAGGGTATAGAATTATGGTCTACTATGATATTAGTACTTCTTTAATAATAGACCTAATCCTAAAATTGTACATTTGTCATGACATAATTGCCTAATCTATAAGATCTTACGTGGAAGTCATACCATCGTCTACACCAACTCACACCATCGTAACAATTACCAATACATGATGGAGAACAAGCTTAAGCTAGAGAAAGAACAATATTTTTAATATGAATAAAAGATATAAGGTAACATTCAGCAGGGACCACGCCTGCATGGCCGAGCCATGCCATCAGATCAACTCGAATTAATTTCATTCATTGCTTCCGCCTGCGCCATCGTTAGCTATTTCTCCGCGTTAACTATTGAATATTTATTTTCCGAGTAGTCTCGTGTTCAGCTCTTAGGATTGTGTGGTTATGGTCTGATTCCACTATAAGTCAATTAAAACTATTATGGTCAGCCCGAATTGTCAAAGGCTTACAGAGCTATTGGTTTTGGGGATTTATTTACCTCTACATTTTAAATATCTATTTTCTCAATTACCTCATGTTCAGTTTTGAGGATTGTGTGGTTAGGACAAATACCACTACATATTTAAATTTTCACTTCTTTATTTTTGGACTGAAAACGAAAAAAAGAATTGAAGTGAAATCGAAAAATCTATCTGTCTTTTTAGTACTTATGTATATTCGTCCCGTAGCTCCCACAAATAAAAAACGAAATAGTTCTACGAATCGTGCGAACAAACAGGAGAGAGTTTACGTCCTTAAATCCTCATGACAGCATTAGGGATGAAATGAGCTGTAATGACAAATTGATTTCTGAATGCTGCTCTATAGGTCTTCGACATTGATATCAACGTTACTAGTTTTACTGAGCGCATTTTTAATCGGGTGCATTTGGTCAAGCATTTGATTTACACGAGAACGTGTCTGGGTACCCCGAGCGGCGATATATAGTCAGCTTGAATACTATCTTCCACAGTGCATCGATCTCTGACAAAAATGATAAATGTCTTTGTCAAGTTACTGTCCGACAGACAAACGTTTGCTCAATCTACTTCTGAGATTATTGAGTTTCTTCGTGCCTAGCGAATAAGCTTTTTACGTTGTCAGCTAATATTGCCTTTATCCGAGACTATACGAAACTTGGATATTATGCACTGTTTGAATGCCGGATAAATTGTAAATCAGAATGATGTGTGTGAAGATTGTAGTGATTTGAGCAGCTGATTTCACGAGCCGATGTCAGCTAGGCTACCATGGGAAACCCATGGGCACTGGACGGCAGTTTCGTCCTAGCATGGAACTCCTCAGTTGTGGTACCCCGACCCAGGAACCTCTAGACCTCTGATCCACGAAAACACCAATTATTGCTGCCATGCACTGTCTGAAGGCCGGATGAATTCCAAAGCTACCATGTAGTTGAGCTCATGTTTTGCCATCGCCTACTTCACAGGATTTAGTCGGCAGACTTTCTAGCACACAGAGTAGCTCAGTATTTGTGTAATAGTGCATGAAATCGTATGGTTTTCAATACGGACATGTTAAAAGCAACCGTCTATTCGTTTTGGAATACGAAATTCAACTGGGCATGTGCCTTTCAAAAGTATTAGTTTAGTTCTTTTGGTTAATGAGTGGTTGAATTATTTGAATGCCCAAAGTAAGAATCCTTGTAATATATTTTTTTGGTTATCTGCTTACCTATCTACTTGTTGATCGTGAAGATGGCACAGGTATTCAGTGTTTGACAGCGCTTTTACCAGTAACATCTTCTAATATAACTCTTACCCAACAAGAGAAATCAAAAGGCAGAATCGAGGAGATCGGAAGAGTGTATTTGAAGATAAACAATATATCGGAATTGTCTGATCTAATCTGGCTAGCGATTGCAGTAGATATTGAGCACGGCGTTCCCACACGTGATCTGGTGCGGATGCGTGACCGAACGCCTTTAGCTAGGTGAGTCCACTAAAACTAATCTAGTCAGCATCCAATGTCGAAAACTTACAGAGCTATTTATTTTGGGGAATTATTTACCGCTGCAATCATATTGATTTAACAATACTTGGGACCCCCTGACTAACTTACGTTGTTGACAGTTCGCATTCATATCAGTACAATTCAGATTGGGCCAGTCTAGTACAGTCCTGGATTTGTTTCACTACAATACAATTTCTAGATATTCCATTGCCAGTGTTCTTTCCATTCTAACACAATTGCCGTTGATTCTAAGTGCCTACGTTAATATAAATCCAATACAGTCACAAACAGGTGTTGATCCGAAACTGCTATCATTCCAGTCCAGCTGTGTCCATTCAATCCACTTACAACTTGATTCTTAATGACCGAGAAGAACATTCGTATTCTAGTTTTTAGTTGAGTAGTTTGTTCTCGATCATCGAATATAAAGATAACAAACATAACACACAGCTAATAACAAACAGTACTTCTGATTGTAGCATGTAGCGTTCCGGATATTTGCGAAGAACCGGTTACAAGTACAAGTTAACCACATGACTGACTCAAAATGAACGTAATCTGGAACTTGAGAATAGTGTTTTGTAAACAGATGTATTAGTTTTTCTATCTTCTCGGCTCAGTTTTTTCGGTCGACTGGGAGGTTGTAATATCTCAGCAGATCTGTGTCAGTGACTGTGATTGAGATGTCTACAATGGTTAAGTCAAGTTAATTGTCTTGTCCAAACTGAAACTCTGACAAACACACGCCTAATCATAACGATGATCACCTTTGCATCTGCATCCCATGGAGCACTAAGATAACCACAAATAATCAAATTCAATATGCTAACTATCTGATTCGAGCTCTACCAGATGAGTACTCATGTCAGTGAGAACATCTTAGGTAGAATTATACGTATTGTATTCATAATTCGAGTAAAGCGTAGAATAATATACAACGCTGAAAGCTCCACGACCAAACCATCCAGCTCAGAGTACAAAACTCCACCAAAATACAACGGAATCATAATTTAATAGAAATACCGTAATTAAACATAGACTCTTTCTGACAAGCTTTAGAATTCATGAGGACGCACACCTAAGTGTCAGCATACAAGATGTTAACAAAAATTTTTCATCGCATTTAAAGCATCCGACAGACATTTATTTTCTCTGACTGCAGTTCCCGCTTAAACGTGGAGGTGATCTGCTGTGTATGTTATAGTACTTACGCTAATCCAGACTCCCTGATGTTCGTGGACGAGAAGTGCATCTTTTGTCAAACCAATATTATTCAAAACCAGGAATTAGAAGCTAGTTACAGGAATTTTTATCGTGACGAGATAATCAGATATATGAAACGGGCTGTAAGTGTAGCAGGGTGATACTCCTTCAAGTCATATGACAAAAGCTAAGTGGACTGTATATCTAATGATTGATGTATTGTGATAAACAGATTTCATTGTACTTCAGGTGTTGCGCAGTCACAAGGCGCCTTTTGCGACTGGGAAATTATGGCGGGAGGTGAGGGGTTTTATTTTCCTAGTCGATCCAAATGTTTGTAGCCCTTGTTTTGTACCGAAATCCAAAAATATCCACTTTTTCCTACGTAAGAGGAACAAGGAGCCTGGTATTCACACTTGTGATTTCGTATCATGAAATAGCAAGCTTAACTATTAAAATAATACTTCTCTCTTACTCCTAATATATTGACAACTCTCATGGCGTAGGATTTTCAACTTCAGAGTTCTTCATCTGGCGCTTCGGCAGTACAGGAAATATGACACCAAGTGTCCACAACTTATGTTATCTCTTTCTCCCGATGATTGTTTCATTGGTATGAGACTGAACAGAAACAGTTTGGTCAGCATACTCGACCTCCCAAAAATGTCAACTAGTGGTGAGAACACCCTAAGAGCGTGTGGGATTTCGTCCAAGGGTCAATCAATCCCCTATTCATGATAAACGAAGCTCGAAAGCTTTTTCGTAGATAGATTTCATCATCCACTTTTGTTTCAGCATTGATGATATATCCAATATAATTACAGTAGTCAATGCGCTTAGTTGCTGCATTCTGATTTGTAAGACTAGACAACGACATCAATTCGTCTCGGAGCATCCTTTGGGATTTGAGTGGTTAACTGCACCAAACACTTCAATTCTCTTGGCCTTCAAAACCCCGTTTTGTCGGTATATTTCAACCCTAACAAGTCTAAAATATAGCTTTGTAGATAGGTCAAAATGATGTCCCTAGGATATCTTGGTAGACGGTCCCTTGTATCTACTGTCCAGCATCGGGTAACATGTTCGGTAACTTCTATTATCCTTTTCTTATAAATGACTTCCTATATGATTTAGCCAAATCTAAACAGTACTGCGGTATGTCAAATTCGATAGATCTATTAGTGCTTGTCTCTTCAGTGGGTTGGTCACGCATACATGGATTGGTAGTCTCATTGACTCAAACTAGTTTCCTTGCGTTTACCAATACAACAGTCAAGGACGTCGAGCTGATTCCATGTTCTGGTCTGGCTGTTTTTAGTATCCTTTCATCTTGTTCTTACTCCAGTCAACGTAGTTCATCTTGTATGGTAATTGTTAGGACCTATTTAACATATGATCAGCTACCTCAGTTGTTAATGACCCGTAACTTTATCTACCGGTATCTTATCTTTGGCTGACTTCCTACGTTTAATTTCTGCATTGCTCAGTTGTATCACCACACAAGCAATGTTTCGGGGACATCTGTGATCAAATGCTTGCAATCTTTTCATGTCCACTGCCATAGCTCGTTTTATAACTATAGGATAACAGTACAGAGTAATTCAGTGAACTCACCTGTTTGCCGGAAAACAGATATGTTCTATTCATCGAAAGTGAAGTAAGTTGGGAAGTGTAGGAGCTTTATAAGTGTGTGAGGAGACCTCGTCATCTATCAACCCACCAAGGCTGACGAAACCCCCGAGATCATCAACGTGATCAGAGCTTTTGACTGCGTTCCCGATATGCAATCTCAGCCAGGCTTTTTATATATTGGAGGGGGGGGGCAGAAACGTATCATAAACTTGCTTCCACTATTAAACAAAGCGTTTGACAGATTGGATCTTGTCATCTTATTCACTGAACTAAAGTGTCGTCTACTTACTTCAGAGCAGTGCGCGAGATTCCAGGAGAGGTATCAGTCCCTGAAAAGTTAAATAAGCCGAGTGGGGTTTACAACGAGATATCTGTGACGAAATAAAATGAAACTGAGAACGTTCGATAGTCCTGACATTTTCCAAAATTTCTGTATCTCTCTTTCAAATGTAGACTAAAATTAGACCTACACTCCATCTTTTTCCGAAGTCAGTCGTACGCAACGTGAAAGCTGGCACATGTGCACATCGGTTCAATTCGCCATACTTCACTAGCACAGATGAAATTTTCAGGGCAAATCTCAGAATATCAGAGGTATTAAAAGCACCAGTGGTAATAGGAAAGATTAAGAACCGAAGATACAATTTGAGAACACATCAATCGGTGAAATAATAAAGCAATTTATGGGAAACTCAGAAACTTTAGAAATAGCGTTACTATTGACTGACTATTTACTACCTGCTTTTTTACCGACCGAAGGTTACTTAGTGTTACCAATACCATTTGCCTTATCCATCTCTCGCTTTTACTATGCATGACTCATGATCATTGCGTTTACTTTTTCATATGCGTTTAAGTTGTTTATCGTAACCAACAGTCGTAGCCCTTAAATTCTAATTATTGCACCTACTTCGTACTTACGCAACATATACTGCATCGATTACATGCTCCCAGAGCAGTTGTTACACGCACTTTAAACGTACAACCTAATTTAGATATAACCGACAATCACATGAGAAAAATGCTTAAGTCAAACATCTAGTTTCAGCGATGTTCAGATCAGTAGTTATAAGTTCAAATAAGCGAATTATTTGTAACTTTTTCTCGTGGACTACACGTTGATACTTCAGATTGATCACTGAAAATAAATCCGAAATATCCAACAAATTGTAAATAATACTTACGTTGCATCCCAATATTGAGTCAGTTACTAATATTTATTTATGACTTATACTACAAGCTGTCCATTGCTACTAAGTTGCTTTATTTTCTTACCTGTTTTTAACCTAGTCATGTGTTACAACAATTAGGAAAAACATTTTATCGCACATTATTTTATCTTTTATACACTCACTGAAGGACCTTTTATATATGCCACGAAATGTATGTAGGTTTTTTATAAACTTTAATTATACTTTTTTCTTTAGTACTACTAGTACAGTCTACTCTTTGCTTGTGTTTGTTACCCAGACATTCATTTAATTGTCGTTCAATCCATTAGATTCATTTACAGTCGAGAGTATCTTCTATCAAACTTTTTCATTATTATGTTATAACACTTGGAGATATACATCATTCAATATATTATTTGTATTCCTATTTTCTGATTAATCCTAACATCAGTCCATGTTTCTGGACCGGGGCCTCCCAGTCATACCTCCCCAACCAAACTTGCTCTCCCTAGTACCTCCCGTAACCAGGCACGTGATGCTGAGTCTCGCAAGGAGAAAAAAATTGGGCACAGACGTGTTACAGAAGAAGGAACTGTCACGTACAAGAAGGTAAGTTACACAAAACTTACTACCACTAGTTCCTTAAATTCATTATTTGAGAATTATTTGACAATTCTCTGTCCTCATTATCAGTGTTTTTTGGTATAGTGGTTTAATCTTTTAGAAATCTAAAAATGAGAGTTTTATTTTAAATGGTTTGTATTTTGTTATCGCCAACTGGACCGAATAAGCAGGTCGTTGTCAGGATCATGGCATAGTGGTCGGAGTAAAGAGAAAACAGTGGACAGGTAGACCTGGATTTATGTATTACTTTTTCGGGAAATAGGGAGTATCGTTATGCCTTCATTACTGAGATCTGTATTCTGATGGTTTATTTTGGCTGTCTTGATTTTCCTAGTCAAAAAATCTGTTATTGCTTTTGGAATTTAAAGTTTTGCATCGTGAATATATGGATTAGTATGATTTACTGATCGGATCCATGTAAGGCTTGTTAATTTTACTTCTGTTGCGACGTAACAAGCGCATAGATGAGAGCAGTTTTGTTCTGTGCTTGTGAAATCTAATCTCTCTGAATTCAGGATGTTTGGCAATTCCCTGTTTGATCATCGTTGTATACGAAGGATTGTTGACATTCAGTGGTAACACCAGGTTAGTGGTGCGGATGTTCGGGAACATGTTCACAAGCACAGCGATGATAATTCACTTGGTGTCACCATCTTGAAACACTGACTTCGGTGGCTTGGATATGTACGACGAACGTCGTCCCTGCAAATTCCAAATCGTGCATTATTTGTTGACACTGGGATTATTTCGAAAAAGCTGGGAGATGATCAGTTTATGACAATGCTATGGTATGAAAGGAAGCTGTAGAGTACTGGCATCTGTCTGTCATCCACAACTCCCTGGTTGGGGTCCTGGAGATAGTACGACAGTGGGTTGCAACGCTATTAGACATGATTCAGAATAGAAGCCAGTGGTAGTTGTGCTGTAACTTTCTTTTACTTCATATAAGTGAGAACCTGATTAACTCAAAGAAGCTTTACTGGTTGTGTTTTTCTTAACTACTGCCGCTACTTTGTTTGACTCTCACTTATTTTCATTTCTTTTTTTTCACTATACGTTTCTTTATCTCCTTACAACCACATTTTCCTTTTGTGCGGAGCATATGTCTTTTGGTGCTTCTTTATACCAATATTTATGTTTAAACAAGTAAATAAATTCTAATCATTCCGAAAACATGTGAAAAAAGGGAACACGGTTGAAAATTGGTGTTTATAATTTCGATGATATCCTCAGTTGTTGTGTTTTTATACTTGGTTTAATCCTTAATGATGACTCTTGAATTTTTCGCATTGAAATTTGACCAATTTCATGTTACACAATGAAATCATAAAGCGTTTTTATTTTTATCATGAGATGTCACTAATAAGTATCGATTAGAAAAAGATTAACTTGTTTTGCGAGTTGGTCATATGTCCTCTCTAATTTAAATATCGGCTGATGCCAAAGACTATCGAAATATAAATCGAGGGACTACGGCAAAGTCATCACAAAGTCTATGTTTAATTTATTTGTATTGATTATTTGAATCTTCCCATTGATGCGTATTTTTTTCGATATTTCTGTAAGTCACAAGCATTATAAGCAGAGATAAATGTTGATTAGCATTGAAATATCGAGACAATCTGTACAGGATCCACATTTGCTAAAAAAGAAACTGGTCAATTGCAGTCCCAAACATCAATGGGAAGGTTCAAACAATCAATAAAAATGAATTAAATTCCACCTTATGGCACAAGCCAGTGTCTGTTTGGTCACAGTAGCTATGGGGATAACTTGACGTCCTGTGAAACGAACGGAACTGAGCTAGAGTGTCGGAGTGGAAATCAACTTGGGGATGCAGGTGCATCCGGCTGATGAGTTCGAAACATGACGAAACGTGCGTCCTGGATTCCACTGCTAGCCACCATTCATCCCGGTTTATAAAGTATTTGTTTCCTAACCAAAACCAGTAAAGTATAATCTAATGAAGTCTACTACTTTGATTTAGATCATCCACCCTGATTATTATTAACTCATTCACCTAGTACATACTCGTACTTGATTTCAAGCTACAATTTATGTGTACTTACTTACTTACGCCTGTTACTCCTCGTGAAGAAGCATAGGCCGCTCACCAGCATTCTCCATCTAACCCTGTCCTGGGCAGTCCTTTCTACCTCCTTCCAGTTGTAATTCATCGTTTTCATATCTGCTTCTATTATCCGACGCAATGTGTTCTTTGGCCTTCCTCTTTTTCGCTTCCTTTCAGGATTCCAAGTTAGGGCTTGCCTCGTGACGCAGTTTGACGATTTGCGTAATGTATGTCCTATCCATTTCCATCGTCTTTTCCTAATTTCTTCTTCAGCTGGAAGTTGGTTTGTTCTCTCCCACATTAGGCTGTTGCTGATGATATCCGGCCAATGGGTGTTGAGCACCTTGCGTAGACAACTATTAATAAATACTTGCACCTTCTTGATGGTAGTTGCTGTAGTTCACCAAGTTTCAGATCCTTACAGTAGAACTGACTGTTTTGACGTTGGTGTTGAAGATTCTCACTTTGATATTGGTTGAAAGTTGTTTTGAGTTCATATGTCCTTCAATTGTAGGAATGCAGCCCTTGCTTTACCAATCCTCGCCTTTACGTCTGCATCTGAACCTCCGTGTTCGTTAATGATGCTTCCCAGGTATGTGAAGGATTCTACATCTTCCAGAGTTCCGACATCAAGAGTGATTGGATTGCTGTTCTCCGCTTTGAATTTGGGGACCTTAGTTTTCCCTTTGTGTATGCTGAGGCCTACTGATGCAGAGACTGCTGCTACACTGGCTGTCTTTATCTGCATTTGTTCGTGTGTACGTGATAGGAGGGCTAGGTCATCTGCGAAGTCCAAATCGTCTAATTGATTCTGAGCTGTCCATTGTATTCCGTGTTTTCCTTCAGATGTTGAGGTCTTCATAATCCAGTCGACCAACAGAAGAAAGAGGAAGGGAGAGAGTAAACAGCCTTGTCTGACTCCGGTCCTTACTTGGAATGCATCTGTCAGCTGTCCTCCATGCACTACTTTGCACTGTAGTCCGTCGTATGAGTTCCGGATAATATTGACAATCTTCTCAGGAACTCCGTAGTGTCGAAGAAGTTTCCATAATGTCCTCCTATCTACACTGTCGAATGCCTTTTCATAATCAATGAAGTTGATGTATAGTGATGAGTTCCACTCAACTGATTATTCGACAATGATCCGTAGTGTTGCAATTTGGTCTGTGCACGACCGATCCTTACGGAATCTAGCTTGTTGATCTCGAAGTTGGGCGTCTACTGAATCCTTCATCCGGTTCAGCAACACTGTTGAAGACTTTCCCTGGTATTGACAGTAGTGTATGCCTCTGTAGTTTTCACATTTGCTCAGATCTCCTTTCTTTGGAATCTTGACAAGGTGTCCTTCTTTCCAGTCCATCGGCACTTGTTCCTCCTCCCAAATCTTTTTGAATAGAAGATAAAGCATGCTTGTGGTTGCTTCGATGTCTGATTTCAGTGCTAGTGATTAAACTACTCGGTTGCCTGAACCAAAGTAGGTAAAGTGGAATTCAAACCTGCCACTACTAGTGATTGTAACTTGAACTCTTCACTCGCTGATAGGCTGCTTCACAAAACAAACAATTTAATTATTGTTCGTTCACTCTGCTCTTGTTGTTAAGATTAACTATTTATTAAGATTAGTAGTTTTACAAGAAATTTGTAAGTAAACTAAAACTATAGTACAACAAAATTTCACAATAAACGATCATAACATGATGCTATGACAACAATAACGTGTATTACCCATGCAAATGAATTATGCTGTGTTGTTTTTCCCGTGATTTATATATATATATATATATATATATATATATATATATATATATATATATATATATATATATATATATATGCAATAATCATATGCATGTTGCATACAATCAGTTGCCTGATTGGATACTTTTACGTCGTTCCGCTGTACTAACTAAATTACATGTTATTTTGTTACTGAAACTAAAATGTTAGAAATTGTGAAAATTACATGATAATATTATTTCTAATATGATGCTATACTATAGAAACCTACATCAGAACTTCAAGGAGCTATTCAACTTGGCATACAACATCATATTGGTTCATTACAGCAAAAGCCTGATCGTGATCTTTTATACGGAGATTTTAATATTATCGATACGGTTAATTTTCCTCGTGAAGGCACGAAAACAACACAAGCCCATCCATATTCAGATTTCCGATTCAGAATTTATGCTCCTGTGGCTTTTCGATGTTTCCGAAAGTCATATAAATTGGATATTCGTGATTTCTTAGTAAGTCTAATGTTTCCTCTTTTAAAGTGCTATTAATTGCTTGTAAACCAAATTATCTCTAATTATTATGGTATGCATCCAGAATAGGTGGATTGTGGTTTGTATTAGAATATAGAAGGCGTGTTTAATAATGGAATAGTTCTTATACGTAATTTATGTCTATCTTAATGAGGATGAATATATCCAAATTTTACATAACATTATACTATTTGTGAATATAATTTATTTACTAATTACCTGTCTATGTACTCGATCTCGTGTTACATTTAATACTACCCGGATTGTTCAGCCTGAAGTAAGCAGAAACGGGTTGAAGAAACCTGTTACCCAATCATTCAAATTCATACGCTTCAATCATTAGGCTATCACTCCACTTTTAATATGGTTTACTTTAAAATTGTCAGCAAATTTACAGATGGAAGTGATCTGTGAAAATTTCGCCTCACTTGTTATGGAGGGGATTTTTCATTATGAATTAGCAACATCTCGATTGTCAAAATCGATAAGTAGGATGCTAATTGATAAACAAGCGTAATGATGTGATGTGGCCAAATGATGGCTCTTCACTAAAATTTGTTATTGATACGAACTCTTGAATAAGTAGAAATCAAAGACAAGAGCACTAGCCAGATGGATAGTTTTTATGAAACAAAATAATATGTTTGTATGCAGAATGTAAACACAAAATAAACGTGATGAAATGCCATATGCGGTTGGGGGGAATTAGCTTGTAAGTCATTCATTCTTCATTCTGTTAGGACCTGTCTTTTAGGCTAAATCTTCTTGCGTAACATCAACGGGTGGCTTGCAGCTTGTTCTTTCGACCTTGAGGTTGCTTGTTGCTGTCACTTGTTATGTCGTTATCTGCACACTTATTTTGAATGGCTTTCTTTCTAACCGTGTTCGTACTTATGAATCTTCTAATTGGTTAGGTCTCTTTCGATTTGTTTATTGATTGGTGACTGACTTTAGTGCCAATGTTTTTAGAAATTCTCTGATTTGGTATTGCCTGTCCAAGACTTGAATGTTGCCCAATCGAATGTATATCCACAGTTGTCTACATGATTTATTGATATAAGTGAAGTGATATCGTGGGGTTTGACAGATAAATGGTATTGCCATGTGGACATGGATGAAGTGGGCAAATTGACGAAATTCTACTGATTATTTTCTTCCGTATAAGTTTCTGATAGGATTTTCCGCGTCACTCTTATTAACCAATATTTACTATCAAGAGATAATGCTTCTCATTCTGTTATTTCATCATAAACACTAGAAAATTTATGAATATAATAATTCCATCCAATTCTCTTTTGCTAGTTATTATATAATCTTACTTTCATCTTTGCGTAGTTTTCACTACCATTGATACAATTTTTTTACTATTTCCACTTGTTTACTTTTTATTTTATTGATCTCATACTATGTTGTTGTTATGGTAACTTGGGCCCGAATGCACATCTGTACCTAGTCCTTCATTCAATAATCAAACTGGCTGATTAAATGTATTTAGCTTCCACATGTACAAACAGTACCCATAGTCAATGTAAAAACAATTAGGTTATGCATAAAGTGTTTTCAGAGTGAAAATTCAATGTTATGTACTTGTGTGCATTATTTTATTCATATTGTTTTAATTTCTTTCTTTTTTGGACATTTCCTTTTGTATTCATCATTTCAAATATCTCTAATCAAAAGTACACAACTAGTGTTTTTTTAAAAAATATGTACTTTCATAATTTATAATTGAGTATTGACTGTGTAACTCTTTATGTGCGTTCATATACGTGTGTGTGTGTGTGTGCATAATTGTTGGTGCACAGTTTGTTGGAAAAAATTACGTACACTAAGTTGAGGTTAAATTCGTTATCACTACCGCTAATTATTTTTTCTTTTGCCAAGTTACACTAAATATTAGTCATCAGTTTGAAATTCATAATCATTTTTTTGTAGTGTCATAATGTTATTTTTTACATTTAGTAAAGTATCATATATGAATACAAACTGTTGATCAATAGAGGTATGTGCATGAAGTTTACAGTTTGCGTCCACTATGTTTGAGCTCGAACTTTTGATTAATGCAAAATAGTTTCAAATCCACAACTTGATTAGAGAGAGAGAATGAGGAATTTGAGTTCATTAACTCCTAATAACCAATAGCTTTATTCATTGTTCCAATCCAATATCCCACTTCTCTCAAGTATCTATCAGTTGGGAAGTCACCCATATATGTTCAAACTCAATTCTTCTCTGAGGCTCAGAATTTCATCAACGGATCTGCAACACTTGGGCTTGTACTCGATTCGCTTTATTAATATTGCTAACTTAATAGCTCTATTATACACGAACAGTGGTTTGTAGACATCTTGAATCAGATTTACTTGCTTACGCCTGTTACCGATCGTCGAAGAGCATAGGCTGCCCACCAGCATTCTCCATTCAACTTTGTCCTGAACAAACCTTCCCAATTGTTTCCACTTGCTATTCATCCTTTTCAGGTGTGCTTCTGATTCCGGGCTCAGTGTGTTATTTGATCTCCCTCTTCTCCTTTTTCCTTCGGGATTCCAAGTTAGCGCTTGCTTCGTGGTGCAGTTTGGTGATTTCCCCGATGTATGTACTATGTACCTCCAACGTCTTTTCCTAATTTTCTCTTCAGCTGGAAGCTAGTTTGCTCTCTCCCACCGTAGTCTGTTAGTGATGGTATCGGACCAATTAATATCGAGTATCTTGCGTAGACGACTGTTTACAAATACTCGTATCTTTTTGATAATGGTTGTAGTAGTTCTCCAAGTTTCAGCTCCGTAAATGTTAGTAAGACATAGATTGGATTAAAGCACGTTCCGTGCGGGATTGTGTTGGTGCACGCTGATTGGCTATTTTCAACCAATCAGCGCTGGTGGATAATTGGAGAAGACTAGAGTCTTCTCGTGTAAAAACTATTACTATATTAACGTCTTTCTCATTGTAATTCCTACTTTCATTTACTCTTGTTATTTGGAATATAATTTCATTCCTGTCCAACCGTGTTCTGATTTGAGGACCTGTCTAGTGAATCGGTGTCCAAGAATGCTAAGCAATAGGAATAGCTGGATTGTAATTAGAGAAATTATAACAGTACAGTAGAACTGTCTTGACGTTTGTATTGAAGATTCTGGGTTTGATGTTGGCTTACAGACAGTTGTTTTGAGTTCCATATGTTCTTCAACTGTAGGAAAACTGCCCTTACTTTTCTAATCCTTAACTTTTCGTCTGCATCCGGTCTTCCTCGTTCGTCGTTGATGCTTCCCAGGTACGTGAAGGTTTCCACATTTTCCAGGGCTTCTCTATCTTGAATCAGATAATACCATTAAACATGCATCATTTATCTACGAATGTAGTGTTTCACAATCGTTAAGCGAAACCAAGTGACCTGTTTTTGAAGCCTTCTGTCACGTTGATGAGTAGACAGCGATAGGTTGATTTCTAGCAACAATAGCTTCTTTGTATTCATACCATAATTATTTTCAGCCACAAACTCACTAGGAATTGATAAAACCTCCTAGAAAAACTCAAAATGTTTAGGTACTTCAGTTCTTGTCATAGAACTAGACATCAACTTAGATCCTAATTATCGTTAATTTTTTGCACTGAAATGCTTTTATTTTCTTCCATTGTTATTTCTATTACATAGAACTCTTTATGTAGCCAATCACTTCAAGAGCTTTCAAACCCCGGTGCAAGTGGTTCCATTTTTTATATTAGTCAAGATGATGAATTCATCATTAAAACTGTACAACATAAAGAAGGTGAATTTTTACAAAAATTATTACCAGAATATTTTATGAATTTAATGCAACATCCTCGTACTTTATTACCGAAATATTACGGTCTTTATTGTTATCAGGTAAAGTATATTAAATTTATGTAGTAATTGGTTGTTTTGTCCATATATGCATATACTGTAAAACGTACCAAAGTCCCATTTTTGCCTTTTATTGTACATATTGAGATTGTTTATCATCATATCTAATTTACAGAATGTTTCCGTTCTGATTGGCATTTATCACTTTTGTTTCTATTTTCTTTGGTAAACCATAAAACCTGTTTCATTTAACAAGATCATTGTTATTATTCTATTCGAATGCATTTTGGAGTTTGAATATGTATTTATAATTAATTAATGTAACATATTCACATTAAACATGAGTCTATTTATCTGAATTTTGACTACACTAGAGACCAGTGTGATACTAACCGGTTGTCTCAACTAAAGTAGATGTAGCGTGCTTAAAATCTTTACAACTCCCTTGTATCAATAATAATCATGTGCTATCTAGTGACTTATTTTGTGGGTTAATTCCTAGGATTGTAGTAAGAAATTACGGCCAGTGGAGTTTATCTATGCTTAATGGGGTCGGTTAGTTGCCCGCTGATAAAACATTACATGATAACTGTACAATATTGCGAATTGATTGAGGTAAGAAATGCAAATCAGTTAGACGCTGACTCAGTGGTCTAAAAGTTAAGCACGTGCCACATAACCTGATAGACCTAAGTTTGATCTCTGATGGGATCATGCATGCTGATTTATGAGGAGTCCCATGCTACTATAAAACAGTTGTCTAGTGTTTCCTGAATAGCAAAGGTCAGTCCGTAATGTAAACTGTAAAAATCTTATCCATTAGTTGAACACCGAGTTCCTTCACCACTTAACTAAAATTTAATGATTCTGTTTTTGTGTTTTTAATTCGTTAATTACGTTATGAATAGTATTCATGATCTACTTATTAGTGGGAAAGCTTCGAATTTGTATCCACATTTTATTTTTGTTAATAGGCTGTAGTTATGACAAACAAAAATGTTATCAGTAACTTTTGCAGTTTTAAATTTCCCCCACTGACCTTTGCTATTATCTTATTGGTTATTTTCACTTTTAATCTGTTATTTTTGTCGTGCCCCAAGGTCACAAGTATCAGTATATAAAAATAGATGCTGTATTATAGTTTTCACTTTGAATATCAAGTATTCCCTTCAGTTACTCTATTCTGTCTTCGGTCACGTGTGGGGATTGTTATTGTTGAGGTGTTACGGAGATTAGTTGTCGAGCTTGTTGGGACCCATCGATTCTGTATGTTCTAGGAAACGCCTTTCAATTGTTCATAATTTTGAATAGTCATGGTCTATGTTTATATATAACAAGATAAAAGGGGAATTTTTTCCATACTTCTAACAAGCGACAAATCGATATGTATAGTCTTGAAACAATTTAGAACCGTCACTCACTGGTCTAAACGTCTTATCCTTAGGCTTCAATCCTTTATGTGTATATTGTGGGTAGAACAGATGTTTGTCTGTCTTATAGGGGTGTGTATTGTACTCAGCAGTTCCCTGTCTAACTTAATAGCTGTGGAAGCTCCTCTATGAAGATAAAAGTATGCAAAGTTTGCTTTCTATTCGACCAGAAATATTTCCAAAACACTGTTTGGGTGTACAGTGCAATTATGAAGTAAGAAGTTTCGAAGTGATATACTAGGTAAAGATGGCGAATTGTTTGCGAACTTTCGTCTACTAGATGGGCTAGGATATGTGACTTTTATTGTTCGAATGTTTGAATGCGAAATTAGTTGCAGTGTCACAGATATATTGATCGTTTACTGTTTTTTTTGTAAATCTAAGGTTTCAGTATCATTTTTATTTTCTATTTCTCAGTTTTGTTCGTTCCTTTAGAATTATATTTCTTATGTTTGTGTGTCATCTATCATTGTTGCTACTAATATTTTGACTTTTGATCTTGTATTCATTTCTTCTCACTATATTAACTTAGTTTATTATGTATTTCTATCGAGTTCCGTGAGAACAGTTATCTACCGTATTCATGGTATTAGACATTTGTGTAGCTCTTATTTCTGTACAAAAACTGTATGTGACTACTAGATGAACTGTTGTATGTTTTCCCGTATTATGTATGTCTCTAAATTATTTAAATCAATTACATACTAACTTGAAATAATATTCACATTATTTTTCACTTATTTTCATTCATCAATTTAATCAAATATATATAGTCTGGACATAAAAATATTCGATTTGTTGTCATGAATAACCTACTACCTTCTTCTGTACGTATTCATGAAAAATATGATTTAAAAGGATCTACTTATGGTCGCCAGGCCAGTGATGCTGAACGCGCTAAAAGTTCACCAACTCTAAAAGATCTCGATTTTATGTAAGTCGTTTTTGTATTATTCTACTACATTTTTTAATTGAATTAATGTAAAAGTTTTTATCTCATGTTGGTTGGTTCATTTAAACCACCTCTAGTTCATAATTACGTTTGCTGCTATATGACATGGAACTGTAGATAGTTTAAATAACTTTTTTGATTTATGTTTTTATTAGCAAGGTTCTTTCCTACAGATGGGACTACTAACCCTATGCCCAACCCTCCTTCTCCACCCGGGCTTAGGATAGGCAGTAACCCTAGAAAGGCTCCAGGGGGAAGCAAGGGAATTTTAGCATGCTATTCAATTAGAAAATTTCACGGGAGGGTAGTGGGTGTACTCGTTATTTTCTAATTTCTCTCTTTGTAAGTTTGAATTTCCGATCTTCACTCCGAAACTTGTAGTGGGATCTATACCTCATTTTTACTGGCATTTAGAAACACTAGTTCTCTATTGGTCAGTGGCATCTTTAGTACGCTAAATATGTGGCTTAATTTCAACATCCCTCCATAGATTTTTATTCGCGCATATTGTTTGATAAACTCAATGGTTAGTTTCTATCAGTAAATCTCACTTTCGAAATCTGAGTAACTGAAGCCAAACAAGAAAGGGGAATCGTGGTATCCATATCAAAGCTAGAAGTTATCACTCACTAGTTCACTACTCATCAGGTTTTCTCCTTTGACAAAGCTACGTAACATTGCTGGTAACAACGTTTGTCTTAATTACTCACTAATATATTGTTGTTCTCATTCTGGCTTTTCAAAGTTTTGGCACATTAAGTTTGGCCAATAGTATATATCCCCGCCGAGCATATAAGAGATGTTTAATTATCAATCAATTAGTCACTGATTGACATCTAAAACGGGGTATGGTTTGGGTCACTCTAAGAAATGTATATATACCCAATGTTCATTTTATGTGAAACTATCAAGTTCAATCTTGGTATTGATACCTATATTATCATTATTATTATTGCTTTACGCCCCAAATCGCTGTTTGGTTAGGAAGAAAAACATACCATTTGTTTTTAACCTCTTCTACCATCGGTTTCTTAGCCTTCATTATCACATTTATTAAACTATTTTATATTATCACCATTTAGAGGTTGCGTTAATTGTATTTTCTTCTGATTCTGTGAGGTAGTCCTTTTTATAAAAGCATTGGAAATTCTCCAAAGGCTTTTCAGAAACCTTTTTCATTTCTTTTTGAGATCCTCTATATTTAAAGTGTCGTCGTATAATAGTTGTTTGGTTTAAAATAATCATAACAAACGTTTCCTCGCGTTGGTATTATATCGTGGTCGTTTCGTGCCAAGAAGCAATATTTGGACTAACTGTCGCATTTTTCTCTTAGTTGTGGAATCGGGGTTTCGTGAAAATTATTGAATTTTATGGTTTATATTGCTGATCGACTGTAGCCAGACAACCATTAAAAACCAAAAAGCGACCTTAACGGTAGTCATTATAGTAGCTCTACTTACCTCTTCTCTAACAATCTGTTGTTGCTAAATGGTTCCAATTTTAACTGAAATTCGCCTACTTTAATAACTATCGGTCAAGTAACTCATTACTGAACTATGGGTTTATTTACCTGGCTTTGAGTTACATGTTTTCTTCTTCTGTGAGGGCTCGTTATTCTACAGGGTTACAAAAACGAACGTAAATGGGGCAATGTTAGGATCTATGACCTATTTCGTTTGAAAGCCAAGTGTTTTTAATCATTCGGCTACCACTTCGCTATCAACACAGACTGATTGAGTCGCTTTTGGTTACTGTGGTTTGATTAAATGAGTTGAGCATAAATTGATTAACTTGAATGTTGAACAAGCTAAATTTTTATGTCCACTTTCGGAGTAGATTTTCTTACCATCAATTTTGGATCGTAACAGAATTTGAAATACTGAATAATTCCTTTTACATGCATCTGTTCACGCTTAAAACAAAATAGCATAGGACTGATCTAAAAACTATTTTGGCTGATTTTGGTTGGAAATAGTTTTCGTTGATTCAGTCATACACATTTATAGTAATACTATTATTATTATCATTATTATTACTAATAGTAATAATAATAACAGTAATAATGCACGTTCGCACAGATACTTATCGTTAAAATGTAAACATGAAGTTTTTGTTTTGATGGTAAATACCTTATACACGATAACATAGACACTGTATTTATATTTAGTAGTAATAGTGTATGCATCTTGAAATGCTAGTTGTTAAACAACTTCTTTTCTCCATATTATTATCAGAAGTGTATTACATTTGCTTAACCACTACGTACCTCGATGAGCGATGTTCTACTGTTATAGAAGTAAGTTGAAATAAAGCTGGAGGCGGTTGAATCAAGACTTGGAAGCAGTCTGAAGTCACTGACTGTTGGTAGAAGCAGACTATCAGGTGGGGGTTCGTGTGGTTGGATACGGTGAATGGCATGGCTTAGAATCATTCACAACGGCTCAGTTACATTTACTCCTTTTTTTCTAGATCTATTATTTATGCATTCTCATTATGTCTTTTCTTACCGTATTCTTAATGTTTAGTCTTTCGCATTTTCATCGCTGTTATGTTATTTCAACTTTTTTACTATTCATCTTGTTAATTTCATTTGATTTCTCTAAAGTTATCTGGCAACTTTGTCCAACGCACATTTGTGTCAGAATCTTTAACTTTCTAATATCAAATGTCGTAAGCACTTCAATAGTTATTTGTAATTTCACTCATTTATTGAACCCGTTGCTGCATTACTTAAAACAAACCTCAATTAATCGGAGGTAAGTTATTAGGAATAGCATGTCATCCATGTTAGCCAACGTGAGTTATGATTAACGCTTAGTGGGAAGATATAAGTTTAACATAATAGCAACGGTTTGGTAAGAGGCATATAAGTTTATTCTAATTTCTATATGAATGATGCAACCAAACTACTGCATCATCACATCAGTTTACTATTTATTGAACCAATTGTAATAACATATTTATGTAAATATATACATTTCGAAATATGTATTTAAATAATCAAAATCCATCGTTGTGTCACTATTCTCTGGTACAAAATGGACGTTTTTCCACGAAACCATTCTTATTTCGTCATTTCTTTCACTCTTCATCCTGTACACTGTGTAATTCAGTTTAGTTTTATAGTTTATAAATGTTAATTGATTTTAGATACCATCGATGTAAGTTGTTTAAATCCTTCTTTTTTCAAATTGTATTAAGGTACGTGTTGGGGTCTGAGTTATTTTACTACAGAATAACCAGTATTATATTCTAATATTCTTCGTTTGTCCATATCTGTAAAAATGAATATCTTTGAATTTTCTTCAAATTAATTCTTTATTAGTGAGAATCATCCAGATGGAATCTGGTTAGAGGCAGAAACCTATGATGCTTTGCTCAAAACGATAGAAAGGGATTGTCTCGTAAGTTATTAAATGTTTTCCACTAAATTAAAAAAAATTAATTTCTAGGAAGTTTTCTGGATTTCGTATTCTGTATTAGTTGTACTGGTTACATATTATTCCTCATCATTTTTTATTTGTATCCTCCCAATCAGTGCCATCCTAGTAAATAATAATAATAATAATAATAATCTGAAACATCGTAGTGAATTGAAATCTTAATTCCAAGCATCTTCAGGTGTTATGCATGACATCTAAATGTAATTAGTATTGTTTTGTATTCTCTGACGTGAATAATTTAATCATAAATCTTTTATTGTAATTCTATACAACATCAGCGCAAACCTGAGGTACAAGTGAAGCTTTTGAATCCCTCCAAATATGAGTGACAGCTTGTCCTGTCACCCTTGATTTTGACTGGTTATTGTCGACCTTTAACGTGTCAGTTAGCTACAACGTAGGACCAGGCACAAACATGCGTCGGTCAAGTTGCCACACCTCATTAGTACAACAAGACGAACACCGGATTCATAGAAGCAGTTAACTCAATGGTGTAAAATATAAAGAAAAGATTTTATATAAGGAAGAAAGAATTAGTTCGTAGAAAGAAAGATATGAAATAATTTTAATCTCATGGTTTAAGGGACGACAAAGAGTGTATACACCGACGCCATTGTGATCGGTTCTGAGCCATGTCACCCAGAGTCTCCAACCATTGATAACGATGGTCACACGGACCCCAACCAAGTAGTCTGCATCTACCAACATGGCTCAGACTAAAAGTTAGTGACTTCAAGCACTGATGCCAAGTTTTGGTTTGGCCGCCCCTAACTCTCTTCCAGCCGTTTCCAACACCGGTTAGCGTTGCGCGTCGTGGTAATCGGTGTTCAGACATACATAACACGTGGCTCAACCACCTTAATAGATGTAGATTTACAACCTCATTGACTGGTTTATCTTCATTCCCTAATGCATTACGTCTAACCTCACTATTACTTAGCAGATGATTCCAGAAGATGCGAGCAATATTCCTAAGACATCTGTGGTCAAATACCAGTAGCTTATGAGTATCTTCTACTCTTGATGACCACGTTTCGCAGCCGTAAAGTAAAACAGAACAAACTGCTGCACAGTATACTCATCCTTTAACTAAAAGACGGATATCTCGCCTTTGCTATAGCTGACGTGTGTTGGCAAAAGCCAGACGAGCTTTTCCAATCCATGCAGAGATTTCTTCAGACACCAACCCATTAGGGTTGATCAGACTTCCGAGCTAAGTGAATTTGTCGACGCGTTCGACTACTTCACACCCTATCCTCAGTTCATGTGTTGACGCAGACCAGTCCTGAAGCAACAATCTGCATTTGGAGGAGGAGAAGCGCAGCCCAACTATTCTGGCATTGTTGATCAGTGCTATCAAAATACACTGCATTTTATCAGCGACTTCACCAAACAGTACTATATCATCTGCGTATTATATAAAAGGTGATCGATAATGTCTTCAAGTACCAAAATAAATTACATAATGGACCAAACAGAATACACATGGAAGACTATTATAAACGTGAAGAATATGAAGAACGTGTTGATAAATTCTTTAAAACTATCGCATATAAGTAGGAAGTTGTTTAACAATCTGGTATCTTGTTTGAAAAGAAATTCTTTAAGATATTCTGAAGAAGAGAGATGAATATGAAGAACATAAGAAATAAATGTTTCAATAATAGCTTATTAATAACTTTGAAAATATGAAGAAGGGATAATAAAACTAGATAAATGAATGTGGAAGATAGATCAGAGTAACATAAAAAACTGGACGTGTTACTCCTTTATACAGAGATTGGCGTGAAATCTGTGGATTGCTAAACCTTTACTGTACATAAGCTCCTGATTTGTAGACGGTTTGAACCACTTCGTTTGAATTCATTTGAAAGATGATTTAGGTATAACGACGTGATCAGTGTTTACAAGATCTTCAAGATTTTAATAACAGACTAACTTCAGTATTCCTTTAGAGAACCAAGCAGAGTAATGAGAGATAATGGATTTCACGAGTAAATGAACTTATGCATGTACACTGATGTGGTTTGAAGCGGAAGCTTAAACTCCATACATTCGAGAATTGAAGGTTGACTGTAGAAGATAATGTAGTCTCATGCAGTATAAAATGTCTTCAAAGATGTTGAAAGTTGATTATTCAAGATTTCTGCCACTATAACCCCTTTAAAATGAATGTTCATATAAAAGGTAGAGATTGAAAGAAGTCTCTCTTGACGCTCAGTGGGACAGAGGTTTGAAAATGCTCAAACCTATTGTCTTAAGTTGGGTTTCTGCATATTGACTTATTCAGCGAACTATCCAGTGTTCGTCTTAACAGGATACCCAAGAAATGGAGTACAGAGTTTAAATATGATTCTGTTATAAGCTTGATTGGTTGGTGGCAGATGTTAAATTCATGCAAGATGTCGTTGAGTTCGATATTTTCTCCACAAATCTTTATAGAGTGGTAGTTTAATGATCACATCATCCAATTTTCAACTCAAGGTTCCTTTGCTTTGAACCGTTGAATGTCGGCTCAATTGTGTAGAGGTTAAGCGTTTTCGCACGAGACAGAAGGTCCTGTATTTGAATCCCGTGTGCGGAATACATGCATAAGTGTTGCTGAAGAGTTCCATGATAGGACAAAACGGCCGTTCAATACTTCCAGGTTTTCAATGGTGGTCTAACATTGATCGGTTCACAATTCCAATAAGAAAATTTTATTCACACTATTTCATCATAGCAGTACAAAATTTTAGGACAAATGAAATCAGTTAGTCATTCACGTTTTGTGGGTTTTTTCTCAGACTGATTTTTTACTCCGTAAATCTTGACCGATCTCAAGAATCAGTTCATAACAATTTTTTATATAATTGAACTCATATAAATGTCCTTATCACGAGTTCTTTTTATTTTTGAATGAGTTCATTTCTATCACGAATTATCGTATCTTCTTTCTCTCTTCTAAATGAAGGTACTCAAGTCTTTTAGAATTATGGACTACTCCCTTCTATTAGGTATACACAATTTGGATCAAGCTAAACGTGAACGAGTTAGTGAGATACTTTTTTTTGTTTTTTTTTACTGTATTATTCCCTGGTTTACTGGATTTTACTTCTACTAACCACCTATTTCTAATTTTTTTGTGTTCATTTATAAAACACAGTAACATCGCTAAGTTTGTATATTATCCCATGTATATGATAGTTATTATTCTGTAGTGCGAATTTATCCACGATTCCAAATGTTCATTTTTCACTGTTTAAAACTTCTAAAAATAAACTACCGGATGCGGGTTCAGTAGTGTAAACATTGAGTTCTCACTGCAGTGAGCATGGATGCGCACTCATGAGGATTGTTTCCATACCATGACGAAATATCTATCCATTGCCACTTGGCTCTCAATAGTTGTTTGGTTAAGATAAATCCTTGATTTTAACATTGCGAGATCACAAATATGATCAAAAGATTTCAGTGTAGTAAATCGATTGAGCTCAAGTTTAGAAATTAAGATGCTAAGCTGGTTTGACTTGTATTTGAGACAGAATTATGTCTCGAAATAGTGATACTATGTAAACAACCAGAATTCATAGTTGAAAATTTCAAATGATCCCATTTGGTCTTTATTATGTTACGCAGTCGTCTGACTCTGACTTAAACTTTAAATTGCTGATAGAATAAAAAAATACTGAATCTAAGAGTAGGCTTTATTGGCTAACTGAATGGAAATATGTGCACAATCTCATTTTTAAATATGGATGTATGTTTCTCAGATAATTCGACTGAATTTCAACCAATAAATTATACCTGTATCCCTCGAAAGCTAAGCGAAATACCGACCAATATCGAGCTCCTATCATTCGACCTTGAACTGGCATGTAGTATGTCTGATTAGCCCAGAGTATTATTTTCTATCTCCACATATTTATTTTACCAGGTATCCAATTCTATCTTGTTCAATTTTGTCTATAATACTTTTTACTGTCTTCTTGTGGAAATATCTGTAATTTTGTGATTCAACTAATGACTTACACATCATATTTGCACAAACCATCCTAATATATTCCGATTAGTACACTATGAACAGCTTGATATATTATCACATACATTTCGTTTAATCAACACGCAGATATCACAATTATTGAGTTGTATTGTAACCTTTTCATAATCGAAACAGTTCCATGTGAATTGACTATTTACTTATTTAGATTAAAATTTCTATCTCTTTAACATGAATTCAACAAATCAGCTGTTGATAATAAAATCTTCCGACAATTTGTAAATTGTTTTTTTTAATCAAATTCTATAACATGTGATACATCGGGTACCATTACAGTTTAGAATGGGGTTATTTCTATGTTTTTTTCTCATCATCTATATGTATATATGCATCAAATAACCAACCAACGTGTAGAATTATTTTACAGTAATATCTGTATGTGCATACTATTCACATTATTTGCATTTGTTGTAGAAAATAGGTCCCTTCATGTAATAAATTACAGTTCAATACATACTTCTTTTTTGTTAGTTTTCAAATATTAATTATTTGTTTCAATCAATTTGGTCGGTTTACACCGTCTAATGTCTGTGTTTATTTTACTAACCTCATTTTGGTTTTCACTACTTTTTTTCTTCCTCTTTTCTTGTTGCTGTTATCATGCCAAGATTTATTATTGTCTTTCTCTGATTGGTGCTTAGTTCTATTTTTATTGATCTAGTTAGATCAAATAGATTGATAGAGGGATGTGATGAAAAATAAAATTAATTTTTACGTTACTCCTCAGTTGCTATAAAATAATAGAAAAGCATTTTTATCAATTACTACAAAAATGCTTTAACTCTCTTCTAAGTACATTTTAGTGTATAGTGAAAGGGGAGAGTGGGCTAACATGTAATTTTACTCATTATTTTTCTCGTCCTTTATAAAAAGGTAAGTTTTAGGACACCGATAATTTTACCTTTTCTCAGTTGGTAATGATATTGTGGAAGTACTAGTGGTCTATTGTACACTTGATATGGAGGATATTCGTAGGTTACTGGTATTCAAGCAATGCTTGGGTTAGAAATAGGGTACTAGGTAAGGATGGTAAATCGATTGATGAGGTAGTAAATGCTCATCACTGCCTACCTTGACGGGCGGTTTTCTGTTGTAGGAGTAGGCTTGTTGGGGACGTTAGATTCCCAGAACTCACTTGGGAAAGGACCTAGTTTTGTAATTTTAGAAAATTTGAATTTTGTTTTCGCGCCAAAAGCGCCCTTTTCACCTTCATATCGTATTTCCCACTGGGAAATATCTTAAATGCTGTTGGTCCGTTGTGTCTTTTAGTATGCTATTTGGTAACTCTCTTTAAGGACGGTTTTGTATTGTATATATACGTTTTGAATTGTGTTGTTGTTATCGCTCGTTTCTGGCTGTTTGCAGAATATACTTCTCCATTCCAAGCTTGGACTTCTTCCTTTTGTTGGCGGGGCTGGAACGCATTAAATAGCTAGCTTACTGGTCTTTGGTCATCGAGTCTTTGTTCTCGTTCGCAGATTAAGTGAACTCGTGATAGCTTCAACCATAGAAAGGCTAGAATAAAGCTAGGAGCGGCCAAACTAAGACATAGCATCAGTCCATGAAATAATTGTAAATTGGACTTAGGCATATTAGTTGGTATGGACCACCTGGGGTCCACGTGGTCAACGTAACCAATGATTAGAAACTTGACATGGTTCAAAATCGTTTGCAATGATGCACATGCATCCATTCTTTTCTTCACCCTCTTTCTGAGATTCTGAATTCCGCTTGACTTTTTTTATTTCACTAATTCATCTTTTCTTGAATCGTATCTTTTATGCCTAATCTTTTCTATTACTACTAACATTGTTACTACCTCAAGTATTCTGAGATTTGGCTTAACAATTTCATCTTTCTGTGCTAACGGTGTATGCCAACTTGAACCGATGCACATAAGTGTCAGGTTCTACGTAGTAACTAATTGACCGTTTGGTGATAGACACAACGCTGATTATTGGATAATTTTGATATTTCAGATTAATTATTTTCACTTGGTTAATTCTTTCGGAAATAAAATATTATTTCGTACATCCTGATCTGTTGTTAAATTTAATCACAGCAAGGAGGACAAGATTTGTAGAATAACACGAATTCATTGTATTTCAAGGCTTCGCATCAGCTAAAAACAGCCTAAATTTATATTTGTAATATTGTTCCAAAAAGTTTTAGTTTAATTTGAAACCTGAGAAACAACTAGAGAAAATAACATATTTAACGTCATAATTAAGATCGATCTGTGTCTCTAGCTAGATGTAACCCCATCCAATTGTTAATGTTCACACTAAAATTGGAATCTTGTACCATTTCATGTTATTTACAGAGGTGAATGGCTCTTACAGTTCGCCTATTTTTAGATATTCGTCCAATCCTGTAATTTTCACTATGAACTGACGTAAACCAGACAGTATTAAATTGTGATCATGGTTTGTCGGGAAAATTAACTGAAGCTAAAAATGTTGACCATTATTTCCCTATTCAATAGTCTAAAAATACCACAATGACATCAAGATTTAAGAGCAACGCGGTTTATGATTAATTAACTGAGTTCAACAATATATATGGCTTCACACTAATGTTTGTCAAATTCAGTATTTTTCATTTTAGACGCTCAATGAGTTTATCCACTGAGCTACTGTTTGGAAATAGCTTATTATCATTACTCTTTAAACACTATATTGTGATTACATGTTTATGTATAAAGTCCTTCCAATTTTCTTTTTTTTTGCTTTCATATCATTTAGCTCGCTCAAAAACATGCATCTGAAAAACAATCTAGTGTAAATGAACATGGTAGGTGTTTATTGTTTACTTTACTACATAAGGTCTAAATTAATTGAACAATTTATACATTATCCTATGTAATGTATAATGGTAGGTGATAATTATGTTGGCAAATGAATTCAAAATTTTTCAGTGGAATGTTCCGCTCTACAGTAATATATGGACCTTATTTAAATTAATGAATATCCTGCTCCGGTTAAACACTTATTTTCTACCGTTTGAGCTGCATAAATTCAATGCTACTCACTGTATCTCGAAATGACTTTGTGGTTTGGTCACTGAATTATATTGCCTATAGCAATCGATGTCGCTAATTGAATTCACGTTCTCCTAGCTGTGATCATCATCTCTGTACGAATTATTTCAGATTTTTCAAAGACATTTCAGACTTAGCGGTTTATGTGATTTTTAATTTTTGGTTCTCAGCAACGAGACTCACCAGTTTATCAGCGGTGTGAACTTGCTGAAATAATTTGAATGAATTTGTAATATACATATTACGACTGAAAAATAACTACTTTAACTTCATGCATGGAGAGAGAAGGAAAACATTTATGTTCGATGAAGGTTTTTAAAAAAAATTGATTAAGGATCTGGTTTTGAATAATTAGTAACATTTTTGTCACCGGTTAATCAATAAGTAAGTGCCCGGGAACGATAAAGGTTGGAAGGAGTTCAGTCGCTTGTCTTTCACTTGAATAGCTTTCGTACAACCGCGCGTTTGTGTCCTCGTTCGCAAAAGTTCAACTCACTGTTTTAACAAAGCTGGGGTGGGTTTTCATGTACTTAGCACATACGTTTATTACATAGTATTCAATTTGGCGTACCTACTTTAACCTAAGGATTGATGTATTGAATATTTTGATCAGTTCAATAATAATTCACACAAATTTAGCAGTATTGCATCTCTAGTAGATAAATAAATATAAATAATACATGAATATAGTACCATACAATAGATTTCTTTGTTTATGTTCGATAAATTTCCTAACATGTATTGACAATGCACTTGAGTTTCAAGTGGTTTAAACTATTTTGTGCATAAATACTGATGCAGTTTAATCTCAATATATGTACATATATATATTCTTTACTATAAACAGGTGATGAGTCGTCTGACTTATCTCCAAATTCAATCCCAAAAATTAAATCCAACGGATTAGTATCACATATTTCTAATAAGAGTAATGGAAATAACACTGATCGGTCTACTTCACCATCAAATGGTGTAGGTATTGGTGGACTTATAGGTGCTGTCAATGAGAGCAGTAATAAAACATCACCATCTTCTCCAAATGGTTCACAACTACCTACACGTCATGCTCATTTCACATCTGGTGTTGATGATGAAATAAAAACACCAAGTGATCATATTACTAACAATGATGAAGAGGATAAATCGGTGTTTCAACGCGGCGTACATAAATCACATTCACAAAAACGTGTTGTTGCTTATTGTACTGCTATGGAATCCATTAAAGCAAGCTCAGAACCGGTTGAATTGGAATCAGAAGAACGTGAACTTATTCCGTATGTTTGACTATCAGTTTTTGATTTTACTGTTTTTGCTTTGCTTTTTTGGCTCCCCATTAGAGGGAAATGAAATGTGGAGATGATTTCAAAATGTATCGTTTGCCAACAAATGTAGTCTAGTGTTTCTTACTTTAAAAATAATAGATGTGTGTTTCAAACAGTTCCTGTAATTTACAGTAAGTGTTTCCTTTGGATATTTTTCGATTAAAAACTCGTGGTTTTTAATAGTTCTGGTTTCTGGCAATAGGATAGAGCATTACTCTCATCGACTTACTTATACTTGTAACCCCTCGCGGAGCATAGACCTTTCGACCAAGATTCTCCAACTATTTCTTGGTCTCTCCTTTCCAGTTGTTCTGAATCACTATTCATTCTTTCTATACTCTCCTCCAATTTCCGACGCAATGTGTTCTTGGATCTTCATCTTTTCCTTTTTCCTACAAGATTCCAAGCTAGGGGTTTCCTCGTGATGCAGTTTGATGATTTTCGCAATATATGTCCAGTCCACCTCCAGCGTCTGTACCCAAATTCCTCTTCAACTGGAAGTTGGTTTGTTCTCTACCACAGGAAGTTGCTGCTGATGGTATCTTGCAAACGAATCTGAAGTATCTTGTATAGACAACTGTTCCCACTGAAGTACCTATATTTTTCTGATGATGGTTATAGTAGTTCTCAGTTTCAACTCCGCCAAGTAGGACTATATTGACGTTTGTACTGAAGATTCTGACTTGTATGTTGACTTACAGTTGTTTTGAGTTCCATATGCTCGTCAATTGTAGGAACCCTGCTCTTATTTTCCTTACACTGACACCATCTTGTACTTAATCACGGTTTTTTTCACAACATATACTAGCCACTGACACTGAAGACGTGGCTGGTTGTTTACTCCATTTTATTACTACTACTCATAAGTAATCAAATCATGCAGATCGATATATTTTCAGCTCTCATTTTAGTTGCATTAGCTATTAGTCATTATCATAACACTTTTCTTTATTACCAGTTCCCTATGAAAAAAATGTTGGATATTGTAGAAATCATTGTGTGTGTTTAATTGAATTGTGTAAATCTGCGTACATAATTTATATTCAACTGTTTCCACTCATTATTGTAATTAGTCATTAAACTACTATTAATAACGTCAATAGGTTGTCTATCACAAGTTAATCTCTATTGTGAGATCAATGGAAGCCAAGAAGCACTGAACAGCTATTTCTTTCCAGTATTGAACTCCTAAGTAATGAAAACCCACGACCTCCAAAGATCGAACCTAGGACCTTCGGATCTTATGGCGAACGCTTAACCCTTAGAGCACTATGTTAGCATTCAGGGGTACAATTTCACTTTCAGTTACGATATAAATTGATGATGGTCTTATGTCAAACATAAGTTTTTCTTTTAACACGTTTGGATTCCAGCGCTCACAATTTTTTACTGGAATTTCTGGAATATCACTTATAAGCTGTTCATCATATTTAGTCAGTTAATAATATAAAGCGCCAAATCAGACTTACTTTTTTGAATTAATGATAAATTTACTTATATCAGTTTCCTTTTCGTAACAAATAGACACCGTTTTATGTATGTTTGTGTTTTCTACCGGTTTATACTTGCAAATTGTTTGATAATTGCGTAGCTTATTAGTTTTCTACAACACGCATAAATCGTATTGAAGACATCATCTCTCTCTTTCGTTTATTTTTAAACCTCATTCCTTGTCAACAAAATCCATTCAATATTCGAAACTGGTCGATACACTAGTTGCCATCTATCATCTATCTGATTTTTCTTGTAACATGAAAAAGATCAATCCAAACCTTGTAGAAAAAGAAACACTGAAGTTATACTTAAACAAATGTGTGCATTCTTCGTTACTCATGTATGTATGTATATGTTTCATTGAAAAAGTTAACATGAAACTGTTTTGCAATGATATTTCTCAGGTATCATCTTATTATCATTGTACATCTTTTATATTTTGACTAAAATTCTGTTAGATCTGGAGGTATTCCCGCACGTGATACTAACGGTGATCGATTGTTGTTGTATATTGGTGTTATTGATATTTTACAAAGTTATCGAATTTTAAAGAAAATGGAACATGGTTTCAAATCTTTGGTAGCTGATGGAGTAAGTACTATGAGTTTTATATCTATTCTGGGTTGTATGCATTCTTCACTGTTGGTTTCACATTTGAATAATATCGTTAGGATAATCAGTTGTTATGTTTAGAAGAAAAACTTGATTTCTTAATAATTCCTGTTAGTATTTCTATTTTTAAATTTTCATTCAATTTGTTCATCTCTCATTACTGATTGTTAAAGCGTTTGTTTAAATTGAGAGATGATGGGGAATAGTTATAGCTCAGGACTAGGATGTTGACATTTTGAAATCTCGGAGTCGGATGGTTTCGTTTTAAAGCTTCCTTTGTTCATTTCACTGTGCTAATGGATTATAATAACTTAAACCGATGTATACACCGAATTCTACGTTGTATTCGACCTTCAACAGTTTGCTTGAATTGTTATGTTGATTTCGACGTTTTGCAAAATTATGAGGTAGTAATCAACAGTACCAATTGTATTTTTTGTGTTCGTACATTAGATTTCTTACGCTATCACATTAAACCACAGACAGATAAGGTAAATACACGGGTTTAACATCCTGACTATTCACAAACCGTTATGCTTTGTACTTAATACTTTATTCGATAGACAGTCAACTCGTGAATTCGGAGAGTTAGATTCTATTTTTTTAGTTTAATAACGACATCAGATTTATCAAAAAGGTAGTACGATCGTGTTAGCTAACACATAATCTAAACGTTCATTGTATTATACAACAGAAGGAGATCAATCTTGATGGTTTGATTAAACTCCACTTCGATGATATATGATCAAAAACTTGCGTATAGAAAGCTAACTTCACTGTGGAACTTTTCTTTCTTTCTTTGATTCTGCTGTTGTATGTGATGTTTTCTTCATCGAGAAAGCCGTTCATTTGTTCTTTAAATTTGCAGTAAAAGCCTATTTCATTATCTTCACTTCCTATAACATCGAGCGGTACATGCTTCTGGGATGGATTAGAGAATTTATGCCAAGATTTCATCGAATACCAGTTCATTGGGACAAATTAGACCTCTATGATAATCAGCTTGTCAAAAGTGTATCAAGACCAGACTATAATTTATGGACGAACCGATCAGATTCATATTATCAGGTATTGGGTTTCTGCACGAGATTTGCTCATCCATATGCCTAGATAACTTTTTGGCATCTTAGCTGATATCAGTTTGTGATGAAGACCTCAAATCTAATTCCTAACATCAACTGTAGTTCATATACCTAATTCCTCACACTGGTTTATAACCCTCATTTAGTCGTAGTATGTAGGTGGACGTTCTCAAGGTCATTATCGTCTTTCAAAGGTCGTCCATAAATTATAGTCCCCCCTGTATCAGTTATCTATATTTCCAATTGGCCTGAACTATCTCTCTTATTTTCTCATTTTTATTGTTAAATTACTAGAAAACTATTTCCGTCACACATCCGTTATATTATGCTCAACGTTTTCAAGAGTTTATTGGTCGTACAGTTTTCAAACGTATACAGTCTCGTAAGTTCTTACGCGTAAATTTTTATTCTTTTTATTGAACAGTTCCTTATCGAATACATCTTTGTAATCTTATTTTGAAGTTGATATTATTATTTTTTAAGAAGGAAAGCTTTAGGTTAACAGTTTTTTTTGTTCGGAAGTCGAACAGTTGAACTTTGTGTATTTATCACAAAATTCCACTTATCAGTATTGTATTAGAGAACAAGTAAAGCATTTAACTACATAATGCAATTGTTAATCATTAAATCTTTCCGAATATGTTTATTTTGGAGCGCCGGACATTCGCTTTTTTCCTCTCAATTTGGTAAACAACACTCCCACCACAAGGAGGCAATGAATAAGACTTCTCTGTTAGTGGCTGTATACGTGTGGCCATGTGAGAGCATTTGGAGAGGGAGAGCTGACTCTCCCCACCTTCAGCCCTTCAACTGTGTACATTTAAAGTTATTTGAATTTGATGAGTTGATTTTCAACTTTAAATGTTACATGAAATATCTCATGTTCTAATAATTAATCATGGTGATTATTTGATTATATTCAGAAAATGTTCTTTGGAAAACCTATATTCAATTTATTTTTTTACCGACACCTTCAGTTTATGTGTTTACAGGTGTACTGTACTTATAAGCTAAAACAACTGTACCGTGCTCCTTGACTCTCAACTTTTATCTAACCATAAACAATCGATGAAGTAAATTACAAAAGTATTAACACTCTTGAAATAAAAAAAAGAATTTCAGAGTTTTAAGGTATTTCTTTTAGCAAATAATTGTAATTATGTTTGTTTTGTTATATAAATATCAAGATATTCAAAAAATAAGACAACAGAACGTTTTTGTTAAAGATTAGAGAATAGTCAGACTCATTAAATTATAATCATAATTAGAAACATCACGCTATCTAGGTTAGTTACTGATTCTTGTTAAATACAAAATTCAGGTTCGTTGTAATTAATCAACATTGACTCTATCTACTACATATGTACATCAGTCCAATTTGCCACATCATATTAACACAATAAGATCAGATTATCAAAATGAATATCAAATTAATAGAATTATTTGCGATAGTATGAAAAAATATTATGTACAAATAATATGATTCAAAGAGAATGATTTTCCTGTTCTTTTCATCATTTTATGTAATCAAATAGAATTACAATATTTATTACTCCCAAATGCCCTGGTACGGCTGAGAGTGGTGAGAGTTCGCTTCCCCTCTCGAAATGCTCTCACTTGGCTACGTGTATACAGTCTCTGCCAGGGAAGTCCTACTCACTGCCTTCTCGTGGCGGGTGTGTTTACGAAAATGAGACGACGAAAAGCGAATGTCCATCACTTTAACCGGATTCCAAACCAGTGGTGCACATGGGCTCCAGTATCCTGCGGGAACAAATGGCGTATGAGCCAATCGTTGGTCCTCGGCTTCCATGAGACTACATCTCCTGATGATGCTCCACTGCCTTGTGGATCATACCTTCGGGCCGAAGGCTCGGGGTGTGGCCTCCCTAAGAAAACCTCCTGCTTCGGTCTGGGCACCCAGGCAGTATCACAGCCCTCACACATATCGAATGAGATTTGTGTGGCGCATATGTATTTGGTCCCTCCTTGTACCGATGTTTATGTGTTAAAATAAATAAAGAAAAAATAAAAACAATATTTATTGATTATCTGAAGTAGATTTTACATATAAAACTTACTACCTGTGTTTAACTGGTAGTTCAAAATCAAACTACAAAATTTACAAAAGATTTCCAGATCAAAGTAATTTTTTGTTTGTCATCATAAGAACACTCTGTGTGTCGTTGTGGTCTACATCCAGACAGTACTTATTATTTGATTTAGTTCTGTTTTCTATTGGGTAAACAATTCAAACAGTTTTCGTTACTTTAATATAGTTGGTTAGTTAGTGAATGTGTTCAAATCGGAAAAAAAGCCATTGTTGCCTTCAGTTAATTAAATGTTTGTCAATTATGCATCATCTAATATTGGTGTATACATAACCGTCAAACTTCTTTTGTCAATAAGTTCACTTTTATTATTGTACAGTCGTATATATATATATAGCACAAAATAGGTTTAGGTATATAGTTCTTTAACATCTTTGACTGGATTTTGTAAACGATGGCTTCGAAGCTGAATATACTATGATTTGTTGCGTTAAATGTCTTTTGGATTGACTTCTTCCAACGGTTTTTCAATAGATCACCAGTTACATTGTAGTGAACGAGAATTCAGTTGGGGGAAACCAATTTATCGTCTAATGCAAAGTTACACAATGGTCCAGTAAAATATGAAAATCATTCGTTAAATACATCATTTGCATATCTTGACGTTATCCTTTTAAATACTCCATTATTCCTCTAATTCTATTGTTATTTTGATTCCTTTACTGTATCCTTTCTGTTCTCTTGAATTTAATCTTCTGCTGCTAGGGATTCCGCTCCCGACTGCGGTTACATACAACATGAGCTCATTGACTTTTTCTTGCTTTTTCATCATCAAAGTAGGGATAGTAATAGATAGTATTTTGATTTTACTTCGGAAACCTGTAAAATATCAATTTACAGGTTATTTTCATTGACATACTATTAAATCCCGTTATATATATATATATATATATATATATATATTTGTTTCTGTTTTCTTTCATAGAACAAGGACGAGATTTCAATACATTTACTAGTATTATTCACTACCTTCTTCGTGAAATTATTTATTCTTTTCTGTCAATTTCATTTGTTTATTAGTTTTCTACTGCATAATGTGATAGATACTGTTTATTTTTTATTTCTAGGTAAATATTATTTCGTTTAGTTGAACGTTTTCATCTAGCCGTATTCTTTTTTAGCTAGTCGATTCAGTTATCTTAATGGACATAGCGGATTTAACATCAAGTGCTTTTTAGTCTGTGTTGATATTGCATAAAACCCCGTAGTTTGGTATTCTTGATCCAAAAAAAGAGACTGTATAAAAATTGACCGCTCTTGCATTTTTGACTCCTTGATGTTAGCATACTGAAGAGTCTATAAATTTCCAGCGGTTAAAAAGTCGGTGTCTAACTGTTCAAGTACCAAGATGTATCAATATTTTCTTAAAATTATTGGTAGTTTATGTTTGCATTTATCGCTTCCGTCAAATATGTGACTTTTCTAAGTATACCTCTCTATATTATACTTTAGATATTAGTGTGTACAGCTTGAAGCTATTCTACGAAACATATTCATTTGTTTAAAATCAGTCAGTTTTACTCATCGTAGAACTGCGTACATATATGCATTGGTCCTAGTTGTCCTACCACATTAGCAGAGTGAAATAAAATTATCGAGACAAATCCTAGAGTTGTAAGGGTATTAATAGTATTGGTGATAGTAGGGAAAAATGGGTATATAAGATATAATTCGAGAAACAATGTGGATTCGTAGAATAAACAAGTTATGAGATAATTTGGAAACCTAAGATCTAAGGGAATACAAGGAGTGAATTCAACCGTGTTATTGAGAATAATTTTGAGCCATATCAGCCTGTAACGATTGGTGACGAATAATTACACGGACGAGATTACACTAACGAGATAGTCCGCACCTACCTACATGTTTCAGTCCAATTGTTAATGAATTCATGAACCACATTTTGGTTTGGATGCCTCTAGCTTTCTTTCAGCCTATTTTTACATCAGCCGTCATCGCTCGTCAGCTAAATATTGGATAGCCCTCACCGTAAGACTTGAAGGTGCTGAATTTGAGACTTTGTGGGGTCGTTTATGCTCACCCTCAATTCGCTCTATACTAGAACGAAACAGCTGTCCACTGCTTTCTAGTTTTTAATCGGGGTCATTCCGTAATGTAAACCATAAATCATATAGAAATTATTGGATGAAATCATACTGTATTTTCTTTTTTGAAATTTTACCCATATATATTAAACCACTAGAGAAAGTTATTTTAGTCGTATTTAAAGCATTAAGCAACAAAGATGAATTATTGTCTAAAGTACCATGTTGATTTAGATCAAGTAAATCTACCCAGAATCAGTTTCTCTCCTCCTGCAAAAATTGTATCTCTTAATCTAATATTAAGAACTGTATGGTTTTATCAAGGGTCAGTATAAAGTCAGTAAATAAATTTTGTTTGTCCACTTTAATTCACAATGTTACTTGATTTCACAACTGTATAACAGATATGGGTCCAAATAGCTAATTAATTTACACAAGTTTATTCGCTATTTTTCTCAATGTATCGCATATATAACGTCCTTGATCTGTCTACCCAATAATATACAAACTTCTTCAACCTTGAGGCTAGAATTGCATGGGTCTGAACTTCAACTAACAGCCTTCGGTAGAGAGACGAAAACCATATCACCTGACCGGTTGACAAGCGATAGAGAAGACGACTCAACTAGAACATTCATTCCGATTTAGATCAGTGTAAAAAGATATATTAATAAATAGATGAATAACATGACCACAACGTAAAAGCAATCAGAAAAATACATTATGTCCAGAATGGAGATTAGGATAGAAAAATGGAGTACCAAACGTTACGTTTAAATCACAATAGCTTTGAAACAGAATAGGGTATGGCAATGAATAATACATCGAACAAAAGCTTATGGTTTTTAGAATAAATTAAGGACTAAACTAAATGTTAGTACTTCACAAATAGTGAATTAAGTGAAATCATTCATTTTTGATAATAAGAATAGATAGAAAAATATCCTTTCTATTTGTATAGGCTTGTGTAGATTGTTGAGTTTTGACTGACATAATGAGTTGTTCAATGTTATACCACCACTGAAAACCTGGAAGCATTGCTCAAGAGTCTCATTGGGGTGGAACGGCCGTCCAGTACCTCCAGGTTTTAAATGGTAGTCTAACATTGATCGAAGAAAAATATCTCATTGTATTTTTCGATTCCCTGTTTGTGTTTGTACTGTAGCCAGATTATTTTAAAGGTGATATAACTAAATGAACTGGAAATCTTGTTAAGATTTAAGGATAAAAAGCTAAAGCAATTAGTACATTTGATAAATTTCGATCGTGTAATAAGAATACGAAGATTATCAGAACTATGTGATGATATATTAGCGCAATATATTTCGAATAATCTGACCACACATTATATACTTGCTAAGGTCAACTAGACTAGAAATAAGTTGTAATAGAAAACAAGGATAATGAAGAAATAATGTGAGAACAATTTGAAACCTCATCACTCTGGATAATAAGCTAATATTACCGTGTTAGGTTTAAAATGAGAAAGAACTGTTTCTGAATAGAGGAAGGGGGTTTGGATTTTCTTCTGGCTAAGGCTTCCATAAACCTTAGTATACCCCCTTTGACACTTTTGCACAACACTACAAAAGCCGAGTTAAGATCAATCTTACGACTTGTTTCAATTATGTTTTCGGCAATAGAGGATGATGGGTGTTTATCTTCTACTCTTATTGGGTCATTTGATTCTATTTGTTTCTGAAACCATTTAGGTACATGTTCATACACCCTAATCTTGAGTTCATAATTACTTCTGTGTATTCAGCTTGTGCCTTGACTTGTTCGTCTGATGCTGATTATCATTTCCTTGTTCTTCCTCTCTTGAATCTTGTCCAGCGTTTCGATAGAGATCCATCCCTTTCGATGATGCTAGTTGCGTTCCAACACCTGATATGCTGAAGTGAGTGCTTCATTGACCCCTTTCCAGTTGTCCTCCATCGTAGTTTCTTCCTTAAGTAGATTCTGTAAGGCTGGGAACCTGTTAAAAGTTATCTTGAATCGGTTGAGTTTGCCAGTATCTCGAAGGATATCTGTACTGAACCTTTGTACTGCTGTTTCCCCTGCTGTCCAGTGTCTTTTTAGCTTCAGTTTCATCTTTGCTACAGCCAGGTGGTGATCTGAATCTATGTCATCTTCTCTCTTTTTTTCCCACGCCTTCCATTTTCCTTATGAATTTTTTACCGATGCAAATATCATCTATCTGATTGTCCGTGGTGTGATCCGGTGAGATACATGTAGCTTTGTATACGCGTTTGTGTGGGAATATTGTACCGCCTATAACCACTTTGTTGAATGCGCATAAATTTGCAAATCTCTCAACATTTTCGTTTCTCTCCCCCAGTGAATGTTGTCGCATGATATCTTCATAACCGTTGTTATCCAACCCGACTTTGGCGTTTAGGTCTCCGATCAGGACAGCATCAGAGTAATTCCTTGAGTGTGTAGAGCATTTCGCTCTCCGTGACTGTAGTACAACAGCATCTCTCCCGTATTTAGCCTTTGCTGTCCAGGTCGGGTCCAATGGGTTTTACTGATTCCGAGTACTGTCAAGTTGTAATTACTCATTTCCGTTGCTATTTAACTAGTCATCCCGGTCTCCAACATTATCCGGACGTTCCATGTACCTATAAAAATTGTTAGTGTTATGGTTATTAGAAGCGGCATCGGCCTCGTGACTTCCGAAGAATCTCGGTTTTCATTATGAGGTGTCATAATTCCTCCTTGAACTCGGAGCGCAGAGTTGAAATGGTTTAATTTGTTTCATCTGGTTGGCGTTTAGTTCTCATGGTTTTTTTCTACGGGATGGGCTTTCCGACAATATGTCCAACCCTCCTCCTTTGTGTGGGCCTGGGAGCATCAGTAACTCTAGGAGAGCTGAGTTTCACAAACGTTTTCTATCCCTAAATGAAATTAGGGTTTAAAATATAAATGATTGCGTTGTGTATATGCCTCTTCATTGTTTGTTTAACTTATGTATGATTCTTCCAGATCTAAGAAACGTTGTAATTATACAGTGTACTTGATTTCCATTGTTTCCAAGTTCTCTGTAACTGATCGTATTAAATTAAAATCCCTTCTATTGATTGTTTTTCTAATCAAGATCATTTTTAATTTCCTTATTATTTATTGTTGTCTCTTGCTTGTATATTCACCTTTTGTCTGATATAGGGTTTTGAATAAAATTGTATATCCTAAACCATTAAGTCATTTTCGTATTGTTATAAGCTTTCTATAATTATCCTATAAACAGAAAAATATCAAGCCAATCGATGTCTTTAGTAAATTCCTTATAAATGTCCAAGTCAAGCCTGCTTTTTATTCAAAATGTGATGTGGTTTACAAGCTAATTAACATACCTAGTAATGTTAGATGTAGCAATTTGAGGCAATACTCATCTTAAGCTGTCTACTAATAACTGTTCTTGTTGAAAGTCCAAAAATGTCCTTTGAATGAGACTCTAGAAACCCAGCAAAAGTTTGTCTGTTTAATAGACATTTTGTTCTTTTTTCTAACTTAATATTAATAAGATGTTAGTGTGAATAAAATGTATCCTACTTGTTTTCTGTTAAACGTAAGATAAATTTATGTTGTACAAAATTAACCTAGTGTCAACTTTATTTTCAACGGTGTAAATCATTCCCTTGTTGTTAATGTTATGAACTGCAATTAATTGGTCTGTTGTTGAGGCATATACATTGTCAATTGATAGCTTCGATAATATTGTTATGTCACACGTTTTTTTTAAAAAAAATTAAAGTTAGATTAGTGACTAACAGGTACGAGTTCGAAATAGAACAAATCAGATGTTTTGGATTCCACTGTTAACCATTATTCAACTTTACTTATTATAACGGTTGTTTTGCTTACAAAAACCATACTTTGTCAATTGTTGACACATAATCATCTGTTAGTTTATTCCTAGTTTGAAAGCACAGGATACTTTAATTACATTAGCCATTATTATTATTATTATTATTATTATGTATTAGTCTGTATACTAAAATGCATGTATATTGTTTTAAAGTTGTTTATTTTCGTGTTGATTATGCACTGAAGTGGTTTCAAATTGTTTTATTCTATCAAACACTGTTTTTCCTCATCTTATTTTCTTCTTTGTATTTGCATGTAATGAGTATAGTGTTTGAATTCTTGTATTGTGTTTTCATATTTATCGTAATGAATTTTAGAGAAATCAGTTTGAGCAAAATATTAAAAACAATGTTTTATTTTCTTTAATTTAAAATAAATATATTCTCTTATTTAAGTAGTAGTGTTCAATTACATTTATATTATATTATAGGATATCAATGGACTCATACGGAATAAATTGTTGTTGTTTTTTACTGTTATATTGAGTAGTATGAATTCGAACTTCATAGAATGCAAAGATTGCAGATTATCTTTTTTTTCTTTCTTTTTCTGACGCTCATTAATTTATGACTCTGTGTTTGAAGTGAATCTCAAAGTTAATTTTTCAGTGAATTTATGAATGGATTATCTCATACAGTAGTTATTATAAGACTCAATTGTAATGTTTGTCTACTTCTTAAATTTGTTAAAATAATGAATAAATATATGCTGATTGCATAGGCTATGACACATCAAATTAACAGAACATTTGAAGATTAGCAATGAAAAGATGCTGATATATGAAAAATAATAATTCGATATTGAATAATTACAACTGAAATTATGTTAGTCGAAGTTGTACAACATTAAACTTGATATACAATAACCCTACATAACACTTTTTTTTAAAAATACTTTTTGTACGTTTGGCCTTTTTGATTGATTGATTTCCTTTCTAGTTGATGAACCGAATGTTTTTGGACCGCATACATCACGATTCAGGCGATATGTTCATATGGGTGCGTATTTTTTCCCTTTACCACACAACCAACATGCTTAACTTTTGACCTGGTGTCATCGTTTATGGATTTTATTATTATTTTTTCCCTCATATATAATCTTCGTCTCCTAGTTTCTAATGACTAATAATAATCCTTTATTTCATAACAATATCATATATGTTTTGTTTGAACCTTGTGCTCCCCGTTATAAACCCGTATAAGGTGAAAATTTGATACCTGGAATGTTAGTTTTTCTGTCCATACCTTGTAATATTGAAATATCTATAGCTTAACCTAAGTCGATTGTTGGTAAATAGTTCAGTCGTATCTATATATACTCATATTATATTTCGAATTCTTGTTTTCTTGTTATGTCAATCATCTTATCATGTGGTAAATCATTATTTGTTTGTCTGTTTTTCTTAACGTTGTTCACTATAGATCATCGATTGTTTTGTCTAAGTTTTACGTGTATTTGTTTCAATGTATATTTCCAGTCGTATGGGTACGCATGAGTGAATTGTTCACTTCAAAGCACTTGAAAAGAGCATTACAGAATAACATGTATATACATACAACACACTGAAAATGAAACTTTCGCTGACTTAAATTAATAGTCATTTATAATCCTTTCAATTGATTGATTCCTGGTGTCACTTTGTCTAATTATTTTCTCTTCATCTTATAAATTGAAAAAATCTTGTTAATGTACAATTCGTTTGCAAAATTTTTATCACACAGTTAGCTTTGTGTCTGTTGTCAATTATAGGTGGTGTATCAGTAATGCTTAATAAAGCTAAATACTGACCTCTCTCCATGAATTTGTTGGTTAAATATGTTTTTGAAATTGTTGTAATATGAGCTCTTTTCCGTCATCGAAATTCGAATTCCTACAAGCTGATGAAGCAAATTTGTAGCTGAGGTCATACTAGTTTATATAGTTAATAACAGCTTCTATAGACATTGGATTTGATTGGTTGTATGAACAATAATTCATAGTATAATATGTCTGCAGAGCGAACTGTTTTTAACGTGACATGTTATAATACCATAGTTCTTTTATTTCTACCCTGTTAATCATGATGATTTCATATTGAAATTCAGTGAAAGCCTCACGACCAAGTTATCTAACCCAGAAAACACAACAGGTTTTTGTGTATCCTGAATAAAATTTGAGTTGTTTTTCGGCTCTTAAGACAATGCCATTTACCTGTGTTTCATCCAATTGTAACTGTCACGTTGATATGGTCGTCCGGTTTGTATATCGTGAGGATTCGCTCGATTTACATTGGCTGAAATATTAATTTATTTAGTTCCTAATATATCAGATAAGTTGGTTGAATATTAGTAGAACTGAAAAGGGCAAATTCATGATCTGAGTACGAAACTGTACTCATTATCATATACATGAATGTACTATCTAATCTCTCATAACATTCAAAACCGACTTGTGTTTTTTTTATATACAAGACAAAAAAAATCAATAAAACAATTACAAACACATTTTCATGGTTTCTTTATTGTCCATCTTCTTGTCCTCGCCTTCAATATCTTCGTCTGAAGTTTTTTTAAAAATATGATTGTAACTAGTATTAACTAGATATCTTCCCCTCTCATTTTTGCAAGCTAGTCAATATATATATTCAATCTTCTTTTGTGTTGTGTGTATTTTGTTTTACTCTCTTTCCAACGTGTTAGTTACTTATACATCCATATATACACGTATATTTATAACTTTATCTTCATAACCAGGTTTGTGCTTTTTTTCTATTTCGTTGCTTTTTATAGAGTTAGTTTATGAGAATACCAATTTTAAATTGTGTTTTGTTTCTTTTTACTACTACTACTACTACTACTACTACTACACCCACACTCATTCATACTAATGGTTAATAACATATATATAAGCATAATTCTTAGTGTAGCAATTCTATTAGGAAGCAAGATATATATTTCATCATATTTATGTGTTATTATAATTAATTTCATGTTGGTATAGCTCAAGCAGCTGTTGGTAAGTGGATTTACTGATTATTTTTTATGGTTGTTGTGTTACGGTTCTGTGTTTTTGTAATATTTATCCGTTGGTGTATTTTCATTTTAATCAACAATAATGAAAAAAGCAGTTTATTGTAGATTTTCATATTGATCTTATGCATGACGTTTATCTAGCATTTCTCTTGTTTTGTTTATATCACTTCAAAATATCATAGAATTTTCTTATTTCCACTTGGTAATTTGGACAGTTTTGAGTATATACATGTATAGATGATAGTGTAAATAATGTTGAGAATGTTCATTAAACCCCATATATGTATTGTCATTGTTACATCAGGCATTACTCAACGGAATTACTATAATTGGTAGCGTGTAGATGTCTAATGATGAACAAATTTAGAAGTACAAACCACTGAATACCAACTCCAATGGTCTGAATGGTTAAGCGCTCGCTACCAGACTTGGACACATGATTATGTACTACAAACTGAATAATTGAACAATACTTCCTTGTTTCTCTGATTACACATCTTTTTTTCCATAATTATTATATTTTAATCAATAAATCACAATGTTTATTTCTGAGTGCATAAAATAATATCTTCACACATCTGTCTATATTATTACCACCATAATAAGAGATGAATTTCACAACCATTGAAATTATTTAGTATCCATTTTTAACAACTTACTATTCAAGGTTAAGTAGTTTTATCTGCATTCCTTTTAATACACAAAATATGTCAATGTTTATTTTTTTTCTTAATGAAAAGAATTGCTTTCTATGTGTTTATGTGTGTGAATTTGTTCTTGTTTAGTACTTGATTGGTAGTGGTAATAATAATAGTTGTCTTCATCCAAAGATTATTTAAATTTTTGTTTTTGAAGTGAAGTTTCTTTTTTTATCTGATTTTGTTCAGTCTCCAGTTAGAGTAGTAGGTGACATTTTCTCAAATGATTATCACTTTTAAAATTTCTCTTGGTGATTATTGATCTTACTAGGTCTTTTAGTTATTATTTTTTTCTATAATTTACGACTTCTAACTTAGAACACGCAATTTGATTAGGACTGAGAAATATTGGACATACATGACATTAATCACTACTCAGTGGTGAATACATGTCATTCCTAAAGACGATAGTCACTCACGATCTGGATAGCTCAGTGATAATGTCTGTGTGACATGGGAATATCAGCTACCTGAAGTTTATAGGTATACCTTGCTGACGAGTGCCAACTTGCACAAAACCTAGGTCATGCACAGTTTTCCTTTCGACTACCTCTAACTCCCAACATACATGTGTTTTATCTTAAGATGTGTAACCTTGTATCTAAACAGGTGGCTGACGACATTTTGCTATCTACATGTATTATCATATATTTTCCGTTTCATTATTAGTTTTTGAAGTATAATTGTTTTTCATTATTTAATTGTTTACTCTGTTTTTCTGTAAAATTGACCAAGAAAATCTAACACTATCACTTATGTAAAATCTAAAATTTCATTCTTATAAATTCACTAAAAGTGTTCTTATAAAAATGTATTCAAAAGAGAATTAGAATAATTAACAAGAAGTTTCTCATGAGTGATTTACTCATTAAAGGTTTTTGAACCTAACTCCTTTCTAACATAGTTGTAATTTGAGTGTTTTTTCTTATCATATTAAACCTCTATTTTCCGTAATCCTTTTAAATAACAAATTAATTTATCTTTTTTTGGATTAAGGTCAACCCTGATACTCCTACATAACTAATGACAATACTGTAGTTTCTAATGCAAATTAAGTTGTTCAGCACGTACGCTCTATGTGTAAGGGCAAAAGATACTGCTCCGTTGCCTGGACCAATGTAATTGGGGCAGTTTCGATCCCACAATTTAGTGAATAAAAGTCAAACGCCATAATCATTAGGCCATCGCTCCATAACACTGTATAAACAATATTATACCTTTAGTATGATTTTTTAAAATAAACTTTCACGTAATGAGATTTAATCTTTATCATGATTTCAGGCGTGTTAAGGATATATGTATGTAATTAAACCCAAATTATGTTACCCCTCTTGAGGCATAGCCTGCTGACGAAGAATCTCAAACTTGTTTTGTCCCTGGCTCTTCTTTCCATTTATCTCTTAGTGCTATTCATTTTTTTCGATGCCTGCCTCCAGTTCCTGGCACAATATACAAATATGTAGCCTTTCACACACGACATTTAAGTGAGTAGGTCTGGATATGTTAGCTTCTTACTTTTAATACCTTATCATGGCCAACGGAAGTCTGTGGTTCAATGTGTGGTGTCATACTTTTAGTTTCGATTTTTTATGACCCTCTACCTTCTTTGTGAGAATGCAGTATGGAGATAGATGCTAGTTAACTGAGGGAAGACCCTACTGCCTTTATACCTTAGCACAATCCACGGTACGACTTCGCCCCAGGAACAAAAGTTTGCTGCTTTTAGTCTTATTATTTTCCAAACGACTCGGTACGACTCAAAGGGACGAATGTTCCAGCCTATATTGATCGATCAAGCCATAATCTAAACTTGGCCACCATATAGCATTTACGTCAGGAATTATCTTTTATACTATGTATATCTTAAAGCTTAATGGATAAAAATGTATATCTGGTCAATAGATGACAATAAATGTTTAGATTACAGTGAACAATTCAAGAAGTTGACAGGTTAACTCAATGCAAATAATCCAGGTCGTTGGTAGTCCTCCTGTCCTTTAATATCATTTATTAGAACCATATATTTCAAGTCTGTTAATTCCATTCTCTTAGTAACTTTCTCAAAAGTAGTTACATTTTAAGACGGAATTATTAGTGTTAAATTTGTATCAAAGTAAAACGTACTAAATTACGCACTTCTTTCTAATATTATGTTTATAAAAACTAATGAAGTTTACTTTTTTCCACCTAACTCAACGTCTTGATTGTTGATTAATTTGTTAAACAACTATACACACTAATATGAAAATTTTATAGTTTTCCTAATGATTATCTTTATGTAATACTTTCAAACTGTAAATGTATGCCTAATGTATTTCGACTTTGATATATATTGATGGTGTTTAAGGATTAGTCATACTACCTGACTGATCAACCTGAAGTAGATATTGTGGTGTGTTTCAGCCTGTAATTTATTAATTACAAACTCTGAATGGTTTGCTTTATCCACTGAACCACTAGTTTATATATTACTTCAGAACTAATGGAGGTTAAGAGTCCCGTTCGATTTAAATGAAAATTCTAATGTATATACTATTTAATCGTTGCAAAATATATGTGATATATATATATATAATATATAATATACGCACTGCTGAGGAGTCCCATACTAGGACGAAACGGCCGTCCAGTGCTTCCAGGTTTTCAATGGTGGTCTAGCTTCAACTGACTCATGATTTCAATCTGTGAAATTTCTAAAAATCTCCACAAAACCCATTCTGATAATATATAATATACATGATTACTGTATTGAGTTACGTATGCTCAAATTTTTTTAGGCATTATATATTGGTGTGAAGCTGATTCAGTTCTGTATTATTATAGCAGATTGTACATTGTATTGAGTGATATAATCAGTATATTATAATTTTTTATGTTTAAAATTATCTGCTTTATTCATAGTTTGATGAGCACGATATATTTTTTTTCATCGACTTTCATCAATTTCATTTTGGTTAAAATTTGAACATTGTTCCAGTCTGGTTCACCTTTCAGACTACTTGACCTTGAAATGCTTTTAATTACCACATGGTACTCTGATTGTGTTGTTGTCTAGTGTGTCCGTCTTTTCGTTCATCCGTCTGTCTTTGTCTCCCTTTTTATATGTATTTCTTTAGTATGTATATATATATATATATGGCGTTGACATATTGTTCTTTTGTCTGAATCCGTTTTAAAGTAAACCTTCTGTACATCCCCTTTATTATATTGTTATTTCATAAAGTTACTTTTTGATCTCTTTTTATGTGGCCAGCTATTCACTTTTTGTTTGCTTTGTTTTACAATTTTATTGAATAAATAGCATTAAAGCAAAGTACTTCCAAACGTCTTCATCGTCCTATGGCTGCTATCAAAACTCTAGATGGTATGTGTGCCGTTTCAAAATTGTTCATATTAATATTTCATTCATAGTTGTTTCTTCCCTTTTTTGTTTTGTATTATTTATAACTTTTCACTAGAAAAAGTTACATTTTTTCAGAGTTTAACAGTCATACTTCATTAATAGATGATTTGATTTTAATTTACGACAATTACCAGCTGATTTTACGTGTGATGATGATGATACACTATCGACTTTATCCAGTTTTTTTTGTTGGTAAAAGCTTACGTCAAAGGCTCTGTGTAATAAGTATGATCACGGATTTGATTTTACGATTAAACAGTGTTGTCTGATAACCTACTAGTATGGTTAACGTTTTTTTTAGTCCTGGTCATAATTAGACGAATTCTAATGATTTAGTTAGATGTTTATTACTTACAGAAATAGATTAACCAAGTATAGCTTTTATGTACTTCGTTTACTGTCACATTTTATTTGAGAGCTACTGATCTCTCACCTAGTTGCCTGAACTGAAGTAGAGATAGAATAAATATTCGAAAGTATGAATCTCCGTAAGCTTTCATCACTAAACCACAACAATCTCTGCTTATAGCTTAAATCAAATGTTTGAAAATCATCCTGGTTATTATGTTACTTGTTTATATGCGAGATTCATGTTGCTAGATCATCGATTTACTATGTAGTATTCTAATTGTAACACACCGCAAACCCTGGATCATTCGATCTGTGACGAAGTTTTGCGTGTACATATTAGCTCTAAGTCACATACTGGACATAAAACGACCATACATATAAGTGGTTAAACAATACGCTTTAAGGAAACTTTAAAATTAAATTTATCGAAAGGCTTTCTCTTATCATAACCAATGCTTATAATTTCGCTTAATTCACTGTTAGTATTTTGCTAATTCACTCTTCCCCTCTCTTTCATATATATCAACTGTTCCGTAGATACTATTGATTTGGCTGACAAGTAAGCATGAAGATATATATTTATAACATTGACTTTTTTCATGTGAAACGCATTCATACACATACGTTTTAAATCATTTCTATTTGATTTCAGTGAACTTATTAATTTTCATATATTTCTCCAATATTTCATTAAGATATCTGTTTCGTTTACACTAATCGATTATCGGTTAGAAATAAATTTCATGTCACCTCATTCCTGTTGCCGGTCAAATTTTAACTGTATAGTACCCAACGTTATCTCGATAATATCACAATGACTCTTGTTTAAGATATGCTCAAACCAAGTCAACCCATAAGAAGCTTCTGTCGTAAAGATCTCCACAACCATTTAATGGCAGATGTTGCCCCGAAGATCGAAGGTCCTACCCCCGATCATTATTGTATGTGCACTGCTTAAGAGTCCCATATTAGAACGAAATCACTGTTCAGTAACTCCTGGTTTTCTAACTTAGACCTGCTCGAGATTTTGATAACATTTGACAGTCTCCAGAAACTATTGTGATAATAGTATTTAGGTTGGTCTACAAAAGGACATATTTTTTAAAATAATGTTTGGATTTACCACATAATTATAGCTATTTCAATATCTCTTTATGAACAAGAAATGACCGATTTCGTTCTCATAAGTTAAACCTGGTAAATGACGTTAGAATTATTCAGGTTCTAAACATTTCTACTGTAACTATAAGTCGCAAAAAAGTACTTCTGTTCTTATGTTTCAGTAATCTCCATGATATCATGTCATGGCTTACTGAATCGTTTAGTTATTCCCTGTGGTTGTTCTGTGACATAAGTTAGTTACTTCGCTATGTTCGTTTTTCTTAATTTCGATCACTCTTGAAATCACGGCTCACTTTGATCATAAGTTCTCTGTAGACCTTAATTCCATATTAGTTTTCTCCACTAATAGTGTGTATTTGCAATCTTCAGAGAACTCATAATCCCTAGGAAATTCAAATCTTCATCACTGAATGCTCCATTCACGCACATACACTTTACCCTTGAACTGATTGAGCTACGACTGACATCCTGTAAGGATTTGTTAGGAATATTCTAACGATATATGTGTGATAATGCTTTCACATATATATATAATCTAACAATCATAAAGCAAATGCTGAATTTGCAAAATGTCCATCAATTTACTCAATATGACTCAGACTTCATTGTTCTTGCATTTCCATACAAATTGCATTCCGTTTCCATTCTTTACTGTTCGACCCTCTTGTCTCTCTGCTGCCAGACCTTCTGTTCACTACTAACATCACATACTAATTATGTCAATATAAGTAGCACACACCACAATACCAACCGAAGAACGTGTATACTGCACAGCTATGGAATACGGTCTCTAAAAGTAGAATGGATGCATAGGCTACAGGTGTTTGGTCATACTTATCTTCAAAAGCAGTGTTTTCCTTTCGTGGGACTACCACGTAAGCAGTGTTGTATAGGTTAGGTATGGGGTACTGAGCAGTGTAAAAGTAATTTAGGAGAAAGTTAGAGGTAACGAATTTAAAACTTGAAGTCACTGTCAGACAGAGTTCTGTAACGTCGATACAAACTACCTGGTTAAGGTCCGCGTAATAACTGCGACCAACGGTTGGAGATATTAGATGACATGTCGCCAAATTGTTCAGATCTATTCATTCTTTACTTTGCTCTTAATCTTAAATTCTGGTATGTATTCATATATATCTTCCCACCTTGTTTTCTAGAATCGACGTTTACCTTTCCTTATTTTCATTAGTACTGCATTATTTCAATCTGTTTTGTTATTCATCTTGTTAATTTCATCTTATCTTACTAAAATCATATTGTAACTTGAAACAATAAACATCTATGCTAAGCACTTATTTAATGAGACCTAACTGATTAACTTTACATTTCCCTAATCATTCTATTTCCATTTTCTATTACAGAGGAACAACATATGAAAGTGTTAAATCGACAGGTGAGATTTAGTTTATTTATTTATTTCATCACAAACTATCATTTTCTTCTTTTGGTTTGTTGTTGAACAAAATAAAACAGTAAATGACTATTTATGCATAATCTAATTTCATATTTTTATAAGTCGTCATATTTGTTGGGTTTGTACTACCGTTTTTTCTTTTTGGTTTATTTATTTACAATTTCTCTGAATAGAAGATATGAGTTTTAATAGTCAAATAATATAATGGTAGTAGTTCTTATAAAGTAGTAGTATATATATATGATGAATATTAATTGTGACACATATATTTAATTGACATGCCGCATGTGCATACACCACTTCAACAGTTGAATCAGTTGCATAAAGCATCACACAAATATAATTCATAATTGATTACAATAACGTATACACAGTCTTTGAATGAAGCATATTCATTCTTTATCGATAAGAATTACTGTATTTGTTGTCATTATTGTTTTATTCTATGTAATACAAGATGGGTATTCATTTCTTTATATATGAGTATTCCTTCGTTATGTGCTTATAAATTTATATCGTATGTCTCTCTCCCTCCTAACAACCCTCTGTGGAATATAATTTTAGAATTGTTTCTCTTTAATCACTGAATAATCAAATCAGATCTTCAAAGGATTTGGCTGTGTAAAGTTATTGTCGGGCTGGGCCGTTTTATCTTGTTCTAACTACTGAGTTGGGGCCCTTGCTGTTTGAGACTTAATGTGATATGAATATCTCCCAACGGCTCAAATGTATTCACTCTTTGTTTTACTTTTTTAATTGTTTTATTATTTCAATCCCACGAATTCGTTCTTCTCAATTCATTATCTACACTTAGTGTTTACTACAAGTGATACTATTACTGCTTTCATCGCTACATTAGTATTTGTCATTATAATTCCGTCTCGTTTTATTGCTGTGTAGTTTGATAACTTGAACCAGTTTACTTGTATGTCAGGTTCTATGTTGTGTTATGATTAACTGACTTGTTGTAAGTGACAATTTAAACAAAAAAAGTATTTTATTATTCGATATATTAAAAATTCATTGTAATGATGTTTTCTTTTTATTTCTCTTCTTCATAAATACGGTTTGTTTTCTGATCCTATATTGTGCTAACTTATATTATAACATAATGCTTCGTATTACGGGCGTATCTTCGTTTGTGTGTGTGTGTACATAATCATAATTTTCCATTTATTTTGTGATATTCTTTCCTACACTCGATCGGAATTTTACTTGACCATGATAAACTATTCCCAAGATGTTTCACCTTTGTATAGATCAGATCGAGACAGCTCAACTCAAGCGCTCATCTACTATACATCGTTTAATAACATCAGCTTTACGAAATACGATGTGCGGTGTCCATCCGAAGTCCAAAGTTGTAACGGTACATACTCAAGAAAAAGCTCATATTCTAGTTCACCATCAAAACAGCCTTATGCGATTAGAAGTAAATTGGGATCCAATTCCTCCAACATTACGCCAATCACAAAAATGCCGAACCGGTACCGTAGTACGGGCGAACTCAATCGAAGGATCTCCACTCCAGAATCATCAATTTTTACCATGTCGTCTGAAAATGGTCAAGGACCAATTACAGGAAATAATTACAGTAGAAGATTTAAACCACAATCCGGATACAGATCTACCGCTTTAATATCTTCATTTAATAATAATAATAATAATCAACGTATCCTACATTTGTACGATATATTAGCAGCTGATATTGAACGTACACCTAGTCAGATTAGTTTCAGTACATCAAGTTCAAGTGATAAATATTCAAATATTGCTGATAAACACATAAATGATAGTCAGAATAATCTATCATCACCACTTAATAAATCATCTTATTATGACCATAATTTATTACAAACAGTCAATAATCAACCAAAATCATATGGTATTATACAAAATAGTCATCAAATATCATCGTATCAAGTTGATACTTCTCTTTTTAATTCACAAGTACTTCCATCAAACATTGATAAAAATAATAATAGTGATAATAATAATACATTAAAAATAAGCGATGAATCGTCTGATTTGATAAACAGTATTAAAAAGAGACAATCTAATCGACTCAGTCAGATTGATTGTGCTTCATTAGAGAAATTCATGAATGATGCTTCTTCAACACTCTCCTCTCCCATCTATGATCCTTATGGGATGGCATTTAAAATTCCTAGTTGGTCATCATCACCTTCTACAACTGCATATCACCGTAATCATCACCAACCATATAATCGTCGTCGTCCTCTACCAGCCCTAATTACTGATAAACAACAAGATTGTCCAGTTCCTTCTTCACGTAGTTCTATCAAATCATCTGAAAGTATATCACGACCTGTCCCGATACTTAGTGAATCATTTGTAAGAAAGCGTCAATGTCGAAAAGTGAATTAAAAATCTCCAAACAGAATAATAGAATCTAAACAAAATGTACTTGTACATAGTATGTAATTCTTTTTTTTAAAAACAACAAGCAGAAATGATCTATTTTGTACGATACCATAAGCCAACATCTGCGAATCAATTGTATTTACGACCATTACTATTTTTCTCATTCTCAAGTACACTTAGCATATAACTATACATATAGTATAATTAAGTACTCTCGGTGAGCTCTCAAGCACTAATGTTTATAAGTTATTCTGTGTGTATGGCTTAATAATTGCGTTATCTTTCATCATTCCCTTTTCAACACTATATTTCATAATGTGTACTCACTCACTCATTTACATGGAATTAATCACCACTATGTGTTGTTGAATTAAATGATCTTTTATTTTCTGTTCACTAATTTCTACATCCTCAACTATTATTGTTTATTGAGATTGCATGGTTTGCATAGAGTGTATTATTAATATAGTTATTTTTATTATTGTTTGATTAATATTGGTGACAGATATTTGATAAATAACCAGCGCTTGAATATCATGACCTACACACCGGGTCTTCTAGTTTTTATTTTTACGAAAAAACATTGTTTGGATCCTGCGTCTAATCGAACTAATGAAAGCTTTTTTCTGTTTGCATATAACTACCTCTCTTATCAGATAATAGACTTAATGAATCTGTTAGTTTGATATTTTAATATCTCCTATATATTCAAAATATAAATGCGCGTAGTCGGCTTTAAGTTTCGCTATTCGTATATATATATGTGTGTATGTGTATAGGAATTCGTGTCTCATACCGCCGCTCAAACCAAAGTAGATAGAACTAACTAAGTACCTACATGATGGTTGAAACTCTGGCAACTTTAACCACTTTTCTGTTTCGCTTTAGCGTAATAATAATAATGAATTTAATTTGTGTACATACAATATGAGTCAGTCATAGTCCCTATAAAAGTCAGTATTAACATCTTAGACTATGAAGCTGAGTGAACTTCACTTCCATGAATAATTAAATGGTATAATTAAACGAATAGTGTAAAACAATAACTTTTAAAGCTACCTTACAAATAATTATTCTTTACATTTTTATTTCATAATTGATAGACACATAGACTATTGTATTTTTATATTCTTGTAGTTCTGAGCTTTTATTTGATCTATAAATCACTACCATGTCTTTTTTTTTCTAACTTATCATCAATTAATTGTTTTCCAATTACTCTGATTTTATATCACTTTATAACTAAGTTGCGTATGCTTAGTAATTTCCCCATTGTTGGTGTACTGTCAGACATTTCAAGTATGTTATTTGTATGAGTTTCCAGCCATTATTGAATTGAGTACAACAGAGGACTGATCTGGTTTTATCTTCGTCTTCTGATCGGACACTGTGTTATAAAGATGCTCAAGAGCCAATAAGCGTTAATATCTTGCTTTTTATTTATTGGTCTATATATCAGTTGATAAATAGGTCATCTGTCCAACTACCAGTACAGCTAGATGAACTAATCGATAGTTAGACTGGAGAGAAATCGAACAACTAATTTCCTGTTATTACGACCCGATCACACGGGATCTAGTACAAGCAAGTCTGTTTTTATCCTGCGTAACCTTAATCATGGAGTGTATTCTGCCAACTATCTCCAGTCACCTTACATACAAATAGAGTAAATAATTTCAATCACAAATTGACAAATCAAAATTATTAGCTACACTAATGCATAGATTATGTTTCGGATTCGGTGACCAGTGTTAAAGCATCTTAACTGATCATAATATTTATACGAATATTCGTCAAGATTAGAATGAATAGTTTGACAGAAATTGGGCGTCGAGTAAAGAGAATTTTGCGGAAAATTAGAAAGTAGTTTCGTCGATCTAGTTTTATCTAATCAGCTGATCTAATCAATCTACTCAAAATAAATTACCTTGTTAAATTTAGAAAGTAAGAAAATTGGTTATTTTGAAGATTGATTTTATCGACTATTTAATGTAAATATTTGTTAAACTCACTTTATGTATGATAATATTACAAGCATCATTGAAATCTAAATAAACTGATTTATCGTGCTAAAAAGACTTATTGGTCTATTGAATGTTACCAGTTGGTCATCAATAAATTCTGGTGACTCTGATGCACGGAAACGTCAGTCTGTACATTACTCAAGTTATAATGGAGTTACTCATTTACAATATGAAAATGCATTATAGTTGTTGAACATAATTCTATGTCCTAAAAAGAAATGATGTAAACAGTTGTTCAATCCACTGTATTTGTAAGGTTTTGTATTTCCGTATTGTTTATATTCTGTATTGCTACTGATCAGTTTCTTTTAAAATATGTACATCCTGGTAGAATTACTTCGATATTATTACTTAGTTGTGAGTTTTATTGAAGATATATTCATGCTGACGATGGAATCCAAGACTCCCGTTTCCTTCTGTTCAGGACTTGTTAGCTGGATGTAGGTGCACCTCAGTGTTGATGTCTACATTAAGATATGGACCCCAATACCTGTCGCTTGATACACCTACAAGTCATTCAGTAAGCTACTGACTTCAAATGGCCATGTACTTTTGTAGTAAGCGTAAATTTCGTTCGTAAGCGTTTCTATTTTTATTTATGTTAAGGATTCAAATGCCAACCGCTAGCCAATTTTAATTAATCCGCTTTCTAATCGTTTGCTGTTGTTGTTATGATTAGATTATGATTACTATCATTTTGAATACAGTAGTTCTGCTTTTATTGTTTTCATTTGCTTTATTGGAACATGGAATGATACACTGTATGTTATATCATTGTTATTATCTGTCCAGCCATTTATTTCATTTGTAAGTACTTTAATATTCCTTATTATTAGTCAATGTGTTAAATACTACTGGGATTGATCTCCCTCACTATTGAGAAGAGTCAAACACTTATAAATCTTACTACAGAATAATACTCTAGATTTGGCTCTTAATTTATATTGCGATAATATTTTAACTTGCTAGTTATCCAGATTTTTTAAATCACACACATACAAATACACCTAAGTGAGCCTGTTATTACTTGTGTAGTTTAAGCGATTTGTTAGGCTTTGATGTTATGCTGCATCATTGTTGCCTATCCCGGATTAAAGTACCAAATAATTTGCCTTATTTCAAACAAATAAGACATACTATTGTTATAAAACATACAAATAATTTCTTTCGCTTCTCGACTCTGTCCCATATAATTGATTTCTATGTATTAGTGAAACTACATCACAGTGATTAGCTGTATACATTCACATTAAGTTCTATTCTATGGTTCACTTAGTCTATTATTGATTGTTCCTCGGTGAGCGTCTCTGAATGTCAACTCAGCACTCTTAATTACTTCAGACATATTTTTTTTATACAAAAAGAATAAACTTCTATTGGTTAGTATTTTGATTAGTATATTTTTACCAAACTAGTAACATCATTCACTGGTTGTAATACTAGAGAACAGTGATTAAATGTTTTATCCATCATTATTTAATATTTCCCATGTGGAATTTACCACTTTCTAACCGTATACTTGTAAATATGAATTACTAATAATGAAAATCATTCATTCTAATTATTTATATTTTTTGTCTTAAAACAACCATATTGTGTTGGTCCTACGTTGTAGCTGACTGACTGACTGTTTTATATTACTGACATATGTTATTGTTAGTTTATCTGCTTGTTTATTTTTCTCGTGTATAAACTTTGCACAAAGTATTGTAATAATGCTGTAAACAGCGTAAAATATATGATTTTTCTCTATATGGGTTTATTATTTAATTAGTTGAATGATAGTATCCTTGTTAAAACCTTTAGCTTTCATTCCTGTCATATTACTCTCTCTCTCTCTACTTCTATCTGCTTTTGCTATAGGTATTATCATGATATTTTCCAATCGACATTAGTCGCTCACACTCTAAGTCATTGAAATCTGTAGTTGTAACACGGTAGACTAATGTTGTAGGTATTGCTTCATTCTCTGAGTTAGTAGGTGTAGAGTACCTGGTTGGGGACCGCGAAATGATAGCAATCGATGGTTAGAAACCCTGAATGACATGGCTCAAAATCGTTCGCAATGGCGCAGGTGAATCAACTCTTTGTCTTCTCCCAAATTCTAATCTTCTGAAATCTTCATGTCCCTTATTTCTCTTTCCAAATTTATTTCACTGGATTATACTCCTTGAATAACATTTTCAAACCCTAATCTATCCGATTGTTGCTTACACTTTTACCACCTCTACCACCAAGGGATTTGAATCGACAACTGCATCTCTGTGCTAATATGATGTGGCAACTCGAACTGATGTACGTACTTACGAAGTTCTACGTTGTTACTGCCTGACTGACTCTCTGAGTTAGGCAGTTTAGTCATGAAGATGCACTAGAGACTCGATAAAGACATCATACATATATCCTTACTAGTCTACAAAACTGTATTTGATTGTCCTAATTAATATGAATATGTATATTTGTTAAATTTCTTTTTGATAGATTTACGTTCTCTAAACTAGTTGATTGAATTAGTCATTATTACTCTGAACATAAACATCACCAGAACAAACCTGACACCATATTTATTTTGATTACTTTTAACTATACAATCACTAATAGGGAAAATTTTGACAATAACCAATCATATTTTATGTTAACCATGGTATAGGTTAGTTATAGATGCAGGGATTTTATTAACTCACTTTTATAATACGTTTGTGCTGATTGAAGTTGTCTAGAAAGATAATGAAAGCTTCGCTGTTAAACTAATCAAGTTCTGAGGATGTAACTCTTCTGAAAAAATTCTTTTAATCTACAACTCTCCACCATCTCAAAAATGAAATTTAAGTACTTCAACTCGACATTATATCCCCTTTTTGTACCACATTTCAGATGTCTTGATTGTATACACAATATAACATAATGGTGTTAGGCTATGTACGCTCTGGTGTGTGTGTGTGTGTTCATTCACTATTGATTTTAGTGTGCTCTAACCTCCCATTGATTTTCTCTTTCCTTATTTAAACTTATATGTAAAAATAATTGTTTCTTTCTCTACTTTCCAGATACTCGTCGTTACTAACCAATAAAGATCTATCCGCTTTCCCCAAACTTATCTCATAAAAGCGATCAGTTTAATGTTATTTATGCATAAATATATATATTCACTGTTTGTTTTGCCATACTGTATTGCGTTTACATCATATTGTTTGTCGATTTTCTCAATGTTTGCCTCGTTGTTATTCATATTCAAGAGTATAAATATTCTATTATTTGATACAATTATTCTAACAATAATATTGTAAACAATTACACATCATATAGTTTATTCAAATCGTTGTTGTACATACATGGATATACACATATTTATTCTTTACTATGCGACATATCTTTCGATACCTATATGTATACATGATAGAAATCCTGTCTTTGTTTTTCTTTTCGTTTTTCAATGTTAACAATTGAATATTTAATTTGTACATTCCAGTTCAGTCTAAATCTTCATCCCTTTGTTCTAATTGTCTTTATACTTTTTCTTCAATGGTTTGTGAAAGATTTACAATTTTCGATTGTTTGTTGGGTTTTTTTTCGTTGTTTCATTTAGTGAATATGATAGTATGAATAAAATTATTGTCACTACCGTATATTATTCTACACTAATCGTAATCATGTCGTTTTTCGGAAATTCACTGTACAAGTCATTAAAATGTGAATTTTGATCCTTTATTTTTCTCCTTATTTTCAATAATAATTGATAAATAGTAACTAATACAAATTGATTTCTATTGTTAATTCATTCATGAATAGTATACAAGTCAACTGATGGATATAGCTCTCTCATGGAAAAGTATGGATAATAATCCCTTCTTAACATTCCCTAGAATACCTGTTGTACTCATTTCTTGATATCTTTCTATATTAGTCACATATAGGCTTTTAAAATGATGTTTTCATTTGATCATTGAATAGTTCTATCCATGTATGTTTATGTGTTTTGTTCCTCAACGAGTGTACTCTTTTCTTTTCATCTTACTATTTAGAACGTCAACTTTCCAGTGTATAGTTAGTTGTCGAGTGTGTAAACGTTTGTTTTTGTATAGTAATAGTGTTATGCAATAATTCATTCAAGCAGTGTTTACTTCACTTGTATTTCGTCTGTCGTATACCTTCACATTTATTTATTGAAATGTTTTTCCTGTTACATTTATATTTTTCTTAAGTGAATTCTACTACTGGTGATTATACTGCTGATTTTTTCTTTTAACGTTTGTTTTTGTTGTTTGTCCAATGCTCGTCGAATATTTTCACACATGAATAATTGACTTTTTCACTCTACTTATTTATGTTCATGATCAACATCATCCTAGTTTATGTTAAATGATTTATGTTAATAATGATGATGATGGCATTTTTAGTTTTGTTCTCTCTCGCGCTCTCTATTATTCTCATCATTATTACCGTTGGTAGTCATGAACAAAAATGACAACAATGTAATAACAGTCTAATTATCATACGCACATGTTATTTCTTCTGTGTTCTTGAATCTGTATTTTGTCAAATTTGTATGTTTGTTGCAGCGTTTTGTTCTATTTTCTTCATTGTTTTCGATGGTTTATATTACCATGTGATGATTGTACATATTTGTTTTGTGTCTGGCAGTCAGTGATATAATTTATTCCATTGATTCATTTATACCTGCTTATTTACATACAAATGATTACTACTTACTAGTATCGAGTAGTATCTTCTCTTTTGATCAATAGTTATTCATGCTTTACTATTATCTCTGGAAAAATTTTCTAACGCATACTTTTGTCACATCTATCACTACTACTGATCTTGGCAGATCTTATCGCTATCCTCCTTTCTTTCGTTATTCTCCATCTCATGTTTAAAAAAAGTCTAGAACAATTTCATAGTATTGAAAATTAAATCCTCCTCACTACTACCTTTCAAACATGCAATCGAAACAATTTTATTTCCGTTTATCTTCACTTATTCTTATTATGTTTTGCTCGACAAAAAAATCTCATTCATTTATCTGCAGAATATTGAATATTTAAAAATTTAACTTATCATTGTTATAATTAATCACTGTTATTCTTATTTGCCTGATATTTAACGAAAAGATATGTTTATCATATATAATAATTAGTTCTAAAACACTGTATTCACACAGCAGTGTACAGTTCGTAGAAAAAGAGTATTATATTTTATAATTTCTATCAAGAACTAATCTCAATTAGATAACCATTGGGAAGCTGTTTCATCCTTGTGTGGGACTTATCAGCAATATATACACACGTTCTTGTTAGGGATCAAACTCAGTACCTCCAAATCATTGATTTGACAACCAATGATTCGTAGTTTCAACTTCAGTGTATTTGCGATGTTGTGCAACCGGTTACACTGGTCGATGACAACTATTTCCGGGTTTTTTAATAATTGTCTAAGTAAGATCTGATCGTAATGTATTATTGCTATTAGCTTTATTCAATATAACATTTTTGCTACCATACAGAATTCTCAACACAAAGTATTTTCGCAAGTTTCCTCTTATTTCTTCATTTATCGTGACGATCAATATTCAGTGGTCGCCAGTTAACAGTGCAGTCAGTCGACATCTAAATAATGTACATTCTTTTCGTTGTATATTACCAGCAAACACGATATCGCTTGGCATGTGAGAGCCCGGGATCGTTGCCCGGCACTTCCACATTGCAATAACTAGTTGCCACACTTTTAAGCCCCCAAACGCCCTGGTACGGCCGAGAGTGGAGAGTCCGCTCTCCTTCTCGAAATGCTCTCATATGGCCACACATATATAGCCCCTGCCAGGGAAGCCCTCACTGCCTTCTCGTCGCGGGGATGTTGTTTACGAAGTCGAAAGGATGAAAAGCGAACGTCCGGTGGTTTAACCGGGTTGGTGGACTTGGGGAGTCCACCTATGGGAGTTGGAAAACCCTGATTCCAAACCAATGGTGCAAGTTGGCTCCAGTATCCTGAAGGAACAAATGGCGTATAAACCAATCATTGGTCACCGGACAGTATTGATTTCGGACTTATCATTCAAAATCACCAATCAAATATTATCATCATTTGGCAGAGCACAACGAAGAATTTTATACAACCAGCATTAGTAGTAAATCGCTTCAACAATTAATATCGTGTCTTGGTTACAACGTTCCTGTGTTTATTCTATTTACTGCTATTTAATTAGTATAACATGCTTGATTAGTCACTTGGTATTGTTTGGCTTGTATCTTCTCATTGAGGTTTATGACTGCAAATGATCAGTCTGTTATTGGCATATGTGCATACTGTGCGTAAGCATACGACAGTATGCACATATGCCAATAACAGACTGATCAATTGCAGTCTTAAATCTCAATGGGAAGATACAAGCAAACAATACCAAGTGAATTTAAATTCACCCCATTGCATAAGCAAGTGGCTATCAGGACTCAGTAGCTGAGTGGATAACGCGATGGCGTTCGACCAGAGGAACATCAACTCTGAGATGATAAATAAATACTTTTAAACTATTTAGTTCCTTGATTCGGTGTTACATCACTACTCATTTATCTAACACAATATATATATATTACATAATTTATACATTAATTGAAATGAAAAACAAAAGAGACTGATAGACCTTAGGTTCGAATCTCACGAAGAGAGATCGTGGATACGCACTTCTGAGGAATCCCAAACTAGGACGAAAGAGCCATCCAGTGCTTACCGGTTTTCTATGGTTATCTAGTTTCAATTAAATAATCCCAACTAATAAATTTATTATAATATCCGCAGAAAAACCCTTTCTGAAAAGTATGTACGAGTTGATTCAAATAATGATGATTGAATGAGAAGAGCGAAAGAAAAAAAATGGTTCATCAATAAATCATTTTATTTTCTCTACTTGGTGATTCGATTTCCTAACATCAAGGTAAAAACCGGCAACTATATTTTTCAGCATATAGTAACACGATTTTGATATTTAGAAAAAAAACAAAAAAAATTAGAATAAATGTGATTGTGAGATGGTGGAGAAGATTTGTAGCTCAGGTGGATGATTTTGGTGGGGTTTTGTTGTCGGAGCTGGATGGTTTGGTCGTGGAGCTTTCATCGTTCTTCTGAACGACATCATCAGCATAAACTTCAGATAGAAGTGAAGTGTTTGAATTTCTCCATGTGTCTCAAAGCTTGTTCTGTGCACCTCGACGTTGATTGGTTCTTATTGACCTTGGAAAAATGTGGAAATCTTAGACAGAGGAAACTCCAAAAACACCAGAGAATTTTTAGAAGCCTGGCACTCAGGTCAATCAGCAATCAACAAGCATATTGAAATCAATCCAATTTATCAACCAATCAGAAAAATCATGCACAAACATTAGAACAAAAATCACAACAATGGGAAATACAACCAAAACAAAGAAGTAAAGAACGACAAATTTAAGGTCAATAAGAACCAATCAACGTCGAGGTGCACAGAACAAGCTTTGAGACACATATGGAGAAATTCAAACACTTCACTTCTATCTGAAGTTTGTGCTGATGTCGTTCAGAAGAACGATGAAAGCTCCACGACCAAACCATCCAGCTGAAAGAACAAAACTCCACCAAAATGAATGTGATTGGTTAAGATTTTTTTCTATTTAATATAAAGTAGACGGGATCTATTATTATTATTATTATTTGTAAGCATATGATTTTACTTGTATAAGTGACAAATATGAATACATTTTTTAATTATCTACTAAAGATTTCTATTCTATTCTAAATCGAATAAAGAAAAGGTGATGATGAGTAAATGATCTATGAATTGGTCATATGAATTTCAACTGACTCAAAGTAGATCAATGTTATATTACTTTTAATGATAATAGTAAGATATTATGAGTTCACGTTATAACTTTGATTAACTATATTTATATATATATATATATATATATATATATCACTTTATAAATAACTTATGGTTATATTGAATACTTTTATATGGTAAACATGAATATTGTGGTCTTATGTCGATTGCTGAAAACTAATAACAATGATTGAATGTTTAATTTTGCTTATATTCTATCGATTGATCACTTTAATATAACATAAAAGTAAAAATTCAAATATAAGTTATTCTTTAGATATGTATATTTTATCAGAAGGGATTTTGTGGAGATTTTAGAAAGTTCACTGATTGAAATCATGAATTAAGCTCCTGGTGCGAGACTGATAGGTCCTGGGTTCGAATCTCGTGGGTGGCGGGATCGTGGATGAGCACTGCTGAGGAGTCCCGTACTAGGACGAAGCGACCGTCCAGTGCTTTCAGGTTTTCCATGGTGGTCTAGCTTCAATTGACTCATGATTTCAATCAGTGAATTGTATATTAGACAATTACATGAGCAAGTAAACTCAGAGACGGAATATGGAAAAGGAATAGATGCAGGCAAGAAGCAGATATGAGGGAAAATAATCGGTAAGATAAAAATGAGTGCACAAACATGTACAGGCTAATCCCACATAAAAAAATGTACAGTTAACAGTGGATAGTTAACAAGGTCAAATATGTGAGTCATACAATGATTACATTAACTAGAAGAATTAATGTAGGGGTTATAAGATGTCTGTGAAGGTTATTACTGGAGATTTGATTCTTTGATATAATCTTAGATGCAATCTGTCAGTGGTTTATCTTTGTGATTTATTCGGTCGATATTTGGGATGAGTCGAGTAAAAAAATGTTAGTCCTGTAGTGAACAGAACACGAGTGCGGACAATCGAATTATATTTAGCACAAAATTACAGAGTTGGTAAAATAGAAAAACCATACTATAATACTTAATTTGCAAAACGTCCAATAACTGTCTCGAACTTCGTTGTCCTTGCATTTCCATACTAATTGCTTTTTATTCCCGCTCTTCTTCTCTTGATCTTCCCCATCTTCTGCTGCCATACATTACATTCCTGACTAGCATCATATACTACTTATATTAATATAAGTAGCACGCACCACAGTTTGACTTCGGTTTCAGTGGTTTAGTTAACCAGTTGTGTCGTTATAATAATCTATATCAATTTCAGCATAAGTAAAGAATGAGAATCATATACACTTTATCATCTATAAAAGAGCTATGAAATAGCTTATTCGGATCAATAGTAGTTTATGTAACCTATCAATAGATTGGTGTTCTTTAAGCTATCAGTTCGATTTCAGCTATAGTGTAATATTCATTTTGAATGAACTTCGTTAACTACTTAGGAAATGAATTATTTACTTACTTACGCCTGTTACTCCACGCAAAGGAGCATAGGCCGCTCACCAGCATTCTCCATCCAACCCTGTCTTGGGCACTTGGGAAATGAAGCTATGACAAATTAAGCGTATAATATGTGACTTACTTTTCATAGTATGCTTCTTCATTAATAGATAATCAAGTATCATTCTACTCGAGATCAGTAGGATAAATAACAAACTAACCTAGAAACTAATATTTAACAAGCATATTTGCAATCCACTTAAATGCCATCCAACAATGTTAACATCTAAATTCAATAAGTCCGAAATATTGAGTGACCATCCTTCATTATGTTTGGAGAGTGACTGTCCTCTATATCTGACTCCAATAAATAATATCCCGTAAACTGAGTATTTAAGGTAGGCTTAATCTCCTAGTAGAATTGCGGATTTACTCGAGATTATTGAGAAGCCTGAACATAAGTTATAGAGATATTTTATTGTTAATGATTAATAAAAATCCACAAGCGTACAGCGAGCAAGCACACGATGAAAACCAAGTGAGTGTGTGTGTTAGAAATCCATATATATTTTTGAGTTAATCGGGTGTGGATAAATTATCGATTATCTGCACATTGCAACCAATAGGAGGATAGCTTAAGGATTAATGTACAGACATGCATTCGATCATACACACCGAAATTAACATAGTGAATTAAGAGTCTGAGTTACAATGAGTAGACAAATGATACAGTGGCCAAATGGGTTTGCCACAACCCTTATTCGAATCTCACAGGAACATCAGTTCTATCAAGGTGACAGATACGCATTGTCGATGAGTGGCAACTATCACGAAACTTATATTTTTGTAAATACCTTTCAACCGCTTAACACTCAAACAGCTCAAACGCATACCATCTAATATCGCCAACGGAAACATGATCAGTAGGATACAACAATATTGGGTTAACTCTATTAACTGAACTCGAAAAAATTAAAACTTTTTGTAATGTGTGATTTTTGTCTACACATAACTGGAAAATATTCACCTTTCTTTGAACATTGACGACCTGCTTGAATATCTGGACTACCTGTTCCTGAAATCCACATATCTCAACAAGTTACTTGTCTTTGTTTTAACACATCATTATGTCTATTATTCGCATAACCTATTTAAGCGTGTTTATGAAACGTTTACGATCTTTCGCCGTACAATTTACAAAAAAAAGTAAAATCAGAGACATTGTGATGAATGTCATTATGCATTGAAAAGAATCTACATTATTGAAATGTTGATTCTTGAACTACTAAAATGGACGTTGAAATTCGATTTGAAAATTTTTATGCTCAAACCGCAGAATTAGTAACTTTATCAAAAGATAATATAGAAAGATTGAAATCAACATTAGTGGACTATTGTTTTAGATACTTAAATCATGGACATAATTTGAAATGGATTTTGACAAAGAAAAAAAAACTTAAGGAAGCTTTAAGAAAACTTAAAACTAATGACAGTTTATTCATCACGAAACCAGACAAAGGATATAGGGTAGTACTCAATATTTATCGTCAGGATCGATCAAGAAATAAAGAACGGAAACTTGTTGAAATACTTTGTGCTGAGAATTCTATATTGTCCCAAAAATACAATGTTGAATGAAGCCATCAATAATAATAATAATAGCAATGAAGCAATTTGGAAGACTTTCCCAACCTCCTACATTGTACGAGCATTCCATGTACCTAAATAAATGGTTACTCTGGTTGTCAAAAGGGGCATCGGCCTCCTGACTTCGGCTTTCATCATGAGGCGTCATAACTCTTTTAAATGAAGACTTTTTGACTCCTGGGGCAGAGTTTAAAAGGTTTGAATAATTTTTTCTGTCTAGCGTTTTTTTAGCGAGTTAGTTTTCTACAGGATGGGGTCGATAATCCCATGCCCAACCCTAATTCCTTTATCAGGGCTTAGAACCAGCAGTAGCCCCCGGAGGGACTCCAGGCGGAGTTATTAATAATAATAACGTAATCCGATTTAAATCTTGATCGTTTGTTCAAAGTCACCAATTAACTTCATTGATTTTAATGAAAAGAACTTTGAAGACGAACGAATATGACTGATTTATCATATTCAACATTTTCTTTGCCTTATTTTCATTGAACAAACCAGTTAATAAAAAAAATAGACTAATTATTAACAGAATTCAAACTAAACAAATGATATAGAAACAATCTATATTTAATGGAAGAAATGATAGTAACTAAGCTTATTCTAAATAAAAAGAAAATCTGTGTTAATTAGACGTCATTATTGAGTATGGAAATTGAAACATTTTTCTATTGTTTAGAGACTATAATTTTGAAATAGTTGTTGAATAAGAAGAAATTGAATGGAAATATTAAAGTTTACATTATAGATTGATCTTAGTTAAATATTCATTGAAAATCAAGAAAAAATCGACAGTTCTTTTTGATAGAGTTTTGTTCTCTGAGCTGGATGGTTTGGTCGTGGAGCTTTCATCGTTCTTCTGAACGACATCATCAGCACAAACTTCAGATAGAAGTGAAGTGTTCGAATTTCTCCATATGCGTTTCACAGCTTGTTCAAAGAACAAAACTCCATCAAAATCATCCACCTGAGCTACAAATCTTCTCCACCGACAGTTCTTTTTTTCCTACTCAATAATGCACCATTTGATATTATAATAGGGATTCAGCACAAAGTTATCAGATCGCATGATTAGAACTCAACTTTCAGATCATTGAGCTGACATCTGTTTGATTCATATTTTTATTTTTTATTGATATTTAACGTTATGGAACCATCCTCCGATTTTACTTGGTAGGTAACTCACCATTATCATTTTATTATTATCATTTTAGTATTTCAATAGTTGAAATCATGAGTCAGTTGAAGCTAGACCTACATGGGGAACCCATAAGCACTGGACGGCTGTTTCGTCCTAGTATGGGGCTCCTCAGAAATGTGCATCCACGATCCTGCCCCCCTCACGATATTCGAACCTAGAACCTATCGGTCTCGCGCGCGGTGTCAATGTCTAACTTCACTTAATCCACGAAATTGAGCGACACATTCACCATTGTCATCAGTGAGCTGATATCTCACAACAGACCTGGTTGAACTCCACTGGTCATGGCTTCTCACTAGAACTCCAGGAAATGCCTCTTGAAGTCAAATTGATAAGTCCTGAGTTCGAATCTCGTAGGAGGTGGGATCGTGGACACGCATATCTGAGGAGTCCCATACTAGGATGAAACAGCCGTCCAGTGCTTCCACGTTTTCCGTGGTGAACAAGCTTCAATTGACTCATGATTTCAACTACTGAATTTACTAAAATCTCCACAAAACCCCTTCTAATATTTTATTATTGTTTCAGAATGTTGAGTTATGTGAAATCATTTGTATTGTACCATCTAGAAATCATCTGGTATGTTCTTCAATCTGAACTATCTTCTCGACCAGATTCCAAATGTTCTGCCAACGTTTTTTTTTCTCGATGCATTGAAGCTCTTGACTCTCTCCAACAACTCTTGAAACTTCAACACCACTAACAAACATCTTTGAGAGTAGCGTTCATTACATTTTTACTATCTATCATCTAGATAGCAACTGGGAGCAACTTAAACGGATTGTCCAGGATAGAGTTGGAAGGACAATGCTGGTGAGAGGTCTTTGCTCCTCCACAAGGGGTAACAAGCGTAAATAAATAAGTGAGTAAGTAAATAAGGCCTATTAAGTCATAGTGTCAGAATTGATTTATTAACTTTTAAATGGTCAAGATTAAAAAGCGAAACTCGTTTCTTCCACTTTAAGGATTCAGAGACTGACTATCGATGACCAATAGTTTACACTATGTCAATTTGGCTAAAATATGACCATTTACGTCAAAAATTTCGCATATACTCAGTCGTGCTAGAAATTGTTCAAGATGCATGATCCCGCGCGCAAACGCTTAACATCCATACCACTGAACCGATATCCGATGGTGTTAATGTCTAACTTCAACTAATCCACGAAATTGAGCAACATATCAACGATTGTCTCCAGTGAGTCACTATCTCACAACAGACCCAATTGAACTTTAATGGTCACTGGATCGTGGATGCTTACTGCTGAGGAGTCCAACAATAGGACAAAACGACCGCCCAATGCTTCTAGGTTTTCCATGTTGGTCTAGCTTCAATTGACTCATTATCTCAACTAGTAAAAATACAAATTTGTGCCAATTTTTCTGCCTACTAATAAGTAGTAACATAATATTTCTCATTTTTTAAATCTTATTTTTTGTATATAAAAACCACGTTTTTTAGTTAGTGAAGGTACTTAAAGTGAAATAAATATTCAGTAATACAAGCTGGTCAGCTATTACTAAATTGATTTTCAATATCTACCACCGTCAAACAACATAGAATCATATGTTATTTGAATAAAGTTAGCACTCAGATGGTGGTTGGAGGTAGTCAACAGGAAACCCTGGACCCGGGTTTCGTGCTACTTGGCACTCGTCAGCAAGGTGTACCTGTAATCTTGAGGGAACTGGTGCTCCCTGGCGGATTCGATCTCGTATCACCCAGCTTCACAGTCAGAGACGTTATCACTGAGCTATCCGAGCCGCGACCGACCTCCTGTAGGACTGAGATGTAATCACAATTGATTGATCACTGGGTGGTGATCAATGTCATGTGTGTCTAGTCCTTATTAGTGCAGGCTGGGATAGCTCAGTGGTTACATCTCTGACTGTGAAGCTGGGTGACACGAGATCGAATCCGCCAGGGAGCACCAGTTCCCTCAAGATTACAGGTACACCTTGCTGACGAGTGCCAAGTAGCACGAAACCCGGGTCCAGGGTTTCCTGTTGACTACCTCCAACCACCATCTAATCTCAATACATAGTGCCCGCAGTGTCGAGTCACCTAGACTGGTGGCCACATTGCAACATGATCGATAGCATTCGATCTGCACTAATAAGGACTAGACAAGCATGAGATTGATCACCACCCAGTGATCAATCAATTGTGAAAGTTAGCACTCTTAATTCTATTACTCATCTAATATTCATGACCCTATCCGAACATTCAATTGAAAAACAAAATTTCCTTACAGTCTAATTTTTAATACTGACTTTATAAGAAATAAATAAACAGTTATCTAACGACTGCGATTACTGACATCTTTGATTGTGGATCAACGACGGAATAATGATATACAGGTATATTCTAATGAAGGAAACTAATTCAATAAAAGTTTACTACCATTAAGAATTAAATAAGATTGAAACTAGTTATCAGTCATGAACAAATTAGTGTAGATATCTCATATATCTGAAGCTTAGATTTACTGTTCATAAATCGTACTATGAATATGGATTTGGATGTCATGAGGAGAATTTTCCTCTCAAGAGTAAATATAAAGTTTGTTGACGAGAGCAAAATAGAGCATCATTTTATATTCACTACCTCCAACTATATAATATTTTAACATAATGCATGGAACTTACATTCATTGAGATGGAAAGACACATTACAGAATGAATGATAAGATCTTATCGCTACTAAGGATTAGACAAAATGGTTAGTAAATGTATATACAGAAAGTTCGTTGAAAGTAGATCAGCTGATCAGTGGTGATATTTCAGATCTTGACACTAATTACTTGTTAGTGCAGTTGTATTAAGAATAGGTTTGTCGATATCATTTCTTGGTGTTATTCATAAACCGATTTTCTATACAGATTTCAGCACTGATTTATATCATAAACATATCCATGATATAATTAGCTAATCATCGTTAACTATTTATCATTATGATAATTACACTATATTTCTATATTTAAATCTATTTAGAATTTAAAAAGTACACGAGGTCAACAGACGACAGGAACATAGTGTGCTAATAAGTATTCTAGCAGTATATAATAGGTTAAGGTATTCTTATCTGGTAGTAACTAATGGAAAACTGACTTCATCTACATACTAAAATCAAAATATATTTACGCAAAAGTAATTTGTATACAAATTACATTGTATCTGATTGGTGACAATTTATAGAAACTCTTGGTTGAGATCATTGTGCTACCAATCACTCATCATAATCAAGATGAATGAATTTATAGCGACTATCCTACAACCAATTTCGATCATGGTTAATTTTGGTTAAGCCCTTTTATTAACTTACTTAACAAACAATGTTATTTGAACAGTAACATTTCGCATATTTCTTTGTATCGTCATGATCACCAGAGCATATAACAGACTCTAACTAAAATGTTGATTGTTTAAATATCACTCGATGATTCATCTTCTTCCCTATGTATATATGTACTCAAATCCTATCATTAGTCCTTGCTCTGCCTTGCTTCACCTTATGCAATTTACCCATAAATTTGCCTATATAATTGCTCGTATATATTTATTTAGTTCTCCGCTTCAAATTTACTCGATGTACTTATAGCTTTGTGATCTGCGCTATGTGTTAATAAACTGTAGTTACCACTTCTCATTGGTTTTTAATTTTAAACGCCGTTGAGATTTATGATTATAACAGTTATCAAAGTGATCGCTGAACGAAGTAAAGCCACTACAAATTAATGCTTTTGATAGCACCTGAAATTATATATATATATATATATATATATATATATATATATATATATATATATATATATATATATATATATATATATATATATATATATATATATATATTAGTTCTTTCAATTATCTTGGTGTAACCTTTTCCTCTAATCTCTCTTCGTCTTCCCACGTTTTATTGCTATCGAAGAAGGTTTTCCGTCCGACTTACTACATAAAGAGATTGCATGCTCTTGGGATTACTCGTCATTTACTCTTACAATTTGTCAATTCTTGCATATTACCTATTATTCTTTACTGTTCTCCATTATTCTTTCCCAGGTTTTTGAGAAAAGACTTTGCTGTATTGCGGAGAGTGCTGAAGGCAGTTAGCAAGATGTGTGGTGAATCTTTCGAGGTCATAATTAATATGGTTGTAGATAGACATCTAAAGTCATGCAAACTCCTGGCAGGTGTTATTTTTTTACTATTTTTTTTATTATTATTTATAAGCTTTATTCAATATTATATTTTCGGTACAATATAGTATTCTCAGCGTAAAGTATTTCAACAAGTTTCCGTTTCTTTCTTCTTGTTCGCTCCTGGCGATAAATATTGGGTGATCGCCAGTTAGATGTTAGCAGTTCAGTAAATGAACATCTGAATAATGTGCATTCTTTTCGCTATATATTGCCAGCAACCACATTGTCCCTTATTGAGTTGTTTGTAACTTTGACAACGAAAGGTTGTACACTTTTCAGAAACGCAGCAGAATACATCATGCGATTAATAAACATACTGATATATTCAAACAAACAAAAATCTATAACTTGTTGAAATATCTGAATGGCAGGAACAGGTAGCTCAGATGCTCAAGCAGGCCGCCCAATCAGATACTAGCCATCCCCTTCACTCATATCTTTGTATATGTATAAAAGTTCTATAATACCTTACTTAGCAAATATACTCTGTGACGAACAGGTTGTTAGAGTTAACCTAATCAATAACCTGCATCGTTAACATGTCTCTGACTTGAAAAGTTGTACAGTTTTTCGGGTTTATTAAACCTTTTTTTCTTTTTTTGTCTTTGTTACTGTTTTTTTTGCGTAAGTAACTTGTTGAAATACCCTGTGCTGAGAATTCTATATTGTACCAAAATATAATATTGAATAAAGCCATTAATACTACTACTACTACTACTACTACTACTACTACTACTACTACTACTACTACTACTACTACTACTACTTCTACTACTACTACTACTACTACTACTACTACTACTACTACTACTACTAATAATAATAATAATAATAATAATAATAATAATAATAATATTATTATTATTATTATAAATATGCCTATCTGAACAATATTGATTCAAGTCTAGAAATGTCATTCAATTGTCTTTAATCAATTAATATAGGATAAGTTAACTAAGTAAATAACTTGTAATATGTACAGTTGGTCTTATGAAATTTCTTTCGTTTGTTTGTTTGTTTGTTTGTTGAACAGAACAATACAATATGAATATAGTAAGTGCTATTGATATTTAATGACAAAACATGATTAAAAATGAACTTATGATTGCACTTATATTGCACAACAAGGGCGGCCTGCTTGAGCATCTGAGCTACCTGTTCCTGCCATTCAGATATTTCAACAAGTTATAGATTTTTGTTTGTTTGAATATATCAGTATGTTTATTAATCGCATGATGTATTCTGCTGCGTTTCTGAAAAGTGTACAACCTTTCGTTGTCAAAGTTACAAACAACTCAATAAGGGACAATGTGGTTGCTGGTAATATACAACGGAAAGAATGCACATTATTCAGATGTTCATTTATTGAACTGCTAACACCTAACTGGCGATCACTCAATATTTATCGCCAGGACCGACCAAGAAGAAAGAAACGGAAACTTGTTGAAATACTTTACGCTGAGAATTCTATATTGTACCGAAAATATAATATTGAATAAAGCTGATAATAATAATAATGATATTATGAAAATCAATAAATTGGTAATCATTAGAATTAGTTATCTAATATATCATTAATGTATCATTAAGTTTAAAAGTTGTGATCATTTCACTAACATGAAAAAGATTGTTATACCCCAAATAAGCATAAGAAATGGTCACATTTGGGATCGTATAATTGTTAAATATCTAAACTATACATATTCATGTCCCTCTTATTATGGGTTTTATTTTGACCTATGAACTATTATTTTACAATTTACCATTCTTGTATTATTCCCTGTCTGTTAATCAATACCTCCCTCATTCACATCCACTTTTGGCCCAACATTGTACAAATGTTATTTTCTATTTTATGGTACGATGTGGTCTGTCTGGTTGATATATTAATCCAGTATGTTTGAAATAAATGATTCATACTGCAGAGGCCGAGATTGGTGCTCTGGGCTTAACTGACTGGGCTAGACAGGAAGCAGGACCGATAAGTACTCTAGACTGCTCGTACGGGTTTTACGCGTCATTGGTTCGATCGATGATTCACTGCTCTCTAATTGGCGGTATCATTACGTTATACGTTAACAGGGCACATAGGCCACAAGTTATAACAGAGAGAGAAAGAGATGATGAAGAAGATTTGTAACTCAGGTGGATTTTTATTTTGATAGAGTTTTGTTCTCTAAGCTGAATGGTTTGATAAGAGAGAGAGCGAGAAATGATTCCAAACACGAATCGTTCACTGTAGTAAAATGTATAAGATAACCTAAAGTATAATTTATAATTGACTAAATAATAAATCTTGACTCAAGTAAAAGTACATATTAGTTACACAAAGAAACTATCTCATAATCCCATAGAACTGGATAGACTTCAAATTAAATCAGCAATAGTAGTTCATAGCATTTTCAACAACCACCAAATCAATTTCAGAAATATCAAAATATTACAAAAAGATTTTTTCCAATTACAAAGAAAGGAGAGTAGCTGAAGTGTTCCATATAATGCTCAATCTTACTGCTCTCCATAGAATTGAAGGCCTTACTATACATCCTACTTGAACTATCTATCCTAGCCACCTAGTTAAATATTATTTACAATTCACACTAATATCTTACAAATTAAACTCTATACTTTCTCACCATAAAGGTCATAATTTTCCATCCCTAACTGTGCACACATACAAGTATATAAATTTATATACATGTCACTTATGAATCACCTTGACCGAAATGACATGACATTGATTCGTCCAGACCTGTTTTTTTAATTCATCATATAATTTCAATGGTTGAGATCACGAGTCAACTGATGCTAGACCACTATGGAAAACCTGGAAGTACTGGACGGCTGTTTCATCCTATTGTGGAACCCTTCAGCAGTGTGCATCGAGCGAAGTAATTTCTTCTCTCGATTCGTTCCTTCTTTATTTACCAAATGTCGAAATGGGAATTTTCAGTATATTATCAGTAAGACTGTACAGCTTCAATAAATCACAATTTAAAATTAGATTTCCGTCATTCGTGTGTCAAAGATTTTCCAGTCTTATTATCGAATTACTTTTTTTCATTCCTCTCTCTCTCACTCACTCACTCTCTAATCTTTGCCAGACACATTATTCATAGAAAATAAAGTGATGAAGATCAAACGAGAACTCATGGAATACATCAAATTTATATCAATAGTTATCATAACTAATTCGGTTATACAATTCTGAGAATGAAATTCACCGCAAGGAGATCTTTGCACCAAATCATATTTTGAATCTTTCCCTTTTATTTATTATCACTATCTGTTATGTTCAAAATATGTTAGTTTATCAGAAAAGAGCAAACATATAAATGAATGAAAAGGTAATTGAATCGGTTAATTCATTATTATTATCAGAATGGGTTTTGTGGAGATTTTTAGGAATTTCACAAGTTGAAATCATGAGTCAGTTGAACCTATACCATCATGGCTCAGTGATCTAATGGTTAAGTGCTCGCGCGCGGAGCCAGTAGGTCCTGAGTTCGAATCCCGTGGGGGGCGGGTTTGTGGATGCGCACTGCTGAGGAGTCCCATACTAGGACGAAACGGCCGTCCAGTGCTTCCAGGGTTTCCATGGTGGTCTAGCTTCAATTGACTCATGATTTCAACTTGTGTAATTCATTATTATTGTAAATCTATTAAATTATTGATTAATTTATGTCATATACTTCTAATCTAATCCATATTGAAATTTTATCCTTGTCCAAATCATTAAATGATGTATAGCCTAATGTAATTTTTGATTATTTTATTGATTAGTAGTTAACCTATTTTTGGCATATAGTAACGTTTTTGTTTATGAAGATTACCTACTTTTATGTTGAATAGTATAACTCTTTATCCAGTTATAATAATCAGTCATATCAGTATTTTGTTCAAGTGATAACAATCAGTATCACTTTTTAAATGGTTACATGTAAATTGTAGAACTTGAAGAGAATTTAATTGAAAACAATATTTTTCATTTTGATTTGATCAAGATATCATCATTCATTCCTTTATTCATTCATCATTTCATAGTATCACTTCAACTATATACATCAGGCTAATAACCATTAATCGTAATTGGTTAATATTCAGAATCTTTCTAATAATCAGTATAGGGTTGAGGAGATTGTCGAGTTTTTATCGAGATAAAAAAACTGATCATTGAAAACCTAGAAGTACTGGATGGTCTTCTCGTCCTAGTATGGAACTCCTCAGCAATGTACAGTCACGATACTACACGAAGGATCCGGACCCAGCACCTACGGTCTCTTACTTATTTAGGCCTGTTACCACTCATGAAGGAGAATAGGCTGCCTACCAGCACCTTCTATCCAACTCTGTCCTAGGCAATCCTTTCCAGTTGTTATTCATCCTTTTCATATCTGCTTTTACTTCCCGATGTAATGTGTTCTTTGGCCTTCCCTTTTTCCGCTTCCCTTCAGAATTTCATGTTAAGGCTTGCTTCGTGATGCAGTTTGATGACTCCCGTAATGTATGTCCTATCCACTTCCAACACCTTTTCCTGATTTCCTCCTCAGATGGAGGCTAGTTTGTACTTTCACACAATCAGTCAGTCAGTCATCTACAACGTAGGACCAGGCACATATATGCATCGGTCCAGGTTGCCATACCGCATTAGCACAGAAAGATGAACACCGAATTCATAGGAGTGGTTAGGCCAAAGGTGTTAATATATAGGAGAAAGATTGCATATAAGGATACAGTACAGGAAGAAAGAATTAGTTAGTGGAAAGAAAGATATGAAGTGATTTTAATCTCTTAGTTTAAGGGAAGACAGGGAGTGTATGCACCGACGCGATTGTGATCGATTCTGAGCCATGTCACCAAGAGTCTCCAACCATCGGTTACGAAAGTCTATAGCTGACATTGATTATATTGCGCAGACAACTGTTTATAAATATTTGTACATTTTTGATGATGGTTGTAGTAGTTCTCTAAGTTATAGATCCGTACAGTAGGACTGTCTTGACGTTTGTATTGAGGATTCTGACTTTGATATTTGTTGACACTTGTTTCGAGTTCCATTTGTTATTCAACTGTAGAGATACGGTCCTGCTTTTCTAATCCTTACCTTCGCATCTGCATCGAATCCTCCTTGTTCACCGATGATGCTTCCGAGGTACATGAAAGACTCTACATCCTCTAGAGTTTTCCCATCAAGTATGGTTGGGTTGGTGTTCTCCGTGTTGTATTTGAGAGTCTTGCTTTTTCCTTTGTGTATGTAGAGGCCTACTAATGCAGAGGCTGTTGCTACACAAGGTTTCTTTATCTGTATTTGTTCCTATGTATAGGATTCCAACATGTTCATTGTATTTCGTGCTTTCCTTCAGATGTCGAGGTCTTCATAATCTAGTCAACCATCAGAAGAAAGAGAAATAGGGAGAGTAGGCAGCCTTGTCTGACTCCAGTCTTCACTTGGAATGTTTCTGTCAGCTATCCTCCACTTTACAGTGTAATCCGTCGTATGAACTCCGGGTGATATTGACGATCTTCTCGGGTACTCATTCCATAGTGTTGAATAAGTTTCCATAAGGTCGTCCTATCCACACTGTCAAACGCCTTCTCATAATCAAATAAGTTGATATATAATGACGAGTTCCACTCAACTGATTGTTCGACGATGATCCGTGGTGTCGCAGTTTGGTCTGTGCACGACCGATCCTTACGGAATGCAGCCTGTTGATAGCGGAGTTGGGCGTCTAATGGGTGTTTCATCCGTTTCAGAAACACTGTTAAGAACTTTTCCTGCTACTAGCAGTAGTGTGATGAAATATCCTTATTTCCAGTCCATCGGCACTTGTTCTCCCTCCCAAATCTTTCTTAATAGAACGTGGAGCATGTTTACAGTTACTTCGATGTGCGACTTTAGTGCTTCGGCTGGTATATTGTCAGGTCTTACTGTTTTCTCATTCTTGAGTTGTCTGATGACCACCCTGTCTTCTTCAATCGTTGGTGTAGTAACAGTCATAAGAATATCTGTAGGTGCTGCTTTGATGTCCGATGGAGCCCGTCTATTCAAAATTTTGTCAAAGTGTTCCACCCATCTGTTCCTCTGTTCTTGAATCTTTGTCCTTGACCGGCCTCTCTGGTTTACCATATTTCCCTGCTAGTTTCTTCGCTGTATCATATAGCTGTCCCAAATTTCCTTCTGTTGCAGCTTTTTCCGCTGTCGTTGCTAGGTCTTCCACGTATTTCTGCTTGTCAGCTCTAATGCTACTATTCACTTTCTCGTTTGCTTCTTTGAATTCAGCTTTTGTCTTGACGTTTTCTACCGTTGTTTGGCTTTTGTTGATTACCGTTTCCTTGTTCTTCCTTTCTTGAATCATGTCCAGGATTTTGATAGAGATCCATCCCTTATGATGATGTTTCTTGCAGCCCAGCACCTCCTAACACGTTGAAGTTGGTGCTTCTCTGAGTCGATCCTGTAATGCTTGGAACCTGTTGTTCAGATTTATCTTGAATTGGTTGAATTTGTCAGTATCTCGAAGGAAGTCTGTACTGAACCTTTGTACTTCTGTTTCCCCAGCTGTCCAGTGTCTTTTTAGCTTCAGTTTCATAACTGGAGTACAGCAGCATCTCCCGTATCAAGCCTTCGCTGTTCAACTTGGGTCCACTGGGTTTTGCTGATTCCCAGTACTGCCAAGTTGTATCTCCACATTTCTGTTGCTATTTGGCTGGCCCTCCCGGTCTCCCACATTGTTCAGACATTTCATGTACTCATATTAATTGTTGCTCTGGTTGTTAAAAGGGCCATCGGCCTCGTGACTTCCGAAGAATCTCGACTTTCATCATGAGGTGTCGTAATTCTTCCTTGAACTCGGAGCGCAGAGTTGAAACGGCTTATTCTGTTTAGCGTTTTTTAGCAAGATTTTTTTCAACGGGATGGGCTTTCTGACAATATATCCAGCCCTCCTCCTTTGTGTGGGCTTGTGACCGACAGTAACTCTAAGAGAGCTACAGGCGGTCTCGCACGTGAACCCTTAATCTCTAGACCTCTGAACTGGCATCCATTGGTGTCAGTGTCTACATTCAACCAATCCACGATATTGCACGACCATTTTCTATTGTGTTTGGTGGGTAACCGCCTCACGCCCAACAAGGTCGAACTCCACTGGTCATGGCTTCTCACTAGAATTCTAAGACTCACCCCTCGAAGTTAGTTGTTCGTGATTACATGATAATTATCAGTGTACGGTTGTGAAAATTGTTGGATTTTCATTGAGATCATAAACCGATCAATGTTAGGCCAAGATTGTAAACCTGGAAGCGCACTGCTTAGGAGTCTCATACTAGAATGAAACGGGAGTCCACTGCTTCAAGGTTGTTAATAATGGTCTAACATTGATCGGTTCATGATCTCTTTCTAATTAGCTTATAATCTGGTTTAATTGAACTAACAGTTTTCTTCCACATACCATTGATTTTCTCATTTAAATGAATGACATTTAAAAGATAATCTTGTATGAAGTAATTACAAAGCAGATAATTTAAAAGATCTAGTGTTCATTATCATGTTGCATATTTTTCATTCATATCCATCAAAACATAATCACATTTTAATTTAGTTTTAAAAAGGTCGATGGTTACGTGACATAACAAAATGGATTTCAGTAGTTCCATATATGTATTAACTTATCTACGATTTGAAAACTTTTAACTGTGAAAGTTGTAGTGCAGTTAATCAGAAGAGATTTATAAAACACTGAAACAATAAATTGAAATATATTTTGAAATAATCATGAATATTTATGTCTTAGAAAAGTTTTGCTGATTTAAAATTGTTCTGTGTTATACTTAATATTTAAGGTGTAAGTTAAAAAGTAATTATGATATACTTATTGAATCAGAACCTTTAATACGAACATCAAGACGCAGTTCTACTATACGGAGCTGAAACTTCGAGAATTACCACAGCCATCATCAAAATAGTACGAGTATTTATATGCAGTTGTCTAAACAAGATACTTAATGTCCGTTTATCGGATACTATCAGCATTAGACTTTTGTGGGAGAGGACAAATCAGCTTCCATATGAAAAGGAAATTAGGAAAAGATGTTGGAAAGGGATAGAACATACACTGAGGAGATCGTCAAATTGCATCACAAAGTGTGCGCTAACTTGGAATCCTGAAAGGAAAAGAGGAAGACCAGAGAACATACTGGACCCGGAATTGGAAGCAGACATGAAAAGGAATGTCCAGGATACATAGGTGGAGAATGATGATGGGAAACCTATGCTCCTCCAGGAGGAGTAACGGGAGTAAGTGTTGAGTCATTTTTAAGTTCTTGACAAGATCTCCAGAATCCGGGAAATACGTCTGGAACATTCTAAATAATCAGCGCTCTTTAAAAAAAATTCTAAAAAAATCTAGAAACTACCTACTTAAACCTTGAATTGATCTAGTTTGAAAATTGCCGGATTTTATTATCAAAATTTTCTAGAAGCTTTCGTTTTCTGTACATAAACTGACTAAAGTAGAACTTCTCCCTTGTTTTCCGTTCAAGTAGTTAATGCCATAAAAGTCTAGGAAGTCAGCATCAGAAGTGTTCAACGTACTACATTCTTGAGTATTCAATATCATTGGTTGCTTTTCTGCATACACAGAGTAATGAACATATCGAGTTACTCCTATGACTAATAAAAAAAATCGAACGGACTCTTCTGTACAGTTCGTATGTATTTTTCCACTTCCACAACTCAATGTTTATTATGAATGTATTATATAGCTGCTTGACTGTAGAGGAGTTGAAAATTACTAAGAAGTTGACCTTCTGCCTATCAGTCAGGAGAAAGAATTGATAAGTTTTTTTTTAAAGTGTCCTAAGAGTCAAGGATCATCAAGGTACCATATTCTTGTTGTGCCACACTTCATAAAATAACTAGTTTCGAAATGTTAACCAATGAATTTCGACTCTTTGTTTGATTGACAGAGCTCATTAGCATATCTCTAAAGGTACTGATTGCAAAGTTGAGTGGCCTCCCATATGAAATCAATCAAGAATTATAGAAGCAGCATGAATGACTTATTTTGATATGATTAGCCTCAAATTATTCTAGATCTTATATTGATCCACGCTGTGGTAAATGACACAAATACACACATAACCCCGGTTCTATGTTGCACATGACTGACTGAATAAACATGATCAAAACTGTCTTTAATTTGAGTATTGTTTATTACGTCCAAACGCTAATATAGATTTGTATCATGGACCAACTTTTAGAAGTCCGAAAATGATGAGTTTGCGAATCGAACTTTTCTAAACATAAATAACAAACTGACTGTTGCGATGGTGGGGATTTTTAGCTCAGGTGGGTAATTTTGATAGTTTTGTTTTCTGAGTTGAATGGTTTGGTCGTGGAGCAGAAGTCAAGTAGACTTCTACCTTGAGTTTGTGCTGATGATATCGTTCAGAAGAACGATGAAAGCTCCACGACCAAACCATCCAACTCAGAAAACAAAACTCCATCAAAAACTGATTGTTCCTTGAGATTTGAATTAAAATGTTAAAAAATAGTTCTTATATACAGAAAGACAGTCCTCGTATTAGTCCTTCAGGAACCTAAAAGTAAAACGTTAGTACGAACAGTTAAATCCAAGTGTCTAGAGCAACCTACCTCATTACCGCTAGTTACAAAGTAAATCACATATCTTTTGCCAGAGAGATCAACGGAAGATACCATCACCATCTAATTCAAAAGTTAATTCCCCAGCTTACAAGCTCTTAACATAAAAACATTCCCTCCTATCTTGATGCATGCTCCGTCATTTTCTATCCTTAAATAATGTCCACGTGTGACTTTTAAAATGAAGCTTTGAAGTGACCAATTACGATTGATGGAGGTTATACTCTATGATACATCATTATCATATACCTTCTGAGCTTTATGAGTAGCAATTTTAATACATCGGAAACTTGGAGAACTACGAAAGCCATCATCCAGAAGATACAAGTGTTTATTAACAATTGCCTACGCAAAATACTTCGGATCCGTTGACCAGACACTATCAGCAACAACGTACTGTGGGAGAGAACAAACCAGATTCCAGTGGAGGAATAAATCAGAAAGAAGCACTGGAAGTAGATAGGACACAGATTGAGGAAAGCACCCAACTGTGTCACAAGGCACGCCCTCACATAAAATCCTCAAAGCCAAAGGAGAAGAGGGAGACCAGAGAACACGCTACGCCAAGAAATGAAGACAGACATAAGAAGAATGGATAGAAGAAGAAAGGAAGGTTCAGAACAGAGTGGATTAGAGAATGTTGGTCAGCCGCTTATACTCCACTAGGAATAACAGGCGTAAGTAAGTAATTGTAATACATCTATCTGAATTATAAATTTTTAATGAATATAATTAGTTTATTGGTGATGGTTTAAATTACACAATGTTCAATTATTTTCTTAACTTTCAGTCTTCAGTAATAAGGATAGGAGGTCTGTCGACCTATATTAATGCTTGAAGTTTGTAATACTGTGGAGGTCCAATCTCGTTTTGAATATATTAACAGACGGTGCTGATATTACGTGTTCCGGTAGGGAATTCCAGTAATTCACTACTTGGTGCGAGAAACGAAACTCCAGACGTAAACGATTTGATCTCGGTTTCTGAACTTTCTTCGAATGTCCTCTCAAATGATCAGTCGTAGACGAAATGAAAAGATAAGACATTAATACTAAAGTCATTGTTCAGTATACGATAAGCCAATATTAGATCACCCAGTACTCTACGGTAAGATAACGGAAATAAGTTAAGGTGTCTCAGTCTGTCTTCATAAGATAGGCCAGCTAGACCTTGTACCATCTTAGTAGCTCATCGTTGGACTCTTTCTAGCATATCTGCTTCATATTTGAAACAAGGACTCACTGCTTGAATCCCGTATTCTAAATGTGGTCGCACATAAATCGGATATAGTAATCCAAACATTTCATCATCTAAATACTGAAAAGACCTACGAATTGACCATAATACCCTATAGCCTTTTGCAGCAGCAGCAACCTTACAGTGACTAGTCGTTTTGAGATCATTGTTTAATATAGTTATTTAATTAAAATACGTCCATAATATAAACTTATTGATTAGATTTTTTTTCTTCAATAAATTAATAAGAATTAATGAGAGAAACAATAATTTAAAAACGAATCATAAATGAGTTCATTTTACATTATAAAACAATTTAGTACCGAAATCAATATTTCATTTATTGATTATTGGAATAATTATTGATTGTTTGAATGTACAAATAGATTTTAATAAAAGTTTATCTATACAATCAAGTATAATTATCATTATAAGGTAGAATTAATGGAAAGAAAATAAGACAGAATCATTCATGTAAATCTATACTGGTTTTTTTTTCGTAAATGAAAAAAAAAGCTTACGAAGAATTTACATTTATTTATTTACTAATCACTTTTCTATATCCCTATTTATTGTTTATATTGTACAACTGAAAAGTAAATGAGAAAGTAGATGGAAATATTGAAAATCCATTCAAGTATTTTGATTCTCTTTAATCACTAATTCTCTGTTCGTATGAATAGAAAAGAATCAAGTAGGAAAAAAAGAAAATCAACCGTAGACACGTTTCTAACAATAAGATAATAAAACATGGAACTATATTGTAGTTTGTAGAGTTTGATTTATGACGACTTGTAAGGATGTTTTAAACAATGAAAATGGAATAAATACTATATTGGCCTATAATAGTTACAGTGTCAACAATGAGGAATATAGAATTGTTAACATCTGTTATGGTAATGTAGATAATAATGAGTATTACGTTCAGATTGTACTTTTATATGGTTAAATAAGCCACAGAATAGCACTTATTTGGAAATAGATGCCGGGGTATCCTGTTAACTTGAGAATAACCATTACAGTGCAAAGAAGTGTTTTTCACATTGTAGCTCAGGTTACTAAAGAACTAGGTGTTTGATTATAGAAACAACGACCAGGGTATAGTGAAGAGTGATTTTCGTCCGGTTTGAATTATTTTTTTATGGTTAGCGTTTTTTTAGCGAGTTAGTTTTCTACGGGATGGGGTCACTAACCCCATGTCCAACCCTCCTCCTCTACCCGGGCTTAGGACCGGCAGTAACTCTAGAAGAAATACAGGCGAACGTCAAGACAGTTCTACTATATGGAGGTGGAACTTAGAGAACCACTACAACCATCATCAAGAAGGTATAAGTATTTATGAATAGCTGTCTACGCAAGATACTCAACATCCATTGGCCGGATACCATCAGCAGCAGTCTACTAAGGGATAGAAAAAACCAGCTTCCAGCTGAAGAGGAAAGTAGGAATAGTAGATGGAAATGGATAAGACATACATTACATACATCAAGAGACAAGCCCTAACTTGGAATCCTGAAGGGAAGCAGAAAAGAGGAAGGTCAAAGAACACATTACGTCGGGAAAAAGAAGCAGATATGAAAAGGATGAATAACACCTGGAAAGGATTGCTCACGACAGGGTTGGATGGAGAATGATGGCGAGCGGCCTATGCTCCTCTACGAGGAGTAACAGGTGTAAGTAAGTAAGTTTTCGTCCTAATTTGGAACTCCGCATATGCCGTTAAACTAGGTCGAAATTAGGACCTTTATGTTACGTGACAAGTAACATTTCTTCAGATTATAAAACTATCAAGTTGAAATCCAATTGTCCCACTGCTAACTTGGATGATTATATTGTTCACAGCTTCACACTAGGACTTTAGGTCTGAAAAGCACTGAAGTTTAAGATATGGAAGAAAAAGCTGTTCAGCCTACCATAGCTTTCAATGATCATCCATTTGATATCAGTTTGTTTTGAAAATTACCACTAAGTAGGCTGAATTCCATTATTTACTGTCAGGATCGAAAATGTTATTACAAAAAACATGTTATTAAAGTACTTTATAGTCATTTCCTTCCATAATCTTGAAGAATAAGTTTCAGGCATAATTTTTCAAAGGTGTTTGATCCAATTTTGTTCATTTAATTAACTATTAAATCAACATGATCTTAGTTCATATCATTTTTGTTTTGTTTTCATTTCAGGATAAGTTAAAAAAAAATATTAAGAAAACAACTTTAGATTTATTGCATTTGACCAGTGAACAACACTATCACAGCAGGATACATAGTACAGATAAAGAGATATGATAGTTTGTAACAATATGCATTTTACCATGATACATATATATAATGAACAAATTTTCATAAATATTATGATTATAAATACTATTACTAATAGAATGTATACTTTGACACCTAAATAATATAAACAAAAACAACACTCATTCAATATGAAAGGCACAAATGAAACAATCGATTAAATGAGAGGAGTTCAAGAGTATGAGTATAAGTCATTAATAGTAAATATGTAAGTAAGGACTCAACAACAACAACAAGAAATCGAAAATAAAATAAAAACAAAGGATAAGAAAAAAAAGGACAAACTGATAAGATTACGTAATAAATTAGAAGAAAAAGGCTTAGGACCATTACAATTATTACCAGTAATATGTTTATATATATATACAAAATATAGAACACCAAAAATATAAATGATAAAAACCATTTAACAAAAACAAACAACTACAGAATATAAGAAACTATAAGAGATTATTCACTTTCCAATGGAATTCATACTTAAGAAATTCAATTTCATTATTAAGATATTTTCACAGTTGAAATCATGAATCAATATTTAAGTTAATTCAGAACATTATGCGTGAGGTCCTGGATTCAAGTTCTGCATACATGTGCAACTACTGACTTAGATCGATTTGTGATTTCAATGATGAAAATTCAAATTTTGTACATACACTTATTTTGGCTAATAAATAAGAAAAAGATAACAGCAGAACGTAATAGAATTAAAGGAAGTAAGAGATTTTTTGGATCCATTATTAAATAATGATTACAATTAGAGAAACAAATTCATAGGGAAGAGAGAGAGAGAAAGACTAGAAACATTGACATTTCTCCCATGATAAATACACTAAAATTGTAAAGAAATATGAAAAGAATCAAAAGTGTGAATAGGCAATAAAAGGAATAGTGCTAGATACAAATTACATACACATAAACATAGAAAGAATTGTTCAAGCATTGAAGAAGTCTTGACAGTTGGATGGTTGGAATTATTATTATTATTACTATTTTATTTTCAATTCTCAATAAGGGATTAACAAGAGAGAGAGAGAGAGAAAAGGTTTACGAAAATATAAAAAAGAGCAAAACAATTTGATGATGAGAACAAGTGATATTGAGATAGTTTATACCTGAGCAATATATTGTACGATATACAATACAAATTAATTGTTTTACAATTTGTACATATAATGTACAATCAAAAAAAAGAGGACCTAATTCGAAAAAAAAAACGATGAACAGTGATTGTTAATTTTGTCATACCATAACAATTCATAGAGCAAAACAAGTTTGGAATAGGTTGAATCACAGTGAGAGAATTTTGTTGCTATGTGCATGACATATGTATGTGGGGGTCAATTTACAAGTTTATTGTGAATGATACAGTTGAGAAACATCCATTAATATTATTATTATTATTACTAACGTGATTGAAACATTTTTTCTACCTGAGGTGACCAGAATGGAATTGTTTACGCAATTTGTTCAAAAGACCACCACCACTAACACCAGCATTAGAGTTCGAAGTATTTGTATTTGATGTTGAAGCGATTGGTCGATTTATTTTGTTATGTACATTTGCACCATTCGGAGATGGATGACTCATATTACGTGGTTTAAAATTAGATAATGCATTATTATTATTACTACTAGATTTACAGTTTGTTTGACGATAACCACCACGTCGTTGCATTTGACGTGGAGTAATCACTTCAGTAGTCAAGGTAGTTCGTCGCGCTGTTAGGAAGAAGAAAAGAAATTCTGCGTAGTATACAACATATTAAATGTAATGACTTTGAAGAATCAGTGATATGCCTGATCAATTGATATCGTTGAAAATAAGAATACTAAATGAATTACTGGGAAACTTCACTTAGGCAAGGTAATTTAGTCAAGCTCACCAGATCTAATACTGTAACAAAACGAAGTGCTCGTTAAAGACAGAGAAATAACTAAAATAATTGTGTTTATGCAGTGTGAAGTGTTTCATATGATATAAATCCATAAGTTGGCAATGTTGATAAAATTAGAAAGCTATAGAGAATTACTTGGCCCCAAATGCTCTGGTACGGCCGAGAGTGGGGAGAGTCCGCTTTCCCTCTCGAAATGCTCTCACATGGCCACGAATATATAGCCTCTGCCAGGGAAGTCCTACTCACTGCCTTCTCGCGGTGGGGGTGTTGTTTACGAAATTTAGAGGACGAAAATCGAATGTCCGACGCATTAACCGGGTTGATGAATATGGAGGATCCACCTAGAGGAGTTGGAAAACCCTGATTCCAAACTAATGGGGCACATGAACTCTAGGATCCTGAAGGAAAAAATGGCGTATCAACCAATTGTTGATCACCGGCTACCATGGGACTGCATCGCCTGACGTTACCCCGCTGTCTTGTGGATTAGACTCTTGGGTCAAAGGCTCGGGGTGTGCCCCCCCCCCCGGGAGAACCAGCTGCTTGGGCACCCGGGAAGTATCCCAGCCCTCACACAAACCGAATGATTTATGTGATGCATATCTGTTTGGTGCCTCCTTGTACCAATGTTTATGTGTCCGAATAAATAAAAAGTGAGGAAGAGTCAGATGAAGTTCTGTGATAATTGTTGAGGACAGTATGTTCGTAGGATATTTAGTCTCTTAAGATCCTGGAGCTAATGCGCACCCGTGATTTGAAATGAGAATTTCCTAACTTTATTAGGTAAAACCTTCGTATTTCAAGACTCGATTTAAAAATCAGATGCTAGTTTCTGACCTCTCACTTTGCAGAGACACCTTCCAATGTGTGATGATAGGTGAAACTTCCCTGGAGGAGGCAATAAACGAATATTTCAAAGAGGAAGAGAACTTTCTCAATTCTAAACCTCCCCATGACATTTAGAAGCTTTAGATGAGATATCTATTAGCCGAAATCACCGGTATAGATATATTCGCTACAAAATTCAAACAACTAGATATTTATTTCCAATTGTTCGTATTTTCGCAATAGTATGTTTATAGTTTAATCAACTGCTGATTTACAAACTCCTATCATGGACTAATAATGAAATACATTCCCGTTGGTATATAATATGCTATTAGATGATCGTGAAAATACTCCCCTAACCAAAAAACGTTGACGACTCGAAATTTAAGAAGGCTACCATGTTTACACGACAATGAGTGTGGAGTAGTAGAATCATTTCCATGACTCTTGAATCTAAGTTTATTACTTGTCAAAAAAAAGTTTGAAAATTATTAGTAAATTATGGTAAGTTTATTGAAACACAACTAAACAAATAATCGTGTATTATTCAACCTTGGATACAGATTGTAGAATGTTTTTTGTACGTATGAGTGCAGTTATTTGTGAAAATCTCTTCACCTATACACTATATGTGACAATAACTTCTTGTCACATCCTAAATATGACATTATATTCGGTACTTTCATTTTTGTGTCCTATTTGTTCTTTCTTTTGGTTCTAGATCAAACTATTATTACCACTACAAGGGGTTTTGTGGAGATTTTTTCAGAAGTTTCAATAGTTGAAATCATGAGTCAATTGAAGCTAGACCAACATGGAAAACCTGCAAGCACTGGACGGCGGTTTCGTTATAGTATGGGACTCCTTAGCAGTGCGCATCCACGATCCCGCCCCCGGCGAGATTCAAACCCAGGATCTATCAGTCTCGCGCGCGAGCGCTTAACCATTAGACCACTGAGCCGGCATCCAACGGTGTTAATGTCTAACTTCACTTAATCCACGAAGTTGCACCAACGTACACCATTGTCTTCAGTGAGTTGATATCTCACAACAGACCTGGTTTATTAACTAACTTACTTTCTAGTTCTTCTTTGACTTTACGTGCAGATTGTGAAATAATTCGATCTAAATGCTTTGTTTAACTCCGCCTGGAGTCCCTCCGGGGGCTACCGCCGGTCCCAAGTTCGGATAAAGGAAGAGGGTTGGGCATGGGGTTAGCGTCCCCATCCCGTAGAAAACCTTTTAAACTCTGCCCTGGGAGTCAGAAGGTCTTCATTTAGAAGAACTATGACGCCTCATGATGAAAGCCGAATTCCTTCAGAAGTTACGAGGCCGATGCCTCTTCTGACAACCAGAGCGTCCATTTATTTAGGTACATGGAATGTTCGTACAATGTGGGACACCGTGATAGTCTTCCAAATTGCTGAAGAAATGAGGAAATACAACCTAGAGGTACTTGGGATCAGTGAAACACATTGGACACAAGTTGGACAACAACGACTAACTACAGGAGAGCTCCTGTTATACTCCGGCCATGAAGAAGAAAATGCACCACATACACAAGGAGTTGCATTGATGCAGTCCAAACAAGCGCAAAATGCACTTATAGGATAGGAATCTCATGGACCAATGATCATCAAAGCCTCGTTCAAAACAAAAAAAGAGGGCATTTCAATGAACATCATCCAATGCTATGCGCCTACCAACGACTACAATGAAGACGCTAAAGATCAATTCTACAATAGGCTGCAGTCAATAGTCGAGAAGTGCCCAACAAAGGACCTGACCATTCTGATGGGAGATTTCAACGCCAAGGTTGGAACGGACAACACTGGATATGAAGACATCATGGGACGACACGGACTAGGAGAAAGAAACGAAAATGGTGAGAGATTTGCAAATCTATGTGCCTTCAATAAGCTGGTCATAGGCGGCACCATATTCCCACATAAACGCATACACAAAACCACATGAACTTCACCGGATCACTCTACGCAAAACCAAATCGACCATATTTGCATCAACAAAACGTTCAGGAGGACTATAGAGGACGTGAGAACCAAGAGACGAGCTGATATAGCATCAGACCATCAATTGCTGATCGCCAAGATGAAATTGAAACTCAAGAAGCACTGGACAATGGGGCAGACAATATCACAAAAGTTCAATACGGCCTTTCTTCAGGATACCAACAAACTCAACAAATTCAAGATAGTCCTCAGCAACAAGTTCCAGGCCTTTCATGATCTACTCAATGGAGAAGGAACTACTGTGGAGAGCAATTGGAAGGGGATCAAAGAGGCAATCACTTCAACATGTCATGAGGTCCTGGGTCACAAGAAGCACCATCGCAAGGAATGGATCACTGTTGATACACGATAAGATTCAAGAAAGGAGGAACAAGAAGGCAGCGATCAATACCAGCCGAACAAGAACAGAAAAAGCCAAGGCACAAGCTGAATACACAGAAGTAAACAAACAAGTGAAGAGGAGCATCAGAACCGAAAAACGTAAATATGTGGATGATATAGCAACGACGGCGGAAAAGGCTGCAAGAGAAGGAAACATGAGACAATTGTATGACACGACTAGCTCCACTGAACCCACCCAACATCAAAGCAGCACCCACAGACCTCCCTATCGATGTTGGCCCACCAACAATTGAAGAAATCAGCATGGCCATCAGACAAATCAAGAGTGGAAAAGCAGCAGGACCAGACAACATTCCAGCAAAGGCACTAAAAGCAGATCTAGCGGCAACTGCAAGGATACTCCACATTCTCTTCAATAAGATTTGGGATGAGGAACAAGTACCAAAAGACTGGAAAGAAGGACTTCTGATCAAAATACCGAAGAAAGGCGATCTCAGCAAGTGTGATAACTACAGGGGCATCACTCTTCTCTCAATACCGGGAAAAGTCTTCAACAGGGTAATGTTAAACAGGATGAAGGACTGTGTAGACGCCTAACTTCGTGACCAACAGGCAGGATTCCGTAAGGATAGATTGTGTACAGACCAAATCGCAGCTCTACGCATCATTGTGGAACAATCAATTGAATGGAATTCATCACTCTACATCAACTTCATTGACTACGAAAAGGCATTTGATAGCGTGGACAGAACAACACTATGGAAACTTCTTCGACACTACGGCGTGCCTCAGAAGATAGTCAATATCATACAGAGTTCATATGATGGATTACACTGCAAAATCGTGCATGGAGGACAGTTGACAAAGTCGTTCGAAATAAAGACCGGTGCCAGGCAAGGTTGCTTACTCTCACCCTTTCTCTTTATCCTGGTGATCGACTGCATCATGAAGACATCAACATCTGAAGGGAAACAAGGGATACAATGGACAGCTAGGATGCCGTTTGACGATCTAGATTTCGCAGATGATCTGGCTCTTCTATCCCAAACGCAACAACAAATGCAGGAGAAGACGAACAGTGTGGCAGCAGCCTCAGCAGCAGTAGACCTCAATATACACAAAGGGAAAAGCAAGATTCTCCGATACAACACAGAATGCACCAATCCAATCACAATTGACGGAGAAGATTTGGAAGATGTAAAAACCTTTACGTATTTGGGCAGCATCATTGATGAACAGGGTGGATCTCATGCAAATGTGAAGGCGCGGATCGGCAAAGCTAGAGCAGTATATTTACAACTGAAGAACATTTGGAGCTCAAAGCAACTGTCAACCAACACCAAGGTCAGGATTTTCAATACAAATGTCAAGACAGTTCTACTGTATGGGACAGAAACCTGGAGAACTACGAAAGCCATCATCCAGAAAATACAGGTGTTTATTAACAATTGTCTACGCAAAATACTTCAGATCCGTTGGCCGGACACTATTAGCAACAACGTACTGTGGGAGAGAACAAACCAGGTCCCAGCGGAGGAAGAAATCAGGAAGAAGCGCTGGAAGTGGATAGGACACACATTGAGAAAAGCACCGAACTGCGTCACAAGACAAGCCCTCACATGGAATCCTCAAGGCCAAAGGAAAAGAGGAAGACCAAAGAACACATTACGCCGAGAAATGGAAATAGACATGAGAAAAATGAACAAGAATTGGATGGAACTAGAAAAGAAGGCCCAGGACAGAGTGGGTTGGAGAATGCTGGTCGGCGGCCTATGCTCCATTGGGAGTAACAGGCGTAAGTAAGTAAATGCTTTGTTTCTTCTTTAGATAATCGATTGTAAAAGTCACACCATATTTCATCTGGTTGACGACGAATATTATTATCCAATTTACTTGCAATTCCAGCTTTCTTATTATATCACTGTTATTAATCGGCCTTTATTAACCTTCTTAGTTTTAATTTACTTAACCACTTTCCTACGAGAGCTGCCATAATGCTTTTTTAAGTTTGAATTATTGCAGCTTGAGTCGATTGAATTGGGCTACCTTTTGAGGGTATAATTACATTTTTAGATTGTATGAGGTGTCTTTTTTCTGTTAAACAACTAACGAGTTCATATTACTTAAAAGTTTAATTAACTGATGTTCTTACATCTTGATTGTAAAAATTGTTGCAAGTTTGAGTTTGATCGATGAAATTAATTGATCGTTAAATGACAAACTTACCCTCCTTGTTTGTCACAGGCGTATTTCTTTTGTGACAAGTAACTATTTTTGTGTTCTTTAGTCATTTATCTGTTTATTATATTCTATATGTGATTGCACAAACTTTGCTGAACTCATTAGCTGTATACCTCAGTGATGCAATTCATTTGAGTACTTTGCATAAGTTAAATTTATAGTCATATTGAATAGTACCGTATATTATCCTATATTTGTGTCTTGGTTTTAAGTGTGGGGAATAATGAATCCAAACTACAGTAGATTAGACGAAACACAAATCACTAATAAATAGAATAACAATAATAATAATCATTTATTTGATTTGCCAATTACATTTTTGCGTACTCGGCCTTACTATGTGAGAGTTGATAATGTCATGCTGATGTTTTATGGTTGAAGGTAGTCGGAAAGAAACCTTGCATGTCCTAGGTTTTGTACTAGTTAGAACTCGTCAACAAGGTGTATCTGTAACCATGAAGGGACTGATGGTCCTGTGGGATTCGAACCCACTTCACCTAGTTTTAACATGAGATGTTACTACTGGGCCATATTCTGATCACATGTTGAACTTACATATTTACAATTAATTGGTAAATGAGTAATGACCAATGTAATTTTTATATAGTGCCTTAATGTTGATTGAACTTGAACGACAGAATTTGATCAACAAGTGATGTCCAGTCACTTCGACTAGTAGCTACACTTTAACTTGCACGACAGAACACCATGAACACTAAGAGGACTAGACAAATATTACATCAATCAGTACTCAATGATCAATCAGTTGTAGCTAATAATATTAACTGGATGTAAGAAAACAATACAAATAAAGTGGGGTTTACACTCTACCTTCTTTCAGGTTTGAGAAACTGTATAGTAGTATTTGATTTAATATCTACAATGCAACTCAAAGCCAATTGTACATATATAAGTGTATATTTAGTAACCAAGTATTACTCTTACTGGCAGTGAAACATGACCGGTAAGAGTAAAGGATATTCGTAGGTTACTAGTATTTGATCACATAAGTATTCGAAACATTGCTCGTATATCGTGGGACCACCGAGTAAGTAACACAGTTGTTAGGAAACGGGTACTAGGTAAGGATGGCAAATCAATTGATGAAGTGGTGAAACTTCATCAGTTGAGATGGCTGGGACACGTGTTGCGTATGCCCAACGACCGACTTCCTCGATGTGCTATGTTTTATGGTGTAGGAGTAGGTTGGAAGAAAGCTAGGGGTGGCCAGACCAAAATATGGCACAAGTTCATGAAGTCACTGACAAGTGGACTGAGCCATGTTGATAGGTGTAGACTACCTGGTTGGGATCCGCGAGATGATAGTAACCGATGGTTAGAGACCCTGAATGACATGGCTCAAAATCGTTTGCAATGGTGCAAGTGCATCCACTCTTTGTGTTCTCCCAAATCCTAATCTTCTGAATTCTTCATATCCCTTTCTTTTTTCTCTTTCCAAATTTATTTCACTGGATTATACTCCTTGAATAACATCTTCAAACCATAATTTTTCTGATTACAGCTTATAACTTTACTACCTTTACCACTACGGGATTTGAATCGACCATTGCATCTCTGTACTAATGTGGTGTGGCAACTCGAACTGATGTACGTACGTGCGAAGTTCTACGTTGTTACTGACTGAACCAAGCATTACATAACTCATAACTTAAAGGAGTCATTAATTTTATTCATTGCGATTATTGTATACAACAATCAAATAACAAATACTACCATTTTATCTGAACAACCATTTACTACACAATTCCTGTTTTTTCTCGTGTAAATTTATGTGTGTGTAACTCTAAAAAGTATTGAATTGTAAATGATAATAATAAATCATACCATATAAATCTATCTGTCTAAAAAGTACTTACAATTATTGACAACGGTTTTTTTTTCAATGTATAATAACTTTATTAACTAACTTACTTTCTAGTTCTTCTTTGGCTTTACGTGCAGATTGTGAAATAATTCGATCTAAACGCTTTGTTTCTTCTTTAGATAATCGATTGTAAAAATCACACCATGTTTCATCTGGTCGACGACGAATATTAGATAAATGATGAAAATCTCGATTTATATATTTACGCCATAAATCATCATTTAATCCAACGAATTGCTAAGAAAACAATATATGAATAAGTTAATAAAGAAATCTTGTGTTATATTTAAAAATTATAATTTTAACAAATATTATCTGGATATAGATCTGCTACTTGACATGAATTACTTAAAAATAACTGTCCAGATAAAACCATCATCAGTGAAGCAATGAATTAGTGGTTAAAATACTAAGCTTTCAACCAGTATGTCGTAAATTCGAATTTCACCCTATCCCTACTTCAGTTTGGCCAATCGGTCGGCGTGGCTTAAGGTCAAATATAGATAAAAATATGTACTTGGTGATTAATATAAGAAAACACCATCACCAGATATTCACAATAGAAATGAGAAGAGCATTCAAGCTGCCTAGGTATTGCGAACAATATGCCGTTGAGTATCCACGGTAGCTAAGAAATGAAGTTGTCGCCTCATCATACAAGTCGGTCAGTCAATCATATACACCGTAAAACCTGAGACATATGTCCATTCATTCTAGTTGCTACAGGATTAACACAGAAAATAAACTGAAGATGTTTTTGGTTATATGACAGTAAAGAAATACTGTTGAACGTTGAGCGACTGTGATTGACTATTAGACTAAAATTAGAATATTATAAGTTAAAATGAATTTTTAATTAAACATGAAGTAGTGAAACTCAACTGTTCGATAACTATATTACTTGAATTAAGTAAGGAAATTCCCCAACAGACTGACTTTTATTTTCCCTATATAAACCGAGTTTCGGTTAAAGCGTGTCGATTAATGCATGATTTAGAAATTTTCAAGAGTACAATTAGCGGGAAGTGATTATTAAATAACAGTTAGAAGCAAAACGAACTAGATATTAATCGCCTAACAAAACTAAAGACAACAATCATCACAGTGATGAAAACATGTCTAATAGTCGTTACCCGTAAAAATGGAACAAATATATATGCATAATAATAAAAACATTTTACAAGTGCTACTTTAATTTGTACTAGATTGTAATGCAAATAAAGAAATTAAATTTTAAATCCAATGTTTATTTTTGGAATAGATTTTCTAGCTCTGTTTACAGTCCTTCGAGACATCATCAGCACAAACTCGAAATGGTGGAGAGCTATTTAAACTTTCTACATATGACTAACAGTATACCCTGTTGATCTCAATCGTGATTAGTTGTTATTGATCCTTGCTCTGTTGTTTACTGCAATATTTATTATTGTATCTAAACAATGACGGACAGAAATTACCAACATAGAACCTGGTATAGATATGCACTGACCCAGGTCACCATGCCGTCGAGATAAAAATAAAATACGAGATCGAAGTAATGCAGTGCTAATGATAAAAAGAAAGGATAAACAGTGGGACTATGATTTCAAGACAGAGCGGAAAAATATTCATGAATGGATACTGCGATTCAATATCAAGGGGAAGTCTCCAACTACAGAGGATTACGGTTATCACATGGACCTCAACCGAGTAAATGTGGACAATGACAGGAACCAATTAAATTTAGTGTAGAAAAAACAAGTTGTCAGTCATATGTGGAGAAATTCAAATAGCTCATTTAGTTTAGATTAGTTGATTAGAAATCAAGAGTATAACTTACTGGATTATAACGTTCAATTCTGGTCAAGTCATCCACCGAGGCACTACGTAAGGCTTTCGCTAGCAATTCATAAGGTACTTGTCCGAAATGATTAATATGACTTATATTACGAGCCAATACATCAACGCAAAGATCAATTAAACTGGGAGGATCAAAGAAACCAGGAAAATTATCATATGAATTCGAATGATTGTTAGGAGGTAACGATGAACGGTTTTGTTTTGGTACCCAAAGAACTTTCTTTGATTTGAATTTCAAATCTCCATTATCGAAATCGTCTTCCACTGAAAGTTTTTTTTTTAAAGGAAAACACAAACTGCAATTAAAGTGTACTTCTACACATCAAAAAAATATATAACGTTAATGTAAATTCAACTGAATAACTAAGTCAATCAGTACAATTTACTATACATTAATGAATCAGTCCACGTTGTTGCAAAGAATGAGTAAGATTAACAGGATGGAAATCAAAGGAGTCTAAAACAATATAAGAGGAAGCGGAAAACTAAGTACACAAAGCGTCCAATATTTAGATTCAAAGGATCTGTACTACTGTGACAGATTTCAAGCCACTTTGAACCAAAGATATTTACATATACGCAGTTCTACCTCACTAGGAAGCTTAGGCAAGCATTGACTACACTTTTCACAAATGGTCTATCACTGAGTAGCGACCAATGTCATGCATTTCAATTCCTTCTTAGTGCTTATAAAACCAAGTTACACCAGTTTAAGTGACTCGACATCGCGTGCGCGATGTTGAGATTTAAGGTGGTGTTTGGAGGTAGATTTCCCACAGAAGATAGGTAGTGGCCCGGAGAGTTTGGCAGTAACGTCTTAGACTGTGAAGCTGAGTGATACGCCATCGAATCGGCCAGGGAGAACACGTCGCCTCAAGATTACAGGTACACCTTGCTAATGAGTGGCAAATAGCACGAAACCTAGGCTCAGAGTTTCTTGTCCACTACTTCCAAACACTAAATTAGTGAATAAGAACTTCCGTCTACATTTGAACGAATAGTTTCACAATATTTGGGCGCCGAGTTAATGTGACACATTAAAAAGAAGAATATATTTGTAAAATCTCAGCGAATGAATTTTAAGTAAATCCAACGTTTCGCCTGGCAATCTGGTCCAAGCTTTTTCAAGGAAAATATAATCAAACAACAAAATTATCGAACTATTCGAACGGTTCCACAGCTTAGATGACAAAATCAAGTTTACTAAAGAGTTGGAATCGCCTGAACGCAGATTACCTTTTCTAGACTGCCTGGTTGAAAGGAAGGATAATGATTGTTTAAAAATTAATATATTCCGAAAGCCTACATATTCAGGGAAATTTTTAGATTTTAAGTCTGCGCATCCACACTCGACCAAAGTGAAAGTGGCCAAAAATTTGATCACCAGAGTAAAAAAAACTTGTCACTGAACCAAATGATATAAAAATGGAAATGAATTTAGTTGTATCCACTCTATTAATGAATAATTATCCGAAAGGTTTTATTAAAAGAATAATTAAGAATGAAGAACGGAATGATATTTTAAAAAAAAGAGTTAAGCAAGATTGGATGAACACAGTAGTGATCCCATATCGTAAAGGTATCTCAGAAGATATCAGAAGGATTTTAACTCGTCAAAATATAAGAGTATTTTTTCGAACAAACAATACTCTAAGATCAAAACTAGCAAGAATCGAAGATCCAATACACAAGGATGATCAACAAAATTGTGTTTATGAAATCAAATGTAATGACTGTAATGCAACGTATGTAGGTGAAACATCAAGGCAACTGAATATGAGAGTGAAGGAACACAAACTGTGCTTAAAGCACATTCCTAAATCCTCAATTGATGTAAAAAAGCTTGAGAACAGATCAGCGATAGCATGACACTCGATTGAATCGGGTCATACAATTGATTTCAATGGCACGAGAATCATTCAAAAAGGATCTAATTCTTACAAAGAACGACTAACAGCCGAAGCCCTACATATATGGGCTAATTCAAACAATATTAATAGGAGAGATGGAATACAACTAGCTGTCCCATGGCAACTAATAATTAATAAGTAAACCTGATCTCCTTTTTGCAATTTGATATATCTATGCCATAGTAACTAACTGATAGATAATACGTTCAATAATTCAGATCCGTTATCTTATCTGAATATGCTAAATAATTGACTGGAACATTAAAAATAATACACACTTTCAATTACATATATATTTCTCTTTTATTTTGTTCACTTATCTTCATTTAATGCAGGCTGTGGCATTTTTGATTCATTTCATACATAAAAATGATCTGTTTTCTTAATATACACAGACCGTAGTCAATATTTAGTTGAATGAAATTTCTTCTCACATCACTTGCGCATAAACACATTCTGTTGTCTTAACACGTTTTGGTTGAAAAAGCAGGTGAAAATGTTTGCTATTTTGCAAGGTTCCATCATAAGCATACGGTTTTTTAGAACTTTTTAAAGTCTATCCTTATGTCCATTACGCGAAATCTCGCAAATTCATGTAAGAAGCGCTTCACCTGAAAAGGAAACCGTAGCCATGTTTGATGGCTACTAAGAGTTGTTTCGGTACAAATTAATCACTAGCACCAGGAAGCCATGTCGATAAAACGATCTGAGGTTGATGGTAAATCGATTAGCAACCATTGTCTCACTCATGTATTAACAGCCTGGTGAAGATTAGGTGACAATAACATGTGTATAGTTTCCCTCTGGTATAAGTAAATCACCTTACTGGCCAAATGATGTAAAACATACCATATTTGCCGGAGGGGATAAAGACGGGTTTCATTTAAACCGTAGGTATGTTAACCACATTTGTATCTTCCATCAAATGACTGAATTTGATAGCATATGCTACAGGGAATAATTGTCATCTGAACACAACTCTATGGAAATCTGAAGAACTAAATTTGGAGATTATCTGTGAAAGAGAGGTGTCTAGGAATGGTAGGCAGAATGAGAGGATATGATCATGCTCAAAAACATCGGAGAAGCTAATAAAAATTGCAAAAACTTGTCACTTTTCTTGAATTTTGCCGTTGTCGATGTTTAAAAAACAGAAGTGTTGTGTAGATTTAATACCCGTAAAAATATGACAGACAGGTCACTCGAATTCCACTGAATTAATTGGTATAAGGAACACACTAAGTACTACTAAAGTGCAATGTGTGCCAACACGACTGATAAAAACCTATCCACATACTTGCCTTTTGTGGTAAGGTGTTACTATTAGTCTGAAAATTTGTTTAAAAGTCTTGTAAGTGGTAGAAATGGTGTAAATAACTCATTTTTATATGAAAAACTAGGTTAGTTTACATCAATCAGAAGCACTATTAGAACAGTTAAAACTTCTGGTCACAGAAGGTTGGTTGTAAACGCTAGTGATGATGTTACGTCTGTGAAACCTGTGATTTTTAGACTGAGGATCCTCAACAATTATGTTTTATCATTATCTCCGAAGGACCAGTCAGCATACTGGGAACACTAAGCAGGTTATTTGCAGGTCTAGTTTATGTTTTGACACAACCGAAACCTTCATTTAGTCATTAAACATGGATAGCACTCCAAAAGCTTTCATTCTGAACGTTCTTGATTGCCAATATGAGAGGACGGGAAATCGTCCAAGTGGTTAGCATATAACACCACATCTACCATATTAGCTTGCCCCAAAAAGCCCATATACTTAAAGGTTACGTTTATTTGTTTGAGATAACAAGATGCAAACGAAAAAATCTCGTGTTCAAAACGTTTTTAAACCCAAATATGATTTATTTTACCTTGTCACTACAGCAAAAATGGTAGCCATTACAAGTTAGAAATGATCATTAATAAGAGATAACCTTCTTTAAGATGCCTGAAGATTGAGATACCTATAAAAGAAGCCTGCTCATCAGATTTAATTGTAACTAGCTTTATAAAATTAACTCTACTCAGACACGAAATAGGACTAATTTCTGAAGTAATTTCACTTTTAAAATTTGTCATAATGTAGACATATCCAGAAAGATCGTGCAACGATGAAATATTCTCTATTACTTAAGTAAACGTGAACACATTTTAACATTCGCTTTAGTTTTACAACTTACAAAGATATCAAATTTTGTATTTGTCAACAAGAAAAAAACCAAACTTTGGGGAACCAGAATAAATAACGGCTGAAAAAAAATCGAATATACTTAAAAGATATTTGAGTTCAACAGTTAAATGAAGGTAAGGTGGTGAATAAGCCACTTGACTAATAACCATTGGTTTGTAATTCAGAAATCCGCTGCAAATACATTAGTTGTCGCATCCAATGTGATCCTCGAGGTTCATTACACAAACCTGGACTCGCCAGTTATCTACATTAAGACGAAAATTACTGAATCTGGAGTCTTAACTTTAATTAACTACTTAAAAAGCACATATTTGGAGAACTACTCACCTGTTTCATTTAGCTGAAAATTAGGTGGACGATGAACGACATCTGGACGACTAACTGGTTCAGAAAGTGATGAGATGATTTCTGCACTAAATGCTTCAGAAGGTCGAAGTGGAATATTCAGAGGAGTTATATCAAGCTTTCTGTCGACGCCCTGTTGAGAATCATCACTTGAAGCACTGGTTAGATTACACTTTTTCTTTCGATGAGTGCGAGTGTTTGCGTTGACATTTAATGAATCCATAAACGACATTCCACTAGAAGAGTCGATTGAGTCCACAATATCTGTAGACTTTCGTTTTTTGCTAGATGTCGATTTAATTTTACTATCTGGAAACTTATGGTTAACCTTAGAATATGAGCACGAATCGTCAGAAGTAGAACTGTTTGGAAGACAACCAGAAGTTGCAGCTGTGTGAAGTAGCGAATTATTTTGAGCATTTGGGACCACGTCATCTTCATCTAAATGTTGCACATTTCTCCCTAAATTATTCTCAGGACTTTTAGTCGAATTGATTGTTTTTTCACTGATAACCGACGCTGATTTGCCTCTACTTGAAGTCTGTCTGAGACTTTTGGATGTTTCATTAACATCACATTTTTCGGAATCCTTGGGTACACTGATATTTATGGATTCTTGTTTTATATGCTCACTGAGCAGATTTTTCCATTTTAATATAAGGGTACTAGCAGTTTTTCCAAGTTCACCGGGTTCATTTTTTAATTTACGAACAGCACGACCAACACCGGACTCTGATAACTCACTAAGAGTAAGCTTTACCTCATTGAGTGTACTTAGCACACGTAGTTTCTAAAAGAAAAAGTGACGAAACCTTTGTGTCAGTCAGTGAAGAACCAGTAGCTTGTGATAATACTGAGACGAGAACTGACGAGTGACGTGAAAACTGGATATATTTCAAACCACGTGCGAATTAAAATAAGAATCACATGAATAAAATAAGTCTGGAATGAATGTGCAGAATGAGGGTAATCAAAAGGATTAGTAAGGTATCACGAGGTGTATGCTTGGTAATGTATCTTGTACTATTTTATGAATGTGCTTTAACCAATGACAAAATATTTACGAAGTTAGGTGTCTACATATACGTTTCTATGAAGCATCGCTGTAGGATGATAGAACTACTGTCAGTTGTTAAAGCGCAGAACCAATTATACTAACCTTAACTTGAGTACTGAACGGGGTTTGTTCCCGTTAATTCGTACCGGAGATTTAATGTGAATAGCAGTAACAAGCAAGCTTCAAACCAGACCATGTGTTCGTTATTCTCCAAACAAATCTGTCAGAGATGAAAATAGGTCGTTTACGGATTCATCACTTCAAGTAATTACATTTCGAAGCAGAAGAAAACGAAATATACTATTCTGGGAATATTAAAACGAGAATGTGGAGGTAGGGAAAATACACAGAATATTGAAGCGACAACGTTTGGAGGCTAAGTTGTGATTATAAAAATCCGTGGGTCATGTTATTAAGCAACTTAGACGACGAAGTATAATCACTCTAAAGACGCTACCAAGAAGACGACGCATCTCCAGACAAGTCTAATCACTACAATAACTTCTTAGATTACCATGCCTTGATTAAATTGAAGTCCAATTTTAGATTTTGTTCCTACTTCATTTAACGTTGAGGTTTCGTGTAAACAGTAACGCAGAATGTGTGGAATATGACCCAACAACTTCACAAATACTGATATGGAAAGAAAAGGAAAATGATATAGTAACCAAAACTCAAAACTGTTCTAGTGAAAGCCGCAAACAACATTAACTAGTCAGAATAATTTATATCCAAATCCATTGGGAGTATTTTGGTGACCTATACTATCCGAGTGGAATGACACTATCCGTGAATAAACACATTTAACCAGGTCCTTGGTTGCAAAGTTTTAGGATGAAAAAAGATTTACGTGACAGAAAAATTAAATCTATTGAACTACTAACCGAACTTGTGTCTACCGACTTGTCTCCAAGGGTTTCACCGAACTTGACCAGAGCCGCTACCACACTAGCGCTCATTATCAGCTGACTAGATATTTCGAAATATCCACGTTTCAAACTTCAAATTTCAAAGCTTTGCCAAGTAGAATTAATGGACTATTTTCTCTTAGTGTTTGAGTGGTGTTAGATAACACATTATTGTGGTAAGATACAACCTTTTTGTTATTGCTTTTCGAACTGGAAAGCGGGAAAAATCAGCTGATAATAGTAGAAGTCCTCTAGTTCCCAGTAATAAGGAAAGGGCGCCAGTGAACCTGTGTTGCTCCTCGGAAACTGTTTTCCAGTAAAATTCCAGAATATCCTTCACACTGCTCCCTGATAGGGCTGATGCCACTTGTTCGAGTAAGATGTTCCAGATTCGGACTACTAGGTCAGAAAATGGAACCCCACTCTGAGTTTATGTGATCGCGGTTTTCGAATCTTCTTGCTATGGCCTTGGAGAGTATTGGTTCCGAAGGCGAAAGGATACGACATATCAACGCCTAAGTCGTCACTAAACATACGGAATTCCAATATAAGGTCATCTCCTTTTCAACGATACGATAAGGGGAAAGGGTTCATGTGTTTTAAGTGTTCATCGTAATGGAGTTTGGAAAGACCCTCCACTAACTTTTGTTCCTGCATGCTGAGCACGCTCGAACGCGGTAATATCCCTAATAAGACATGAACCGACTGCTTGGACAAAGTACTCTAGTTGTGATCTTATACCGTTGGGATATATAGTTCAAAGCATTTGAGTGCTCAGCAAAGTGACCGTATTGCTAGAAAAGCTTCGGCTGCTGCCGCGTTACAATGCACGATCGTTTTTAAACCATTACTTGTTGTTACCTCAACGTCTTTATGTTCCTAAGTGCGTGGAAGCGTTGTACCGTCTATAGAATACTGGTAACTATTAGCATGTCCGGTGTTCTAGAATTAATTTCTAAGCCCCATCTTTGGAACCATCTGAATAATTCGTCTTGGTCAGCCTGGAGATGCTTTGGTATGCACCACTTTTGACTGATTTCCGTTCAGATAGTGTCTCACTTACCCCCACTCTCTGTCTTCGTCCAAGAGGAAGTTTCTTATCTATTTTTGTGCGACACCTGTTATTCTAAATCGCGAGAGCTTCCGAATAAGACTCAAGTAGGAAACCTTATCAAATGCTTTGCTAAAGTCTATGGATAACACACCCAGAGATATATCATTATCTTGAGCTACTCTCTAATCATCTGTCACAGTTAGTAAATTGGCTGAACATGAATGTTTATTCCGAAACCCGTGATGCCTGGGAGTTAACAGAGTGTATGGTTCTATGTTACCTGAAATAAATTGTTTTTTCAAGTAACTTAATTACTATGTTAGTAAGGCCAACAGATCAGTAGCTAGACACGACCTATCTCTTTTCATAATTAAATTGGAGACTAAGTATGGCTTTTTTTCTGATCTCTAGTGAGTTGAGTGTGTGAAAGGGACATTTTTAACCGAATCGTGAGGAGCCCTGAAATAATGTCTGCAAAAGATGACAGGAATAATGGATGCAACCCACCAGGATCTGGTGTCCTAATAGGTCTGGGGTTAATGGGGAATTGAAGGACAGCTTCCCCAGCCACACGTACGTGTTCTATAGCTGGTATTTCAGTATTGTGATTATTATACGTTATCAACAGTACCCGGTGAGTAGATTTCACTGAAGTAAATTGATAGAGTCCCAACCTTTGTCAGATCTTAATCAGCTAGTATATCTGACTTTTCGTGCAACAATAATGAAGAAGTACCATCACTACGCTTTCTTCTCCGTTTAATGGACAAAAACAGTCGTTTTGGGCAGGTAGGAATATCATATGCCGATTGTCCTTCAAAAGTGATGAAACATCTATCTATGACCTTTTTATATATATTCCGGATAGTTCGTTCTTCTTATTTAAATGGTTCGTGGCCTGTTGACGAGAACAAGTGCCAGAAGTGTTTCCTACGACTCGACAGCATTCGGGTTTCTTTACTGATCTCTAGAGGGCAATGTGATAGCCTACGTGTTGACCATTGAGTGAACGGTAATGTTACGGACTAGAATGTGGCTATAAACTAATCCCACTCGTTTTCAATCGACCCATCTGCTGTGACTGACCAATCTTTTGAGATAGAATAGTCTCCATCTGGTTGACATACGGCGCGTTGAAACTTCCAATGATGAAACAATAAACTGCCTCACGCTAAGAGCAGATACAACTAAAGACAAAGTCGACGGTAAGACAACATAGACTATGGTATATTCCTCTCATAGTTGCTAACCCATGTCTAGATTTAATTTCACAACAACCTATCCCATATGTACCACTATCGTGCGCCTCTAATGTGCACGATTGCAAACGAGAATAATACACGAGATACAATTTTATACCCCCTCCCATGCGACTTATAACTTTATCGCTTCTAATACAGATGTATCTTGCAATAATTAGAGAATACTCTGCGTCTAGTATGAGCCATATTCCTTTGACAACAATTAAAAAGAGACTTAGTTCACACGCCATCAAACTTAGTTTGGATATTTTATCTCTAAAACTATGAGGGCTTACGTAGCATACATTTAGGTTATTTCACAATCACTCGTTATACCCATAGACGGTCCGAAAGGATTGGCTTTCAAGACCCGACTACTCGAAAACCATGGATCCTAAGATTTGTTGCTCTAAGTTTCTTTCCGGATTTTAACACAGAAAGGGTAATCACCCATTTGACACAATTCTTAATTGACTAATCTGGTCGGATACTAATGTTCGAATTATGAGTTTTGTATGCGATATTTAGTACAACGTCCCTTTTCTCGTAAATTCCGAGTACCAAGTTCAAGTACTTTTACCGTTGAGTCTCGTCTCCATCTCGCTTACCGAGTCTTATCACTTTAGTAATATATTTTACGCAAACCTCTGCCTATGAGAGCAGATTCCACAAAATTCAGTCGTGTATATGCCTTATACTAGGGTCAATTTTACTCCTTCAGATTCTAAGTATCTAGACTAAAAACGAGTTTGCCTTCTTTTAAAGTCGTCTTCGCGGCTTTTAATAGTGCTGTTATTTGCTGCTTGCTAACTAATGAGAGCTTTTCTTAAGTTGTTTGTGGATCAAAGTCGTTTGACTCGAGCATAATACAGTAATATTTTATGATATCAAGATTTTTCCAACCACGCCAGTGTTAAATCCAGTCTGGCTTTGGGAACTTGGTGCAGTATTCTGTGACTTGGAGTGTCAGTCTACCGAAGAATTATCAAACAAATAGGTGCTCTTTGCAGCCACGTTTCCTCTCCTCTGTTCCCACACCACTGGTTTCCGGTCAGTTGGAACAGCCGTACCGCGACCACTTGAGATAGAGTAGTTTTTATCTCAATCTTCATTTGCTACTCTGTAGTCATGAACACGGATATCTAGTGGTATTTCACCTTTTATTTGCTTTAAAACATAAGTTTGCTTTTTCATGTTTCAAAGCCGGGTGTTTGGCACGTCCGTAACATCACTAACTACACTAACATATTCTTCGCTGTCAGTATTCATATTACGAGTCCAGACTATCTTGCTGGTCAACTCCAGACGTATAGTTGCTCGGACAGCGAAACATACAAAACCAAAGTGTTGGGGATGCTTGATCCCCAGAACTCCCTTGGTAAACATCTTACTTCTGTAACTTTATCTTAGAGACTTGAGTTTCTCATTTTCGCGTCAAAGATACCCATGTCTGTCTTCAGATTGTATTTCTAACTTGACAGTACCCTAAATGTCATTGGTGCGTTGTTTCTTTAATGTGCTGTTTCGTGACGATTGCCAAGGACATTTTTTAGCTGTATATATATGCCCAAGTTGTGCTTGTTGTTGTTCGTACTTCTGACTGCTTTTAGATTATACATCCCCCTTCTGGACCTGGAATTCCTAATGAAGTTAGCGGAGCGGGTGCTCATCACACTAGTTAACTTATCTTGTCATTGTGTCGCTGAGTCTTCGTTCCTTTCGCAGACTTAGGCGGTCTCGTAATCTCTTCAAACATAGTACAAAGGAAGCTAAGCTTTGTGCATCTTTAGACTGCAGTGGGGTTTGAACGAAATCACATCTTGTGGAACCATTTTTTGCATTCATCACATCGCCTTCCTCTCTCAACAACGGGCAAACAGTCTGGATATGCAAATTTATGAGTGAAGCCAACCATTTAAAAAGAAGTGAAAGGAGAAAAACGTGATAAACTACACAGCATAATCAGTTGTGTGATAACTAAATAGAGTACCACATAAGGATTTTGAGAAAATTCTAAATCTTAACCGGAATAATTAAGGTCAACAGAATATTCTTTTGATGCAATAACCGCACGAAAGCGAAGTTATTTCACAACAAGCAGAAAACTACTACCATTTTTTAAAACGCGCTTAACACCTTGAGTAATACCTTTCGATACCAACAAAATTAAAATAAGCTTCCAACCCTCTTCTGAAAGGTTCTGTAGAAGGTGACGATACTGTCACAGCTCATGGGCGGTTTCTCAGTTTATTCATTACAGCCAGGGCAATCTTTGTGAAGAACTGGTTCATGTGTTATACAGAAAGAAAATCTTTGTTGGTATAATCTATCATTGATGATTTGTCAGAATGAAGGAGACTATGGATGCTGGGGTGCAATAAAGACGTCAACATCTGCTCCACTGACGAAGAGTTAGAGAAGTTTCGTCACCACATCAGTGATATATTTAGGACAGCCATATACACTAGTTCCGGTTGTTGCTAACGTGTCCCGGCAAAGTAATTTCTCGAAAGGTTTGTTGTGATAGTATGTCCAGAGTTTGGGCAACTTCAGGGATTCCTGCAATTTTCGGAAGATTTACCATAGGTGTTGTGCTATCAACACAAGACAGTGTTATCTGCTTCTTAAGGTCCAGAAATAGATCTTTTTGGTGATGAGCTTCCTCAGGGTGTTTTGGATCATCTTAGATTTTGCAAAACGGTACAGGAAGAGTCGATAGCATTGTGGTGTATGCTACACATGTCTGTCGACACAAGTAGTATGTTACATTGATCAGAAGTGGAATGTCTGTCAAAAGGTTGAGAAGATTGAACTGAAGAAAACGGAAGGAAAAAGAAAAAGGAATTGCGTATTGAGGAATCATGAAGGATATAAAGAATGATGGATTGAAGATTTGCAAATGAAGCATTCAATGTATGTTTGTCACATTTCACGAAAGAACTATGTAATTTTTTGTTTAACGAAAAATGGTTATCCCCGCCAAGTCTCTGTTCACTATAGTATGATGGTATGACCTTTTTGACACGTAACAATTTATTTGTTGCTGAGTCGTGTAGCAACTCGATATTGTGGAACAACTGTCCTGGTTTTCGCTGATCGTTCAGTTCTTCACGTCTAAGTATGACCTTTTTAAAAAGGTCATAACGTTGAGAAACATCTGTAGTAAACATATCAGGTGTAATGTGACTGTTAAAGTCATACAAAAAAGCCTTTGCTGCTACAAAGATTTGGGTCTGTTATGCACTTACCGTGGAAACTAGCTTCTGAATACCAGTACTAGGCTTCGATGTTGTCCGTCCAGAGTTGCATAGGTGCAGGATAGACGGTGTGAGAGTCTTGCTCCTTAAACGTTTAGGTGTGTGTTCAGACATATTAAGAATAAATATGTGAAAAAATCCGAGGCTACAGAAATAATTTCACTGTATGCAAAAGAATACATACAATGCTGCGACAACGAATACACCCACAATTTATCACTTAGTGTACCAGATCACGTCGAGCCTACCAATCGAAGTGTCACGGATGTTTGGGACTTGACAACGTTGTTGTCTGTAACACATTTGCAATCAAGGATCCCGAACCCAGCCAAACCAGTATTGAAACAGTTCGAAGATATATTTGGAAGATGGTCGATATATCGAGAAGAATGTGGACTAAGCTGACTAGTTGTTGTAAGAGTTGCATAGCATGGCCTATCCAATGGTGATTTGGTGTGGATTCTTGATCGAGTGCATTCAGATAGCGTACTTTCAGTAAAACTAACGAAGTAGCCATCAATATTGAAGACTTATTTAACGGTTTGAATTATTTCTTCTGGTTAACGTTTTTTAGTGAGTTAGCTTTATTATGTTAATTCTTCGTTATACAATGAATACAAAGACTTTAAGACATTTTCCTGCACGCCTTATTACATAACACGAGAATGAGGTATCTCTGGACGCTGCTACTCAAAATAAATAAACATTTCATCATTCAATATAGTAAATGAAATACTCAAACAAAGTAAGGAAGTAAATAACTATTCTATCTATAACGTTTTAATCACAATAACAGGTTGTCAGTTAACTCTTAACGACCTAACTTAGGCCACTTCATCAGATCCCTACAGAATAAACTTCTGTGAAAATGTTGCTTCAATCAATTTAAAAATAAGAATATCAGTTCATTGTTTGTAAATAATGATCTAATCTTACGGACAGTTTGAAGTAATCAATCTTTTTTATGAATTTTGATAGATCGATTGGAAGACGGAGTTGATTTGAAAAACGTGTTGTGTTTGCGTCATACATTTCGAACACTCTGGTCATATCTATACTTGTTAGATTCATTTTAGAAGAAAATTAATATTGGTCAATTAAGTAAGAACTTAAATAAACACTAGGCGATAATGAAATGATGGTGAGCAAAAGTGGAAAAAAAGTCCCAAATCACTTTCATGTGTGCTCAATTTTAACTTATTTGTATAGCTGTTTAGATGATTGTGATAATTAGAAGTATTTGAGTGATAGTATGAACCAAGAATCTTAGAAACAACGTAATCGGATCAAGAAGTACAAGATAACCACAAACGAATGTACTGTATTTATAATTCGAAATCAAGCATTCAACAAGTACAAAGGAATCATTAGTTCATTCAAACACCACAATGATTATAAAAGATATTTCTAATGGATTAATGTAACTAAAACTGATGAAATATTCTAAAATTAAGATTGAATTTCATACAGGTTAATACTTATAAACATGTTAAGAAAGTTCTCTTTATGCAGTCAACCCAGTCCTGTTTATAAGAGCAAATCATTTTATAATGAAATTATTCTACACTATTGTGGTGTTTGAATTAACTAATGATTCTTTTGTACTTGTTGAATGCTCGATTTCGAATTCTAAATACAGTACATTCGTTGTGCCTGTGTCTTCTTAATTCAATTGCGTTAATCCTGGGATTCCTAATTCATACTATAATTAGAATACTATATTGGCGTCGCGATGGAGCCTGCAATGGAAAAGTTAGATATTCATTCAACTTCAGAAGCTTTTGAAGATTACTTTGAAAGGTTCGAAATCTGGGCTATGACCAAGGAAGATGATGAGGATGTTAATATTGTGGCACACTTCCTCACATTCATTGGAAAAGAAGCATACAGCTTATTAAGAACTCTGGCTATGCCGGAAAAACCCATTTCGCTTTCTTATACAGCTCTCAAGGATCTACTGCTAGACTATGCTCAGTATACAAATTTCAAATGTCGTAAAGGAGGAAGATTTCGTAAAATGATTCATGAGGATATAAAAAAGTCCACTACATTACTACGTCATCTCAACCTAGTGCATACTCAAGGTTATGCAGACAATTCATTGAATTTGGATGCAGTTCACGAGGATGGGGACAAGTTTGGTCAGTGTTTGTCCTGTTGCAAGTTCCACTCTTCTAATTCATGTAAATTTCATAATTCTAAATGCTTCAAATGTCGTGATATTGGACAAGTTCAGTCAGTTTGTAATGCTAATGTTCATCTTACTGCAATTAATATTAAGTCTTGTAATTCTGATTCTACTGAGTCGAGTATTCATGATGATCATTTATCTTTATCAACGATTTCAAAAGACAGTGCAGAGTCATATGGCAGTTCAGAGTTAAATAAAATCCAGAATTCTTGTGAGACAACATTTCCTAACCAACCGATTTATCAGAATTCTCATGCTATTGTACCAAGTATGACTTTTCCTAATGATTCACATATTTCTAATGAAATTACTTGCAATTCTGAGGAAAATATGTTAAATGAACCTAATCATGATCGAAAACCTGATGTGGTTTGGATAGATGCTGATTTTTCTAACGATCCTACGCTCTGCAATGACAGTCCTGATGAATTTCATGAGAATATTTCAGAAGAATCAAATCCTGATGTCATATCATATATTACCTATCCTCATAATGTATTTGATCTTCGTGAAAAACCTGCCCAATGCGAAGCACGAGTACTAAGTGACCTCGAGTTTTATTATATTTCGGATGATTTCATATCAACTGCTGTTTACTCTTATCACAAAAACAGTTCTAATGTTTACTCTAAAAAATGTGAGATATATGTTTTAAATGAAGCCACATTATTCATAACTTGGGAGTATAAAGATCCAACATTATTTCGTGGGGGGGGATAGTGTTGAAAAATCTATGGTTCGAATTTTAGATATTAATGATTTCATTACAAAACCGACATGCTGGTTGTATACAATTCCAGGTGAGTCTGTTCCGATTTCGTTTGTTAGCTCCAATACTAATGAGCACTTTCTAGATACTACAAAGTTTTTATCTTATACAATGTCGGACAGACTCAGGATGAACTTAACAAGAAGACGTACAACCGATTACAAACACTTATACTTCTATTTAAGCTGTGGCGGATGTGGTGTTTGAATTAACTAATGATTCTTTTGTACTTGTTGAATGCTCGATTTCGAATTCTAAATACAGTACATTCGTTGTGCCTGTGTCTTCTTAATTCAATTGCGTTAATCCTGGGATTCCTAATTCATACTATAATTAGAATACTATAACTATTTCAATTACACTTTCAATTTTCATTCTTATCAGTTGAATCGCTAAACATAAGAAATATGAAGATTATTCCAATCAAAGGGTTTATGTTGATACTCAAGATATATTGTTGAAATGAAGTATTATGATAGGAAATATGTATGATAACATTGTAAAGAAAATAATAAAACAATAATGTGAATTAAGAATTTGTAGCGTGGTGTCGAGTTGAGGTTAACTATGAACACCGCTACAAAGAAACACGTGCCAAGTAAATCAGAAGGCGAAGGTTGAACGTAACCAAATAAATCCATAAAATTCCCGAGAAGACAAATATCAGAAGACAGTTAATGAACCAAATCGAGATATATTCGCTGGCGATCTCGTGGCATCGAAAGGATACCGAGATCGTGCCAGGATACAAGCTTGGTTACAGAACGTAACCGAATTCGCGCGAAGTTACAATCAAAGTGTGAGTATAAGAATGGAAGCACAAAATAGCTGTCATTAGCACAGTCAAACAAAAGCACATTAAAACAAACACTGGTACAGTTGGTCATAATAATAATTGTTTTTATTAAACCAGTTGTGTTCTCGTGGTAAACGTGAGTCACTACAAATTTACTAATGATACGAGATAATTTCATAATGAATATTGAAAGCAGTCAACATCAACTTATTATGAACAAGTGTGTATATGCAAAATATTTTAGAAATCCAAAGCTTAGATTAAGAGAATTATGTTATGAATGATTTGCTAGTAATATATGTCACATTTCACTAAGAAGATGAACGGAATTGAGAGCTAGAAGAGAATTAGTAAGTGGTCACATGATATAGGTGACAAGTTAGTACTTATTCATCATGACCTTGACCACTGTGAAGTGTTCAGTTAGTGATATTCCTTAATATATTTGTTTGAAGTTTGGCTATAACCTTGCTATTAGTAATTAATTAACTCATAGAAAGAAACCTATTACAGTTCTTGTAAACATAATTAATACAATAATGAAATTAGTCTAGTTCATATACATTCCTATTAATAAGTTGAAATTCTTGAAAACGTAACTGTAGGTTTAAACACTAATCATGTGTTTCTCCTTGAAAAAGCTTAGACCAGATTGCCAGGTAAAACGTTGGGTTTACTTCAAATTCCTTCTCTGAGATTTTATAAAGACATTCTTCCTTTTTAATGTTTGACATCAACTCGGCGCCCAAACATTGTGAAACTATTCTATCAAATTTTAGACGAAAGTTCTTATATATTATTCTACAACTAATCATGTCTGTTATAGTTAACTGTGAATGAATTATACAAAATTAAATACATACAACAGGTTCGTTGAAGACTTGCCAAGTTAGCAGCTATTTGAGAGGGGATACGAAGAGTTAACGGTAGTAAACATATTATATAAGCGATAAGTAATGTATGATGTTCATTTTCACCGGAAAAAATTATAGTACAATTTAAACAAGTAGTTTTTTTGACTACTGTAGTGAACAGAACACGAGTGGGGACAATCGAATCATATTTAGCATAAAATTACAGAGTTACATCATAAAATAGAAAAACTATACTATAATACTTAATTTACAAAATGTTCGATAATTGTCTCGAACTTCATTGTTCTTGCATTTCCATACTAATTGCTTTTTATTCCCGCTCTTCCTTTCTTGATCTTCCGCCATCTTCTGCTGCCAGACATTACATTTCTGACTCGCGTCATATACTACTTATATCAACATAAGTAGCACGCACCACACTACTAATGGGATAATTTATAATTTAGATGAAGTTATGAAAAGTACAAATGTTAACAAAATAATTTCTCAATTAATTCTTATTTAATCATCTCTACAGCATCATGAAATCAATATGAGTAATTCATTTCAAAGTTAATTTGGAAATACATTATGCAGCAAAACTGTCAAATGTCATTACGTATGATGAAATATCTGACTGTAATTACAGACAAGATATGATTTATAGATATTTATATATCATTTAATTCTATCGAATGTATGAAAGTGTGGTGTTCGGTATTCCATATAATCCTTAAACTTCCTTATACAGTTCGTCTTGATAACCGTCACTAGATAACGCCCCAACGGTATATTAATCAGAAGGCGAATACGAAGTGTTGATTACGTTTATTATGGGACCACACACAGATATCCAAAATTACAGGTGTGTTGAACAAGTATGAAAGAGTTGTGCCGAAAGGCAAGCAGGCAAGCGAGTGAGTGAGCGAATATGAGTACGAGTAAGCGACCACAATTAAGCGAGAGAGAGCCATGAACGTGAATAACATGGACATATATATACATAGTGAAATGAATGAACCATCGAATCAATTAAGCGGTTAGTAGTAATGCTAGCAGCGTGAATAAATGCGTAGGCAGTAAGCAATGCTCAAGTGTACATGTTCATACACTTGCAACAGTAATAAAGATACAATGATATAGATAAGTTGTTGTTGTACGGATGACTCAGTTCGTTAATAAGTTAACAAAATGACTTAACCGAATTAAATGTGAACAAACTGAATTCCACGTGAGTTGCTATATGAGTTTTACTGCAATTTTTTATGTGCAAGCTGGTTCTGCCTGTTATATCATACAACTATTTTTGTCATTATGTAGTTATCGAAATGATTGAATTTCATTATTGCCATCAACTGATCCAAGTCAGACGACCACTGAAAACCTAGAAGCATCAAACGGCCATTTTAATATAGTATGGAACCACTCAGCAGTGGATATTCATGATCTCGCATGCGGGACTCGAACCCAATAACCTTCGGTCTCGTATGCTAACGCTTAACCACTAGACCACTAAGCCACGGTTCATGGTAGTCCGCGACCATCATTCGTAATCATCGGTGAGTACCTTCCTCACACCTGATACGGTTTAGCACCACTGGTGACGACTTTTCATTGGGACTCCGAAAAATTCCATTCAAACCTAGTCACTAATGAGTCGATGATAATTGTCAGTAAAGGGTTGTTGAAATTATCGAATTCCATTGAAATCACAAACTAATCTAAGTCAGATGAATAATTTTATTATTCAAGTACTCATGACTTTGATAAAACTAAAATAAAATAATTTTTTTTTAAAAAGACATATTATTAATATTCCAATGATTAGAAAAACATAAATTGCTGACTGTAAGCCACTTCTTCAGAGGATCAACAAATAAACAAATTAATTTAATACAAGTTTGAATACAACAAAATATTTAGTATAATCAACAAACAGATCTGATGAATTCAGTGTCATTCCACTCTGATTAAAATGATTTTTGTATATCTGTGTGCATATTACTTACTTACTTACGCTTGTTAATCCCAATGGAGCATAGGCCGTCGAACAGCATTCTCCAACACACTCTGTCTCACTCTTCATTCCTTTCCAGTTCTATCCAATTCTTGTGCATTCTTCTCATATCTGTCACCATTTCTCGGCATAATGTGTTCTTCGGTCTTCCTCTTCTCCTCCCTTGGCCTTGAGGATTCCATGTGAGGGCTTACCCTATGACGAAGTTCGGTGCTTTCCTCAATGTGTTTACTATTCACTTCTAGTGTTTCTTCCTGATTTCTTCCTCCACTGGGATCTAGTTTGTTCTTTCCCACAGTACGTTGTTGCTGATAGTGTCTGGTCAACGGATCCGAAGTATTTTGCTTAGACAACTGTTGATAAACACTTGTATCTTCTGGATGATGGCTTTCGTAGTTCTCCAGATTTCCGCCCCATACAGTAGATCTGTGTTGACATTTGTATTGAGAATTGTGACCTCGGTGTTGGTTTGCGGACAATTGTTTTGAGTTCCAGATATTCTTCAATTGTAGATATGCTGCTCTTGCTTTACCGATCCGTGCCTTCACGTCTGCATCATATCCACCGTGTTCATCAATGATGCCGCCCAAATATGTAAAAACCTTTATATATCTGGATGGATATGAAATATGTGATAAATGTAATGTGAAATGATAGAATTGAATTTGTATCTATAATAATAGTGTAAAATATGAATAGAAATAAATATGGTATTTCGGATAAATGAAGATCGCCTGCACTGGTAATTCCTATTTCATTTTACATTTTTCTAGTATCACAGGATTATTAGGTAGTATTTGTGTTTTTTTGGTTCGAGCCAAGATTTCAATGGACCACTCTCCAATATAAAAGCATCAAAATCCACATAAGGTAATTTGTAGACGTAGTTCTACGTTAACATGAATGAAATAGAACCAATTGTACAAACTAAAGCATTTCGAAGCATATTAGCTGCCGAACGAGTTCATTTTCAGTTTTGAAAGTGAATTTGTTGTAAGATGAAAGTGTATTATCAAAATAGGTTTTTGTGAATATTATAGTAATTTCATTAGTTGAAATCATGAGTCAATTGAATACGCAGTGTTGAGGAGTCCCACAAAAAGATGAAACGGTCGTCTAGTGATTCTAGGTTTTTCATGATGATCTAGCTTCAACTGACTCATTATTTCAACTAATAAGAGTGTAATAATCAATTTAGAAAACTTTTCTAAGAACGTTTTTTTGACGATAACAAAAGTATTTGGGGTAAATTTGTAGTCTTATATTAGTTAGTCGTGATGTTAGTCGTGAACAGAATGTCTAGCAGCAGAGAGGCAAGAGGATCGAGCAGTAAAGAATGGAAATAGGATGTAAGTTGTATAACAATGCAAGAGCAATGAAGTCTGAGTCATTTTGACACAATTGATGGACACTTTGCAAATTAAGCATTTACTTTATGATTGTTAGATTTTATTAATAAGTCCTGTAATTTTGTGTCAAATACATTCGATTGTCCCCACTGGTGTTCTTGTTCACTACATATATATAACAAAAATCGACTGATTACAATGAAGATTCAATATCCAACATTTACTATATAAAAACTCCGCCTGGAGCCCCCCTGGGGTTGCTGCCGGTCCCAAACCTGGATAAAGGAGGAAGGCTGGGCATAGTGTTATCGACCCAATCCCATAGAAAATTAACTCGCTAAAAAATTACTAACCAGAAAAAATAATTCAAACCATTTAAATTCTGTCTTACAATTTAGAAGATCTTCATTTAGAAGAGTTATAACACCTCATAGTGAAATCCAAATTCTTTCAAAAGTCACAAGGCTAATGCCCTTCCTGACATGGAATGCTTGTACAATATAGGATACCATAGGAGTCATCCAATTTACTGTATATACTACATAAAACAAATCAAAATGACAAAAGACAATTACTTTATAGCATAATGAATATATACGATTACTTTTTCAAATAATGATTCATTTCATTCAAGGGAACAATCTAATAACCAACCATAACATTTCAATAGATTAGTTTAAAAATAAACTTAACCGATTAGTGAACAACTTACTTAACTATATATCTATATATTAACTATTATTCATCTATACACTTAATTATGATTTTGTCTGTCTACCCATCTATATCTACCCATGGATACATTGAACATATCCAATCAAATAACTATCATAAAATGACATAAAACCAGTAATCAGTATCGGTGTACTACTATACTCCCTTTATTGTATGACTTTATATTCCCTTCCTTTTTTTCAAAAAAATTCTCACATTCGTCTATGAGTACACACACACACATGAGAAAATTTTTTTGGTTTGTTTTGTTTTCATTAATTAGCCTATTTCAAAAGATTCGCCATTTAGAGCATGTGAAAGTTCATTAATCAATTATTGATTTATTGATTTATTAAAAAGGAGAAAAAAATGTTTATTTCTAATGGAATATTAAATAAATAATTAATTAATTATTGATCAAATAAATCATTATTCATATCTTATACATAATGAGAGTAAGTATTTATTAAATAATTTAATTGTTCATTTATTTATTATTTTTATCAAAAACTTATGAAATATATTACTTATATGTTACTTATATATAATAAGTAGTGAATTGAATAATTAATTGATTATTTATTTATTTAATTACGCCTGTTAACTGTCGTCGAGAAGCACAAACCGCTCATCAGTATTCTTTATACAACTCTGTCCTGGATAATTCTTTCCAATTGTTATCCATCCTTTTTATATATGTTTTTTTATTTTTCGGGATGACTTTTCTGATTATTGTTTCCCTTCAAGATTTCAAGTTAGGACTTGTCTCATGATGTAGTTTGATGATTTCTGTAATGTATATTACCTTATCCACTTCCAATGTTTTTTCCTAATTTCCTTTTCATATGGAAACTGATTTATTCTCTCCTACAGAAAGATGATGCTGATGGTATCCGACCAATGAATGTTGAGTATCTGCATGTAGCTCTTCTAGAGTTATAAATAATCCAAAGTACAGGTATAAGAGGAGGGTTAGGTATGAGGTGTGAAGACCCCATTCCGTAGGAAAAATCTTGCTTAAAAAAACGCCAACCACATTAAACCTATGAACACACAAAATTAGTCATTCATTTAAATATAAGTTAATGTTAAAATAGATTCATATTAAAAACATATACTAGTTGAAGAATGGCAGAAAATAATTAAATACTAAATGATTATACTGTCGTAATTTAAGATTTATCCATATCAATTACACTCAAGTTTAAACAGAATAAAACCCAAAGTGTTGAGGTTATAATCAAACAATACTAGACCCTTAGTTTGTAAATACTCACTAGTTGATAAGTATCTATAAAATATAAATAAATCACATATCAATGTATTTTAACAAAGGTTTATATGAGTCTTTCAACATTCTTTCACGTTTTAGTGTTAACAGTGTAGTGTCGGTTAGTATGTTAAGCCTATATAACTTATTCTAGCTTCTGAATAGGTCAATTTATCCATTGTTCTTGAGTCACGTTTCGACTTTGTTAATTATTCACTTGTCAATTCTGAATTCTTTTATATAAGCGTAAATGTGTGTACACTTCTTATCCTATTTATCACATATCTGTAACCTACTTTTATCTGGCTATAAATAATGATTTACTCTTGGTTAGATGGAGTTGACTCACATGCCTTCTCCACCGCGCGTCATTTCACTTTGCTCTCTTCTATTCGCTTCATCACTCTCATTTCCTGTCTAGATCAATGAGTGTACAAAATATATGTATTCAAAAATCCATACTCGTATTTGACTTATTTAATTCCACTCGTTGAAATCATGAGTCAATTGAAGCTAGACCACCCATACGATTTAAGTCGATGAATTATATGAGGATAGCCAACATGTGTATTTCGATAGCAATCATTCAATAACGATCATTTGTCTAGATTGTTTTTTGGATAAAATTTTAAAGTTTAACGCCATATATAAACATTTATTTTGTAATATTGATGCATAATGAATTAATTATATGAAAGACCCACGTATTACTCGAAAAACAGTTGATGATGAACTAATGAACTTTGTTTGAATACAATTGTCAAGATTTAGTTAGACAATAACTTATGAGAACTTTTAATGTATATATTGTTGTGGCGCGTGCTACTTATATTGACATAAGTAATATATAGTGCGAGTCAAGAATGTAATGTCAGGCAGCAGAAGACGGGGAAAGATCAAAAACAATGAAGTCCGAGCCAATCACTGAACATTTTACAAATTGGGTATTATAGTACGGTTTTTCTTTTTTACCACATAACTCTCTAATGTTGTGCTAAATATAATTCGGTTGTCCTCCCCTGTGTTCCCCTTCGCTACATTGTATCTACCTTATATCTTGTCTTCATTGTGTAGTGCATTAGTAAGCTAGGAAGACGGTTTATTCTTTATGATTTAAGATCCTTGGAATTAGACCCAATTTTTGTTTTCTCAAGTTCATAATAATCAGCTTATAGAACTGAAGATGACATGCAATAGCTCATTTTTTTTGTTAACAATGGTAGAGTAATTCAGCAACATGCTTTGTATATTGCAACCAAATTTACTTAAGAAAATATGATTTTGATTTTACCTTCACTCTTTGAATAATTATCCCTCTACACTTTCATATTGGACAACAAGGTGTACTCAATATTCTACAACTGGTCACTTTAATTACTTAAAAATAACTCCATTGAAATTTCTCAATTAAATGTTTGTACAACTTTATGTTCCGAAGAATTTACTATTCTTCAACATATCATCCATCTTTCTACTTTCCATATATCTTGTTTAAATATATTTCAATCTGAAGGGGTTTTATGATGATTGTAGTAATTTTATTAGTTGAGATCATGAGTCAATTGAAGCTAGACCAATTTCAATCTAATTAATTTCATAAATCTGTATGTATCTGAGGGAAAACAATAATGAATTCATCTTATCTGCGGAAAAAACTGTTGTCATGATATTCTATAAATTCATAAGAAAGAATCGATCTTGGTAGTGATTTCAAGAATTACAATGATAGATAATGTTTCTATTATTAAAATGTGATAACAACTATTTTGTCTTTTTTGAAAGTTCGGTTCAGCAATTGGTTCCCTTTGATAAGTTTGGATAATGTAAGAGGAAGATGAAGATTAACAGAACTATGCGATATATATTAGCGCAATATATTTCGAACAATCTAACTATACATTATATACTTATTAAGAACATTTATATATAAAAATAGAAGGTTAACTAGACTAGAAATCGAGGGTAAGAAGACATTAGGATAGTAAAGAAATAATATGGAGATAATTTGAAACGTCATCACTCTGGATAATATGCTAATATTACCAGTGTAGGTTTAAGGTGAGAACAAACTCTTCTTGAATACACAGAGGAGGTTTGAATGACTAAGGCTTCAATAAACCTTAGTATATGCCCTTTAACACTTTTGTACAACACAATCTGTCTAGTTGACCTTTTAATTTTCATATAAAAATGTCTTAACAAGTATATGTGTGACCAGGTTGTTCATTATGTTATAGCTCAAATATATCATATAGTTCTGATTATCTTCGTCTTCTCATTGTAGATCAAAATTGATCAAAGGAACTAATTGTTTCATAGTGTGTTACTTTTATTAAACACCTAATTTCAGTCTCCCTTGATCATTATCTATTAACTTAAAGGAAACATTTACAACACCAAAGATGGATGAACTTCACCGGTTAAAATATCTTACTAGCTCATGGGACATTTTCAAACTAAGTGGCTTATGCATTAAGGTGTTCAGTATTGGGATTAAATATGTATGGTATCCAGAAAAATACCTTGCTAATAGTCACTGTTTCATAATACGTATTAAGATAAAATAAGAAATTACACCAAATATAAGATATTTACCAATACATATCCTACTTACATTCATCTTTCTAAATATCAAGTATTTCCATGTTTCAATGAAATAAAAACAAATAAATTAGTTATATACATTCAAGGATCAAATATTTAACCTCATTCCATTCAAATGTAAAACGAAACTAGAACATTTTCTGCTGTCAGTCAGTCAGTCGGCTAAAACGTACGACCAGACACACATAAGAATCGGTCCAAGTCGCCATACCTCATTAACACAACAAGATGGACACCGTATTCATAAAAGTAGTTAATTCAGAGGTGGTAATATATTAAAGGAAGATTGCATATAAGAACATAGTACAGGAAGAAAGAATTAGTTCATAGAAAGAAAGATGTAGAGCGGTTTTAATCTCTTAGTTTAAGGGAAGACAGAGAGTGTATACACCGACGCCATTGTGATCGGTTCTGAGCCATGTCACCAAGAGTCTCCAACCATTGATTACGATAGTCACACGGACCCCAACCAAGTAGTCTGCATCTACCAATATGGCTCAGGCTAGAAGTTAGTAACTTCAAGCATTGATGCCACGTTTTGGTTTGCCACCCCTAACTTTCTTCCAATCATCTCCAACACCGGTTAGCATTGCACGTCATGCAATGCTGTACTCATTTGACTACAACTAATGTACCTTGTTCTATTAGAATAATAGATATTGAAAACAAGGTAATTGGCTGAATAATCGGTGAGACTATAAATTATGGACGACCTTTGAATGACTCTGGAGTAACCTTGAAAGTGTCCATCTAATAACCAAGACCAAATGAAGGTTATAAATCTGTGTGACGAATTACAATTATGATTTACAGTTGATGGTTAAGGTTAGAAATTAGATATATAGTTTTCATCACGAACTGACATCAGACATAATACCAAAACTCTATTCAGCCAAATGGGTGAGTGAATTTCGCGCCAAAATCCAAGACCTGTTATCTTATACCTGATTGGTTCGTTCATAAATTATAATTTCACCGATTAATCTTTCATTGTCGTACAGTTTTTGATAAATAATTCATCAAAAAAAACTAGCGTTCATCTTGTAGATATATAACAAATTGACCTTGAATATCAACGGAATCTCAGCAATTATTTTTACAATTTGATGACATGAACCCAAAACAAAAAGTAAGATTCTGACGTTCTTGAAAAAAAGGTGAAAATCCTAACTGTGAATTTCAACATACAACCTTTAAACACTCATTACATAATTATTGTACCTTATTCTAATTAGGATAAAGGAGATTTGAAAATAAGGTAATTGTCGTACAATTTTTGATAAATAATTCGTTAAAAAACTTACTTAATTACTTACGCCTGTTACTCCTCGTGGAGGAGCATAGGCCGCTCACCAGCATTCTCCATCCAACCCTGTCCTGGGCAACCCTTTCCAGCTCCTTCCAGTTGTTATTCATCTTTTTCATATCTGCTCCTATTATCCGACGTAATGTATTCTTTGGCTTTCCTCTTTTCCGCTTCCCTTCAGGATTCCAAGTTAGCGCTTACCTCGTGATGTAGTTTGGTGATTTGCGTAATGTATTTCCTATCCATTTCCATCGTCTTTTCCTAATTTCTTCTTCAGCTGGAAGCTGGTTTGTTCTCTCCCACAGAAGAATGTTGCTGATGGTATCCGGTCAATGGATGTTGAGTATCTTGTGTAGACAGCTATTTATAAATACTTGTACCTTCTTGATTGTGGTTGTTGTAGTTCTCCAAGTTTAAGCTCCATACAGTAGAGCTGACTGTCTTGACGTTCGTATTGAAGATTCTCACTTTGATATTGGTTGAAAGTTGTTTTGAGTCCCATATGTTCTTCAATTGTAGGAATGTGACCCTTGCTTTGCGAATCCTTGCCTTTACGTCTGCATCTGAACCTCCTTGTTCATCGATGATACTTCCCAGGTATGTGAAGGATTCTACATCTTCCAGAGTTTCGCCATCAAGTGTGATTGGATTGCTGTTTTCCGCTTTGAATTTGAGGACCTTGGTTTTCCCTTTGTGTATGTTGAGGTCTACTGATGCTGAGACTGCTGCTACACTAGCTGTCTTTATCTGCATCTGTTCGTGTGTACGTGATAGGAGGGCTAGGTCATCTGCGAAGTCCAAATCGTCTAATTAATTTTGAGCTGTCCATTGTATTCCGTGTTTTCTTTCAGATGTCGAGGTTAAAAAAGAAGAAGTAAATTTTGCATTTCACCTTGTTTTGCTTTTTTTTAATTTTAAAATTATTTTAATAGAAATAAAAAAACGAATCATTCCAATCCATTTTTTTTGTTTAATTAATTTTTTTGTTTTTTTATTTATTTTTTTAAATTTTTTAACTTTTTTATTTTTGTCGTTGTTGTTGTTGTTGTCGTTTTCATTGTATATAATAATGATTTTCTAAAGAATATCTTATTTTGACAATTTCTATATCGCTATTAAATGTATTTGTTTAGTTAAATGTGACATATATAATGGACTGAATGAGTAAATGGATATGCTTACATACAGCTGAATTTGTTCATTATGGATACAGTTGATATACATGAATAATATCGATATGATGATGTTTCTCAAAAAAAATTGATGTCAAAATAAATTGATAGATGAATTGAAGTGAATGTGTTTTTTTTGATAGGTTGTTTAACTTTAAGTTGTAGATTGACATTAATCAGGGAACTAATAAAAATTAAGATGGACTGAATTGTTATTTTGCTTTAGGTGGGAATTTTTGATAGGGAGTGAAGTAATTGAGCGTGTCGATCGCTTCACTTATCTTGGAAGTCTCATCAGTCCCTGTGGTCTGGTGTGTGATGAAATCTCACCACAGATATAGAAGGCTCGACTAGGTTTTGATAACTTGCGTCGTTTACGGCGTAGGTGAGATATCTGTCTATCAACCAAAGAACGGGTTTACTGCGCAGCAGTTTGTTCTGTCCTACTTTATGGCAGTGAAACATGGCCTGTAAGAAGTAGTGAAACTTCATCAGTTGAGATGGCTGGGACACGTGTTACGTATGCCCAACGACCGACTGCCTCGACGAGCGATGTTCAATGGTATAGGAGTAGGTTGGAAGAAAGCTAGGGGTGGCCAGACCAAAACATAGCACAAGTCAATGAAGTCACTGACAAGTGGACTGACTCATGTTGATAGGTGTATACTACCTGGTTGGGGACCACGAGATGATAGCAACCGATGGTTAGAGACCCTGAATGACATGACTCGAAATCGTTTGTTATGGTGTAGGTTCATCCACTCTTTGTGTTCTCCCAAATCCTAATCTTCTGAATTCTTCATGTCCCTTTCTTTTTTCCCTTTCCAAATTTATTTCACTGGATTATAATCCTTGAATAACATCTTCAAACCATAATTTTTCTGAAAACAGCTTATAATTTTACTACCTCCAGCACTACGGAATTTGAACCGACCACTGCATCTCTGTGCTAATGTGGTGTGGCGAATCGAACTGATGTACATACGTACGATGTTCTACGTTGTTACTGACTGACTAAGGTTAAAAATCCTCAGCAGCATTTGCACACAATTTTAAATGAAGTAGGCATCTATAACAAATTGTACAGGAATATCGGGACACATCGCTAAAGACCAATAAACGTCAATCAATCCACGATATTGCGCGACTATCTTCCATTGTCTTCGGTGGGTTATTGTTTCACACCCCATACTGTTGGACTTCAATGGTCGCAGCTTTTCATTAGAACTTCGAGAATTACATCTTGAAGTCAGTCACTAGTGAGTACATGATAATTATCAGTGTATGATTGTGGGAATTATTGAGTTTTAATTGAGATCATGAACCGATCAATGTTAGATCAACAGTGAAACCCTGGAAGCACTAGACGGTCGTTTTGTTCTAGTATGAAACTCCTCAGTAGTGTACACATACGATCGTACATGCGGAATTTGAACCTAGAACCTCTATTCTCTCATGCAAACGCTTAAACTGTAAACTGTTGAAGTGAAATCAAACGGTTCCGATGTCTAGCTTCAACCAATCCACTATATTGCGTGACCAACTCAACACACCAATCTGCACAACCACACACTGATAATTATCATGTACTCACTAGTGACTAACTTTGAAATGTAATTCTCGAAGTTCTAATGAAAAGCCGTGACCATTGGAGCTCAAATGTTTCGGATATGAGGTAGTTGCCCACCGAAGACCATCGTGGACTGGTTTAAGCTTGATAGTCTTTTGTGTCGTATCTTCCAAGTTTAGTCAATTCTATCCATTTCTTTAATCATTGCATTACATATTAAAGTGTAATTTTTATTGGTAAATTTATTGTAAACCGTAAATTTAAAAAAAAATCTTTATGTCTTACATTCAACACATTGAACTAAGCTACATTAAACATGTTTATAAGGGACAATAAATGGATTAGTTCAATTGCTTAAAAATGAAATCTTGTATAGAAATTTCACATCACTATGTCTAATCCACTCACTAAATAAATAGAAAAAAATGACTGAAAGTACACCGTACAACATACCTAGTAGACATGATGAATCTTACAAATCACTTCAATATCTTCATTTATAAACTTCTTCAATAAAAAAACCCACACATATCTTGTATTCAATGTCTAAATTTTCAGTGATTTACTCGGATCCAGTTAAAGTAATAGAAAAATTGTAAGATTGTAAGTTATGTAAATTATAATTTTGATCATATTCAATGTTCCACCCCCTTTTTTAATATTTAGTATCCATATGAAAAGTTAATATATAAGTTACAAACTTCCTTTTTTTATTGTTGTTGTTGTTGTTTGAATCTATCTTGGTTACTTTACGCCAAAACTGGTTATTCTTTCTTTAACTATCCTTGTATACATGATATATATTACCATCAATTGGTTACGTCAATATTAATCTTTAATGTCTGAATTTACTTTCTATGTACTGACAGATTTATCATTATTATCTAAGTGTTTATCGATTAGTAGTTGAAATCATGTTTTACCTTGTACATTTTCCTAAGCTTTCTTGGTCTAGATTCTTTTTAACAAATATATCAAAGAAATTTTATACTAAATTCTTTAACTTACATTCTAATTTATGTTAGTTGATATCAATATCAGAAATGTAATAAGGAACAGTTTTTAAAAAAAAAGACATACTGACCTACTATCCTGTTATTTTGTATGTTATTAATAAGTTAATTGTTTGCCCCCGAATGGCCGGGTACTGCCGAGAGTGGGGAGAGTCCGATCTCTCTCTCCAAATGCTCCCACAAAGCCTCTGCCAGGGAAGTCCAACTCACTACCTTCTCGTGGCGGGAGTGTTGTTTACGAAATTTAGAGGACGAAAATCGAATGCACGATGCATTAACCGGGTTGGTAGACATGGAGAGTTTACCTAGGGGAGTTGGAAAACCCTGATTCCAAACCAACGGTGCACGTTGGCTCCAGAATCCTGAAGGAACAAGTGGCGTAAGGACCAATCGTTGGGCACCGGATACTATGGGACTGCATCTTCTTACGATGCTCCACTGCCTTGTGGATCAGACCTTCAGGTCGAAGACTCGGGATGTGGCCCCCTAAGAAAACCACCTTCTTCGGTTTGAGCACCCGGGCAGTATCACAGCCCTCACACATATCAAATGATATTTGTGTAGCGCATATGTATTTCGTGCCTCCTTGTGCCAATATCTATGTGTTAAAATAAAATAAATAAATAGTTAGTTGTGTTGAAATGAAATGATTTGTACTACAAGCTTCAACTATATCGACTGAAAAGTTATTTACTTATACATGTTACACGTTGTGGAGGAGCATAGGCCACTCAACAACACTCTTCATTCAACTGTGTCCTGGGCAATCCTTTCCACTTCTTTTCAGCTTCTATTCATCCTTTTCATGTCTGTTTCCAATTCTCAACGCAGTGTGTTCTTCGGTCCTCGGTTTTTTGTATCCCTTCACGATTCCATGTAAGCGCTTTCCTTGTGATGTAATTTGATGATTTCCTCAATGTGTGTCCTGTCCACTTACAAACGTCTTTTCCTAATTTCCTATTTAACTGGAAGCCGATTTATTCTCTCCCACAGTAGCTTGTTGGTGATGGTAATCAGCCAACGGACATAGCTTATCTTGCGTAAACAATTGTTTATAAATACTTGTACACTTTTGATGATGATTGTAATAGTTCTCCAGGTTTTAGCTCCATACAGTAGAACTGTCTTGATGTTCGTATTGAAGATTCTCACTTTGATGTTAGTTGACAGTTGTTTTGAGTTCCATATGTTTTTCAATTGTAACAATATTGTCCTTTGTCAATCCATACCTTTGCATCTGCATCAGATCTTATTTGTTCATCAATGATGACTGAATAGTTGCTTTCTCTGAATTCCATTGAACATCGATATTCTTCCTAAACACAATTTGAAAGTGTTTGAGTATAGAACATTTCCTCATTATCAACTATAGACATTTGATTCAGATATTAAGTTGCTTTATATCTATTTTCTGGATTTTCAATGGCACTACTGAAACAAAAAGGACATTTTAAATTTGGTATGTCATCAAGCTTCATATTAATAGGCATATTGAACGAAGTTTTTCACATTAATTTTATAAAATTCATTCAGTCAACAAATCTGAACTTCCTTTATGGAGAATTCTCAGTGAATAAGTCGGTGAGAGAAACGGGGAAATACAGGCAGCGTACTGATGAAAGTTATCAATATACTTAATTAAATTAGGTATTCTCAATAGTTGAGATCATGAGTCAATTGAAGCTAGATCACCATGGAACACCTGAAAGCACTGGATGGTAATTTCTAGGAAATCTCTAGATTTCCATCAGTTATGACAACATTCGGTCAAATCTAATCCAATCAATGTCATTAGAAAAAGTGATAAGATTTAAAAAGAAGAAATGTCATCAATTCTTAGTTGACAAACATGTGCAAAGTGAACATCAAATGGACGATAACTCTTGTTTTTTCTGCATAAATTCAAAGTATTTATACCTAACAAATACACTCTCATTCAAACATTTAGTAAGAGCAAAAAATATACAGAAGAAATGTTTTCATTTTTTAAATAGTTCCTATTTATGGATGGCATGCCTTAGTCATGGTTATATTGTCCACATAAAAATAAGTCTACTTAACTATTGAAATTTCATTCACTTATGCTGTCCTACATAATACTAATATTTACCTTTTTATTTTTACATAACTTTATTATATTCAATTCTCTAACTACATATCCAGTGGTTTATAGGTTATCCGTTCGCTCCCAAGACCGATAGGTCCTGAGTTCGAACCCCGCGGGCGGGACCATGGACGCGCACTTCTGAGGGGTCCCACCATAGGATGAAACAGCCGTCCAGCGCTTCCAGGTTCTCAATGGTGGTCTAACATCAATTGATTCATGATCTCAATCAAAAACTTAATAATCTTTACAACCCCATACTGATATTCCAATTTACTCATTTATAAGTTTAGACCTTTGAATATTTATTACTTTCTCTACTCCATCTTCTAACTTTTTTGTTAAATATTCGCAATGATTTGCATTTGTAAAATTTTTAACTAACATACCACTATTTAACTGTTATATTTCATTATTTATTGTTAAACACACTAATTCTGAAGAAATATTTCTTCAGAATTCGGATTTGTGGAGATTGTAGTAATTTTTTAATAGTTGAATTCACGAATCAATCTAAGTTAGATAACTATTGAAAACCTGGAAGCACTGGAAGGCCATTTTCATTCTAAAATGGAACTCATCAACAGTGCGCATCCATTATCCCTAACGCGAGTTTCGAATCTTTGATGCCCTCTACTAAGGAGCTTTATACTAAATCGAAACGGCCTTCCAGTGCTTACCGGTTTTCAATGGTGGTCTAGCTAAGATCAACTCATGAATTTAAATATTTCTTCGCTTTATTGTTCTTCTTATTGAAATAAAGTCGAAACAAAGGATATATGAAATGGAAATTTGAGAACTGACTAAGAGTTACAGTAAACTTACTTGTAAATAGACACATGATAGATAGATATATGGATAATTATATTTCAAACAGATTAAGGTTATACCAGACAATATATGGTCTATTTACCAGCGTAAATTCTATAACTTAAACTTATATATGTAATATATTATACTAAATAAGTTACACAATCACCTTATTTCATTCTATACTGTTTATGTATATAAACTGATCGGTTTTACAATGTATTCCGGTATATTCAATAACTTGAGGGTAAAGTAATTCATTATTAAATAATTACACATAATTGATGTAATCAAATATATTTAGCATTTATATCCATTAATAATTAACTAAATAAAGTTTATACTATTGGGTTACTTAATTTTAAAGATCAAATGAATTCAGTAGACTAAATAAAATCTCCACAAAACCCCTTCTGATAATAATAATCACCTGCTCACTAGTGACTGAATTCAAGTGACACTCCTGGAGTTCTAGTGAGAAGCCGTAACCAATGTAATTCAACCAGGTCTGTTGTGAGATATCAGCTCACTGAAGACAATGGTGACGGTGGCAAGATTTCGTGGGTGGTTTGAAGTTAGACATTAACACCGTTGGATACCTGCCGGCTCAGTGGTATAGTGGTTAAGCGCCCGCGTATGAGACTGATAGGTCCTGGGTTTGAATCTCACAGAGGGGGGGGGCGGGATCGTGGATGCGCACTGCTAAGGAGTCCCGCAATAATACGAAGCGGCCGCCCAGTGTTTCCAGGTTTTCCATATTGGTCTAGCTTCAATTTACTCATGGTTTCAACTATCAAATAAAATCGGTTGAAAACATTTGTCTATACAAATTATTACATAAGAAGCAATATGTCTATAAGTTATTAAGTAAGAGGAGTTGTTTATTTTAGAATAAGATTCTATTCTTCGATGGCATTTCTTTTCTTCTTCTATTAATCAATATTATTGCCATTTTAATGAATGAGAACATAAATAGGGCTGAGCAAGATATCTCAAAATAAATTATATATACTCACTAGTGACTGGCTTCAAGAAGTATTTCATGGAGTTTTAGAGAGTGGAGTTCAACCAGGTCTATTGTGAGATAGTAACTTCCTGATGACAATGGTGGATTTTTCGCTCAATTTTGTGGATTAGTTAAAGTTAGACGTTAACACCGTTGGATGCATGTTCAATGGTCTAGTGGTTAAGCACTCGCGTACGAGACTGGTCGGTCCTGGGTTCGAATCTCACGGGGGCGGGATCGTGGACGAGTACTGCTGAGAAGTCTCACAGTGGGACAAAACGGCCGTTAAGTGCTTCCAGGTTTTTCCATGTTGGTCTAGCTGCAATTGACTGATGATCTCAACTATTGAAATAACTATGATCTCCACCAAACCCCTTCTGATACTATTTATTGAGTTCTTTGGTAAAATGTAAAAACTATACGTTTAATACTTCATTTGTAAATCCTCTATCAGTTGTCTCAAACTTCATCTTTTCTTCAATGTCATAGCAACTACTCACTGTTCCCGTTCTCTTTGATTCGATCCTTTCAACCTTCTGCTACCCGACATTCCACTTTTGATTGGTACCATACACTACTTATGTCTACGTAAGTAGTATGCACCATATCAATGATTTACCATGTTCTACTTATCGATGTAGTAAACATTAAAATAATTTAAGTAAACTACACTAATCCTTGAAAACTTGTCAGTGAAAATGCTTGATACTGACCAAACTGAAAGTTATCAAAAGGAGGTTTTAATTGAAAGAACTGATTGTAATAAGTGAAAAACTAGTTTGATCAATATATAAGTTTAAACTTATTCTACACTGGTAAAGTTTTAATTTTGAGCCAGTTTACACCAGATTTCAGATTCTTTCTAGTTATGTTTCATTTTAAAAACTAATTAACAGTAACATTACACAATCTGTGAGGACGACCTACGGGCAAACCCGAGGAAGCTCTAAGAAGCTCAGAAAGAGCCGAAGATACTTCATCCAATCACCTTTTGGAAGAATATTCCAGAATCTGTACGTGTTGTTCTTTACTGGACGACATAACTGTTCAGGGTGTTCAGTGATAGTCTAACTAAGATTAGTTTGTGATCCAGATTACGTAGTTGACACCATGTCTCAAAATTACTTAAAAATTACGATCATGTATCCTTCACATAATTCATCCTAATTAAAAATCTCAGTAAACTGAGAACTACATAAGTATAGCCAATTTATCTATAACCTGTTTTCTTCAAATAACTGATTCCATTTCTGTGATAGGTTTCGAATTGATATCACCTACTAACCTATTGTAAAGGTGCGATGCGGTCTGTTTGGCTGGTATATAAACCAAGTATGTCTTAATTAAATGTTTCGCATAACGGAAGCTGTTATTGGTGTTCTGGACTCAAGTGGACGGGTTAGGGGAACAAAGAACCAATAAAGACGCTAGCCTGATCAGATCGGTCGAAAGCCATTGGTTTACTACAGTAAAAGAGTGAATAAGTTGTATTTCGATCGGCGAATAAATTAAGTTATAACAAGCTGGACTTAAAGTCACAAATTGGTGACGGGAACGGGATTCGAACCCACGCAGGGAAACCCCGGTGGATTAGATTCAATTCATGTAAATATAATTTTTGACAGAGAGTTCATTTGTATTCTGAATTTATCATAGATACTATTTAAAATTGATTAAATCAATATATATACTTACTTACTTACGCCTGTTAATCCCAATGGAGCATAGGCCGCCAAACAGCATTCTCCAACACACTCTGTCCCACTCTGCATTCCTTTCCACTTCTATACAATTTTTGTTCATTCTTCTCATGTCTGTCACCATTTCTCGAAATAATGTGTTCCTCGGTCTTCCTCTACTCCTCCATTGGCCTTGAAAGATTCCGTGTGAAAGCTTGCCCTGTGACGCAGTTCGGTGCTTTATTCAATGTGTGCACCATCCACTTCCAGTGCTTCTTCCTGATTTCTCCCTCCCCTGGGATATGGTTTGTTCTCTCCAACAGTTCGTTGTTGCTAATAGTGTCCGGCCAACGGATCCGAAGTATTTTGCTTAGACAACTGTTAATAAACACTTTTATGTTGTGGATGATGGCTTTCGTAGTTCTCCATGTTTCCGTCCTATACAGTAGAACTGTCTTGACATTTGTATTAAGAATTCTGACCGTGGTGTTGACTTGTGGACAGTTGTTTTGAGTTCCAGATATTTTTCAGTTGTAAATATGCTGCTCTTGCTTTGCCGATCCACGCCTTCACATCTGAATTACATTCACCGTGTTCATCAATGGTGTTGTCTAGATATGTAAAGGATTTTACATCTTCCAACTCTTCTCCATCAAGTGTGATTCGATTTTTGCATGCTGTGTTATATCGAAGAAACTTGCTTTTCCCTTTGAGTAAGTTGAGACTTACTGCTACTGAGGCTGCTGCTGCTACACTGGTTGTCTTCTCCTTTATTTGTTGTTGTGTGTGCGATAGAAGAGCCAAATCATCTGCGAAGTCTAGATCGAAATCAATATATATATATAGGAAGAGAGAGAGCTTAGTGGGTTTGTTTATTTTAATCCCAAATTAATCCACATAGTAATAACTTTACATGAATCATTTATATAAACATAAATAGTTAGAATAAATAAATCATTAAAGATTGTTTAAATATTCCTTTAAATACATTTATTAGATAAACGGTTCTTTGATTTAAATTAGAGTGCAAATAATAGAATTTTATATAAATCTATTTAGTAATTTATTCTATACAATTATGTAATCATTAAGATAAAGTTTACCTATTTAATAAGTAACCTTTTTTATGAAGTAAAACAAAATTCCCTTTTTCAATGAAATCATTTACTTCAGCTGTATATTCGTATATAGAGTTATATATGAAAAATATAGGTCTATAGGAGGATAGAAACTATGGCATCATAAAAATGGATTCGAGACTAAATAACCAAAGAGGTTACATACTAATCAAGGGGTAAGGAAGAAACTTTGACAAATTTTCATCACAATTGGTTATCCACCTAGATTTTATTGATGACAACTTAACACCTAGACTTCATCATGAAAAACCATCGACAGTACAAAAGAAAACCTTGTTTATGAATATGGAATTTAAAGGAGACACGGCTGCGGAAATCTTAAATGGATTTCAAAATCGTTGAATAAAATGTGCTTTATAGCTAAGCTCCGAATTGTTTACTCAAAGCAGCCTACCATTCTAGGATGTGTTAAAGATAAACTTCCGCTTTAGGCCACATCAATATTTATCAATAAATTGACTTGTTCATGTGGGGCAAGTTACATAGGCTGCACAAAGCGATCTATTCGGCTTGGCTTTTAAAAAGAGAATGTAAAACAACTACTAGTTCTATACAAGAGCATTTAATTCATTGTGGACATATCGCACCAAAAGATTCTTCTTTTAAAATAATCTACAGAGTCAAAGGAATTGGATCGAAGGGGTGTTGAATCAATATTTTATGCACTGCTAAGGCATTGACAATTCACGAACTCAAGCCTGAACATTGCGTGCAGAAACGATTCATCCAACCTCTCATCGTTCCATAGCCTTAATTCTCTTAATGAGTATGATTATGGGTTTTTCTTGCACTTTCATTTAACTATTAGTGGATTTTTATATTATCGTTTTGCAATTTTAAACTCTATTATTATGAGCTTTGTGTTTGTCGTCTTTCTTCATATCTATCAACTAATATCAGACCCATAAATTATTTTCTTCCTTACCCTTTGATTAATACGTAACCACATTTGTTATTTAGTCTCGAATCCATTTTTTTGATGCCATAGTTTCTATCCTCCTATAGACCTATATTTTCCATATATAACTATATATACAAATGTACAGCTTAAGTAAATAATTTCGTCGATGAGAAAATTTTCTTGGTTGAATTCTCCTTTTTCTCATTCAGTGACACTATAGTTTATTTTAATTATCTAAAACAAAACTGATATACATTTGAAGAAAATTGTGTATTGTGTTATTATTGTATATATTTGTTGTTTCTTTTTAAAAGCCCATATGGATCATAAGTTGCTAGGTATTAGATTTGAGTCCGAGTATAATCATCCGTAATAAAATGTAGTTAGATTTAGTTGATAAGTCATTGTATAGAATGAAATGTACTAAATGAAGTTAAAGAAGGTGATAAAATGTTTAATAAGATAGATGTGTATTGTTTAACACTCAAAATTATTCGTATTCACATATCATATCTTTTTTATTTTATTTATTTATTTGAACACATAAATATTAGTACAAAATGGCACCAAATACATATGAGTCACCTAAATCATTCGATTTGTGTGTGGGTTGGGATACTGCTCAATTGCCCGCACCGAAGCCAGTGGTTTTCATAGGGGGTCACACTCGGATCCTTCGACCTGAAGGTCTGATCCATAAGGCAGTGGAACAACGTCAGAAGATGCAGTCCCATAGTAGTCAGTGACCAACGATTGGTCCATACACCATTTGTTCCCTCAGGATCCTGGAGCCAACGTGCACCAATGGTTTGGAATCAGGGTTTTCCAACTCCCCTAGGTGAACTCTTCATGTCCACTAACCAGGTTAATACGTCGGACATTTGATTTTCGTCCTCTAAATTTCGTAAACAATACTCCCGCCACGAGAAGGTAGTGAGTAGGACTTCCCTGTCAGTGGCTATATACGCGTGGTCATATGAGAGTATTTGGAGAGGGCGAGCGGACTCTGCCCAGTGTCGGCCGTACCCGGGCATTTGGGGGGCGTATCTTATCAATCTTGTACGTTGTATTAATCAACTAAATAGTACTGGAGAATTGTTTTATCCTTAAAACTATCTGTCAAAATCCATAATTTTATTATCGGTTAACTTTGGACTATTTGCATATTGAGATATATTACATATTTTAAGTATCAGCTATATGGTTTCTCTTGTAATCTGTCTTTTACTCCTTCTAATTGGACTGATCATGCTCAGTGTAAGCTCACAATATGGTAAACACTTTTAATTCACTTTATTTATTGTCTTATCAAATGATTTGAAGGCGTTCGGTATTATGAACTGACATCATTTTAAGAATCATTTAAAACGAATGAAAAATGTTTAACTTTGAAAACATTTGATTATTTGTAGAAGAAAGTACAGTACCTTTAGTCATTATCATTAGTAGTAGTAGTAGTTCTCTTAGTGACAACAATATATATATATAGAGTGTTAACCAAGAACTTAGCAATCTACCTTCTTAATTCCAGACAATATACAGTATAGCATAATGATTAGTTAATTATATCAAGAATCAGGTCAAAGAGTGGGATGCAAACAATGAAAAGTTTCAGTTCAATAGTCATCATTCAAAATCAAGACTGACAAGACAAGCTGTTAGTCACACATGGCTAAACTCGAACAATTTACTTCCACCTAAAGTTTGTTCTATTTTATTCAGAAGAACAATGTAAGCTCCACGAATAAAACAATCAGCTCAGAGAATGAAACAATCCAAAAATCATCCAGCTAAGCTATAAATCTTCACTGTTTCAATACTGATATAAAGGTATATTCAGTCAATCAAACACTTATATAAAGAAATTTACATAATAAGTTCCTCTGTTAGCCATTAGAATAAATATACACTATCCTGTAGTTGGTTTTGTTTTTCCAGATATACCATGTGATATACAATCAAATAGTCTTTAAAAATGTTCATCCAATTTTTCCCAATTCTTCCCCATTTTGTTAACTTTTGTATGAAGAGTATTCACTAACATAAATACTGAATAACTAGGTATGAATATGTTTACTTTTAGAATGGTAGAGAGAGAAATAAAAATGGTGTATCTTTGTTATTCTAATGTAAAATGATTATTTTTTTATGTTTATCATTTCAACTAGTAAAAAAAGGAACCAACTATGGTTTATATTAGCAATTTACACACCCCAATTTTATAAACAATTTTTTTCATATCCTTTTACTCTACTTTCTTCAAATTTGTGGTCTAACAATATTAAGCATTTTCAATAGTTGAAACCATGAGTCAATTGAAGCTAGATCAACATGGAAAACTTAGAACAACTGAACGGCTGTTTCGTTTTAGTATGGGATTTATCAGCAGTATGCATCGACGACCTGGTCCCTCATGTGAGATTCAGACCCAGGACCTATCAGTCTCGCACGCGAGCGCTTAACCACTGGATCATTGGGCCGGGATCCAGGTTTTCCATGGTGATCTAGCTTCAATGGACTCATGATCTCAACTATTGAAATTACCACAATCTTCACAAAACCCCTTCTGATGTTGATCATTTTAAAAATTAATTCATCAATTATATTTGCTTTAAGATAGAAAAAAAAACTAACATTTTATTCAGTGATTACCCTTTTTGATAACTGTGAGCTGAGTAGATCATAAGACTGGAGAAACATTTCACTAAGTGAACTGACAAAGAGCAATATATATCAATGACATAACTTCTGTCAATAAATTACTGAGTGTGTGTGTGTTTAACAGTAATAAAATTGTTCTTTTATCATGGAGTTGGAAAAATATTACATAAAGAAACAAAGCTGAACATTTCTATATCCTATTTTACTTATACTTCATCTATGTAAGTTTGTATCATGAAAGTACATTTTCCTTGTAACAAGCCATATATCTCTTTGTTTCATGTTACAGAAACGTCTAAACTAATTTATTGTTCAATAACAATGAGTAAAATCAAAAGATGGTGTTAATTATTCTGAATAGGGAAGATTTTATTGGTACACTTTAATTATCAGAAGCCGTTACCAGTGGAGTTCAACCAGCTCTGTTGTGAGATATCAACTCACTGAAGACAATGGTGTACGGCGGCGCAACTTCGTGGGTTGGTTGAAGTTAGACATTAACACCGTTGAATCCCGGTTCAGTGGTCTAGTTGGTTAAGCGCCTGGCGCACGACTGGTAGGTCCTGGGTTCGGATCCCGTGGGGTGCGGGATCGTGGATGAGCACTGCTGAGGAGTCCCATACTAGGACGAAACGGCCGGCCAGTGGTTCCAGGTTTTCCATGGTGGTCTACTTTCATTTGACTCACGATTTCAACCAGTACAATTTAATTGTCATAACTGATTGCAAAGAAGAAAATTACTTAAGATAGAATATCAATGTATTTCAATAAAATCAGTATACTTTACATAAAGTCAAATTATAGGAAACTTTATGGTCTTCTAATTTTTCAACATCGTTCTATTCCAATCATTATACTATTCATTTTGTTAAGTTGATAGAGAATAAACCATATGTGACACTGATTCTAATATCATTCAGTGGTAGTATATTTTGACTTATTATACAATTGAAGCAGCCTATGTGTTTGAGATGTGAACTTATTCCATATTCTGTTGACAGGTAGTTCTATTTTTTCAATACTTATTTTTTGCGACCCAATGTAACAAGTTTCAGTTAACTCCATTACATAGTCCTTGAAATACAGTCAATTAAAAACCCTGATGAATTATCCAAAATTAATTTGTCTTTTTTCATTATAAATAATGCATAGCACTTTCTCATGTTAAATGATGATAATGATCTTTTTTCTTATGATCTCATAAATTTGTTTAAAATCCCGTGGGGTGCGGGTCGTGGGTGTGCACTGCTGAGGAGTCCCATGTTAGCACAAAACGGCCGTCCAGTGCTTCCATGTTTTCCATGGTGGTCTAACCTCAATTGACTCATGATTTCAACTAGTGAAATTTCTAAAATCTCCAAAAATGTTTTATTAAAACTACCGGTCAAGTGTATGATGTAGCTTTGTTAATTATACACTTATTAATCCTGACTGCCTTTATATGAGCGTATATGTGTGTACACTTCTTATCCTATTTATCACATATCTGTAACCTACTTTTATCTGGCTATAAATAATGATTTACTCTTGGTTGAATGGAATTAACTCACATGCCTTCTCCACCGCGCGTCATTTCACTTTGCTCTCTTCTATTCGCTTCATCACTCTCATTTCCTGTCAAGATCAATGAGTGTACAAAATATAAGTATTCAAAAATCCATTCTCGTATTCGACTTATTTAATTCCGTCATTCACCCCAGCGATTTAAGTCGATGAATTATATGAGTGTAGCCAACATGTATATTTCTATGACCGGTTAAGTGTATGATGTAACAAAAAAATTAAACAACATATATAAGCAAACAATATTGTTTTCGATTAGATCCTCATCAGGCTTTACTCTAATATACTTACTTACTTAGGCCTGTTACTCCCCGTGAAGGAACATAGGCCGCTAACCAGCATTCTCCATCCAACCCTGTTCTGGGCAATCCACTCTAATATACAGTAATATTTATATGAATATACGAAATTATTAAAGTAATCAAGGCAGTTTATGAGACAATGATAACAGTAGAATAGATTACATAATTAAGTGAAAAGTACAAACTGGTAGTGTGATGACAGATGTACTAGTTGTGATAAGAATAATAAAGACTTGAACCAATATGAAGCGTATATTTGAGAAGAGAAAAGGGTGTGAGGATGTAAAGAGAAATAAACGAAGAAAGAATATGGAAAATAATAATAATAAATAAAATCATTTATTAAGGTCAAGGGGGGAGATAAGGGAGTTAACAACTTCTTGAGAACACAAAGACTTGGATTGTTGGCTCGTATTCTTATAGCTCCTGCTATGAGTAAGAGACGAGATCGAACATCATAAGGAAAACTAGTTGGAATACAATAAGTAACTTTAAATGACTTATTTCTGTCTACTACATGATCGCTATCGATCAATCGTAATAGAACCGAGCTGGGTATTGACTTGATAGGACCTTTATCTAACCACGAAGGGAGGTGTTCACTAACTCTTTAGTTCAGTTGTCTGGTAGTGCGCGCAACATTAAAATAAAAAAATTTAAAAAAAAAATTATTTCAGGAATGAACTTTAAGGGCATTTCATGTTGTGATTTGAATGCCAATGTCATTAGACTGTTTTTTTCTTCTTTTCAGACGTTTAATTTATATGCTTTCAATTTTCAATATATTATTATTACACCTATTATACTTATGGGTACCATTGACATATATATATATATATATATATATATATATATATATATATATATATATATGACCGGATAATGAATTATAGAAGTTGATTTATATATAAGATCACTTGTTTACAGATTATGTTCATATTTTATACAGTAAATGTTACAAAATAAACATCTCATTAAAAAACAAAATTTAATAATCAGAAACAAATGTATCAATATAAGCAAAGATGGATTGTGACTAGCACTGCAATCCAGGGCACGCGTTTTGTTCTACTTGGGACTTGTCAACTGGATATAACTGTGTCGCAGAGTTGATGTTCACTCCAGGATTCAAAGCCAGTAACGTTCGCTTAAAACGCCATCGCATTATCAACTTCGCTACTGATTCCTGATAGCCACTTGTTTGTGGAATAGGGTGAAGTTTTTAATTTACTTGGTATTGTTCTATTTGAATCTTCCTATTAATGTTCCATCTTTGCTTATAATGCTTGTGAATTAAAGCAAGATCGAGACAATGCGTACAGTATGCACATATGCTAATAAGAGACTGATCAATGACAGTGGGATGATTCAAGTAAACAATACCAAGTGAATTAAAATTATTTCACACTGAATGGTTAGTTTTATACACTAAAGTTATGATACTTTGATATCATAACCATATTTTATAATCCCATAATTCAATGAATGAACCAATCAGGTATAAGATAACGAGTCTTGGAATTTGATACGAAATTCACTCATCCATTTGGATAAATAGAGTCTTGGCATTATAACTGTTGTCAGTTCGCGATGAAAACCATAAATTTAATTCCTAACCTTAATCATCAACTGTAAATCATAATTAAAATTCCTCACACAGGTTTATGACCGTCGTTTGGTTCTAGTTATTAAGTGAACACTCTTAAGGTCAGTCTAGCAGTATTCAAAAGCTGTCCATTTGTTTGGAATCAGAGTTTGCTACTCCTCTAGGTGGATCTTTCATATTCACCAATCCGGTTAAATCGTCCTGTCAATTTCACAAACAACATCCCCACTGCGAGAAGGCAGTGAAAATATAAAATATTAATGGTTGATTAGAAAAATTCTTGTAAAACTATCTATTTGTTAATGAATGAAATATTCAAAAGGTTAATAAGTATAAATTAAAATGGAACAAAGTTGAACTCTTTCAAATTATACAAGTATTCGAGATCTTAGAAGTGGTATATTAGTGATTTCATGGTAAATCGTTAATTTGAGAATGCAGGTAGTCCCTCAAAAAATGTGATTTTAAACGTTATCTAGCTGGACTAATTTTACATTCTGATTATTTGTAAAAATAAAAGAGTTCACTAATCTTAATAAAGCATTTTGTTAGATCCCGATGAGAATAATGGATGGTAACTTTTGGGATCCATTTATGGACCAATACTATGAGTATATTTTTATCGTGCAACTGTTATATAGCTAAACTGTTCATATTCATGTCCCCGTTATTATGAGTTTTATTTTGACCTATGAACTATTATTATACGATTTACCATTCTTGAATTATGCCCTGTCTGTTAATCACTAACTCCCTCATTCACAGCCACTTTTGGCCAAATATTGTACAAATGTTATTTTCTATTTTATGGTACGATGTGGTCTGTCTGGTTGATATATAAATCCAGTATGCTTGAAATAAATGATTCATATTGCAGAGGCTGAGATTGGTGTTCTGGAGTCAACTGGCTGGGCTAGGCAGGAAGCAGGACCAGTCAGGACTCTAGGTTGCTCGCACGTGTTTTATGCGTCACTGGTTCGATCGATAATTCTCTGCTCTCTGATTGGCGATATCATTGCGTTATACAATAAACGGGGCACATAGGTTCACAAGTTATAACACATTTATCTAGAGAGATACAGTTTTAACGTCGCCAAATATGTCATCGAATCATTTAGTACTGTTGAGGTAACGAGCACGAAAAATAAAATTATTCGAATGTAAGTATGCGGAAAAATGTTGTAACAATTCAAACAAAATGTTCTAAATGTTATTTAAGTCATAAAAAGCTCCAGATTAGTTACTAACGTAGTATGAATAACTGAAAAAAATCTTACGGAATATCTACATCAACTGATGAATGCAATTAGAAGACAATGACATTTCTTATTAGTCAGTCAGTAACAACGTAGAACTCCGCACGTGCGTACATCAGTTCGAGTTACCATACCACGTTAGCACAGAGATGCAGTGGTCGATTCAAATCCCGTAGTGGTAGAGGTAGTAAGAGTATAAGCAGTAATCGGAAAGATTATGGTTTGAAGATGTTATTTAAAGAGTATAATCCAATGAATTAAATTTGAGACGAGGAAAAACGGGACATAAAGAATTCAGAAGATCAGGATTTGGGAGAACACAAAGAGTGGATGTATCTGCGCCATTGCAAACGATTTTGAGCCATGTCATTCAAGTTCTCTAACCATCGGTTGCTATCATCTCGTGGTCCCCAACCAGGTAGTATACACCTACCAACATGACTCAGTCTACTTGTCAGTGACTTCATGGACTTGTGCCATTGTTTTGGTTTGGCCGCCCTTAGCTTTCTCCCAACCTACTCCTATACTACTGAACATAGCACGTCGAGGAAGTCGGTGGTTGGGCATACGTAACACGTGTCCCAGCATTTCTTATTAATAATAATGTTTGTATCAGTATTCCATCACTTAACTGAATAAATGTAACTATCACACAAATATCAATATCAATATAAATGCTTCTAACATTGAAAGCAAATATTACTGAAAAAGTACTATATAAGATATATGTAAATTAGAATTGATCAGTGAAGAAGGATGCCTAGAAATACTTTCATCATTTTTAGGTTTTAAAAAAAATGTTTGTTTTTTTCTTCTTTGCCAACTGAAAGTTTCTTATTTTAACTAACGAAAATGAATTTCTCTTGCCTATACATGAATAAAAATTTTTTAAAAAATGATGTATTCGTACTGTATTTAGTTTAAAGGTGTTTATTAGATTGATGGACTTTTCTAGTATTGATAAATTTATGAAAAGTAATATCAGTAAAGGATTTTGTGGAAATTTTAATAATTTGATAGTAGAGATCATGAATCAATTGAAGCTAGACCACCATAGAAAACCTTGAAACACTGAATGGCCGTTTCGTCGTAGTACAGGACTCCTCAATAATACACATCCACGATCCCACTTACGAGATTCAAACCCAGGACTTATCAGTCTTATGCGTGAACGCTTACCCTATAGACCACTGAACCGGCATTCAAAGATGGTATTGTCTAACTTCAATGGATTTTTATTGTGAATGAAACATAAGCACTTTTCATCATAGAACATATCTAATTATAATCTATTGTGATCTTGAAAATGTCTGGCTTAGTTAATGACAAATTTAAATCCTAATCAATTATGTGATGTTTTTCGTTCATTTACTAAAATTCACAATTTTTAGGCATCTGTTTAATCTTTGCGAACTTTCATAACCTGTCGAACGATTTCCTTTCCCTCCTATCAACCCATTTAGATATACTTACGTTAATATTGTGAATAAAAACGATTCATAAAGGATGGAAGAGTTTGTCACTTAAAATATTTCAGTATCAAACACGATGAGAAATAAGAGATCAGTTCATGAGAAAAAGATGATTCAAATGCTTTTTCTATCTAAATAACGAACCGTTAGCCATATTTTAAATAAATTCATTTTTATCTCTATGACTGTCGTGACTTCAAACTTGGGTCGATTTTTACCCCGTGACAACTGTTGCGTCCTTGACTGAAAAGATTAGAGAGCAGTGTCCTATAGATCGAATCAGTGACACGTAAAACACGTACAAACGACCTAGAGCTCCGATTGGTCCCGCCTCCCCGTCTAGCCCAGCCAGTTGAGTCCAGAACACAAGTCACAGCCTCTGAGATATGAATCATTATATTTCAAACACACTCTGCTTATATACCAATCAAGCATACCACATCGTACCATAAAACATAAAACAACATTGAGTACAATATTTAACAAGTGAACAAATATCGACCAAAAGGAATTGTCCATTTAAAGTCCAAGGACATCATTAGACTTAACATGATAATGATTGGCATATTCCTCTGCATCCCCATCAATGACCTTCAACCTAATAGTGTTGTCTATCAAGATAAGAAAAGCATCATGAATATAGCACTACGAAGAGATTAGTCAAATAAATATGTGTAAGAAAGAGCAGAGGAACCAAATTCAAAAAATGCATATTGATTATAAAACTTATGTTTTCAATTTCAGTGCTCTGTAGGCTAACAACAAAAGTTTCTGTTAATTCATATTTTATATATTCTTAGTTGTAAATCAGAAGCAAAATGACAGTATCTGCGAATCATTTTATCAAACACTAAATGACCTATTTTAAACACTGAACATAAAAACCAATGTGACTTATTCATATAGAGGCTTACGAGGATTATTGAACATCATAGATGATAGCAAGGACTGATCATAGTTAGACAACTACGAAAAATCAGGAAGATGTTTGGTTCTGTTACATATAATGTAGTTTTGACTTTTGGGCAATAATAATGCTTTCTTTACGTAATGCTAGCTGTTTGATTAGAATAAAGAATTCCAACTGAAGATTATGTAATACTACAACAAATTTCCCTGTTTTGTAAATGATGGGATTGTAAATATCGACAAAAAATATGTATAAAGAGTTTTTAAACAGTAATAAGCGCCATTTATATTAACTGTTTATAGTCGGACAAACACCCATAAAATCTCTTTTCATCATGTGATATATTTAGTGTATGAATTATACAATAATCACCTCTTGTCTAAAGGATAAAAGGAGGAGAAAAATAGACAAAACCAAATGATGACAATTCTTGAGTTTCCCAGTAATTAGATTTACTTTAGGTTGCAAATACTGTAAAATCATAGACGTACATGCATCTGACAAATATAATTAGTTCATTAAAACATATTATAAAACAAAACTTTACGTCAGTGATTGCATAGTTGATCAAAATAGTAACTTAAATGTATTAACTGATATAAGTGTCAATAATATCCCTGATAAACATGTTACATTATGTTTACATCATAAATTAAGCACTGATCAATGTCATACTCCTTTCATAACTACTTCATAAGTTCTTTGAAACTGTTAAAAACTTTTTAATTTATTTTCACTACCACCGTTCGATGCGAGCTCAGCGTTCTAGAGCTTAAGCGTCCACGCGTGAGACTGATAGGTCCTGGGTTAGAATCCCGCATGTACGATCGTGGATGTGCACTATTGAGGAGCCCTATAATAGAACGAAACAGCTGTCCAGTACATTCAGGTTTTCATTGTTGGTTTAACATTTATCTCATTTTACATGTTCTCACTAGTGACCAGCTTCATGAGGGAATTCTCGGGGTTCTGGTGAGAAGTCGTGACCAGTGGAGCTAATCCGTGTCGGGTAGAAACAGGCATCTACCTCGGTACAATAGAAGATGGTCACGTTATTTCGTGGATTGGTTGGTGTTAGACATTAACATCATTGGATGCTGGCTCAATGGTCCAGTAGGTTAAACGTTCGCACGCAAGAATGAAGGCCCTGGATTCGAATCCCGAGAGCGGGATTGTGGATGTGCACAGCTGAGGAGTCCCACAATAGGACGAAATGGCCGTCCAGTATTTCCAGGTTTCCAACGGTGGTCTAACATCAATCGGTTCATGATCTCAATCAAAAACTTAATAATCCCCACAATCCCTACATTGAAAATACTCAACAATCTCTAAAACCCTATACTGATAAATTAAATTCATTAAGAAATCTGTAAAATAAACTTTTACATTATCACCATTAGATTACTTTTATAATACGAATACGAATAAAGTGTGGTAGTAATGGTAATGAATTGTGATTTCATAATTTTATAACAAAACCACTTGGTTAAAACAATAAAATACATAACCATAACTTAATACTGTTAGAAAATCTTATCTTGTATAGGTTATTATTATTATTATTTATGGCTTTATTCAATATTATATTTTCGGTACAATATAGGATTCTCAGCACAGGGTATTTCAACAAGTTACTTACGCAAAAAGAATAGCAAGAAAGACAAGAGAAGGGATAAAAAAGGTTTGAAAAAACCCGAAAAACTGTACAACTTTTCAAGTCAGAGACATGTTAAAAATACAGGTTATTGACTAGGTCCACTCTAACAACCTGTTCGTCACAGAGTATATTTGCTAAGTAAGGTATTATAGAACTTTTATACTTTTGCTTGCTTGCATGGGCTTTAATGTAATTACGTCTCGTTCTACCATATGATATAACCCAGGAGACAGATAAGAGTGAAGGGGATGGTTAGTATCTGATAAAATAACACCTGCCAGGAGTTTGCATATCTTCAGATGTCTATCCACAACCATATTAATTATGACCTAGAAAGATTCGCCACACATCTTGTTAACTGCCTTCATTTATCTTGTATAGATTATACTTTTGTTACCTTTGAAATCATAATTAGTGAGTTGAAATAGAAAAAAGAGAACTTACTATTTAGACTTCATAGTAAAAATCTAAGAAACAGTTGTTCACTATATTCTTTTAAATTATATCAAACTAATTAATGGAATAATAACACGTATCCAAAGTGATATAGTTGGTTAACATTCTATTTCAAATTCAGTGTACTTTATTCTCTATAAAAAACTTCTCTTTACACAATTTTTTATTTTTGCCACAAAGTTATAAGTAACTTCATGAAATTACATCAATTTAATGATATCTTTTTCATTGAATAAATCTCAATTTAACGAAGTAAGTCTATGGAAATAGAACTACTAGCTAACTGATTGCATATATTTCAATAGGGGTGAAATTATTTCATATATAAAGAATATTTAATCAAATAGTATCAGATAAAAGATAATAAATAATAAATAGTAATAAGTAGTCACAAACTACTTACTCTCACCCTTTCTCTTTCTCCTGATGATCGACTGGATCTGGAAGACGTCAACATCTGAGAGGAAGCATGGGATAAAATGGACAGCTAGAATGCAGTTGGACGATCTAGACTGCACAGATGATTTGGCTCTTTTATTGTACACGCAAAAACCAATGAAGGAGAAAACGACTAGTGTAGCAGCAGCAGCCTCAGCAGCAGTAAGTCTCAACATACACAAAGGAAAAAGCAAGAACCTCCGACACAGCACAACATACACCAATCCAATCACAATTGACGGAGAAGATTTGGAAGATGTAAAAACCTTTACATATTTGGGCAGCATCATTGATGAACATAGTGGATATGATGCACATGTGAAGACTCGGATCGGCAAAACAAGTGTGACGTATCTACAATTGAAGAATATCTGGAACTCAAAACAATTGTCCACAAGCCAACACCGAGGTCACAATTCTCAATACAAATGTCAACACAGTTTTACTGTATGTTGTGGAAAATTGGAGAACTATGAAAGCCATCATCCAGAAGATACAAGTGTTTATTAACAGTTGTCTACTCAAAATACTTCGGATCCGTTGACCAGACACTATTAGCAACAACCTATTGTGGAAGAGAACCAGCCAGATTCCAGTGAGGAAGGGATCAGGAAGAAGCACTGGAAGTGGATAGAACACACATTGAGGAAAGCACCGAACTGCATCACAGGGCAATCCCTCACATGGATTCCTCAAAGCCAAAGGAGAAGTGGGAGACCAAAGAACACACTACGCCGGGAAATGGAGACATACATGAGAAGAATGCGCAAAAATTGTATAGAAGTGGAAAGGAAGACAGAGTGATACAGAGTGTGTTGGAGAATGCTTGTCGATGACTTTTGCTACATTGGGAGTAACAGGCGTAGGTAAGTAAGTAGTAAGCTACAGACTAGACAGTTAGGCTTCACTAATTCAACAACAGATTTTGTAATTGGAGATAAAAGTTATTGTGAAGAAACTTGTGTTATAACAAACCTGAGTTGAATGAGTTCAAATATTCCACATATTATTATAAAGGCAAAGATGATGTCTTAAGAACAAACGTGAAATACAAACATGAGTATAATATCATAAGTTACTGAGATATTCATTTGGTCAAGGTCGTCAAATGGATGTTTATGTCAGCGAAGACCTATATATATATTCTTATTCCTCTACTCTCACAATGCTGGTTAGGTTATACGTTCAGGAGTGTATATTGTAACTGAATTAAACATAAAACTATAACCTTGAGATAACACAAGGTTCCTTATAAATGTGGTTATTTATACATCATTATGGTGTACGTGCATAAAAGTTGTGTTTAATATTGATTCTACATGGCTGCATCTAAGTGTAAGCTTTCTTCTTTGAAATCCTGAATGTTACAGTCTATAAGTACTCTATATTCTGTTTTTCGAAATAGGAACCCCAATGAAAAGATGATCGGATACTTGAAAAAGTTTATATAAAATAGATATTTATCAGTTGACAATGCATAGATACAGAGTATATAAGCGATCTAACTATTCAAAAGATCAAAATTACTTACCACTGCACATAAATAATATCAATAATCAGATTTTACATAGACAAAATAGTTATCCAATTACTTTATAATTCGCATATGCTACTGAAATGCACCTGATATGCATATTGTAAGTAATATTTTGAAGTAAGGAAATTCAATCTAACTCAAGTGATTTCTACTGATAGGCCTACAGCCTATGTTATTTCTTTTCAAGTATGCTTCTATGAGTGTCTAGTCTCCTCTTGAATGAGTCAATGGAAGGTGCGGACACCACTGCTTTGGGTAACAGGTTCCAAGTATTAATTAGTCGGTATGCAAGCCTGTATGCCATGGGTATTTTGTTCGTTTGTGGCTTTTCTACTCGCCTACTATGTTCTCTGAGATGTACAGATCTAGTATGAAGAAAAAGAGAGAACATATTAGGTTCAAAATAACTTCTTAATACATCAAAATACATCAAAATCAGATCATCTCCTAATCTGAGGTAGAATAGAGTAAAGAGGTCTAGCTTTTTTAAGCCGCTCTTTGTATGGTAAGCCCCAGAGTTCTGGAATTGTATGGGTAGATGCTATCCGTACTTGTTTCAGAATATCCGAGTCACTTTTTAAATAGGGGTTTGCAGCCTGAAGGCAATTCTCAAGCTTAATTCTCACTAAGGTTGTGTATACGGTAGTGAAAATGGTAGTATCTAATATGGTGAATGCCCGTCTTAAAGCCCAAAGTGTTCTAAACCCCTTAGCTGAAATCCCTCCGAAGTGGGCTGTGATCTTCAGATCGTGACTCACTGTCACTCCAAGATCCTTGTGAGACCGGAACACGGGTATAGGTACTTCCCCCATGTTGTAACTACTAATATTTGTATTCCCAAAGTACATGTAGACAAACTTTGCCGCGCTGATAAGCATCATCCACTTTTCAGACCAGCCAACCACAATATTTAAGTCTGCCTGAAGTGCGCATGCATCTGCGTCTTCTGTTATTTCTCGCCAGATTTTTACATTATCAGCGTATAGTAACATTCGGAACTCAACTACACCTGAGAGTTCATTTACATACAGTATACACAGTAAAAGAACTAGGACAGAACCTTGCAGTACACCACTGAGTACTGTTCTCCAGGTAAAGCACTTGGAATTTACCCTTACTTTCTGTCTACGACCTACCAGAAAATCCTTAAGCAATTTTAGAACAGGTCTAGAAATGCCAAGATTTTCCAGCTTTAAGAACAGTCTATTTGTTGGCACTTTATCAAATACTTTGCTGAGGTCTATGTAGACAACATCCACTGATTTTCCACTGCTCCCTTGATATAAGAAGGATTTTTGTGTAAGATAAGCCTTTTCTGAAACCATGTTGTTCGCTGTTCAATATATTGTTGGTCTCAACGAAAGTCATTATGGTCTTTTTGACTATTGTTTCCAGTCTTTTAACTACGACACTGGTGAGGCTGACAGGTCTGTAGTTTGATGGAAGATGTCTTGATTCTGCTATTTCTATTGGCGTGACTATTGCATCCTTCCAATCCGTAGGTAGTTCAACTTGACCAAGTGACCTATTTAATGTCATGGTCAGTAGGGCAGCAATATATTGTGCAATTTATCTCAAGATTTCAAAGTGTAGTTCATTTGGTTCTGTTGATGTTTTCGTGTCTAAAGTGCTAAGGACCTTAAGTACATCGTCTCGATCAAAGTCCACGGTGAGCAGACAGTTTGTTGACTTTGTGTTTGGGTCAATTCTTTCATCTAGAAGAGACTCCTGAGTGAAAACTGCCTCAAAATATTTAGCCATAGCCTCTGCTTTTTCCTGATCTTCCTATATCATTTCAGATTCACTTCCTTCTTTAAATAGGTTGGGAATCCGATGATGCATACTTGTTCTGTAATTTATGTGCGGGAATATTCTTCTGGCCGCCTGAGTTCAGATTGTCCCAATCACATTTCATATTTTCTCTGAGCTTCTCGAATTTTAATTATACACTTATTTCTTACCGAACTGTAGGGTTCCATAGTACTTGCTGTGCCAAGACTGATGGTAACCCTCCAAAATTTCTTCTTTTGTTTTAGTAAACGTTGAATATCCCAGCCTATCCAGGGATGGCCATACTTCTTCATTTTCGGGATTGTCCAGGCTATATATGGTTGAGTTACCTGATTGTATAACTGCTTGAAATGAGTCCATACCTCTTCTACTGATGCCATTGAGTCAATTACTCAGTTTTCAGCTGAAGTTGCAGAGTTTATCGCTTCCATATTTGCCTTCCATATGTTGTTAGGACGGGCCGGCCATCTCACCCATGAATTTGATTAAGATGACTGTATGATCACCTCTCCCTAGAGGTGGGGGAAAAGTCATTTGACTGGCTTGATAACTGTGTGTGAAGATTAAGTGCAAGAGAGATGAGGAGCTTCCTTAGTCATATCTGGTGGGATCTCTAATGTTCTGGAATAAAGCTAGTGCAATCATGATTTCTAACAATTTGCAATCAAATGACGTTGTCGATGACCCTACTTTGAGTTTCTCCGGTTTATATACGGTGCATCAAGTCGTTTACTGTAAGGCTTTTACCCCTATTACACCAGGACATATTTTACTAGGACGAAGTCATGTACTACACATTTTGGAATGAAGTATATCACGACTAATTCAATATCTTGCCGTCTATGTTTCAGCCTGCAATGAACCAGTTCACATGTTCTTGAATCATGTGCCAATGTCTCAACAGCTCGTATGGTTAAGGCACTTTTCGTGTACAGGATAACTTCATTTCCCCTACGGTTTGGTCTATCAGACCTACTAGACAATCAACTGAATTTCATTATCAAACACTCCTGATGTTAACCATGTTTCTGAGACAGCAATAACATCCGGATTTCTATATCCACCATTGTTTTGAGCTGCGCCATTTTATTTTGTAAGCTATGAGCATCTGTGTAGCACACCTTTAATTCCGTGGAGAACTTTCCATTACCACCCAGAATGGTTTAGGGATTGTTTTACTCCGAAATTTTACGATTTGAAAACCCTTAAATACAAGGTGTTTTTTACCGTTTTGGCGGCGCTCATTTATTTCAGCGATAAACGAAAACTTCTAATCACTAAAATTATGTAATACCATCAATTCTAAATGTAAATAATTTCACAGATTGAAATCATGGGTCAGTTGAAGCTAGACCACCATTGAAAACCTGGAAGCACTGGACGTCCGTTTCGTCCTAGTATGGGACTCCTCAGCAATACACATCCACGATCTCGCACCCCGCGGGATTCGAACCCAGGACTTACTGGTTTCGCGCGCGAGCACTTAATTTCAGATAATCTATTTCTATCATCAATAGACCAAATCTAACCACAATGGTATAAAGTGAAATGTTTGAATTAAAATACATAATTTAGTATGTTGCACAAATCTAAAACATAAACAAATTAATAAATTATATTCTGAAAATAATTACAGTATACATACTAATTTATAGGCATGATTTGGGTAGATACAGAAAAAGCAATATTCCATGTAAAGGATAGAGATATGAGATCATTTTAATTTTCTGTAACTAGACAAGGGGAAATTGAAATAAAGAAAACAGAAGGATAAGGGGAAAAAATGACTTTGATAGTTTTGCCACAAACATGATCAAAATTGTTTTATAATTTATCGATTTCAATAAATATAATAACTGAAATTCATCAAATTAGCCAGGAATGATATTGATGTAAAACATCTTTCATTCATTTATTACAAAGAGGATAAAGAAAAATGCATATCATGTTTGAAACGAATAGGTAACTTGACACGGGATTGAATCCGTCAGAGCAAATCAGTTCTATCAGGATTACAGGTACACCTTGCTGAAGAGTGACAAAATAGCATAGAACTTAAGTCCATGGTTTCCTGTCGACTACCTCCAGCCACTATATCAACTTGACAATTCATTGAATTACAAACTATATAAATCATTAGTTGGCTTAAATATTCTAATAAAAATGTTGTCATAATTCAATGTTTTTTTTTTCTAATAATTTTTCAAAACCTTTAAAGGTATAATCCCACTTTCGACTAAGTAATTCATTTTAACATCTAACAAGAAATCCTGATAGATGATACTGTAATGAACGAGAATACAAGTAGGGACAATCGAATGTATTTGAATACATCGATTACAGAACATTTCGGTAAAATCTGATACCATACAGTGAGTACTTAATTTGCCAAATGTCAACCAGTCGTCTCAAACTTGACTAATTCCTGTTTTCCATATCAATCGCTCTCCGTTCTCATTCTCCCGACCGAAGCTGCTACCTTGACGCGGTGGTCGGGCTTGCCTATCGTAATGACCCAACCGAGCTATATTGGCTGGAACATATGTTCCTGTAGGTTCTACCATGCCAGGCACGTCGATTGGAGAACGGTAAGACTAAAAACAGCAACTCAAGGTCTGAGGGCGAAATCGTACTGCTGACTGTAGAGGGATGTGACAACAGTAAGGTGTTTCCCTCGGACAACCAGCATCTGCAGCGATGCTGCCTTCTCACAAGGAGGTGTAGGGTTAGAAAAGGTCGACCCTAAAAATATCACACCTCACCTTACCTCACGGATTTCCGTCTCCGGCGGTAACGCCCTTTGAAGAACGGAGCTAACACGTCAAAAACCTTCCACACAAAGGCAATGCGCGACCGGCCTCAAGCAGTTGTCCTCTGAGCTCTGCGGTTACGCTCCCAGGTCGTTAAGGCCAACATTAATCCAACTTCCTTTCCAGGTTCCTCAAGAAATACCCGTCCACGGTGTGGGCAGCCGGGAAGTGACATCAGCCCTCATACCCGTAACAGCACACGAGACCAAGTTGATCACAATCAAATCCTTCCTACACCTCGTAATAACTCTCTTATCTCCATGACTAGCCCTCCTCACGTCTCTTTATCACTTCGCACCGCTAGTGCAAACGATTCGAGTACGCGGAACGTTATTCCTGGTCTCCTGAAACCACGCTCTAAACTACACGTAGGAGCTTTTAACGTACGAACACTTTGCCAAATAGGACAGCAGGCTTCCTTAGCTAGGACATTAGAATCCCGTGCCATCGATGTGTGCTGCGTCTCCGAAACGCGCATACAGGATCCGAGTAGTGTCATTCATTTGACCTCACCATGCCAAAATAAAGAACCAACTCGATTCACACTTCGTGTAGCTGGAAGCCCTGATTCTGCTTCTCATGACCTCGCTGGCGTATGTATAGCATTGAGTCCTAGGGCAGAACTAGCTCTCTTAGAGTGGATCCCAGTAAACAGTCGTTTGTGCGCTGTTCGACTGAACGGAACAGTAAGGATCCGGAAAGATAGGGACACTCGTCGTTGCCTCTTCGTCGTCTCTGCCTATTACCCTACTGACTGCAGCTCAGATGATGTAAAAGATGAGTTTTACAGAAAGCTTTCCGACCTTCTCCGAAAAGCTAAGCGCTCGGATGTAGTAATAGTGGCCGGTGACTTTAATGCTCAAGTAGGTAAACTAAGCGATAAGGAAAGACACCTAGGTGGATCCTATGGTGTCTTGGCTCAAAGAACAGATAATGGCGACCGTCTGTTGCAGCTATGCTCAGATAACCGCCTGTTCCTTGTAAATACTAACTTTAAGCATAAGGAAAAACATCTTTTAACATGGCGACCCCCTAATCCGTCCCAACGTTGGACCCAAATAGATCACATCGCTATCAGCCACCGATGGAAGGGCTCGATAGAAGACTGTCGCTCATTCTGGAGCACATGCTTAGATTCAGATCATGCTCTAGTGCGAGCGCGTATTTGCCTGCGTCTTACTGAACGTAGGAAAGACACTGCAAGGAAACCTCTTGGGGTCCTACTTAATGATGGTCAAGCTAAGAGTATATTTCAGGAACAACTAGGAAAACAGTTGGGCAGCCATGTATGGGATGCCCACCCCAAGAAAGCATGGAATGATACCCGAAAAGCTGTGGAAACAGCAGTGATATCTGCTAGTACGGTAACCCGTAAGGTTAGGGAGCAACACTGGATCTCAGCAGCATCTATCGCACTGATAGATGCTCGGAAACTCATTCCACCTGGCTCTGAACATAATGAAGAGCGGAGTCAGCTTAAGCGCAAGCTGACAAGAAGCCTACGCAATGATCGTGAACAGTGGTGGGTAGCGAAAGCAAGAGAGATGGAAAAGGCAACGGCAATAGGTAACAGCAGACAACTGTTCAGACTTGTTAAGGAAACCGGTATTAGGAACCCGACTGTTAGCGAAACAATCTCAGAGAAAGATGAACATATTATTCATTCTCAATCCAGGAGATTGGATCGATGGGCGGAACACTTTAGGGATTAGTTCAACTGGCCTTCAGCCACACTTCGGTTTCTCACGATCTCCACTCAACCTGAATGGCAAGTTAATGTAGGTCCTCCGTCACTTTACGAAGTTGAAAAAGCCATAGAAAATCTGAAGCGAGGGAGAGCAGCAGGCCCTGACAGGTTTACTCCTGAGGTTTTTAAGGACGGTGGTCTAGTGATAGTAGTGAGATTAACTGAGGTCTTAGGTAGAATCTGGGAACTAGACGTAATCTCACCTGACTGGTCTCAATCACTGATTGTGCCAGTCTGGTTTTCGACCTGGACGTGGTTGTACAGACCAGATATTCACATTACGTCAGGTTCTAGAACCCAGACACACATTCAGACACCCCACAATTGTAGCATATCTCGACCTTAAGGCGGCATTCGACTCTGTCGATCGTAAGGTTCTATGGCAGTGTTTTTCATTGAAAGGAGTACCAAAGAAGTGCATTAACCTTGTAAAGGCTCTCTACTCGAACACAACTGGTCGAGTGAAGACTTATGGCGAACTGTCATCAGAATTGATTACCTCAAGTGGTGTTCGTCAGGGCTGCCCATTCTTCTCATTCTTGTTTAACTTTGTCATTGACGTACTTTTAGAGATAACACTTTCTTCGTCTAGATTTCCAGGGATTGAACTTCTACCGGGAGGTTCACTTGTTGACTCAGAATATGTTGATGACATAGTTTTGCTTCAGGATTGGGTTACATCGACACCCGAACTAGTGATAGGGAGTGAAGTAATTGAGCAAGTCGATCACCCCACTTACCTTGGAAGTCTCATCAGTCCTTGTGGTCTGGTGTGTGACAAAATCTCAGCACGGATACGGAAGGCTCGACTAACTTTTGCCAACTTGCGTCATTTATGGCGTGGGCGAGATATCCGTCTATCAACCAAAGGATGTGTTTACTGTGCAGCAGTTCGTTCCGTCCTACTTTACGGCAGTGAAACATGGCCGATAAGAGTAGAGGATATCCGTAGGCTACTAGTATTTGATCATAGGTGTCTTCGAAACATTACTCGTATATCCTGGGACCATCGAGTAAGTAATGCAGTTGTTAGGAAACGGGTAATAGGTAAGGATGGCAAATCAACTGATGAAGTAGTGAAACTTCATCAGTTGAGATGGCTGGGACACGTGTTATGTATGCCCAACCACAGACTTCCTCGACGTGCTATGTTCAGTGGTATAGGAGTAGGTTGGAAGAAAGCTAGAGGCGGCCAGACCAAACCATGGCACAAGTTCATGAAGTCACTGACAAGTGGATAGGTGTAGACTACCTGGTTGAGGACCACGAGATGATAGCAACCGATGGTTAGAGAACTTGAATGACATGGCTCGAAGTCGTTTGTTATGATGTAGGTGGATCCACTCTTTGTGTTCTCCCAGATTCTAATCTTCTGAATTCTTTATGTCCCTTTTTTCCTCTTTCCAAATTTATTCCACTGGATTATACTCTTTGAATAACATCTTCAAACCATAATTTTTCTGATTACAGCTTATAATTTTACTACCTCTACCACTACGGAATTTGAATCGACCACTGCATCTCTGTGCTAATGTGGTGTGTCAACTCGAACTGATGTACGTACGTACGAAGTTTTACGTTGTTACTGACTGACTGACTGGCCATTCTCATTCTCTTTTCTTTGATCTTCTTAACCTTCTGTCTCCAGCTATCTCACTTCTGATTAATGATAAATACTATTTATATCTGTTGACATGAGTAGCACACTCCACAATACCTTTAGATAATTGACAGATTTTCAATGTCTGTTCCTAATATCTTTTGATTGTTCTGTTTTAAAGTGAAATATTCTTTATTGGATTGGCTAAAATGTATTTATGTTGTAATACGTTACTGTTTTATATTTACATAACGAAGAATTTTGTAAAGTATACCATTAAAATCTATTTATGGAACAGTAAGTAATAGCCTATTATTTTAAGAATAAACAAAGTAGAAAACTGTATGCTGAACAATTGTTGCTCAGTTACTAAACTCACTGTACTGTCATATCTTGAAAGTATTCTCTATTGTTAGAATTTATATAGCTCTGCATTTACAACTAAATTCAATGTGTGTAGTGTTACGTAGTCCTCGATTTGTATTTTTTTAGTGTACACCATGGACGTATCTTAACTATATAATTATTAAAAACCAGAAGGTACTAGATAATAGTTATGTTTTAGCACAAGACTCCTCATAAATGTACGTCCGCAACCTAACCAATGTTCAAGCCCGAAGTTTTTAAATCCCGCCGCGCATTCCCAACCTTTAAACCATTGAAGTGGTATCCAGTGATGCATATTTCCAACGTCAGTCAAGTCATGACTTAAATTTTGTTTTAAGTTAAATCATTTCTCATCTAATCTAATACATTGACACAATGAGTAAAACCTTCAAATTATTTTAACAATTATTCTGGCAACACATAACAAAAGTGTCTTAATATCAAGTGTGGCGCACTACTTACAGTTTAGAGAAAGGTTATTAAGCTTTAATTAAACATTACTGTAGCCTATAAAGACTCCGGTCATTTAATGTCACTCAGTATACCTTGTTATCATCTCTATAAAAAGATAAGATTATTAGTAGTTTTCTATATTTATTAATAGTTTATATTTTACATAAGAAGGATACACTATCGTGTAGAGATGTGTAGTAGTAAACTCATTTACTGAAATAAAAACACTGAAAGACAGTGATAGTGACTAGCAGTGGAATCTAGGAAGTGCATCTTATCCTATTTCTGATTCCTTAGCTGCATGACCCCATATCCCAGAGTTATTTAATGCGGTACTCGAAACCAGTACCGTTCGCTTCAAACGCCATCGCATTATTCACTTAGCTATTGAGGCCAGAAAGATAGTGGATTTTACAATAAGGTGGAGTTTAATTCATTAGTATTGATTATTTGAATATCTTATTGGCACTAAATTCAGACTAGAAGAGAATTTATGATCGGCAGTCTAAGTAGCTCGAGTTTGTAAAGATCATATAGAGACATCAAGTACTTTTTGCTCTACTGGCAAGAAATTACCACGAGCCATAACTTCCTAACATATACTTGCGGTCTTTCCAGATTATGTTTGCTTTAAACATAGTTGCACTGGTCACTATACTTTTTAGACTACCTTTGGAAATTGAAGCTCACAGAACAACGAATCCAGTGCTTCCACGGTTTCTATGATAGTCTAGCTTCAATTAACTCATAAGTTCAACTTCTAAGTTACCATAATATATCCACAAAACCCCCTTCTGATAAGAATCTATAAATGTCAAAAGCAGTGTACAAAGATGATCATAGTTTTTTTAAAATGAAACCATATCCAAGAAGATAAGCAAAGTAAATAAGTTATAACTCATTTTCAGTATAGGGGTTGTGGAGATTATTAAGTTTTGGGTTGAGATCATGAACCGATTGATGTTAGACCACCGATGGTGGCGTAATTTCGTTGATGTTAGACATTAACACCATTGGATTCCGGCCCAGTGGTCCAGTAGGTCAAGCGTTCGCGCGCAAAACTGAACGCCCTGGGTTCGAATCCCGAGAGCGGGATTGTGGACGCACACTACTGAGGAGTCCCATAATAGAACGAAACAGCCGTCCAGTGCATCCAGGTTTCCAATTAGTCGGTTCATGATCTCAATCTATAACTCATTTAACATATATTTTTGTATTCCACCTTCAATACTTATTGCCTATCATCTATTAAATCAAAAGAGTTTACCACGAACACATGCGCTTGAAAGCAATCAAAGCAATACAAAAAGCATGATAAATTGTATAGTTTATTTCACAAGAAAAAATTGTTTACGTATGTGGGCTGTAAAAGTGAAAGAAAAACCCATGCGTTTGTTACGTCAGAAACGTTATCGCTATAGGTTCAGTATTTTGTACAAATTAAATTAATAACACCTGATCACCTGTCTATCATATCATTGCTGATATTCTGTATAAGTATGGTCAAATGAAAAACATTCCACCGATATTCTTGCAAACATAGTCATGAAAATTGTTATAACTCGTAGGTTTATGTCCCTAATAATGCATAACTTGATGAAACCGCCAATTAGAGAACAGTGAATTATGGACTGGATCAATGAGGCATGAAACCTGTACGAGCAGTCTAGAGTCCTTATCGGTCCTTCTCCCTACCTAGCCCCGCCTGTTAAGTCCAGAACACCAATCTCAGCCTCTGTAATATGAATCATGTATTTTAAATATACTGGGTTTATATATCAACCAAACAGACCACATTGTCCATAAAATAGAAAATAAAATTTGTACAAGATCTAGCCAAAAGTGACTGTGAATGTAGAATACTGTAACTAATAAACTGTGTAAGACTTATCGGCAAAACACACTTAAAACATAAGGATTTCAGATAAGGTCATCAGTACCTTTTCTTCACACTGAATCGCCATCTAACGGTTCACGTTTCTAACTTCCCTTAATTCATAGTATTATGCGACTATTCTCGATATTCTATGGTTATAAATCTCTCATACCATCAGATAAAGCTTCCAAATAAATAGCAATTACCCATCATCTTACGTCAAATCAATTTGAAAATATGAACCATCAGATGACAACCTAGTGCTTTAAAGCTAACGTGATCTCTGTGATGTCTCTAAGTTGTACCTTATGTGTTTACTACAGCAAAGTCCCATAATAGTGCAAACAACAATTGTTTTAAAAGTTTTCTAACTAAAGTCACTACGTTAGTTTCGCAACCGGTGATGTTAAAATGAAGACATTTTCACTTTTTAAAAGAATATTTTATAAACATCAGTTAAATATCAATATGTATAATGGGAAATATTTAACGATTCGGTTGATGTGCACAATTTAAAGCGTGGATTACCAATCTTTACAGATGAATTTGCTTAACGTTGTTTTTCAATAGGTGGTTGCTGCATATGATTCAGTGAAAGTATTAAATAAATAATGATAAAGTCAGTATATTTCATCCGTGCAATCTTTATATGCTTAGATACCTATGATATATATATATATATATTGACTGATCACGGGCTAGTAACCAATGTCTTGTTTATCACGTCCTTCTTATTGCTGATTGAATTTTAACGATTAGGTTCCAATGTAGCCGCTAGTCTAGGTTATCGAGATGGTGAAGATTTGTAGCTCAGGTGGATGATTTTGATGGAGTTTTGTTCTCTGAGCTGGATGGTTTGATCGTGGAGATTTCATCGTTCTTCTGACCGACATCATCAATACAACCTTTAAATAGATGTGAAGTGTTCAAATTTCTCCACATATTATGTCGTTCAGAAGAACGAAACTCCATCAAAGTCTAGGTTAATCGACAACGCATACACTGTTTGGACGCGACACACATGATACTGGTCACAATCCAGTGACTAATCCATAATAAATAAAACTCAATCCAACAACAAGTCATTCGCTTCCCGGATATCCCAGTGGTAACGTCATCGATTATTAATGTGGTTGACAGAGAGTTGGATTCATAATGCAGCAAAAATTCCCTGAAGATTACAGGTACACCTTGCTGATGAGTGCCATACAGCATGGAACTCGTATTCAATATCGGCAGAAATATCTTTCCTTTAGATAACTGTCTATCCTGAACTGTTGGAGATTAAAAGTGATAAAGAAAACCTTCGTTTTTACAAAACACTGAAGTCAATTTTAATGTAATGTAAATTTGTAACAACATTCTTCTCACTTTGAACCTTAAAGTTATTGAATACTTTATATAACAATTTATCTAGGGTCTATGACCTTTTAGAAAACCTGGCGACTAACAAAATATTTTCAAAGTGATAATTTATTATAAAAATGGAACACTTCAGCTTGTTAATACTTCTTTGGGGGAAAAAATGAATTCCAAGATGATCTTGTGAATAGTATGTGATGCTGGTGTTTTCTTTTTTATTATTCAATCATACCTTTATTTAATATATCTGAATAGTATCGGGAAACTTAAGTATATTATTACTTTCTGTTATGTCTTTATGTCTGGATTTTTATCACGTGATTTATCCATCAATTAAAATACGACTTATGCTATCTTAGCACGGTGCCAAACCAATGACGTTCGACCGGTATGAGCAGCCTAGGGTCCTTATTGGTCCTATGTTCGCCTAGCCCGTCCAGTTGAATCCAGAACACCAATACCAGATTCCACTATGTGAATTGAATCGAATTGAGTCATTTATTTCAGACATACTAGGTTTATATATCAACCAAACAGACCACAACGCACCATAAAATAGGAAATAACATTCATACACAATAAAGTCAAAAAGTGGCTGTGAACGTGGGAGGCAGTAGTCAATAAACTGAACATAGCTTAAGAATAGTAAATCGTATAACCATAAATTATAGATCTAAATAAAGCTTATAACAAGGGGAATATAGATATACATAATCTAGTTACTGAATATTCATACCATAAGAATATATAAATAATATTAGTCAATTAATATGTCTCAGAAGTTACTCGTAATGTAATCTTCACTAGGATATAACACTTTTAACTTGGTTTTTTATCGTTGTCATAGTCTGAATTTCGAATAGAAAACAATTGTATTCTTATTTTAAATAATGCCACTTATTAACTACTTACTATTCTAAATTATTTAGAGGTGATTTACACAAGGAATATCACTGTTTCAATAATCCTTCATTATATTAATAGTAAATGAGTTTATAATTTTCATTTAATCCACTTACTAATCACTCAGTTTTATATTCCATTTGAATAGAACATCTTGTCGAGAACAACGAAGTGTTTGTGTTAGAATTCTCTCTTATTACAACCCAGCTATTCTTATTGCTTAGTATTCTTGAACATCAATTCACTCGACAAGTTCCCAAATCAGAACATGTTTGAACAGGTAAGAAATTATATTCCAAATAACAAAGTTGGATAGAAGTAAGAAGCAAAATAAAAGATACGTTAGTATATTTATAGTTCTTACATAAGAAGATTCTAGAGTCTTCTCCAAGTATCGAGTAGCGCTGATTGGATAAGAAATTGCCAATCAGCGTGCAGCAACTCAATCTTTCATGGAACATGATTTAATTTAATCTATGTCCCGCTAACAGTTTAATTGTCAAAATCAACATCACCTAGAACATTCATATCTCTCAGTATGAACAATAGATTGAAACATTCAAGTCAGAATTTCTTGGTTGACATTTCCCAACTCAAAGTGATAATCATTCGATTCCATTCATGATGTCTAAAACACATTGATCCACTTTGATTTAAATATTTTTTTAAGAATATTTTTACAATGTTTATGTTAATATGTAGGATATATTATGAAGTTTTTAATAGACTTATCCTGAAAAATAAAACATGATCTCATACAGTGATATTTTAGTTGCCCGTGATCTGACTCCAGTTACGTCATATGAATGATTGTTGTCGAAATATACATCCTCTCTATCCTTGTATATAATCATCAACTTAATTCACGTTAATAAATAACGGAATTAAATAAGTCAAGTACGAGAATGGATTTCGAATGCATATATTTTATACAATCAAATCAATGATCCAGATAGAAGATCGGAGAAACGAAGAGAAGAAAGTGAAGTAAAGAGAGCGAAACGAAATGACTCATGCTGGAGGAAGCGTGTGAGCCAACTCGATTTAATCAAGTGTGAATCGATATTAAGAGCCGAACAAAATTCAGTTACAAATATATGATGAGTAAGATAACAAATGCACATACATACGTTTACATAAGCGCAGTCAAGTTTGACATATGAATAATCGAGCAGGTAAAAATCTGACTCAAGAAGAATAAATAAACTGATCTGTTCGAAAGCTAGAATATGCTGTGTGGACTTAACATAGCAACCGACGCTACAATATAACCAAAATATTACTTGTCTAATTATTTGTATAAAAGGTAATTGTTTCGATGGGAACTATTTATAATTTAAGAAAAAAGAAAAGAAAACAACGAAGTAATTAATTACTATAACCGTCTGATCACTTTCTTTGATATACAACTTTTGTATGAAAAATATATAGAGAGATTTTGAATAAGCCTACAAAAGTATATTAAGTTAAGCTTGTCTATTCGGTACATTCATTTTTAGATTTATGGAGGAAACACAAAAATAAGTAGGAAATTTTATTGATCACATCATGTTTCATTTGAACATTTTGACGGTCTTTAAAAATTTACTATCAATATATACATCATCATCATCGTCATTATCCTCATCATCATCCTAGTTTAAAATATTATGTCATCAACCATCATTCTATTCAGCTATTCGGCTGGACTATAATTTAAGGAGGATTTTGGTGGTAATGAAAACCCTAAATCTAATTTCTAACCTTAACCCTCAACTGTAGATCATAATTCTAATTTTTTACACTGGTTTATAACACTCATTTGGTCCTAGTTATTAAGTGGATACACTCAAGATCACCCTTGCGTTGCTCAAAGGTCATTTATAAATTGTAATCTCACCGAATGGTTTATTTTTTTGTTATGATAATGCACTGAACATTATTTTGTTAGTCAGTTCATCTATTTGGTCATATTATATCAACTATAATGTTAGAAGGGTTTAAGAATACGTGAAAATCACCAACTACTTGCCGTTATAGTTGATCGAATCTTTATCATATACTTAGATACTTTTAATATCGGGTCTCATTTAAATCTTCTTTTTTCAAAAACCAAAATACTAGCTTGTTATTTTCATTCTCATTTTTAGAAATGAATGTGATATGAGCAAAAAAAGGAGTTTTTAACTACGTTTTGTTAATTATAACAAATATACTATTTACATATATAAGCCAAATGTCTGATATAACAGAACAGATCAAGTTTAATTTTGATCCTAGTACATCAAGCATTCATTGGTGCATTTTATTGTAACTATGCCAATAATCTAATTATAATATCAATCACAAATCAAATGTTAACATAGGATAGTATGCCAATAATGAGAACCCTTTACAGTAGATTACGATATGTTAAAGCCATTCAAAGGAAACTATTTGTTTACTAACTTGATCAGTGGTTAACTCTTCTATTTTACCATCAAGTGATATGATATACCTTTGATACTTTTATTAATCGTTGCTTTCCTACTATTATACCTAACTATGAACATAGGATAGCTTTTATGTATGCTGTATTTACATTCATATAACACTTACACATTAATTTACATATTTAGCTTAAAATTAAATTTTATGATAGATATGCATTTTCTCTTTTACATGCTCAAATCGAATTGTAAAGTTTATATTAGACAACTTATGAATACTGTCTTATATAAACAAAAGTACAACAATGCCGACTTCTTTCTTAGTTATTAATGTTTTGACAATAATAATAACTAATGTATTCGAAGTCATAGTTCTTTAAAGTTTTAGTTAATTTGACATCTAACTATGTTTATTTATGCACGTTGAATAACTTACATCAGTTGACATGATTACGTACAACATATATACGTATATAAATGGTAGAACTACATGTGCGACTTTTCTTAAATTTGACCTATTTAACACATTGGGTTTTGTTTGTATTAAGTTTAGGTTAATATCTAATCTAAATACTTGTCAAACAATCAGTTAAAATTAGAAGGGATTTTTGTGGATATTATGGTCATTTTAATAGTGGAGATCATGAGTCAATTGAAGCTAAAGCACCATGGAAAACCTGAAAGCATTCGACGACCATTTCATTCTACTGTGGGACTTCTCAGCAGTGTGCATCCAAGATCCCACCTCGTGGGATTCGAGCTCAGGATGTATCAGTCTCGCGTGCGCTCGCTTAACCGTCAGACCATTGAGCCGGCATCCAACGGCTATATTCACTTGGTGTTGTTTACATGTATCTTCTCAGTGTTTTTTAGGACTGCAATTGATCAGTAAAATAACACCAAATGAATTATACATTAGATTTAAAAAACAGAAAAAACAAATACTGTTTCACCATTGATACAATATGCCGCCATTATAAATCTTTTCATTAAATGTGTGTAAGAAACAATTCTAAAGTAAATTCTATTTTGTGCATATGATAATAAACAATATCAGTAATTCTTTCTTTTTATCTGTCTGTGAATATCATTTGGGTTAAATCAGTGTGGTGAAATTTATCTACTTCTTTTTTTGGTGGGAAAATATCTACTCGAAACAAAAATAATAAAATGTTAATATTAAAATGTTGGCAACTGAATTAGTACGCGATACAAGTTAGATATGTATATGTGTTTAGCTAATTACAAAATCAATTCCCTATCCAGGCGTTATAAATTTTCCTTTATACTGTAGAAAACAATAATAGTAATAATAGTAATAATAATAATGGTACATGTATTAAACTTGTGAATAAGTAGACTGTATGACATATATTGTGTCCAATGTGTTTTATACATATACCTCCCTTAATTATTTTAAAGAGAGTAAGAACAAAGATTGATGAAGAATAATATGAATTCATTTTATTTCGTTAGGTTCTCATCAGCTGCTTACAATCTAAAATATTTGAAAATCAACGTTATTACAGATATTGACATCCTTATATATAAAAGAGTGATGAAGGATGAACCCGTCAGTCAGTCAGTAACAACGTATAACTTCGCACGTACGTACATCAGTTCGAGTTGACACATCCCATTAGCACAGAGATGCAGTTTTCGATTCAAATCCCGTACTGCTAGAGGTAGTTAGAGTATAAGCTGTAATCCGAAAAATTATGGTTTGAAGATGTTATTCAAGGAGTATAATATAGTGAAATAAATTGGGAAAGAGAAAAAAGAAAGGGACATGAAGAATTCAGAAGAATATAATTTGGGAGAGCACAAAAGGTGGGTGCACCTGCGCCATTGAAAACGATTTTGAGCCATGTCATTCAGGGTCTCTAACCATCGGTTGCTATCATCTCGCGGATCCCGACCAGGTAGTATACACCTACCAACATGGCTCACACAGTCCACTTGTCAGTGACTTCATGGACTTGTGCCACATTTTGGTCTGGCCACCCCTAGCTTTCTTCCAACCTATTCCTATACCGCTGAACATAGCACGTCGAGGAAGTCGGTGGTTGGGCATACGTAACCCGTGTCCCAGCCATCTCAACTGATGAAGTTTCACTACGTCATCAATTGATTTTCCATCCTTACCTAGTACCCGTTTCCTAACAACTGTGTTACTTACTCGATGGTCCCATGATATACGAGCAATGTTTCGAAGACACCTATGATCAAATACTAGTAACCTACGGATATCCTCTACTCTTACCGGCCACGTTTCACTGCCGGAACGAACTGCTGCACAGTAAACACATCCTTTGGTTGATAGACGGATAGCTCGCCTACGCCATAAATGCCGCAAGTTGAGCCTTCTGTATCCGTGCTGATATTTCGTCACACACCAGACCACAAGGGTTGATGAGACTTCCAAGATAAGTGAAGCGGTTGACACACTCAACTACTTCACTCTCTATCACTAGTTCGGGTGTCAATGCAACCCAATCCTGAAGCAACATTTTGCATTTCGAGGGGGAGAATCGCATGCCGAACATGCTTGCATTGTTGCTTAGAGTGGTCATAAGACTCTGCATTTTGTCAGCGTCTTCACCAAATAAAACTATGTCATCAGCATATTCTAAGTCAATATGTGTATCATGATATAACGAAGATTCCGATGGAGTTACTGAGGTCATAAAAATTTTGTTTTGAATAAATAAAGTTTGAGAGGTAAGATTCTAGAAAATTAAAATGGTGATTCGAACTGATGGAGTTAACAAACATTAGATGATAGTGCAATGAAGTCAATGAAAACAGATTAATGGTAATAAATAAAGATATGAATTGGAATCAGTCAGTGATGTATGATGTAATTTTTAAATTTCAGAAAGAGTTGGAATAGTGAATGACGTAATAAATAAATAAATAAAATGAGGGGGGGGGGGTAATGTTACTGATTTTTAAATATTTTTTTTAGGTTGTAAGCAGCTGATGAGAACCTAACGAAATAAAATGCATTCGTATTATTCTGCACCAATCTTTGTTCTTGCTCTCTAACATGTTTCACTGATTTCAAGCACCTCCAGATTGCATCTTACGATATAGTCCTTGCGTTTTGCTTAATTCTTACTTATTTACTTACACCTGTTACCTATCATGGGGGAACATAGACCACCCACCAGCATTCTTTATCCAACTCTGTTCTGGACAATCCTTTCCACTTCTTTTCAGCTGCTATTCATCCTTTTCATATCTGCTTTCAATTCTCAACTCAGTGTGTTCTTTGGCCTTCCTCTTTCTCTTCCCTTCAGGATTCCAAGTTAAGGCTTTCCTCGTGATGTAATTTGATGATTTCTTCAATGTGTGTCCTATCCACTTACAAAAGTCTTTTCCTAATTTCGTATTCAACTGGAAGCTGATTTATTCTCTCCCACAGTAGCTTGTTGCCGATGCTAATCGACCAATGGACATTGCTTATCTTATGTACAAAATTGTTTATAAATTCTTGCACACTTTTGATGATGGTTGTAGTAGTTAACAAGGTTTTAGATCCACACAGTAGAACTGTCTTGACGTTCGTATTGAAGATTCTCACTTTGATGTTGGTTGACAGTTGTTTTGAGTTCCATATGTTCTTCAATTGTAAGAATAATGTCCTTATTTTGTCAGTCCATACCTTTACATCTGCATCAGATCCTTTCTCTGTGTATCGAAGATAGTATCTACGTTCATAAAAGTTTCCAAGTGTGATTGTGTTGGTGTTCTCTATGTTGTATTTGAGGATCTTGCTTTTTTTTCCTTTTTAAATGTTGAGATCTACTGATGCAGAGGCTGTTGCTGCTACACTAGTTGTCTTCATCTACATTTGTTCGTGTGTATGAAATAGAAGAGCCATACTATCTGCGATGTCCAAATCGTCTAATTGCATCCAATCTATCCATTTTATTCTATGTTCTACCTAATTCGTCATAACATATAAACTCTTTCTTATTTGAAATAAATTTCTAGTTGATAATAGATTATTTTCATGTTAAATTAGTATATTTTACAGAGGTATGTATTCAGCATTTTTACTAAAGGATACAATGATGACTAATAATTCATATATCATTATCAACTTCCATTCAACATGTATAAAACTTCCTCCACCGTGAGTCATTTCGTTTCGCTCTCTTTACTTCGCTTTCTTCACTTTCTTCGCTTCGTTTCTCCGATCTTCTATCTGGATCATTGACTGAACTGAATGTAGTAAGGCATATAGTTTGTGTAAAAATTTATCTCCCTTTTTGTATATATATACATTCTTATATACTTTTCAAAAGTGAATATGTGGGATGTTCAATAGTGTCATGTCCCACTATAGTATAACAAATTTAATGTACAATTTAAAAGTGGCTAACATTCATTTAAATAGTTAACTACAGTTTGCGGTAAATCCAACGTATACTATTTATTACATTTTAAACATTTTTTTAGTCTTGACAACAGTCAAACAGAATGTTTTTTTAAGTTTATTTCCTTCAGTTTTATCTTAAAGAGTGTTAAATAGTAATTTGTTTTATTATGACTCTGACTTTATTACTAATCAGTCTATGAATAGACTAAATACAAGATAACAACTTAGTAATGTTCTTTGATGAACAATTTTAGTGGAGGCCTGTAGTTTGATTTTGTCCTCATTTAGATGGGCGATATTCGGTGAAGGGCTCACCACTTTAGTGGCCCATTGATCTGACTCCCATTTTAGATTGTATCGATGTTTGCTATCGCTGATTCTCGTATATCATCGTCGACTTAAATCCCGTTATCCAATAACGGAATTAAATAAGTCGAATAATGAGAATTGACTTGAGAATACATATATTTCGTACATAAAGCGAATGAAGCATAGCAAAGCAAAAATGACACGTATGGAAGATGGCTGGGAAGCCAACTCTATTTCAAGCCGGGCATTACTCAATATTTATAGGCAGACAAAATAAACTACAGACATGTGATGAGTCATGGGACATGAAGTGTACACACATATACGCTCATATGAAAACAGTCAAGGCTAATAAGCGAATAATTAACAAGGTCCAAATATGACTCAAGTAGAATGAATAGAATGGAATGTCCGAAAACTAGAATAATATATATTATGGGCTAAAACTAATGACTAACACTACACAATCATGAAACTAAAGAGGTATATTTAGCTTTTGATCATAATGCACAGATCTTTATCAGTTTATTAATAATCTTCTAAGAAAATAGAGTTGATTCTGAATTTTTTAAGCAAAGATGAATAGTAGTTAATGGCGGAATCCAGGACGTGCGTTTCATCCCATTTGGGACTCGTCAGATGGATTTATCTGCATCACAGAGTAAAACAATACTACGCGAATTTAAATTTCATCCCATCGCATGAGCAGATGGCTATGATGACTCAATAGATAAGTATATAATGCGATGACGTTTGAAGCGAACGAAACTGGGTTCGAGTCCCAGAGTGAACATCAAATCTGAGATGTTGGCACATCCAACTGACGGGTCCCAGATAGAATGAAACACGTGCTGCGGATTACACTGATAACCACCGTTCATCTTTGCTTAAAAAGCCAATGACTTCAAGCAATAACGAGGCAGTCTGCCCAGTATGCATATATACCAACATGAGACTGATCAATTGCAGTCGTAAATAACAATGGTAAGATACAGGTAAAATAACACCAAGTGAATTTGGACTTCATTGTGGTTGTATACGAAAGCTGAAAAGAATGATCAATCCTTTAGTTTACATCAATGAACTGATATTAGTTTAAAAAATCCCATTAAAATACATAAACAACTGGACGGCTATTTTGTTCTAGTTATTATTCAAGTTTACATTTATTATGGAACTAGACACTTTCAGACTTAGCATCTGACGCTTAACCTTTATACAAATAAGTTGTCAGATAATGACTCACGTTTCTAACTTCAGTCAGTTTGACTACTATCATTCATTACCATTGATGATGTTTATCTTAACTGTAACTTTATTACTGTCCAGTGCTATACGGTTGTTCAATCAATGTTAATTTATATGTACCTACATCAAAACTAAACACAGATTGATTTCTTCAAACTGAATAGATACTCTCTTCATAAATTGTTCATCGCATGTTATAATGCATTACTTTCGAAATTTTGATGAATAAACAAAAGTAACTATTTAACAACTGATTGGACTTAATATACTATTGACTATTGTATTTTATATTGTCATAATGTACTACGATTTCGACAAATGAATGTCTAGATTTCACAGTAATATTCTTTAATAACTATTGAGAAAGTGCGATCTGAATGATCGTACTGTAAGCTCTTGGATCGGATTGTTTGATAAGGAAATACATTGCTGATAAGGCATAAATAATTAACACTAATAGCAAGTAACCAATAGGAAAACAAGGATATAATGTTCATTTAGAATGTTTGAAAAGTAACTAATTACATAGGAATATATGAAGAAGTTATATGTTATCAGAATGTAAACAACAACTTTTGGACACATAAAATCTATTTATTTTATTCATTTATTTATTTGAACACATAAATATTGGTACAAGAGGGCACCAAATACCTATGCACCACAGAAGTCACTTGATTTTTGTGTGGAGTGTGATACTGCTCGGGTGCCCACACCGAAGCAGGTGATTTTCTTAGTGGGTCACACCCGAAGCCTTTGACCTGAAGGTCTGATCCACAAAACAGTGGAACAACGTCAGAAGATGCAGGCCTATGGTAGCCGGTGACCGACAATTGGTTGATACACTATTTATTCCCTTAGGATCCTGGAGCCCATGTACATCATTGGTTTGGAATCAGGGTTTTCCAACCAACCTAGATAGACCCTCCGTGTCCAACAACCCGGTTAATGCGCCGGATATTCACTTATCGTCCTCTAAATTTCATAAACAGCGCCTCTGCCGCGAGAAGGTAATGCGTAGGATTTCCAATGTAGTGGATCTATACGCGTAGCTATGTAAGTGCATTCGGAGGGGGAGAGCTGACTCTGTCCACCCTCGGCTGTATCAGATCATTTGGGGGGACACATTAAATCTAACCTTACAGAAAACATTATCAAAGCACAGAATGAAATATGGGAAACTATCTTGTTAATAATTATTCTAGGATATGTAAACCATATTTAAAACAAAAACTCTGAGATGAAAATAAGAAATTTCTAGAAATGATAAATAATGTATTGGGATATCAATCTTTCAAATATAATTTTGTGTTTGTACTACATTCCAAAACTATGATAACTTTTACGTTAAGACTGCTATTCATACAGTTTTCTTTTTAAATATTAGCCACAATTTTCAGTTACTGACTTTTGTAGTCATCGACAAAATGTATTGATCATGCCCACGTACATTACTAATATTTTATCCTAAAAAAGAAAAGAATGAAATGTTAAATGACAGTAAAGACTATGTTGTTCTTGGGTATAGTGACAGAGATTAATTTCGATATTTTGACTACGAAATTTCAGTGTAGTAAAGTGAATCGCAAAAGTATCCAATTTATTTTTAAATTATGTGAAAAAAATATGTTAAATTTACTATAATGGATTAGTTGAACTTAGACAATGACATCGTTGGATGTCGACTCAGTAGTCTAGTAGTTAAGCATTCATGCACGAGACCGAAGTTCCTGGATTCGAATCTCTCATGAGGGATTATAGACGCTGATTGCTGAGGAGTCCCATGCTCAGACAAAACAGCTGTTCAATTCTCCAAATTTTAATTATCCTCTGATCTTCTTGCTATTAAATGATTAAACAAAACATATTTTAATAATTGAAATCATGAATCAATCGAAGCTAGACCGCCATGAAAAACCTAGAAGCATTGGACGGTCTTTTCATCCTACTGTGAGACTCTTCAACAGTGTGCATCCACGACCCCACCTCACAAGATTCTAACCCAGGACCTATCAGTCTCGCGCATGAGATTTTAACCTCTAGACCACTGGATCGACATTCAACCATGTTCATGTCCAACTTTTCATAAAATAAATTTGTCATAAATGAATTTAATTCATAATTTTGGTATCAGATAATGAATGGATCATGTTTGATTTGTTAAGATTAAGTTCATGTTTACTGATTACTGGTTCATATCGATCTATATATGAACAAACACACACACACATACATGTATGTAATGTCCATCATAAAAGAAAAAAAAGAGAGGACACAAATTTTTCTGTCTTTTAAACGTGTTATGTTCTCTTGTATAGTTTACTTTAATATTGAAGCACTCTATATAACAGTTATAGATTATTATAAGAAAAAGAAGAAAAAAATGGAACTATGCCAAAAAACCCCCCGATTACTTATAAAACAGATATAATATAATGCAGAAACGGTTACTGGTTTGTTTGTTTGCTTGTTTTCTTTTATACAATAGTTACTTTTAAGAGATTTCTAATTCATTCATTTCTTCATTCGATGTTATCATTGTATAGTAGAGGATTTGAATAATGATGAATAAGAACCTGTATTTATGAAACAGGTTTCCATGTTTAAAACTGTCAATTTATTTTGTGGTTCATAAATAAATATCATATAGTTGATCATTGTAAATTTGGTCACTTTTCAAAATTGTATTTTAAGTGTTACAGTGTTCAATGTATATATATATATATATATATATATATATATATATATATATATATATATATATATATATATATATATATATATATATATATATATATATATATATATATATATATATATATATAAATTGGTTTGTGTACTGGGAAAAAACACCTCATATATATATGTATCGTAAGTTTTTGTTTGGTATGCTTATACTACTTATTGGCATAATTTACAAATCTGTATTATCAGAAGGGGTTTGTGGAGATTTTAGAAATTTCACAGATTGAAATCATGAGTCAGTTGAATCTAGACCACCATGGAAAACATGAAAGCATTGGACGGCCGTTTCGTCCTAGTACGGGACCCCTCAGCCGTGCGCATCCACGATCCCGCACCCCGCGAGATTCGAACCCAGGACCTACTGGTTTCGCGCTGACAAGTCCCATACTAGAACGAAACGGCCGTTCAGTGCCTCCAGGTTTTCCATGGTGGTCTAGCTTCAAGTGACTCATGATTTCAATCTGTGAAATCTATATTAACTTAAAAAACGCTGGGGTTTTTTATTTCTGGACAATAGAAAGTTTTAGTAATGTTTGATCATCAATGAAAGATCTCGATCACATTAAAAGACTAATATATTGAATGATGAGTATTCTTTTTGATCAATTTTCTTCAGGTTCCAATTAATCATCCAAAAAATGGGAAGGTAAGGGGTAAAGTACATCGTTTAAGATTGTCAACAAAATATAATACAATTGTTCATGTTGATATGACACACATAGAATTTTAGCTTGAATCAGCTTATATGTTGAGTGAAAATGTTAAGATCCATGATCAGAATGAATATGGATCAGATAGGGTGGGGAAAATAATAGTGAGATTACTATCCGATCAAAATTTTAGTGGAAGTCTATATTATGTGGAAAATTTGGAAGACATAATAATGAGGGATGAATACAAAGTGAATGAATCATGTATTGGGGAGATTAATAATGAAGTTTAACCAATAGTAATAATAATCTGTGATAAGCTATTCAGTTCACTGTAATTCGGTAAACAACAGGTTCTGGGTTCGAATCCCACGAGGCGGTGTCGTTGGTGCGCACTGCTGAGGAGTCCGACAATAGGACGAAACGGCCGTCTAATGCTTCCAGGTTTTCCATGGTGGTCTAGCTTTGATTGACTCATGATTTCAACTATTCAACTTACCACAATCTCCACAAAACCCCATCTGATACTAAACAATTTCACTGTTAATTTGGCCAGTTGACTGACAAATTTGTTCTGGACTAGTCCAGAAAGATAACAATTGACCATCTGGTATACTGCTGTTGTCACAACTTAGTACAATAATGAGCGGTATTCAAACACCATTAGATGAAAATCAGTACAAAGTGGGAAACATTTGAATACAATTTCTCTGTTTAGTTATTATTGTTATCACAAGCAGACTCTCATCAATGTTCAATAACACACTAACAAGATGGTAGTTTCGTTAACTTGTGAATAAAATATGACTTTAAAAATGTCGCCATTAAGTTATAATCAATTTCCTTCGTTTCAATAATAAAGTGTCAGTATACATCCGCATGAAGTAAGGAAGCTAAATAGCATTGTGGTAATTCAGACTGTTGGACCAGTATGCTAGGGAAATTGATTGAAAAAGAGAATTATGGTAGAATAGCCTTTTTGAACGTTCTCTTAACTAAAAGATCTGATGGGTCATCATAAAAGAGTTTGTAGTATCGGTTGCTAAGTTGAGCCTATATACCTTATTCTAGATTCCGGACAAACTAATTCATTCATTCTTCTTAAGTTTTGACCTTGTTAATTATTCACTTATCAACCTTGACTGTTTTTATATCAGCGTATAACTGTATACACTTTTTATCTTATCACACGTCTGTAACCTGTTTTTATCTGACTGTAAATATTGATTAACACCTTGATTAAATCGAGTTGGCTCACAAACTTTTTCCACCGCGCATCATTTCGCTTTGCTCTCTTCTATTCGCTTCATCTCTCTCATTTCCTGTTCAGATCAGTGAGTGTACAAAATATATGTATTCAAAAATCCATTCTCGTATTCGACTTATTTAATTTCGTTATTCACCAACGCGATTTAAGTCAATAGTTTTATACGAATATACACGATATGTATATTTCAATAGTGATTAACATACAATCTAATTTGAGATAGATATCAGACCATTATAGTGGTGAGCCCGTCGACAACATCGTACGACCTAATTGACGTCAAAATGAAGGACCACTAAAACATTTGATGAATATATTCACATATTAAGATGGAAAATTATAATTGTAAAACCGTAGCTATTGAATCTTAATGAAATCCAACATATCACTTGACAATCTGTTCCAAGCTTTTTTTAAGGAAGTATAATCTCTCGTTAACAGTATACTAAACAGGTCATCCAATCATATCAATAATGTTAAATAAGAATTTACTGTAGTGTGTATGGGATATCTGGTATGTAAAGAAAAGTGTGCTAAGATTACAGATTGTATACATATGTAACTGGATCTGAGATGAGAGAAAAGAATTTCATTGAATATTTATTACCTCGGTTCAGTGAATTTTTGATGAAAACAGACCATTTTTTAAAATGCTATTAAACAAACATATCACAACATGCATACAATAGTGATAAATAGACAAATAAGACTTGGTGTGATTATGTTGATCAAGTTAATTGTTCATCATATATTCAGGTAAAAAAGCTGATTAGAACAGCCGAAGGTAATCGTTATTGTTTAGTTAATAAGTGATAGATTTGATCGGAACCAAAGATTTCAAGTTTACTTATTAATTATTAGTTGCCTTAAGACAACTAATTGTATCCCATCTTACCTATTAATACTGTTTGGATTAACCCATATGTGTAAGGGCTTCAGTTGTTAGTCTCTCTTTGTAAGAACTAAAACTGACTTTTGACGATTTATATGCTATTAGAATCAATTGTGTGGCCAAACTCTATTGAATATGATGCAATTGCTTCATCTGAAAAATTAGGAATGTGCTTTATGTTCCATCACCGTCACATTCAATTGTCGTAATGTCTCACCTACATTTATAGCAGTACAATCACTTCATCTGATCACATATATAACACAACCCAAACAATCGTGTACTTATCTATATTCGATAATTTTTTGATGTTTGATTATATTTCTTTGAAAAAGTTTGAACTAGATCCCTAAGAGAAATATTGGATTTTACTTAAAATTTAATCGCCAAGAGTTTACAAATATAATTTTCATCCTTAATATCTTACATGAATTCTTCACTTAACTACTGTTGAATTATTCATTTAAAATTTAACTGAATGTTCTGATATGTTTCCATTAGCCTAGAAAGATCCATAAACATGTCGGCTCATATACCAGTTAACAAATCTAATATAATCTTAAAATTATATTTGACGTTATAAAGAAGTCATTTGACATTTCAATATAAAATAAGAGAAGACAATTAAAAAGAAAAAGAAACTTAGGAGAGACAAAGTTTCCAGTTTTTAAGGATAAATCATTGTTCAAAATGTCAAATAATAATTCGGTATATAGACTGATATAACGGTAGAATAAAAACATTTTCTATGATATAATAATGGTATCATGGATCGAGATTTTGTTAACATTAAAGTGAATTTTCAGTTTAGGGGTTGTGGAGATTGTTAAGTTTTTGATTGAAATCATGAGTCAATTGAAGATAGACCATTATGGAAAACCTAGAAGCAGGAGGAGTCCTATAGTAGAACGAAACAGTTGTCCAGTATATTCAGGCTTTCAATATTGGTCTAACATTTATCTCAATTAACATGTGCTCACAAGTGCTCACTAGCTTTGTCAGGAAATTCTCAGAATTCTAGTGAGAAGTCGTGACCAGTGCAACTAATCCATGTCGGGTAGAAACAGGTGTCTACCTCAGTGAAATGAAAGATGATTGCGCAATTTCGTGGATTGGTTGGGGTTAGACATTAACACCATTGGATGCCGGCTCAGTTGTCTAGTTGGTTAGGCACCTGGCGCAAGACTGATAGGTCCTGAGTTCAAATCTCGTGGGGTGCGGTATCGTGGGTGCGCACTGCTGAGGAGTCGCATACTAGAGCGAAACGGCCATCCAGTGCTTCCAGGTTTTTCATGGTGGTCTATCTTCAATTGACTCATGATTTCAATCAAAAACTAAAGTGAATACATGATCTATATACTATACAGAGATTGAGTCACGTTATTATCAGATACTCGGATAGATGAGAATACTTTTTTCAATACGATTATAAGCGGTCTGTATTCAATAAGTCCAGAATAGAAATCAACGATAGAAATGAAATAATAAATTTAATAGTCATTCAGCTGTATCCGTCAGTACATGTTCTAGAGTCAGTCATATTCATTTTCACTTGCCACACATCATATATATACATACATTCGTGCGTGAAACCGATAGATCCTGGGTTCAAATTCTACTGGGTGGATCTTGGATGAGCACTGCAGAGAAGTCCTACAACAGAACGAAACGGCCGTCTAGTGCTTCCAGGTTTTCTATACTAGTCTACCTTTAATCGACTCATAAATTCAAATATTGTGTTGCTAAAATCTCCTTAGTCCCACTTTAAAACGAAAGTTATATACTTGATGAATAAAAAATTTTATGGTTCAAGATATCTATTAAAATTTTTTTATGAAACTTTTATATAAGCAGATATCAAATGGTTCATAGTCACGTTATTTCATTGATAAGCTCCTTCGTTATTATTATTATTGCTAACCCTTGAGAAACTTAAGATGATACCTGAAATCTGGTTAAACAGATAAACAATCAAATAATCACTGACGAATTATTAGTTATGAATAATTATACACTTAAAGTTTGTCTGTAACATCAACTACTTTTAAATGATATCTAATCCTATATTCATATCCTTATGAATATCTAAGCAAATGATTGACATATATTTTGTCAAATATATTAAATAGTTAGTAGTATAAAGTACTTTACATGGCATAAACTATATAAACTCACTTGAAAAATGTTCTTTGTTAATAGTGAACATCTATAAACCTATGGTGTAGTGAACGAGAACAGAAATGAGGACAAACAAATGTATTTGAACACAAAATTATAGAACATCTTACTAAAATCTGAGAATCATACAGTGAATAGTTAATTTGTGAAATGTCAGTTCATCGTCTCAGACTTTATTTATCTTGCATTTTCATATCAATCGCTTTCGGTTTCCGTTCTTATCTTCTCGATCTTCTACTAAAATACATTCTATTCCTGACTAGCGTTATATACTACCTATGTGGATATAAGTAGCACACACCACAATGGAACCTAAATAAACAATAATCAATATCTTTCAATCATCAATTAAACAGATTTAAAACAAAACTTTAAACAGAATGCTCTTTTATTGATTTGTATTACATTTTCTTAAGTGAATGACCTAATAAATACACCTAATATGTTCTGTACATTGTACTTGTAAAATGAAAATACATCTTCCATCAAGTCATTAACATGTATCATTTGTTCATGGACCTCCCAATCGATGTTGGCCCACCGAAAATTGAAGAAATCAGCATGGCCATCAGGCAAATCAAGAGTGACAAAGCAGCAAGACCGGACGACATCCCAGCTGAGGCACTAAAAGCAGACGTAGCGGTAACTGCAAGGATATTCCACATTCTCTTCAATAAGATTTGGGATGAGGAACAAGTACCAAAAGACTGGAAAGAAGGACTTCTAATCAAAATACCGAAGAAAGGCGAACTCAGCAATCACTATTCTCTCAATATCGGGAAAAGTCTTCAACAGGGTATTGTTAAACAGGATGAAGGACTGCGTAGACGCACAACTTCGTGACCAACAGGCAGGATTCCGTAAGGATAGATCGTGTACAGACCAAATGGCAACTCTACGCATCATTGTGGAACAATCAATTGAATGGAATTCATCACTCTACATCAACTTCATTGACTACGAAAAGGCATTTGATAGCGTGGACAGAACAACACTATGGAAACTTCTTCGACACTACGGCGTGCCTCAGAAGATAGTCAATATCATACAGAGTTCATATGATGGGTTACACTGCAAAATCGTGCATGGAGGACAGTTGACAAAGTTGTTCGAAATGAAGACCGGTGTTAGGCAAAGTTGCTTACTCTCACCCTTTCTCTTTCTCCTGGTGATCGACTGCATCATGAAGACATCAACATCTGAAGGGAAACGTGGTATACAATGGACAGCTAGGATGCTGTTTGACGATCTAGATTTCGCAGATGATCTGGCCCTTCTATCCCAAACGCAACAACAGATGCAGGAGAAGACGAACAGTGTAGCAGCAGCCTCAGCAGCAGTAGGTCTCAACATACACAAAGGGAAAAGCAAGATTCTTCGATACAACACAGAATGCACCAATCCAATCACAATTGACGGAGAAGATTTGGAAGATGTAAAAACCTTTACGTATTTGGGCAGCATCATTGATGAACATGGTGGATCTGATGCAGATGTGAAGGCGCGGATCGGCAAAGCTAGAGCAGTATATTTACAACTGAAGAACATTTGGAGCTCAAAGCAACTGTCAACCAACACCAAGGTCAGAATTCTCAATACAAATGTCAAGACAGTTCTATTGTATGGAGCGGAAACCTGGAGAACTACGAAAGCCATCATCCAGAAGATACAAGTGTTTATTAACAGTTGTCTATGCAAAATACTTCGGATCCGTTGACCAGACACTATTAGCAACAACGTACTGTGGGAGAGAGCGAACCAAATCCCAGCGGAGGAAGAAATGAGGAAGAAGCACTGGAAGTGGATGGTGTACACATTGAGGAAAGCACCCAATTGCATCACAAGACAAGCCTTCACATGGAATCCTTCAAGGCCAAAGGAGGAGAAGGAGGAGAGGAAGACCAAAGAACATATTACTTTGAGAAACGGAGACAGACATGAGAAAAATGAACAAGAATTGAATAGGACTAGAAAAGAATTTCCAGTACAGAATGCGTTAAAGAATGCTGATCGACGGCCCATTCTCCATTAGGAGTAACAGGCGTAAATAAGTATTTTTTATCATTTGTTACTAAGATTGAAATTTTCCAACACAATGATCAAAGTTGCCAATTTTAATTAATGTAATTAATATAACTATGCACAGATTTTCATTATTGTAATGTTAATATTTGAATTTATACTCACTGCTCAGTTATAAATCGTTTGTTTGCAAGTATGAGCTGACTTTGATAGTTGAACAAGTTACGTGTTGATGTTTTTAGCCTGCGAAAACTACCCATCATGAGTAATGAAAAAAAGAATCAGATAATAATGTACATTTTGAGTGTTTACTCGGACCATTATCAGAAGTAAGATGTATGTACTTTATCTGAAGATCAGTGTGAAGTCAAGCATCCATAAGATCAAATGGTGGTTTGAACGCTTCGAACTCTCAGAAAGGAGTTGAAAATTAGCTGTTGGGTGCAATAATTGAATGACTGAATTCCTGGTCACATTCCAGCAGAATGTTTAATTGATTGATATAGGAAAATGAATATGGTTAAGTTTATCAAGTTGCTTAAATAACAAATGGGGTTCAATAAGTAACAGTATTATGAGAAAAATACTTTCAAATTATCTAACTCAGCATTTTGCGCGAACTAATAAATGAATATCAATTATACACGAATAAAAACAAAATACATTTTGTACTACTGAAATATATATTTAAGTACCACGAAGTATACACGAAAAATTATGTCGGTTATAAAGAAATAAATTTAGTAAAATTCACATTTTTATTGGATAAATAATAATAAAAGGTATGATTTTCATGAATATCCGGTTGTTAAACAGTTATGAATTTTGTGCAGCATCAAATATACTGTAAGTTTTATTAGTCCATAATGTTTCAATTTAATAAAGCGTTAGAAATTACTTTAGACCAATCTTTGAATATTTCAATATGTAATTTTTAATAGTTGAACTCATCAGTCAATTAAAGCTAGAGCACCATGGAAAACCTAGAAACACTGGGCGTCCGTGTTGATGTTTAACTTTGACTAATCCATGAAATCGAACGACAAATCCACCGTTGTCATCAGTGAGCTGCTTTCTCACAACAGACCCGGTTGAACTCCACTGGTCACTGCTTCTCACTAGAACTCCAGGAAATATCTCTTAGAGATCGTCACTAGTGGTCTAGAGGCTAAGCGCTCGTGTGTGAGACCGATAGGTCCTGGTTTCGAATCTCACGAAGCGAGCTCGTGGATGTGCACTGCTGTGGAGTCCCATACTTGGAAGAAACGGCCGTCCAGTGATTCCAGGTTTTCCATGTTTGTTTAGCTTCAAATGACTGATGAGTTCAACCACTAAAAATCACTAAAATATTCACAAAACCTCTATCTGATTTAAATATATGTTTAACTCTTCTACCATCAGTAGCTTTATCTCATTTAATGACTTTCAAGCTAGCCACTTATCATTCATTATCTCCAGTTGACATCATTGAGTAATAGAAAATTCATAAAAACGAATACGTATTTTTTTAGCTTTGATATCTTAATGAACCGAAAATATTTTAATGAATATAAAGGTTTAGTGAATAGTGTAGTTGGAAAAGTAATTGAAAATGATTGCAGTACATCACTGTAAACATGAAGAGCTACAACTCAATGCAAAAATCTCTCATAAATACACATACATTATGTACGATTAAGAGTGGGATCGTGAGCAGTAATAATAATAATAATACCCGTTGAATGAACGAATGAATCTAATCCAGATATACGAATTTGTGATTATTAGCGCTGAAGGTTTAGCAACGGTATCTTTCTTTGTACTTAATTCCAATTGATAGTAATCATAAGCATCATCTAAGTGAGTTTACTATTCACTTGATCTTGATTACTCTAAAAACACTTAAACTGATGAGTAAACATTCTACATTGAGCGGCTGATGAATAACTGGACTCAGAAAACAAACCATCCAGATCTTATTGATTTCCTCCCAATGAAGAATCAAATGTATGATAATATTCAAATCCATACACTTATCGATTTGAATTTCAGAGCAAGATAACATTTTGGCAATTATAAGTTAGAACTTTTAGCATAATCATTAAACATTCAAGTAAAGGTGAATTGCAAAAGTACCGAATAATTTATTTAAATATCACTAAAAGTAGTCAGTTTATCTACTGAAAGTTTTAAAGTACGCAACTAATTTCAACTTTTTCGTTTATTATCAGAGATTTTCTACATCTTCAAGTACATCAACAAGTCAAAGACAAATGTTTCCACCTTCATTACCTGCACCACCTAATCCAGCTCCAGATCTTAGTCCAGTAAAAAATCAATCACGAAGAACATCTGCACCAGCTGTACCTCATCGAAGTTATGTAACTGTTGACAATTCTAACAACAATAGACCTAACCAGAATAATAATATTGAGACTACAGATTTGAAAAGATATCCTGTTAAAACAGATGAAAAAATTACAAATGAATTATCTTCAAAATATTGGCTTCATAGTCCACCACAATCATTAATAGCAGAAAGTGTTTCACATTCTGAATTCGATAGATTACTCATAGCTAATGAAAACGTTTCTACAGAAAATGGTTTCATAAATAAAATAAAAAATAATTCAATATCTAAATCAAATCTATCACAGTATAGTGAAGAAAGTTTATTAACAACACTTGTTCAATGTCAACATCTTAAAGAAAACAATATGAGACAAAAATTAAAAAGGAGAATCAATTTAAATGATCAAGAAACTTGTTCTAAATCATTGAAGCCAATTACATTTGATGATAGTAGTAATCCTTTAACTTTACCAGATCAATCATGTCTTAATGAAAGATTGATAAATGATCATAACAAATCGAATAAAGTCAATCTATTGAATCATAGTAGTAGTAGTAGTACTACTACTACTACTACATTCAATAATACTTTAGATAGGAAAACAAAAAAGACTAATCATCAATCGATTATATCAAATGAACGAAAATTTGGACCTACTAATCAATTTCTATTAGATCAAATGAATAATAATCATACAAATCTAAATAAAGTTGAATTAGCTAAACGTTGTTGGGAAAATTATTTTAGACCTAAACCACCAAGAATTAGAAGAAATAAAACTATACACGATCATTCAATGACACAATCTTTTACTAGAGATATGTCTAATAAAGTAAACGATCTATGTTTAAGATCTAGTAGTGTTGATTGTACATATCGAACTTGTGAAAATAAAAATAAAAGACAATATGATGAATATTTAACAAGAACTTCACAATTCAAAGCTTCATCTATGTGTATAAGCCCAATTACATCAAATCATAGTAATAATTCACCAATTATTGATTCTAATATAAATCAATCAGAATCATTTCCCAAAATAAATAATCAATTAGATAATAATAATAATAAAATAAAATATATAGGTAAAGGATATTCACCTTCATTTATTCGTTTAATGACTGATCATGAATTAGATAATAATAATGATAATAATAATAATGAACAAAATTGTGATCAAATATCTGATCCAGATCAATTAAATGATCACTATTCTAATTCAACATTAACTCTTACTGAAAATACACAAACAACTAAAGATCATGATCATGATTATTATAAAATCAATTCAAATAATTCAATGAAACAAATGATATTCAATGAAAAACGTTTATGTCGAAGTAATATAGAATTTTCTAATTGTAATAAAGAAAAATATTTGAATTATTATCATGAATATTTACGTCCTCAATCACTGACATTAAAACGTCATTGTATCCAATATCAAAATCATAATCATAAAGTTAATCTATCTTCTAGTATATCATCAGATCATCTTCAAGGAATTAATCCATATAGTGATAATGATCATATAATCAAAAATACAAAAAAAAATCACCCCTACACATGTATTGATTATATAACACAGACAAATGATGATAATGATGATAATAATAAGAATAATCATTTAAACAAACATTCTGATTGGTCAAAATTAAATATTCAAAAAAATAATCAATTTTTAAAAAAATTAAATAAATCATTTAAACAATCAAATACACCATTGATTCATCATTTTATTATACCAATATATCATGATTCAAGATCTTATTTAACAAATTCGAATCGATTAAATTTAGATCGAAAAAATGATTCATCATTAATTGGAATTGATAGATCAGAATCATTTTCTAAAAAAATTAAACATATTTCATTGAATAAAAAATTAAAAGAAATTTCTAATCATCATTTGAAACATACTACTTTATCATTTATTGATCCGCCAATTACAACATCTAATATCATAGATACAAAACGAATTGAGAATGATTATCATTCATCTATTGAATTATTGAATCATAATCAAACAAAAGATAAAACTACACAGAAACTAAGAAGTGACCTAGTACCATTCAGTGAAGTAAATAATTTATCATTATCACAAAAGATTATCTATGATTCTTATATAAATGATGATGATGAAGAGGAGGAGGAAGATGATGAAAACTGCATAGATGATCATGATGATAATTATGAAAATGAACAATTGAATTCTAAATTAAAAATGTCACTTTCACCAGCAGCTCAACGATATGAAGAACATGTATTAGCTACTGTATCTGGAAGATCATCATATCCTAAAACTAATAATCCATTATATTTTAATGATTATAAAAATGATATAAAACATCGAAATTCTATTCAAAAAGTTAAATTATTACCTGAATTTCAATATCATAAAAATCCTATAGAGATTATTAAAGATCATAATTATGATGATGATGATGATGATGATAATGGTGATGAAGAAGAAGAAGCAGAAGAAAATGATTCAAATGATCATCTAAATGATCATTTAATTCATACAGAATTATGGCGTGAAAAATTTGGTGCTATTACTAGATGGAGACATGAAGTTGATAATGCTATGTTAGCTGGTGAAACAGAAATAATTCATACACCAGAAACTATATTACATAATAAGTGTGTAAAAGAAAAATTCAATATCCCTTCTATATCTAATCAACAGGATACAATGAATTATTTACAACCAACCATTGTCCCAATAAATACTTTTCAATCAAATGGATTATATTCATCAATAAATGATGTAGAAATAAATTATTCAACTACTTGTACTTGTCCAACAGTACAATCTTATATATATAATAAACCATTGATTAGTAGCAATGAAGCAAATGAAACAAAACAGAATATATTGTATTCATCTAACAATTTCAAGCCAAACGCATATCAAATATCAATGACGAAAGATATGAATTTGTATGACAATGTAGTACCAAAGGTAAACAAAAAAGAAACATTTTTTTTTTGATCTAACAACTCATCTATTTTGATCAGAATGGCTTTTGTGGAGACGTTTAGAAATTTCACTTGTTGAAATCATGAAGCAATTGAAGCTTCAGGTTTTCTATGGTGGTCTAGCTTAAACTGACTCATGATTTCAACTCATCTATTTACTTAGTTAGATTTCATAATGTAAATTATAATACTACAGTTTGCATGAATTCGACATCTATATCCATTTAATGAAGATTGGATTAAACTATTTTTCATTTTGGTTGAGGATAACTAATGGAAAGTGTTAGTTTATATGGTTACAGATGATATTTGTTATGCTGATAGATAAAGAAGGATATGGATAGTCTATATAGTTCATCTATTAGATTTTGTGTAACCAACGACTGACATTGTTTACTTTTGTATACAATTGCTTCTCTAAAGTATATTAAATTAGTGAGTATCTTCTAGGGTGAATAATCAAAGGTTTATCTTCAACCGCAAACTGCTCAATTATCGCCTACATCGTTCAAAAAGCCTATAAATTTAGAAAAAAAGCAACCAATTCCATAGTCTATCGTAATAGTACTAATCTACCTTAGCGATCAAACAAAGAACACTTTAAATGGAAGGAGCAATAGCCATAAACGATAAGAAACTAAAGCTCTACATCCAAAAATCGTGTATTCAACTACCTTTCTTAATTTAGTTATACTCAGACTCAATGAACCAATGGTCATATCATAAATTTAGTTTATTTGATCCCCTTATTATTATTATTAACACAATGTTTCTTGTTCATTTAACTAATTTATTCAGCACTCAGTTCATATCAATATCGCTTATACCATTGATGCTATATAACACATTACGTAATATTCGAATGAATATTTTGTCTAATTAGTAATCGGATCATTACTTCTCTCGCGCTTCATTTATTACTATCATTTTCATCGTCATTTCAGTGGATCAACAGATTAATTCGAGCACTCATTTCACACTAACTACTTCGACATTTACAAAATCTCAGACAAATAAATAAAGTAATAATTCTGAAATGATACAGAAGGTTTGTAGCGCTGGTAGATGATTTTAACGGAATTTCATTTCCTGAGCTCGACAGTTTAATCGTTGAGCTTTCATTGTTCTTCTCATCAATGTTATCAGGTAGAGGTTTTGTGCTGATAATATTATTCAAAAGAACAATGGAAATTCCACTATCAAACCATCTAGCTCAGAGAACAACACTTCACCATAAAACAAATAATTCTAACTAAATATATTCTGTAGGTATAACGAGCTGAATGAAACTTGCGTTTTGAATTCTACTGCCATGACTTTAAATTCACTATATCTCCCACTGATTTTTCATTTCAAGTTAAAACTTTAGACCGTAATGATAAATTATTAGAGAAAAAAAAGATGATGAAATTCAAATGGTACACTTTCTCTTCTTTTTTATAACATAAAAAGCCTCATTATATATACATACTTACGCCTGTTGCTCCTAATGGAGTATAGGCCGCTGACCAGTATTCTCCAACCCACTCTGTCCTGGGCCTTCTTTTCTAATTGCATCCAATTCTTGTTCATTTTTCTCATGTCTATCTCCATTTCCCGGCGTAATGTGTTCGTTGGTCTTCCTCTTTTCTTTTGGCCTACAGGATCCCATGTGAGGGCTTGTCTTGTTACGTAGTTCGGTGCTTTCCTCAATGTGTGCACCATCCACTTCCAGTGCTTCTTCCTGATTTCTTCCTCCACTGGGAATTAGTTTGTTCTTTCCTACAGTTGGTTGTTGCTACATATATATATAGTTCGAAATTAGGAAAAACTTTAGTACAATGTAAAGCTGATCGTTATGATGATTCAAGCACAATGAATTTGATACCAAACCCATGGAAGTTCATTTAGAGCTCTGAAAGATAATGTAAAATTTATACTAAATTAATACTGATTTATGTTGTCTGTTCTTAATAATCAATTTAACGTAATTAGTACCTTTGATAAATTTCGATAATGTAATAAGAAGATGAACATTATCGGAACTATGTGATGATATATTAACGCAATACATTTCGAACAATCTGATCACATATTATATAAATGCTAAGGTCAACTAGATTTGAAATGGAAGGTAAGAGAAGACAAGGATAATAAAGTAAATAATGTGAAAACAATTTGAAACCTCAACACTCTGGATAATTAGCTAACATTACAAGGGTAAATTTATGTTGAGAACAAACTGTTTTTGAATACACAGAGGGGGATTGAATTTTCTTATGACTAAGGCTTAAATAAACCTTAGCATACGCCCTTTTGAACTTTTGTACAACACTACACAAAAACCGAGTTATGATCAATCTTATGACCTGTTTCAATGATGTGTTTGGCAATAGAGGATGGGTCATCTGATTCTATTTGTTTTTGCAATCATTTAAGTACATGTTCACACATCCTAATTTTGAGATCACGATTACCCCTCCCTATGTATATGTGACCATACACACACACACACTTAAATTGGTAAACACAACGGGATGTGAAGCAATCGTTTTCTTGTCATTTAGGTTTTAGATAAAAAACTTAATTTCTGATAAGTTTTACCAAGAGAAAGGATTATACCATATCTCTAAATGAATAAACTTGTATGGTTTATGGAGATTGTAGAATTTTTTATTTAACTTTGAAGTGAACTTTGTTAGGCCACTAGTGAAAACTCAGTCAGTCAGTCAGCTACAACGTAGGACCGGTGAAAACTGGGAAGCATCGAATAGCTATTTCATCCCAATGTGGGACGTCCTAACAGTATGCGTCCACGACCTCACGGGGAACTTTGCTTAGGATCTTCGAACTTGAACTCGAACGCTCAACCTCTATGTTTAGTAGTGCATATGTCTAATTTTAATCAATTCACGATATTGTGCAACCATTTTTCACTACATTCTATGGATAAATTGTTCACCCGCGACAAGTTTGAATTTTATTGGTTATGACTTCTTATTAGAGCTTGAGGAATCACGACCTCAAACTAGTCACCAGTGACCATATGATTATTAAGACTAAACTTGTGTTTATAGTCGGCTACATTTAAGAAATCGATTTCTAGAATTCTGGTGGCAAGCCATCATCATCATTTAAATAGACAAAGAAAAAATAAGTTAGAAGTAATTGCATTTAAATAACATGTTTTCGTGACTTGAGGCAATGTCGATGCCGTTTGCATAAGATACACATATACCAACAAGAGATTGATCAATTGCAATCCCAAAGCAACAATGAGAAGATACAAGTAAACAATACCAAGTGAGTTTAGAATTATTGTTTAGATAAACTTAACTATGTCTAGACAAATAAGAATTTATTATATTCACTTGACATTGTTTACTTGAATCTTCCCATTAATGATTAGGACTGCAATTGATCAGTCTCTCTTTGGAATATGCGTATACCGTGCGTATTGCCTCGATATTGCCTTAATTCACAAGCATTATAAGCAAAGATGGATGGTGGCTATCAGTGGAATCCAGGACGCGCGTTTCGTCCTATTTATTATACAATTGAGACAGTTAGGTAAACTTCAGTAATGCTATGTAATTTAGTCAAAAACTGTTTGATATCACATTAAAGACTGCAATGGTAAACTTCGTCAGTTCATGTTCAACAAATAGAGGTATTCACTTATATGCAAAGTGAAATAGATTCATCGTTGAAGAAGTTGGAGTGAACTTAGTTGACTGGTATTATAAAATAATATCGTTACTTCAGAAGAATCATTATATTGGACGGACTTGAAATAATTTCACGTTTTCACTTTAAAAGATTGTTATTTCTAAATAGAATGCAGTGGATAATTGTATTGGTTTAGTCTGAGACACTTCATTAGTCCATATTTATAATCATACAAGGAATTCATCCTATAGTATACAATTCCTATAATCTAAATACATCATCGATACCGCTTTAATAGAAAGTTATTGATTGAGACCATGAACCGATTAATGTTAGACCGCTATTAAAAACATGGAAGCAGTGGACAGCCGATTCGTTCTATTGTGGGACTCCTCAGTAGTACACATCCACGTTCCAGCTAACATTAATCAGTTCATGATCTCAATTAAAAACTTAGTAATCTCCACAACCTTATACTGAGGAAGTTCTTGGTTTGACCCAATATAGTTTATACTGCTTAAGAGTTTCAAAACAGAATTAAAACAATTGTTTAATGCTTTTGATAATTTATTAGTGTCAAAACATAAAACAAATCAATTTCTGATCGCATAATAGTTGATGAAAGATGCTGAAATTTACTTAAAAAGCGTTAAACTTACAAATAGTTATAATTCATATTATTATCATAAATTAATACTGAAGATTATTTGGTTTTAAACTATTCAATGACCAATATTAACACAGTCACTAAATTTTTTTAAAAGTAAGATGTGTGATATCATGAACTTGGGAAGTGTAATCTATTTCATATTGTTTGAGATATTTAAAAGGAAACCTACAATGACTTACTTGTCTTTCTCATTACAACTCGTCATTCAGATTTAGTATCAAGCTTCCTATAAGTGGTTGATTCTTAAAGACCTAAATGAGCATTAATATTAGGTACTCGATGAAAGATATTAGTATGCCACATTACATCCTATAAAATAACACCGTTAGATGATGGCTCAGTGGTCTAGAGGTTAAGCGTTTGCGCGCGAGACCCATAGGTCGTGGGTTCGGTTCTCGCAAGGCGGGATCGTGAATGAGCACTTCTGAGGAGTCCGTTGCTAGGACGAAATGGCCTTCCAGTATTTCCAATTTTTCCATGGTGTTCTACCTTCAAATGACTCATGAACTCAACTATTAAATTACTATAATATCCACAAAAATCCCTTTTGATATTACTCGAAAAGTGTAAACCTAGTTCGTTGTTAATTGATGGAGATTTATACCTTGAAAATAAAAAATTAATCTCTTAATTGACACATATATTTATGTGTATTTTAAGGAGGATTCTAATTAACCATGAATGATAAGACCATTACCAACGAACCTAACATAATTTCAATGGTTGAAATCATGAGTCAATTAAAGCTAGACCAACATGGAAAACCTGCAGGCAATGGACGGTCGTTTCGTCCCACTAATGGACTCCTCAGCAGTGCACGTCTACGATCCCGTTCCCCCTCAAGGTCCGAGCCCAGGACGTATCAGCCTCGTGCGTGAGCGCTTAACCATCAAAACGTTGAGCCGGCATCCAACGGTTCAATGTCTTACTTCAACCAATCCTGGATGTGCGCTGCTGAGGAGTCCCACAATAGGACGAAACGACCATCCAGTGCTTTCAGGTTGTCCATGATGATCTAGCTTCAATTGACTCGTGATTTCAACTATTGAAATTACTAAAATCTCCATAAAACCCCTTTTGAACCTAACATAAATTAATTATATTTTTATTACATCCCAATAAGCAAAAACTAAAATTGTTGACTTATTGTAACTTAATGTACGTCAATTCTTCAAATAACAAATAAAAGACTAATTCTGAAATCACATCACAGTTTTTATGGAAATAACTTGGAAAATCAACTTGTATTAACTCAAGTAATTAATTTTTACTTGATATACCAGTGGACAGTTTTTAGTTAATATCAGAAGGGTTTCTGTGGAGATTGTAGTAATTTCAATGGTTAAGATAATGAGTCAGTTGAAGCTAGACCACCATGGAAAACCTGGAAGCACTGGACGGCCGTTTCGTTCTATTGTGGGACTCCTCAGCAGTGCGCATCCATGACCTCGCCCCCCGCGAGATTCGAACCCAGGACCTACTGGTTTCGCGCCCGAGCACTTAACCACTAGTGACTGGCTTCACTAGGTATATCCTGAAGTCCTAGTGAGAAGTAGTGACCAGTGGAGTTCAACCAGGTCTGTTGTGAGATAGTAACTCACTGAAGACAATGGTGAATGTGTCACTCAATTTCGTGGATTAGTTGAAGTTAGACATTAACACTGTTGGATGCCGGTTAAGTGCTCGAGCACGAAACCAGTAGGTCCTGGGTTCGAATCTCGCGGGGGCCGGGGTCGTGTGTGCGCACTACTGAGGAGCCCCGCGATGGTACGAAACGGCCGTCCAGTGCTTCCAGGTTTTCCATGGTGGTCTAGCTTCAACTGACTCATGATCTTAACCATTGAAAGTTTTTAGTTACTTAACCACAACAATAAACATGACATAAAATCAATCAATAAAAATGATAAAAAAATAAACATTTTTACCAACTTGTAATTTTATTATTCGTTTATATTGTAACGATGTATCATTATAAGTAAATACAGTTCTATGTAAACCTATTGAAATAGACTGAATAAACTTGATTTTATAATATTTGCTTAATAATTTGTATCGTTTAAACAATGTTAATCATAATGCTATTTTAATAGTTCAGATCATAAGTCAATTTAAGTTAGAACATCATGGTAAACCTTGGAAGTACTGAACGGTCGTTTCGTCAGTAACAATACATAATAATCTGACATTTTATACACATAGTTTCATTTTATCATTTTTAAAAGAACAAGAACAAAGATTCTAGTTGAATAGCATGAATTCATTTTATTTTGTTTTATTCTCGGCAGCTGCTTACAACCTAATATATTCAAAACATAATTATGAAATCTGTTTAACGTACTTACATGAAAGTGTTTAGTCGGAAGTTATATTGAAAACATATTCGTATAGTATAACAAGGATGTAAATAAATTGAATAGATTGAATATTGTAAATATATATACCTTATGTGAAAGAACATTCTACAACATTAGTTGTGACAACAGTTCAAAAGGCCAGAAACAAATGATTCCATAGTGAGTAAACATTGATAGGAATAAAATGAGTAGAGTTTAGTTGATAAAATAAGATTACTAATCTGAAAGATAGTTGAAATAAAACTCAAAAATGTAATAAATGCAAGAAACAGGACATCAGTCTTTCAAGGAGTCAAACTCCACGTTTCTGAAGTTTGCTGAAACGGTTGCTATCAGGTGTCAAAAACCTAACTTATATATTCAAAAAGAGATGGTTATTTTGATGGGGTTTTGTTCGCTAAGATAGATGATTTAGTTGTGGATCTTTAATCGTTCTTCTGAACAACATTTCAATAAAATCGATCTAATTTATCAACCTATCAGAAAAATTATGCACAAACATAGGAACAAAAATCAAATCAATGGGAGAGACAACCAAAACAAAGAAGTAAACAATGAGAGATTTAAGATCAACAAGAACCAATCAACATCGAGGTGTACAGGACAAGCTGTGAACCACATGTGGAGCAATTCGAACACTTTACTTCTATCTGAAGTTTGTGGTGATAATGTCGTTCAGAAGATCGATGAAAGCTTCATGACCAAACCATCCAGCGCAGAGAACAAAACCCCATCAAAATCATCCATCTCAGCTACAAATCTTCTCCACCATCTCAAAAGATGGTTATTAATCTTTCTTTACCTTACCTTACAAATGTTCCATCGTTGTATCTTAAACATTTTTTTCTCTAACAGATATCATAGTGATCATAATAGTACATAAAAAACAAACGAAAAATAGACGAATTGTTACTATCCTAATGACATTGTCTGTTAAATAAGTTATTCATAAAATGGCTTAACCATAGTTTAACCATAATCGAGTTATTAATAATATGGTTGATAATCATATTTAACATGGTCATTCCGAAGACAAGAATATTGTTGTTGTTGTTTTTGGTTTCGTAATAAATTCTCCTTAACATATGTTCAACTTTACTATTTTATTATTTCTAAACCATTTGTCATTGGACCATTTTATAAAATGTTAATTTTTTTTCTTTTTCCTATTCTTTTTTTCTTTTCTTTATTTTGCAAAGTAACCATCTATCTGATCTATATATGTATAAAGTTTCCCTAATACAAAAAAGAGAGAACAGGACATGGTTGAATATCGTTCATAGTCGGATAGATTTATGCTTCGTTTTTTTATGTTGTTCTCTTTTGTTTTGTTTTTTCGTTGTTGTTGTTGTTGCCAACAAACATCTATCCAATTTTTCTTTTTTCAGGAACAATGTAATGATGATATGGTATTTTCAAGTTTAGTATTTGAATTGCGTATAGTTTCAATTCACTACCAATAGAAATTTATATAGTTTATATTAGTGATTGAATTTAAAAATAACAGATATGTGTTCGAATTATGTATGTAGACCTTACTTGAAAAACTATTGAGGATAGATGGAGTTAGTTTATGGAAGGAAATGAATTTAATGAAATAAGCGATAACCCCAAGTCAAACTTGTCAAAAGATACATTGTTTAGAAATAAAGAAATATGTTTATCGGAGAGAAAGTGTGTGTTTGTGTTCTCCCGAATTCTAACCTCTTGAATCCTCCTTGTCTCTTTTTTTCTCTTTCCAAATTTATTTCATTGAATTATACTCTTTAAATAACATCTTCAAACCCTAATCTTTCAGATTACTGCTTATACTATTACCGCCTCTACCATTACGGGATTTGAATCGACCACTGCATCTCTGTGCTAATGTGGTGTGGCAACTCGAACTGATGTACGTACGTACGAAGTTCTACGTTGTTACTAACTGGCTGACTGTTTATCAGAGAGGAGTATTGTGGATATTATAGTAATTTAATAGTTGAATACATGAGTCAATTAAACCATCATGGAAAAACTGGAAGCACTGGACGTCCGATTCGTTCTAGTATGGGACTCGTCATCAGTGCTCATTTGCGATTCCACCCCGTGGGATTTGAACACAGGAACTTCGGCCTTGCGCACGAACTCTTAACCTCTAGACCACTGAGCCGGCATTCAGTGGTGTTAATGTCTAATTTCAATCAATCCAGGAAATTGCGTGCGAGACCGATAGGTCCTGCGTTCGGATCTTGCGAGACGGGATCGTAGATGCGCACTTCTGAGGAGCCCTATACTAGGACGAAACGGCCGTCCAATGCTTGCAGATTATCCATGGTGATCTAGCTTCAATTGACTCATGAATTCAACCATTAAATGTGTTTATGTCGTTATGTTATGAAAAGCTGTTTGATAAAAGGCCTATCCAAACATAATAGCTGAAAAAGCAACCGAGTGTGTGTGATTACTGTCTACAAACATGAGGATAGAATAAATATCAGATCTACGTTAGATGAAAGTAAACAATTTGAGTCACTTTTCAATAAATATAATACTGTTATATTTTATAGTAAATTTGGATTTTTCTATCATATACGTATACTACATTTATGTATACTATGATATTTCGATGAAATAGTACTCATCCAGTAGACAACATAAAGTAATAATACACTCATTTCTATAGCGTAGTACCAATCAGATATAAAAGAAACTTGATAATGATCCTGACTCATCATACTAGAATGATTTGCTCGGATGACATTATTGTAGATGAATTGATTAATGTTCATAACTTGCTTATTAGGAATAGATACCCAATGAAATTCATCGACAAACACATGAAGGAGATGAAAAGAAGAACAAGAGTACCTATTGTTCCAAAGAAAGTATTGTTCTTAAAATTACAATTCCTAAATGATACTACTGAAGAGATTGTAACTCAGAAGTTAAAAAATACGGTACAGAAAACATTTAATGCAGCCAGATTGAGTGCCATCTCGTACAATCGCCCCACAATAAGAACAGTTAATGAAGACAGATTGTCTGAATTCGCTACATCAATGTGTATTTAATATTTCAACTGCTCCTGTGGAGCCAGTTATATAGGCCGTACAATTTGGCGATTTCGTCGTTGTATAATAGAACACCATCCGTCATGGTTGAGAGAAGGGCAGGTAAAAGTGATTAAAAGTTCTATTGTCGCTCACTTGGTGGACACAGGTCATCAAGTTGAACTGAATAAAGCTTTAAGGTTATCCACCATATTCCATCAAATTTGCCACATGCTTTACGAGTGCATCTTTTGCACATTGCTGAAGCCATTGCAATCCATGTTCACAAACCTAACCTTTGCATCCAAAAGACTTTTGTACAAACGCTCTCGGTATAGGGGAGTTTGTAGCAGAGCTTTGATAAACTATTGTCGTATTTCTTCCATTTTCTGTATTTTACTTGTTCTCAACATTTCGTCTCTTGATTCTTACATAACCACTATACTACTGATCACGCATCAAAATATTTTGTTAGTTCACTCTCTTTTTATATATTATGCAACGTAGCAACTGCTTGATTTTCGAATAATTAGTTTGATTGTTAATAATCCTCTTTCTTCCAATTACTCAATGTTAATTTATATGTCATGATATAATTATTACATAACGTCGTCTATTCGATGAGTATTATTTCATTATTGTTAATCATATATATATATATATATATATATATATATATATATATATATATTAGTGTAAAGCCTTGATGAAAAACTCATTGAGAAGAAATTTCTTCGCTCTGTCCGTTCCTTCTTTATTTACCAATTGTCGAAATGGCAATTTTCACTCTTATGTTTAACTAAATAATGTACATATATCATTATAAGCAAAAATGGATAGTGCTTAGCAGTGGTATCCATTACAGTCATAATCATCAATAGGAAGATTTAAGTAAAACAATACCAAGTGAATTTAAAACTTCACCACATTTCACAAGCTAGTGGTTATCAGGAATTAGAAGTTAAATGGATAACATGATGGTGTTTGAAGCGAACAGTACTGAATTCGAGTCCCGGGGTGAACACCAACTCTGAGATGCAGTTACATACAACTGACGAGTATCAAATAGGACGAAACGTGCGTCCTACATTTCACTGCTAACCACTATCTATTTTTGGTTATAATGCTTGTAAATTAAGACAGTATCGAGGCAATATGCATGGTGTACACATATGCCAATAAGAGACTGATCAATTGTAATCCTAAACAACAATGGACAGATACATGCAAATAATACCAAGTGAATATATACATATATCGTTTTAAAAGTTTGTTTAGTGGAATGAAAACAAATTAGATGTTTGAAGAGAAATGAACGGAATCCCAGAACTTGGATTTTGTGTTTTTCCTCATTTATAAATAAGTCTTATCTCTAATGCTGAGGGAAAGTGTTTCTTGTTTCACCTATTACAACAATTAAGAAAGTTTACTTGGTTGAAACCACGAAGTGATCTTAGGCCGACATTAAAAATCTGAAAGTATTGGATGGATGTTACATTCTAGTATAGGACTAGTCAGTAGTGTATATAGATGACCTCGCACGCGGAAATCGAATCAAGGATGACGGCTCAGTTGTTTGAAGGTTAACCATTCGTAAGCGAGACCGAAGGTCTTGGGTTTGATTTCCGAGTGCGATGTCATGGATCTGCGCTGCTGATCAGTCCTATGCTTCCAGATTCTCATCGATGGTCTGAATATGTCAGTTCGTGATTTCAATTGTGAAAATACTATAATCTCCTGAAATTCTCAATACTAATTTAAAACCTCATCACTGATCTATACTGATAGTGTCTTACTCTTCCTAGGACTGAAACGTTAACGATAGTTAACTACTAAATAGTAACTAGAAGTGATAATTTTATTGAGTTAAGACTAAATTTTGAATCGGAAGCAAACTTGCTGGACTTACTGACTTCACAACTAAATGGTTACCAGGAATCATTTTGAATATTATGATACAGCGAGGAAAATGTGTGAGTGACTACTAAGTCTAACAAAGAAGATCCTTGGTTTGAACCAGAAGGTATAGGTCCAGATACACTCTATACTAAGGCATGCTCCAGTACCTTTATCTGGAACCTACTGTCAAAGGACTGTGGCCAATCCAGCTAATATCAGATGCATTAAAATCTCCTAATATCAGGCATCTGCTATTTTCACTCCATAGTTGAATGTGATCTAAGATAAAGTTATCAGCTAAGTAGTTCGGGCTACCATAGATAACACCAAGAATAAATGTACAACATTCGAAAATTAATGACTTCGCAAGTTCCACTATCATTGGATTCACAAACAAAGGAACAGATATTTATATTATTAGCTATGTATATTAGAACCCCACCCCCCTTCTTGCATCTATTCCTATCACTTCCTAGATAGTTGTATCTAGATAATTCTGGAATGACGTCGAAGTCATAAACTAACCAAGCTTCAGTCACGGCTACGATGAGTGGCTTTAGTTCGTCCTCCGATACCCTTTGTTCATGAAATTTATTTCCTAGATTACGATCGTTTGTACATGACAGGACAGCCTATTCATACAGACCTTGATAGCATTCGTTTCCAAGACCTGACTACTCAAAAGCCACCAAGCGGAAATTTTTTTCACCATATTGTTTACGGGTTTCTAGTTCAGCCCCCTTTCTTTTTACTCTAACCTCTAGAGACACATACTCTTACTTGAATGTCAGTATTATCGTGACTTCGAGCGCTATTTAATAAAAGATCATTGTTTCTCCTATCCTTATGGAGTCTATATGATCGGGGTTCAACATTTTCTTCGGTCCTCTTACCTATTCTTAGCAGTTCTTTTAGCTCGAACTCCTGTAGAGTTAACTGGTAAGATGCTAAAAATCAATGCTCCAACGTTTTCCAAATCATGCTCGGGTATAATTTTTGGATCAGGGTTGTTTGTTTCTAGCAAATTACTTACAGTAATATTCGATGAGATCAAGATTTGTCCAGCCACCATAGGGTTAAGTTCCGTCCTACTTTTGGACTCTACTGGTGTATTCTCTGACGCAGAACGTGAATCTACCGAAGACATATCAACCAATTGGTTGTTGCTTGTGGCCTTTTCGTTTCTCTTTTTTGTCTCCTCACGGTGGCTCATTACCCGTCACTCAGGACAGCTATATGAGGACTACTTGGAACGGCGACGGTTTCATCTGGGTCTTTAGTTACTACTTCAGAATAATTACTACCAATATCGAGTGGTATTTCACTCCTTCTTTGTTTTAAAAGTTTTCCTTTTCCATGATTTACAGTCTAGTGTTTGGCGCGTCACGTACAGCACGTACTACACTGACACATTCTTCACTGTCAGTACTCGTGTTAATAGTGCAGCCACCATTGATTTTCTTGCTAACCTAATGCAGAAAGCTCATAGCCTCCACGATCAGTAAAGTCTTACTGGAACAACAAAACATATGAAGCCAAGGGGGTAAGGCTTCGAGCATCTTTTCTATGCGGTGTGAAATAAACGGGTACACCCCTTATGGAATAATGTTTTTTCACTAATCGCATTTGATTCCCTCCCCCACGGCGAAAGAACAGTTTGGCTGTCCATATTTATAAGTACAGTCGACCACTGTAGAGGGACTAAGAGAGTAAAAAAGGGCAAAAATACACAGTATGACTACTAGTGTCGAAATCGACCAATAAAAGGGTACCACATGATGGATTTGGTGTAAATCTCAAACTTCAACCGAAATTCAAGATAAAATAGACTATGTATGCTTTTGATGAAACAAGTATTAAATCACTGCTTTTTTTAAACGCGCGCATAAATGAGTGTTGTTCTAAACGTTGTTAACTGAACAGCCTTTCCTAACCACGAGGGGAGATGTTTACTAACTCGTTGGTTCAGTTGTCTGGTTGTGCGCCCAATACCGCTCTCCCCACAGGAGCAGCTGAATTCGTAGATACACATAAATGTAGCAGAACCAAGTACCTTATCCTTTAGTTGAAGAATCATCAAAGATCGGGTCGTAAACCATAGAAATGATTAAGAATTAAATTATAAAATAGATAACTTATTTTAGATGAATGCTTCCTGTAGAAATTGGTTTAATTTGTTGTTGAATTCGTTACAGATTAATTTCTGTTGAGACATCACTGAAAACTAGGTAAAACTGAAAAGCTGCTTTATTTTAATATGGTACTAAGAAGCTGTGTGCACCCATAACATGTCAGGTACAGAACTTAGAACCTCCATGTCTCTCAGCGAACAGGTCGCAAAAAAATCTAATACAACTTCTGATCGTAAAAGGATTTTGCAAATCTTTTTTTATATTTCCTGATTTTAAAAAAAATATTAAGATTTCGTTTAGTGCATTGTGAAATCAATGGATAATGTTAGTATTCAGCGTTTACTTGTAAGTCCTACCTGTTCATTCATAGATAATCTCATATAGCTAATTTGATGATTCTGTATAATTTAATCCCAGACACCTTAGAATAAATTCACTTTATTTAACGGTATAGTCGACAGATCATTTTTAACCGTTATAAACATACCATTTTTGACAGTGACTAAGCTACAAGTTGCTTGTCATCAACGTTTTGTGTTACTTCATGAATTATTCATAGAATGATTGTGCATGACAATTTCTTCTCAATTACTTACTAATATCATTCCAGTTGTATGCAAAATTGATTTAAACAACCATGTAGAGATTAATTTAGAGATTCGACCAACTTGAATAGTATATACAAGCATACGATTCTAACTCCGTTGAGCTTAAATAATGATGATCGCTTAGTTCATTTCATTATGAAAACTTTTTATCTTTTTTGTAGTTTAAAGTTTACAATCTAGAAAAAAAACACTTTCAGTCATCCCAACATAATGCCACTCGCGGGGTTGTGGATGCGTACTGCTGAGGAGTCCCATATCAGGACGTAACAACCGTCCAGTGCTTCCAGGTTTTCAATGGTGATTTAACATCAATTTGTTCATAATCTCAATCAAAAACTTAATAATTTCCACAACCCTATACTGATAATACGTTATGTCGTTATTCTTAAACGTTATGTGATTCGAACTATCTTTAAATTTTTGTCATTGATCTTTGTATCACATTATTCTATTCCAGAAAGCTAAAGCAATGTAAAGCTATTATTTTCATTTGTATTCAATAATTTACGGACAAACAAGTAAACATGTGTTCTACTTTAAAATCATAACATGTAAGGTAACATAGTTTCTCATTGCAGTAAACTAAAGTTCTCTGGGTATCGAAAATGTACATATACTTTTAAATAAGGAGACACCTATTGAGAAAGTGCATAGATATACTCATTATTATTTCAAATATCCATAACAAAAAGCACATAGACATAATACATTAAGTCTTAATTTAAACAATGGTGAGGATTTCAATTAAATTTGATTTTTATTATCAGAATAGGTTTTGTGGAGATTTTTAGAAATTTCACTAGTTGAAATCATGAGTCAATTGAAGCTAGGCCACCATGGAGAACCTGAAAGCACTGGACGGCCGTTTCGTCCTAGTATGGGACTACTCAGCAGTGCACACCCACGACCTCGCCCATTGCGAGATACGAACCCAGGACCTATCAGTCTCACGCCAGGCGCTTAACCAACTAGACCACTGAGCCAGCATCCAACGGTGTTAATGTCACGGAGGGCGGGATCGCGGATGCGCACTGCCGAGGAGTCCCATACTAGGACGAAACGGCCGCCCAGTGCTTTCAGGTTTTCCATGGTGGCCTAGCTTCAATTGATTCACGGTTTCATCCAGTGAAACTTTGATTTGTTAACATTTTTCAGTTAAATAGTTTTTCAATAAAGAGAATTGTCTATTTCACTTAAATTTTCACAGTACTATCAGCCAACTAGTCATTCTGTACCATCTAAAGTTGTAATCAATCCTAGTGGGGTAACAAATGATCAAACTTATCAATATGATAATAATAATATTCGATCAGAGGATTCACAACAGATCAATTCAAAATATCAACCAATGTGGATTAAAGCACCTATACCTCAATTAAGACTTTCACGACAACGATCAAATTCAGGGTAAGTATTAAAGTGTAATTTGGTTTGTTTCAATATAAGTTAATATCATGATATCATTAACGAAAAGATTATTGAAAATTATTGAGTTCTGAATAGTTATTTCGTCTTAATATGAAGTTCTTTTTACTAGTGCTAACTAGTGAAATTACATTCTGATAGGTAAACATCTGAAACTTCAAATCTCGCATTACATGCATTATTTTGTTTATTTTCCAAACTGAGGACAAAAATGATTAACATTCGAAAAAGTAAATAACTTCTGGTAAGAACTATTTGTTTATTAGTGTAAATTAAACACTTTGTTTATCTTGAAGAGATATTATCTTTTAAGTGAATGAATGTTATTTAAAAAATACGAATACAACGGTCAGAACGGGTTTTATGGATATAATAGTGATTTTAATAGTTGAGAACATCTGTTGTGAGATATCAACTCACTGAAGACAATGATCGATGTGTCGCTCAATTTCGTGGATGGACGTCGGCTCAGTGATCTAATGGTTAAGCGCTCGAGTGCGAGACTAATATGTCCTGTGTTTGAACCATGAGAGGCGGGATCGTGGATGCGCCCTGCTGAGGAGTCTCATAGTGGGAAGGAACGGCCGTTCAGTGCTTCCAGGTCTTTCCATAGTGGTCTAGCTTCAGTTGACTCGTGATCTCAACTATTTAAAATGCAACAATAATTTATTAATAGGACATAAAGTATAATTTTAATGACAAAAATCACATTATTGTATTCTCTGATCAATCTTTTCATTGCTTTTAATGTGTGAGATCCTAAAAGCATTGAGAACTGTTGATTTATCGAAATAGATATTGAATTTGTGGTTGATTAAATTTAGAAGAATTACTTCAACTTATTACTTTTAACTTTTATATTGGAGTGGTTTTTTATAACGTTTGAAATAAATTTACTATAGATTATATATTCCTCCTTAAAAGTTGAATTCATGAGTCAATTGAAGCTAGACCAATATGGAAAACCTGAAACCACCAGACAGCCGCCTCATCCTAGTATGAGACTCCTCAACAGTGCACATCCACCGTCCCGACTCAAGGGATTCGAACCACCACCCACAATTGTCTTCAGTGAGTTACTATCTCGCAACAGACACAGTTAAAATTTTTGGTCACTGCTTTTCACTAGAACTCCAGGGAATATTTCTTGAAGCTAGCCACTACTGAGCACATGATGATTATTATCAGAAAAGGGTTTTGTGGAGATTTTAGTAATTTAGTAGTTGAACTCATGAGTCGATTAAAGCTAGATCGTCATGAAAAACCTAGAACCACTGGAAGACGTTTTTGTCCTAGTATAAGACTCCTCATCAGTGCGCATCCACAATCTCACCCCGAGGGATTTGAACACAGGATCTATCGGTCTCATACTCGAATGCTTAACCTCTAGACTACTGAGCCAGCATCCAGTGGTGTTAATGTCTAACTTCAACTAATCCACGAACTTGCGCTACCGACTCACGAATCCAACTATTAAATTACTACGATCTTCACAAAACCCCTTTCTGAAAACAATAACAATTATTTTTATCTATATTTCAACTGTATTTTTATAAATAAAATCAATAATCTTCAATCTGATGTAGATTTTCTATTCTAAATCATAGTTAACCTTTTGTTTTCTTCACTAGTAACGCTGTTGTTTTACAACCTATTCAACAAATAGAAAATTTTACAAATATACCAAATTATTATTCATCTAATAACCCGGTTAATTTAACATCGAATATACAAGGATCAATTCATCATTCATATGAACCAAATATTCCACTTCCTAATATGAATTCACCTATCAATCGTTATAAAACTTCAACAGTGAAATCATTTCGAAATTTTCTCACTCCAAAATTAAGACGTAAAACATATGAATTGGATAAAACAGAATCTATCAAATTGAAACAAGATGATTACAGGCCAATAAATATATTACAAACTAACTCAGGTATTTTTTTCTAATTAGATGCTTACTGTTTTTTGTTTGAGTAGTGTAATATATATATATGTATTCAGACAATGGTTTTGTGGATATTATAGTAATTTAATAATTGAATTCATGATTCAGTTGAAGCTAGACCAACGTGGAAAACCTGCAAGCACTGGACGGCTGTTTTTAGTCCTAGCATTGGACTCTTCAGCAGTGTGCATCTACGATTCCGCTTCGCGAGATTCGAGCCTAGGATCTATCAGTTTTTCACGCGAGCGCTTACCCATTAAACCATTGAGCCGGCATCCAACAGTGTTAATCTCTAACTTTTTTATTTTAAGAGTCTGGAGTTATCCATAGCTTTCCATTATGAAGAAGTTGGTGTACAGCAACTCATGATGTAGGACAAAAGTTCAGGATGGACTTATTTAACCTTACAACATTTTCGAAGATTTTAAATCTAATTACTCTCTTCAAATTATATCTAGTCACATACAGCTGAAGTGTCTTGAATTTCACAGCTAGTCACAATTCACCTAGTCTAAACAATGAACGGTCTATGAATAGATGATGAATCTGTGTGTATACCTCTTTATACTTAAAGATATTTTCATATTCAGAAAATTAATGCTTACATTAAGGTAGTTCATTAACTTAATATTATAATCATGAGTTATTTCATGTATTTACTCATCCAATTATTCATTCAAAATATCGTTGTTAAATTATGATATACAATGAAAAGAGAACTAGTCATATACTAGGTTGAACTGAGCTTATTTTCCCTTGAAATTCTTTTATACAGATGAAACAATTTACAAACATCGTGATATACAAGCATTAAGTGAAATACCAATTGTTAGCTTTTAACTATTCTGTTTACATATTTATTTATTTATTTATTTACTTACTTACTTACTTACTTACTTACTTACTTACTTACTTACTTACTTACTTACTTATTTACTTACTTACTTACTTACTTACTTACTTACTTACTTACTTACTTACTTACTTACTTACTTACTTACTTACTTACTTACTTACTTTACTTACTTACTTACGCCTGTTACTCCCGCCGACCAGCATTCTCCAACCCATTCTTTTCTAAGCCTTCCCTTCTGACTACAGAGAGATATTTGTTAGAATTAAGATAAACATTATTACTTTAAACAAACGACTGGAAAATTCATTTTCCTGTTGTTTGATTGAATATTCCCATTAATATGTGAGACCCAATTTGATCAGTTAGTTATTGACCTATATCTATCTTATGCAGATTGCCTCGATATTGCTGTTATAACTTGTGACCGCCGATTAGAGGGCAATGAATTATCGATCGGACCAAGGGCGCGTAAAATACGTACGAGCAGCCTAGAGTCCTGATTGATCCTGCTTTCCGCCTAGACCAGCCAGTTAATTGCAGAACACCAATCCGAGCCTCTGTAATATGAATCGTTATATTTCAAACATACTGAGTTTATATACCAATCAAACAGACCACAACATACCAATAAAATATAAAACAACATTCCAGCAGTTTAAAAATCCCCATAGAGTATTCAAAAATGAAGAATATTTGAGCAAACAGTTGTTTTCAATAAATTCATCATCAGGCTCTATAGTTATAAGTTCATAATTATAATATTTTACCGAGTCCTAACAGCCGCTTGCTTGTGCAATGGGATGAAGTTTAAATTCACTTAGTATTGTTTGCTAGACTCTTCCGATTGATGTTTAAGATTACAAATGATCAGTCTCGTATTGGCATATGTGAATCCTGTACGTATTGCCTCGATATTGCCTTAATTTATAAGCATTATAAGCAAAGATGGATAACGGTTAGCAACGGAATCCAGGACGCACGTTACGTTCTATTTGACACTCGTCAGCTGGATATAACTACATCTCAAAGTTAATGTTCACTCCAAAATAACAATAATAATAATAATAAATTCTTGTGTAAACTAAATCTTAATTATTTATTCTAAATTAACATTTTTCAATCGAAATTTATGCTTTCATAAGTGATAACTTATATTATCGAATTCAACCATAGTACTTCTCTTAGTAAGTTTTTATTCTATGTATACAAATTTGATTGAATGTTCATTGTTTAAATTATCACATTTTGCTAAACTGATAGGCATAATAACCAACTATAATTATGTGTACATTATATCCCGTTTTATACATACATATAGATAGATAGTTATATATATATATATATATATATATATATATAAGGAAGAAGACAGTAATATTGATGTGAAAATGGTTTAATCACTTTACATACATAAAGTAATGTTTACATAATTTACCAGTAGGATACAATCGAATATTAGCTAATGACCCTATTAGTAAACATAATATAACAGTGTAACTAACCATCAATAAATAACAGAATCTTCTATACTTATTTCAATGAATTTTCGTTATATTATTTAACATATAAGTATGTATGTTTATAAATTGTACCAGTGCATTCAACTAAACTAATCATAGTACATTTTTATTTTATCTCGAATCAATATTCAATATAGTAAGACTGAAACGAACTTATACAAAAAAAGGAAAGAAATAAGCGAAAGAAGCGAAGCACAAAATATATTAATCTTTAAATTCACTTGGTATTGTTTGACTTGTATCTTCCCATTGAGGTTTAAGACTGCAATTGATCAGTCTGTTATTCGCATATATGTGCATACTGTACGTATGCCTCGATATTGCCTTAATTCACAAGCTTTTTGTAAGCAATGATAGATAGTGGCTAACAGTGGAATCCAGGACGCGAAGATACAAGCAAAACAATACCAAGTGAATTTAAATTCACCCCATTTGCACAAGCAAGTGGCTATCAAGACTCAGTTGTTGAGTGGATAACGTGATGGCCTTTGAAGCAAATGGTACTGGGTTCGAGTCGCAGAGTGAACATCAACTTTGAAATGCAGTTACATCCAGCTGACGAGTCCCAAATAGGACGAAACGCGTTTCCCGGATTCCACTGCTATCCACTATCCATCATTGCTTAAAAAATATATTAATGTTTGTTTAACTGTTAAGAAAAATATCATTGACTATGAAAGTAGAAAAGTTATATGCATCATTTTTTCCTCTTTACTATGTTCGATTAATTGTTACTATAAAATATCTCTATGTATACTAACTTATACAAATATAAGAATGAGAATACTTGAAACGAGATTTATCTCCTCTCTAAACTATATGCTTATTATCATAATACATTCACTCAGTTTGAAAAACATAACCAGAATATTTTATGAGTAGATATCAATAACTGGATGACGGCTTAGTGGTCTAGAGGTTAAGAGTTTGCGTGAGAGACTAATAGGTCCTGGGTTCGAATTTCGCGAGGTGGAATCGTGGATGCCCACTATTGAGGAATCCCATACTAAGACGAAACGAACGTCCAGTGCTTCAAGGTTTTTTCATAGTGGTCTGGCTTCGATTGACTCATAAATTCAACTAATAAATTACTATAATATCCACAAAACCCCTTTATGATTATAATATTGATTACTTTAAAATACTCGAAAATCAGCACTTTTTTCTCCTAAAGATCAGTTGTTAATTCATTCATTTCATTATATATAAACATTTAGGGAGAAAAATGTTAAAAAGGTTTTTGAAAAGTAGACTTAGTAACAAAAGTAACTAATAAATTTTATCATCTCACAGTGGGAAATCTTCACAGGTAGACTAAATGAAGTTACTTTGATTTATACTGTCTACAATTAACTGACCTACTGTGCGAATCAAAATATATACTAATACTACTAATACTACTAGTAGTAATAATAATAATAATGATTATAATATAATATATTCAATATGTTTAATAATTAAATGGGGATTAATATGAACCTGGAAATAAAGGAGAAATAGGATCAACAAAAATAGCCATGAATATTCAAAATCTGTAGAATTCGTCTAGTTACAAGTCATCGAATACTATACTTCATAACAATTGGCTATAAATATAGATATTGAGATGAAATGATACGTCTTCAAGATGCACAGTGAAACTAATTATATCATGTTATTTAAGTAGTGACAGATTAGTTAAGTTCAAATGTTTTATTATAGGTAGTTAAATTCGACTAATGATAACAGTAATACGACTATTCATTTATTATCAGAAAGGTTTTTTTGGCGGATATTATAATAATTTAATCGTTGAGTTAATGAGTCAACTGAAGCTAGACTAACATGGGAAACCTGGAAGAACTGGACAGCTGTTTCGTCCTAATGCGGGACTCCTCAGCAGTACATATCCACGATCCCGCCTCTCAGGATCCGAACACAGGATCTTTAGCTCTTATTCTCTAGACCATTGAGCCCGCATCCAGTGGTGTTAATGTCTAACTTCAACCAATCCATGAAATTGAGCCACCGTCCATCAATGTGTTCAGTGAGTTACTATCTCGTAACAGACACGGTTAAACTCCCTGATCACTGTTTCTCACTAGAACTTCAGGAAATACCTCCTGAAGCCAGTCACTGGTGAACATATCATGATTATTATCAGAAAGGGATTGTTTATGGATATTTTAGTAATTTAATGGTTGAGAGTAATGTTGTCAGCCTAAGTAAACTGAGTAGAATATTTCAATGAGTAGAATAAATTATTGCAGATAATGTAATATGAGAATGAAATTCATCAGTATTTAAAATTACCAATTAGGTTGTTTTAATTTGAAAAGTTATTGTACTTCTTAGAAACAACGAGCATATACCAAAAATGGTATCCTGATTATAACTGTTTCGAGTTCCTTTTTCATTCAAATTGTCTTTTCTAATGCATACTATAATATTACAAGTATTATGTGCAAAGATGGAAAGTGGCTAGTAGTGGAATCTAAAACGCACGTTTTCATCCTATTTGACACTCGTCATCTGGATGTAACTGCACCTCAGAATTGATGTTTACTTTGGGACTTGAACTCAGTACCGTTCTCTTCCAACATTATTGTCTTATCCACTTAGCTACTAAGTTCTGATGGCCACCTGCTTGTTCAATGAGGTAAAGTTCAAATTCACTTAGTATTGTTCACTTGAATCTTCCCATTGATGTATGCACATATACCAATAAAAGACTGATCAATTGCAGTCCTTAACATCAATAAGAAGATTCAAACAAACAATACCAAGTTTTTAATTATGTAACCAAATGATTTTAATGATTCAAATTAGATTTCTTATAGACTGTTGATCAATGCATGACGAATTATTTTTCTTTCTTTGACATTTAAATATTTTTTCACAATAATTCCTTTTGAAGAGATCTAAAACTATACATATGAGGATTGTTTATTATTATCATTAATTAGGATCCAGTAATGCAATTGAAAACAATAATACAATTGAATGGTTAACATCCAATCTTAGTCTAACTTTAGACTATATGACTTTATAACATAAACTAACTTATCTGTAAATCTTAAAGTGTTATGAAACAATATTAAATGACTAATTTCGACATGACATTTATCAGTTTGACTATACATTGGTTAACAACTAATGCCTACGCTAGAATTTCGTGTATTCTTTTCATTTATTTCAATTTTAAGCATAAATGAAATTATAGATAATAAAGAACTGTATATTTGTTATACAATTGATTAATAGTAATTCAATTGGTGTTGTTCTACTTGTATCGTTCTATCTTTGCTTGAAAAAAGCTTGTAACTTAAGGCTATATCGAGGTAATCCGCATAGGAAGCACATATGCCACTAAAAAATTGATCAATTGCAGTCTTAAATAATAATGCGAAGATACAAGTAAAACAACAACAAGTGAATTTAAACTTCACACCATTGTACAAGCTCGTGTTTATCAGGACTTAGTAGCTAAGTGGATAGCGCAATGGCATTTGAAGAGTACGGTACTGGATTCCAGTCCCGGAGTGAATGTTAACTCTGAGATGCAGGTATATTCAGCTGACGAATATCAAATAGGACGAAACGTGCGTCCTAGATTCCACTGCTAACCACTATCCATCTTTCATTAATAGTAATGTTTTGTCCCATTAGTCGCTCATCAGATATATATCTATGCACATTCTCGTATAGATGTTTACATTGAAATTAAAATCTACTATTCGCAATGACATATATAAATTTGCTAATAACTAAGTAGCTGGATTAAAATAGTTATCGATTTGTCGAATGGATGTAGTAAGTGTTACAATTTTTAAGGATGTATCTTCAACGTTGGGGAATTCAGTTAAAAAAGATTGGTCAAATTTAAATTTATCATCAAGATCGAGTAAATATAAACTTTTACAAATAATATAGTGACCTAGGACCAAGCCCCTTCTTTAGAGGGAAATATAAACGCATTCATAAATTTTGTATGTTTATTAACTTTGACCATTAACAACTTATGTATTACAATGCACGTTTAAATAAACCAAGGAATGATTTCCCATCGTTGTTTCAATGCTTCACAAAATTTTTTATATACCAAATGTCAGTCGTTATAGTATTTATGAATTAATCCCTAAATTCGAAGTTAATTTACCTTTTATCCCATGCACATAAGCAAACGTAGGTCGAGACAACCAGTATAACAGAAGCCTCTACATCACTAGGCTTCAGCATACACGAGGAAAAGACCAAGATCTTCAAATACGATGCGGTGAACATCAACCCTGTCACACATGATGGAAAAACTCTAGAAGAGGTGGAAAGATTTACGTATCCGGGTAGCATCATCGATGAACGTCGAGGTACTAATGCAAATGTAAGAGCAAGTGTTGGCAAAACAGTGGTAGTATTCCTACAGTTGAAAAACATCTCGTACTCAAAACAACTATCAACCAATATGAAAATCAGAATTTTCGAGACGAACGTCGAAATAGTTCTACTGTACGGAGCTGAAACGTGAAGAACTACTACAACCATCATCAAGAAGGTACAAGTATTTACAAATAGTTGTCTATGCACGATACTCAACAACCATTGGCCGGAAACCATCGGCAACAGCCTTCTATGGAAGAAGACAAACCAGTTACCAGCTGAAGAGGAAATTAGGAAAAGACGATGGAAATGGATAGGACATATATTACTCAAATCATCAAACTGCATCCCGAAGCAAGCGCTAACTTGGAGCCCTGAAAAGAAACGGAAAGCTGGAAGGCCGAAGAACATAGTACGTCGGGAATTTGAGGAAGATATCAAAAGGATGAATAGCGACTGAAAAAGGTTGTCCAGGACAGAGTTGGATGGAAAATGTTGGTAGGCGGCCTATGCTCCTCCACAACAGGTAACGGGTGTAAATAAGTAGCTGAAATGAACTCCAGCGTTCGACAACCATTCTATCGTTGTTTGAAGCTCTTCGGTATGTCTCATATATATCTTAAAACAAATCAAACCTTTTGAAGTACGTACTGTTCTTCGAAAACAGTTGTTACCTTGTCACAGTTGTCAATTAACAGTTTCACTAATTGAGGTGATATTCATTAATGGATTTTTATCAATTTCAATAACTTTCATTTAAATAAAACCATTATTTTTCACTAATATTCATTTTTAAAAAGGTTCAAGTAAATAATACCATATAACTAGTTGACAGTATATCAACTGAAATGATTACTGAAACTATTTATAACGAAAAGAAGTTGAACAATATTATTGTGATGTGGACAAAGAAACAAGAAGCCTTGATAAACTATGGCAGCTATTTTTCGGGACGTTATTTCATTTTGTCCCTAGTCTATTCTGCAGATCATAAGCTCTCGTTTGATGGTATGATTCACTGCCATAACCTTTTCTGTTCCAAAGCTATTGTAATTTGAACGTAAACTTTTGTACTCTATTTTCTACGCTAATCTCCAGTTTTCGACATAATTGTATTTTCCTAATTGTTGTGCGTTGTGGTCTTATTGGTCATTTATTTACTCATTTATATTTTTACACCAATCGGAAATCGGGAACCAGACAGGAATTGGGAATAAATCGTGTGGTATTCCAGTTGACTTGTCTTCTCTCATTCGAGTGCTTGTCAGCTAATCAGGTGATGGGATTAGTTTTCGTCTCTCTACCCCAAGCAGTTGGTCTTTGTTCGAATTCACGCCTACTAGCCTCAAGGTTAAGCCACTGAGTCTTAATCTAGATTAGACAAGTTATCTTCTGCACAAAAGTGGGTAGACAAATCAAGGACGTAACGTACTGATTCATGATAAGAAACGAGTACCTGTTTTCTGTTTTAAAACATATAGAAATATCAAATTTCTAATTGTACAAACTATCACTACATACTACTTTAAACGTTTATTTCAATAGTATTTCTATTTTTAATTATTTTCATTTAATTCCATTTCCCTATTATTTAGTTGAACAACATTTAGGAAATAATAATTCAAGATCAATAAATGAAAGAAATAACCAATTTAAAAAAGTCGTCCCATCAACATCTTATACTGATGCTCTTAATTTGGCTGTTGCTGCTAATACCGCATTACATGAAGCATTTAATCAGTCTATAAGTAAATTTTATTTATTTTAATTAAAATTTAAGTAATTTGTCACAAAATTCAATCTCACTGGCTAATCACATCTTACTTTTACTGAGCAACCATTAAAAAAACTTTTGATTGTGATCATGAACCGATTGATGTTAGACTACCATTGGGAACCTAGAAGCACTGGATGGCCGTTTCGTACTAGTGTGAGACTACTCAGCAGTGCGCATCCATGATTCAGCTAGCTCGCGGGATTCCAACCCAGGGCCTTCAGGCTTGCGCGCGAACGCTTAAACTCTAGACCACTGAGTCGACATCCAACGGTGTTAATGTCTAACCTCAACCAATCCGCGAAATTGCGCTACCATCTTCCATTGTACTGAGGTAGATACCTGGAGTAGCTTTTATAATTATTGTCATTGATAATTTGTTTCTTTATTTTTTAGTGCTTAAAATGTTTTGTCGATTAAGTAAATGAATGTCTTCAGGGTATTACACTTAAGTGATTTTAAAATGATAGAGATTTTCAGCTCAAATGGTTGCCTTTGATGTTGTTGAATATTCTAATCTAGATGGTTTAATTGCAAAGCTTTCATCGTCTTTCTGGACAGTATTGCTTATTCGTAAAAAGGTCAACCAGCAAGCTGCTCAGAGCTCAATTAGATAAGTTAGTCAACTTGAATACAGAACAAGTGAAGATAATAAAACATATTAGAATAATCAACTATAAACAAAAGCTACAGGACAAACTTGTTTAAAGCTTGTAAAGAAAAATAAGAATGTCACTTCCACATGAAGTAAGCTCTGATCGTGTAGTCCAGAATGACAATGAAAAGTCCATGATTAAATCATCTAGTTCAGCGAATTCAGCAAAACTAGAAGCTTTCAAGATTGTAACAAAAAGTACTCATGATAACTATTCTGTGGACTAATTTCCGATTTGAGTTTTAGTATTATTTAATAGAATTTCATTGTTTTGATCTTAATTCAAACCCTAGAACATAACTTTTGAATTTTGTCATTTAGGTGTATTTTAAAACTGACAAATATTAGGCTATTTTATATCAGTGCACTTCAATTGAACACATTCAAGCTGTTAGTCAATACTATTTTTTTGAAGTACTAAAATCAGTTATAACATCACACATAAGAAGTGAACAAAATTTTTTGTAATTAGGTTTCCATTAAGTTCTATTTTTCAGTAATATTTATATGCATATATATGAAAATTATTAAATCATTCAAGGTATACAATGAGCGTTTATCTGGTTGGGACTTTTTTAGCAAGATTTTCTTTCTACGGGACGGGGTTGATGACCTCATGCTCGACCTTCCTCCTTTATCCAGGCTTGGGACTGGCAGTAACTCTAGAAGAACTACATGAGGAGTTATACAATGAGTGTGTTACACAATTTTATTTAAACATTTGCTTAGTATCAAGTAAACATTATATCAAATAATAATAATTGTTATTATCATAAAGTTTTAAATAAATATTTTCATGATTTACTTCAGCTTCAACAGATTCATGTCAGAAAACTAATTCAACTAATCAAAATACCCCGGTATCTTTGTAAGTTCGTTATATACATACGTAAACTAATGTGTTGTATATGTATATTTGCAAATACTTTTCATTTGTGTTTTTATGAATATTTCTTGGGGAAATGACCTTAAAAATGTCCACCTACTCTACTAGGACTAAATGAGAGTTATAAACTAGTGTGAGGAATTAGGATTATGGGTTAAGAATTAGTGTTATAACTTGTGACCTTGTGCCCTATTAATATATAACGTACTGATACCGCTAATTAGAAACAGTGAATTATCGACTGGATCAATGACGCATGAAACCTGTACGAGCAGTCTAGAGTCCTTATCGGTCCTTCTCTCTACCTAACCCCGCCTGTTAAGTCCAGAACATCAATTTCATCCTCTGTAATATGAATCATATATTTAAATATACTGGGTTTAAATATCGACCAAACAGACCACATCATACCATAAAATAGAAAATAACATTTGTACAAGATCTAGCCAAAAGTGACTGTGAATGTAGAAGACTGTAATTAATAAACTGGGAATAACTTAAGAATGGTAAATCGTATAATAATAGTTCATAGGTCAAAATAAAGCTCATAATAAGATGGACACGAATATGAATAGTTTAGCTACTTAACAATTCTACAATAAAAATATGTATATAGTATTTGTCCAGAAACAGATTCCGACAGTTATCAATCATTATTCTCATCGGAATATAACAATTAGATTTAGGTTTTTCATCACGAACTGACATTAGTTGTAATGCCCGAAATGGTATTTAGCCAAATGATCATATATATATTGCGCTAAAGTCCCAGATTTGTTATTTAAAATCTGATTGGTTCATCCATAACTTATAGTCTCGCCCTACTTCTTTTCTTCATTTGTTACATTTTATTCTACGCATAATTTGTTTCAAAGATTAATGTAGAAGATTTTTATAAATTGAACAGTAAAGGATTATCATTCATACATTGATTAAGTATATGAAATAAAAGTATACACATTTTTTTATTTATTTAGTCTTTAATTGAACACTCGTTGATAGTAAACCATCATCATTTTATCCGATATAAAGATAACTTGTAAATAACGGATGACTTGTAAAAGTGATTCGGAGAAAACGATCTGCTATATCATTATTTATGTTAATCAAATTTAACAAATTAATTCTTGAAATCATAAGTCAATTGAAGCTAGACCACCGTGGAAAACCTGGGACCACTGGATGGCCGTTTGGTCCTAGTATGGGACTATTCAGTAGTGCGCACTGACTTCAAGAGACACTCCTGGAGTTCTAATGAGAGGCTGTGACCAGTTTAGTTCAACCAGGTCTGTTGTGAGATATCAACTCACTGAAGACAATGGTGTGCGGTGGCGCAATTTCATGGATTGGTTAAAGTTAGAAATTAACACCGTTGGATATCGGCCAGCTCAGTGGTTTGATGGTTAAGCACTCGCATGCGAACCTGATAGGTTTTGAGTTTGAATCTCGTGGGGAGCGGGATCGTGGATTTGCACTGCTGAAGATTCCCGTCACGTCATGTGTGTCAAGTCCTTATTTAGTGCAGGTCGAATGCTATCAACCATGTTGCAATGTGGCCACTAGTTTAGGTGACTCGACACTGCGGCCCGGATAGCTCAGTGGTAACGTCTCTGACTGTGAAGATGGGTGACACGGGACCGAATCCACCAGGGAGCACCAGTCCCCTCAAGGTTGCAGGCACACCATGCTGACGAGTGCCAAGTAGCACGAAACTAGGGTCCAGGGTTTCCTGTCGACTACCTCCAACCACCATCTAATCTCTAGATATAGTGCACGCAGTGTTGAGTCACTTAAACTGGTGGCCACATTGCAACATGGTTGATAGCATTCGACCTGCACTAAATAAGGAATTGACATACATGACATTCATCACCACCCAGTGACCAATCAATTGTGAGAGACATATCTATTGTGTCCTAATAATATCGATTCAGGAGTGAAATAGAAATACATAAGTCAAATTATTGTGAATACTGAAAATCTACACGAAAAAAAGTGTAATTGTAATAATTAGCAAACTATCAGTGATAATCAAAACTGATATAAGATGAAAGTTTTATTATTATATCATGTGATTATTTAGAGATGGTTAATAATTAAGCTAAATCTATAGAATGAATAATATCTTATATTCGATATAAATCGAGATAACAGCTTGAAATTTCCCACTCATTATAATTACCTTATTCTGAATAATATTTTATTTGAAGTGAGAAGTTACATATAAACACATAATATAATCGTAACAACAATTGATTGATTGCCTACAAATGCCCTGGTACGGCTGAGAGTGAGGAGAGTCCGCTCTCCCTCTCCAAATGCTCTCACGTGGCCACGTGCATACAACCACTACCAGGGAAGTCCTACTCACTACCTTCTCGTGGCCCGGATGTTGTTTCCGAAATTGAGAAGACGAAAAGCGAATGTCCGGAGCTTTAACCAGGCCGATGGACACGGTGAGTCTACCTAGGGGAGTTGGGAAACCATGGTTCCAAACCAATGGTGCACATGAGCCCCAGTATCCTGAAGGAACAAATGGCGTATGAACCAATCGTTGGCCACCGGTTACCATGTGACTGCATCTCCTTACGATGCTCCACTGCCTTATGGATCAGACCTTCAGGTCGAAGGCTGCAGGTGTGGCCTCCTAAGAAAACCACCTGCTTCGATTTGGGCACCTGAGCAGTATCACAGCGCTCACACATATCAAATGAGATTTGTGTGGTGTATGTGTATTTTGTGCCTCCTTGTACCAATATCTACGTGTTAAAATAAATAATAAATAAATAAAATGGAGAACCTGGAAGCACTGGTCGGCTGTCTCGTCCTAGTGTGGGACTCCTCAGCAGTGCACATCCACAATACCGCCTCAGAGGATTCGAACCAAAAGCCTATCAGTCTCTCACGCGAATGCTTAACCACTAAACCATTGAACCGGCATCCAAAGGTGTTAATGTCTACCTTCAACTAATCCACTAAATTGAGCGACATATTACTTTATGTTAATGTATCAAAACAATTACAATTCAAAAATTTTGTAGATCAAATTAGGAAAAAAGTCACCAAAATAAACGTACTATAATGAAACAAAATGGATCAATATTAACATTCCCATGAAGAAAACCAAAATCAATCATTCCATATATATATATATATATATATACAAGCGCAAATAAACATACTGACAGATGGGAGTGAAAAAGATCCTTCCATCTTTCTATCTAAATGTCATTTTCTCAATGACAATAGTCTCTCTAATTTTATTATATTATCTACATTTTTGTTTATATTAAATGGTTTATCTTTTTCTATTTTTTTCTTCCTACTTTTCAAATTTTTCAGTTCAATCGTTCATCTTTCCCTTTTTTTTCTTCTTCAGAACTAATATGATTCAACTTTTTTTCTTTTTCTTCTTGTGATTATTCTTTAAAATATCACTTTTTTTTATTTTTTTTTTGTTTTTTATTTCTGTATATGAAATCTAGTAATAGGACAATAGTTTGTTCATTTAATTGCCATAGTGATATTCAACTATTCATTTCATTTTGAACAAGTTATATATTTCAAATAAATAATCATTTAGTTGACAACAAACTAATTAACAGTAGGGTATTTTGTTTTGTAATAATGAAAATTATGATTCTTATTTCCAAGATCTTACTTTGTAGCTGAAAATAATTGTCGTTAAAAAAATGGTCGAATATTGTATACAATTGAAAAAACGGTTTTTGACCATCTGTTTATGTCTTTTAGAATTGGAATGCTTTATTATTTTTTTTATTGAGATCATGAACCGATTGATGTTAGACCACCACCTTTGGAAACCTGGAAGCACTGGACGGCCGTTTCGTTCTGTTGTGGGACTCCTCAACAGTGCTCATCCACGATCCCGGTCACGGGATTCGAACCCAGGGCCTTCGGTCTCGCCCTCGAACGCTTAACCTACTGGACCACTAAGCCGGTATCCAATGGTGATAGTGTCTAACATCAACCAATCCACGAAATTGCTTTATTATTATCATGTTTTACAGGGTGAAAATATAGTGTAGTAATAGAATCTAGGACTAGCGTCTCATCCTATTTGGGATTTGTCAGCTGGATGTACCTGTATCTCAAAGTTGATGTTCACTCTAAGACTCGAACACAGTACTGTTCTCTTCAAATGTCATTCTGTTATCCATTTAGCTATTGAGTCCTGATAACCGCTTGCTTATTCAATATAGTGAAGTTTTAAATTCACTTGTTTTACGTGAATCTTCCCATTGATATTTAAGACTGTAATTGGTCAGTTTCATGTTGGCATATGCGGGAAGATATAAATAAACAACACCAAGTGAATTTAATAGTGTGTTATGTTTTCTCATCACTATTCAGGGAAGGTTGTTGAAAACCCACTAAAGATTGTCTTTACTTAATTAATATAATCTATGGATAGATTTTTTATAAATTTCTCAAGGAAACTTACTTTTATATATTTCAACCTTAAATTCATGGGACAGAACAAATTTCGAAAAAACTTTATTTAGGTCAGGTAATATAAAACACTTCTGTGTTCTTGATCTGCGTTTTTTCTTATCTATTATACTTTAGCATTTTTCTAGATCAAATGAAACTCTCTGAAACGTACAGTTACTAAGTCTAAATTTCACAAAGTATGTTTAATTAACTCATTTATACAAAGTAGTAACGTTAAGAAGAATTTGGCGAAGGTATAATTTATGAACGAACCAATCAGATTTACGATCACAGGTCTTGAATTTTGGCGCGAAATTAATCTATTCATTTGACTAAATAGAGTTTTGACATTATAACTGATGTCAGTTCGTGATGAAAAATCTATATGTAATTCCTAACCCTAACTATCAACTGTAAATATTAATCCTAATTCCTTAAATTGATTTATAATCCTCATTTAGCCATAGTGTTATGGCGAACACTCTCAGGATCACTTTAGAGTCTTTCAAAGGTCATCAAAAAATAAAAGTCTCACCGAAGATTTCCTCAACAACTTTCAACTATTTAGGAATTCAGCTTCAAAAAACAACTAAATAATAAATTATATGAAAACTGGATAGAATAGGTCCATTAAAAAAATATTTTGGTTTTGGATTTAAAGTTATACTGGGATTAATAGTGAGCTACTGAACATGTATTACCTTTCAAACCTTTACATCGTTAGATTCATATCAGGTTTTTTATTCATCCACTCTTTTGCTTTGATAATAACTAGAAATATTTCACAGGTTTTAATAAACATCTTGTCATGATTTTTGCCCTGTTAATTATCACGTGATGAGATCACCAATTACAATATCAACTTATATGACTTTGGCACTGTGCCAAATTAATGACGCGTTAATATGCACGAGCAGTCTGGAATCAACTCTGAGTCTTGAGTGGTACTTCTCACCTATCCCTGCCGGTTTAAGTCCAGAACACAATCTCAACTTTCATTGTATGAATCATGTAATTCAGACATAAGCAGTTTATATACAAACAAATCAGACGCATCATACGATAAAACAGAAAATAATAATTATACAAGATCAAACCAAAAAGTGGCTGTGAGTGTAAGAGACTGTAACAATTAAATTGGGAATAACTTAAAATAGTAATTCGTGTAATGGTAGTCAATGGATCAAATTAAAGCTTATGATAAGTATATATAATCTAGTCACTTAATAGTTAGACAATAACAATTCATAAACAATTCCTAGCAGTTACCATTCATTTATTCTTCGTTAAGATTTAACATATCCACAGCCAGTTTTCATTTGTGTTTAGATGTTCTTAAATGCCTGTAAAAATAAGTTAAAATGAATTCGATATTTAAAGATGATTTCTTGGTTATCTGCAAAAATACAGTTTTAGAATATTGCATGATTATTGTTATTAAACAGAAGTTCATTGAGCATATATGAGCATATGCAACTTTATTAACGTATCATTTTTCATATTCTCAAAAGCAAACAATCGAAATTCAAAACTACCTCTTCACCGGTCAATCCAACCTCTTTAACAATAACTAATGAAAGATCTTCAGCTGAAATCAGTTTAACACCAAGTGAATCAGTAAAAACAGAACATAAAAATAATACATGTCAATGGACCAAGATTAGTAAACCATATAGAAATATCTCTCTTTCTCCAATTTCATCAATTTCACAATATAATGGAGATAAAAATTCACCAGTAGGAAAACAAATGGACAAGAACAAATTTAAAACTGATACAACTGAACAAACATTATATTCAGATAATAAATCCAGAAGTTCTAAATTATTAATAAGTGAAAAATCAGATGATTTAACAGAAACAAACACAGACACTAGGCGAATACCTGGACGTCTTAGATCAAGTCTTCGTCATGCTGTTACATTAAGTCCATGTCGTCGTAAACCAGATGTAACTTTAGAACAATGTAATAGTCCATATCTTCAACCAAGTCCATTAGCTTTAAGTTCAGGATTTGTATCAGCTGGATCAATTGTGAATGCAGTTGAAGAGTGTACTGAAAAAATGAATAAAGATGGATTTGCAGAAACTTCACCAAAAGTAAAAACTGTTCCTCCACCAGTTGGTGTTCATGTGAGTTACTTTTAAAATGTATAAAAAAAATAAAATTTTGAAATTCAAGAACTCAAGTACCTCTTAGTATATTTTGAAGTCATTAAGCAGTTCATAGTTTTTCACAGCAAACATTTTTTTATTGTCATCTATTGAGTTACAATTAAACCACAATAGTTTTCTTTATTAGTGTCGAAATGATACACAAACGATTGGGTTTATCTTTTACTAGTATCTAGCTGGCAATGATCATTTTTATTAGCGATTTAGTCATATTTACATTTAAAATATGGGTTCGACTTCTCAACTTCGAACTTATTTACTTACTCCTGTTACTCCTAATGGAGCATACGCCGCCGACCAGCATTCTCCAACCCAATTTGTCCCACCCTGCCTTCCTTTCTGGTTCTATCCAAGTTTTGTTCATTTTTCTCATGTCTGTCTCCAGTTCTCGGCATAATGTGTTCTTTGGTCTTTCTCTCTCCCTCCTTTGGCCTTGAGGATTCCATGTGAGAGCTTGCATTGTGACGTAGTTCGGTGCTTTCCTCAAAGTGTGTCCTATCCACTAAATAATGAAAATTCACGGCTTACAAATACTTTCTTCAATCACGGACATTTCAATGACAATACTTTCAAGTTGACTTATGTATGTTATTAAATGAATCTGTCATAAACAATAAGAACTCGTATATACATTAAAGGTGATGTTTACTATACTTAAGTTATCAAATTGTATGACTAAGTCTCAATAATATTGCTGTGAATGCAACATACACAGCAACAACTTCTTAAGCATCACAACGTATTCTCCATAAATGTGTTCTAGTGAAAATAACTATCTTACCAAATGTGAGCATTAATTAATCATTGGGTTAGTAACTAATATTATGGTTGTCTAATCATTTTTCGTTCTGATCAAAATCCTATCAATCAAGTTCAAATACACTTACCAATCTATAGGACTTCACATTATGTGCAATATATTTTGATGTGGATTTTCAATAGTCATAGTCTCATTGAATAAGAAAAAGAAAATTCAACGAAGAAAATTTTCTTTTCGACGAAATCATTTACCTAAGCTGTATATTCGTATATATAGTTATATGTGGAAAATATATGTCTATAGAAGGATAGAAACAACTGCATCACAAAAATGGATTCGAGACTAAATAACAAATGAGGTTACATACTAGTCAAGGGGTAAAGAAGAAAATAATGTATGGGCCAAATAATAGTTCAATTGACAGATATGAAGAAAAAACGACTAACGTAAATGTCATAATCATACTGGGTTTTGTTACGATTCATGTTAACTTTACGTGTAGATAAATTAAATCTAAATTATACCATTTTCTTCATAAAGATTGTGATATATATTTATTCAAAGTACAAGACGTCTGCTAAGCTATAAAAATTGTCCACTGAATATGGCAGAAATCAGAGTAAAACTCATGCAACCTTCATGTAATTAGAATTAGTTAATAAGTACTCCTGGAACTAAATTTCTTGCTAGTTGATACTCATCAATTAGCTATATCTGTTGTCTTGACAACAGCAATACTCTCTATATGATTCAAACCCGAATTATTCATCTTGGCAGTTTGAGTTATTATCACTGAGGTATTCGAACATGTGAAATTGTTCATCTTGAAGATCTTACCTAACATTTCTGTTGTGTGTTGTTTGTGTGTAAATGTCTCTTAGAATAATCTCTTCATAACAAAACATTACCTTTTCATTGATAATCACACTAAACAACAAATAGTAAAAACAAAAACTTGATTCATATTAAATCTCATTAATTAATCCAAATAAATTATTAAAGTCATAATTATTTGTTGCATTATTTCAATAGTTAAGATCGTAAATCAATTGGAGCTAGACCACCATGGAAAACCCGGAAGCATTAGACGACCGTTTTCTATGGCAGTCTACCTTCAATTAACTCATGATCTCAACTATTGAAATTACTATAATATCCACAAAAACCCTTCCTGATATTATTACATTCTATGTAAATGATTTCATTTTTAAGAGTATTTCATATTAAGTAGACATCCATGAGTCAATTAGAAGAATCCAACTTCGTTTTATTTCATTTTACAAAAAAAGCTTAATACAATGTATACATAATGAATGAATAGATTTAATAATTTCAAGCATAGAATACAAAACTAGTATGTATAATACTTAAGTTACACGATCTCGCTAGGTGAGTTCCTGGATGCTCACTGCTGAGGAGTCCCACAATAGGACGAAACGGCCATCCAATTGTTATATCCGAGTGGAGATTAAATTACAGGTAACTCCCGAGGACTATTCATGGACTAATATCCTATAAATATTCTTATTGTATAACTATTCAACAATTGCATTATGTATATTTGTATCCCTCTTATGACAAGCTTTATTTTGGCCTATAATTTATTATTGTACGATTTACGGTTCTTAAGTTATGTTCAGTTTATTAACTACTGCCTCCCACATTCACAGCCACTTTTTGGGCTTATTTGTGTACAAATATTATTTCCTATTTTATGGTACGTTGCGGTCTGTATGATTGATATATAAACCAAGTATGCCTGAAATAAACGATCTGCTCTGATTCGGAGGCTGGTATCTTGTTCTGGACTCAAGTGGAAGGGCTCGTAGGACATAGGACCAATAAGGACGCTAAACTGCCCACACCGGTTGAACGTCATTGGTTGGCCTAGTGTGAAGATTCGTATAAGTCGTATTCGGATTGGTAGATAAATCGCGTGATAGCAAAACCAGACATTCAAGGTCATAACAATTGGCGACGGGGTGGAGAAAAGTTTTGAACCCTCAAAGTCATAACAATTGGCGACGGGGATTTTGGCAACAAAAAAAATATACAAGTGGTGACTCAGATTTGGAAATAAATTAGCTGTAATTGCCGGTGATTTTTGGAGCTAATATTATTGGCAAAAAAATGTCGATTTCTTTCGAAGAGTTGCGGTTAATATTACAGCACCAGCAGAAGATGTTGGCCTTGCAACAACAGCTATTTGTAACAGTTTTGGGCAGACTTTGCATTCAAGCAGAAAATAAGAATCTATTGATGATGCAGATAATGGTGCAGTAATGGACATTTCAGAAGCATATCCTGTGCAGCATTCAAATCCCTCTATACCAGAAGGAAAACGTAATATTGGTAACGTGTCCAGCTCAGAGCAAGAAAATATTGTGCTAAATGCACATGAAGTTGTGACAATACCAGATGATCAGGAGCCAGATCCTGTAGATGATGCCCAGAGTCCAGAATCAAATGAAACACTACTGGTACTGTCTAGCTGCGAAAATAAACGTCAGCTCGAACAAAATTGTGGTCCACGTGCTATTAGTCGAGAAAGCTATGGTGACTCGTATTCAGAAAATAACTGGAGCAACACGATGAACCAATTGCAGATGTTACTCAAATCACCGGAAGACAGAATTTTATATGAGTCACTTATCCATTTCTAATGACAGTGTACCAGATATTGATTCTCAGAATAATGCATATGATTTGATGAATCGAATGATGGCCAAAATCTAATTTATTCTGTTAGACGTGACTTCTTAATGACTCTTATCTGCTAACTCTCCCAGGTTTTCATCGGTGGTCTGGCTTTAATTGACTCACAGTCTCAACTATTAAGATTACTAGAATATCCACAAAAACCCTTCTGATACTAAACAACTTTCATTTTGATTTATTTCAAATTGACAATGATTTCATTATGAACAAAGAAAATTCATGTAATTAACCTAAAATACGGGCCTTGATTAAGGCAAAGATGGATGATAGCTAGCAATGGGATCCAAAATGCACGTTTCACCCTATTTGAGACTCGTCAGTTGGAGGTACTTTCATCTTAGAGTTGTTGTTCACTCTGGTACTCGAATCATCTATCTTTGCTTATAAAGTTTGTGACTTTAGACAATATCGAGGCAATCTGTACAGGATGCATATATGCTAGTAACAGACTGGTAGGAAGATACAAGCAAACAATGCGAAATATAAATAATAATTACATGGTAATATTGTAAATTATATTCATAATTTCTTTTGAATTACTAGTCTGGGAAAAAAAAAGTTTTATGTAATATGCTAGAAGTAATAAGTAGACGATTAGTGTAATAATTGGAAGTATATAAAATTGTGAATGGTTACTAAATGGTTACTTTTCACAAGAACTATTACTAACAACTAACATTAACTTTACTGGGATAAAGTTTACATTATGATAGTAATGTTGTTTTCAGATTTAATATGACTATAAACAACCATTTTTCAATAATAAGGATAACCTTATTGAACGTGATAATATGATCTTCTTCACAAGCTATAAAACAGTTTGACTTTATTTCAGTGGATAATCACTACAAACAATTCAGCTAATGGAAATTAGAAATACCACTTATAATTTGAAAATATTCAATTTCTGAAACTATTATTCTTGTATATAAATCAATCGGCACTTTGGCAGTTAAAAAGTATGCATTAGATAACAAGGGTGTAAATTGATCTTGAAATATATACAGTTGAATTGCCTTTTGAAATATGCTTGTCAGCTAGAGAAACAAAGCAAACCACAAATCACTTAATCTCCTACTTACGCCTATTACTTCCAATGGAACATAGGCTGCCGACCAGCATTCTCCAACACACTCTGTCCTGGGCCTTCTTTTCTAGTTCCATCCAATTCTTGTTCATTTTTCTAATGTCTATCTCCATTTCTCGGCGTAATGTGTTCTTTGGTCTTCCTCTTTTCCTTTGGCCTTGAGGATTCCATGTGAGGGCTTGTCTTGTGATGCGATTGGGTGCTTTCCTCAATGTGTGTCCTATCCACTTCCAGCGCTTCTTCCTGATTTCTTCCTCCGCTGGGATCTGGTTTGTTCTCTCCCACAGTACGTTGTTGCTAATAGTGTCCGGCCAATGGATCTGAAGTATTTTGGGTAGACAACTGTTAGTAAACACCTGTATCTTCTGGATGATGTCTTTCGTCGTTCTCCAGGTTTCCGCCCCATACAGTAGAACAGTTTTGACATTTGTATTGAAAATCCTGACCTTGGTGTTGGTTGACAGTTGCTTTGAGTTCCAGATGTTCTACAGTTGTAAATATGCTGCTCTTGCTTTGCCGATCCGCGCCTTCACATCTGCATCAGATCCACCCTGTTCATCAATGAACTCCACCTGGAGTCCCTCCGGGGGCTACTGCCGGTCTCAAGCCCGGATAAAGGAGGAGGGTTGGGCATGGGGTTAGCGTCCCCATCCCGTAGAAAACTAACTCGCTAAAAAAAACGCTAACCAGAAAAAATTATTCATACCTTTTAAACTATCTCACAATAGGCCCAGTTAAAGTTTAATTTTATAAATTCTCTCTTTCAGGATTATCCTATTGTTACCAATTTAGAAAAAGATTTAAACACAATTGACAGTTTAATTAATGATACTTTAAATATTCATATCAATGATAATAATCCACAAACAAAATTAAATCAATCTGAATTATCTAATAATTCTACACAAAAATCAAATGAACAACAACAACAACAACAACAACAACAATCTAAATTTAATAAATTATTACCATTACAAACATTACCACCATGTAAATTATTACTTGGTCGTGTAGCATCAAATGAAGATATTTGTATTGAAACTGAAACACCATTTTCATTTAATATAGCTGCAACTGATAAAGAAATTTGTATAACACGAGTAGCTTCAGTTGAAGATTTAAAATGTCAACAACAACAACAACAACAATATGATCAATTAAAAGGTAACACTAATAATAAATCAATAAAGAAAAATCATAAACGTATACCCATTAGTTTAAGATTAACATTTGGTTCTGAATCAAAACTTAATAAATCTATATTAAATTCTAATGAGAATGATCATTTAATGATTAAAAATTATCGTTCAATGTATTATGTTGATATCCCACAAGGTATTAAAACAAATGAATTAAAACGTAAAACAAATCAATTAAAAAATATAAATAATCATAATAATAAACAAAATATAATACGTTATAGTTTACCATGTATTACATATTGTGAAGAATTACCAAAACCAATTTCATTATTACCACCATTAGTTATAGATAAGAATCGATGATTCTTTATATGAAATATCATTTTTCTATATCATTCTAATGATAAACTTATAAATAAATGATCTTTATTCATCGATGGATGATGATAACGACAGCAACAACGACCGCAACAACAACAACAAAATGTTATACTAATAATGAAATATCTTCTTTTTTTTCATTGAATTCTATTGATGATGTAATCATGGTTGATTAGATGATAGTAACTGGTGTAATAAATATGAAATATTGATTTTCGAATGTAATTATTATTGCATTCAAAAAACCAACAACAACAAAAAAATAAGAAAAGATAGCCTATTACTGCTTATTGATATATAATTAAATAAGTCATACTTGTTGTATAAAGTATTTGAAAGTATATTACTTTCTTTTGTTTTTTAAAGAAAAAAGAGAAAAGAAAATCAATAACCAATAATTGATTTGTTTGAAACGATTCAATATTTAGCATGAATCAATGTACTACTAATTAAAAACCTTGTCACCCGTTTCCTTTTTTTTAAAAAAATCTTTACTACTTCAGATTTTACTTAAATTCAGATGAACTAAAATGAATTAAATTTTAATTGCTAATTCTAAAGAAAATACCATATAATTTCCTTTTATTATTATAAATATATATGTTGCCAAGTAAACGAATGATCTTTTCTAATCGGATGTATGGAACTTGATTCTTGATTTGTGTTGTTCATTGGATAATTTCATAAATAAGGCGTGTGTTTTGTTTTTCTTTCCGTCACATATATTTAAGAAATAAACTTCGTTATGGATAATAGATTGTTATAAATATTGATACTGTGTGTTATAACTGTGACCGCTGATTAGAGAGCAGTGACTTATCGATCGGATCAATGACACGTAAAACCGTATGATCGGTCTAGAGTTCTGATTGGCCCTGCTTCCTGTTTAACCCAGCCAGTTAAGTTCAGAACACAAGTCTCAGCCTCTGAGATATGAATCATTATATTTCAAACATACTCTATTTATATACCAATCAAGCAGACTACATCGTACCATAAAATAGAATATGGGAAGTGAAATAAATATTGACCAATAGGAAAATGATACCATCTCAAGTTCAAGGATAGCATTAGACTTAACAGAATAATTTTCGGGATATTCTTCTAAATATCCCAACACTGTGTTTAGTGATTACTAGAATGTTTAAGCGTTTAAATGCTATAAATTACAATGAAACTTAATATATTAGAGTTATAATAAGTAATTAATTGTTGATAATACATGAAAGAATATTGTATGTTTGTTTATGAATATGTTGTTGAAAACTCGAAATGATATTAACAATGGCTAAGTAATTAAGAAAGAAATGCTTCTGAAAGTTAAGTTGGTTGTTAAAAATTGAGATTATCTGTGCTTCATATGATGGGAAACAATTCGATGAGATATCTGAGTATAGGATAACAATTTATTCATATTGGTATAAAAACCTTAGCCTTCTGTGTAACTTTGGTTTACGTAAGTCAGTTTTTATGCATAATCCGACCAGTTCATAGACAAAATATGTAACGAGAAAAGGATTATATAACTGTCATATGTTGTATGGTGAATTTGTATCAGAGTAACCTTTTGTGAATGAGATATTCAGTGCACTTCTTAGGTTGGGTTTCTGAATAACTACATTTTTCTCCGATAATAAGGATTATTAAGTGGAGGTCACAAAGAAGACCAGATACTAACTATAAATCACCTGAATATCGATTCTTTATCTCCTCAACACACTCTGGAATTTCAGTTGTAAATGGTTAGTGAGGTGTTGCGATTTTTTCTGAATGAGATAAATAGACTAATAGAATACTACTTGGTATCTCTTCATCGTTCAACTCCCTAGAATGTTTAGAACTTCATTTTTTCGCACTAAATTAGTATTTCAGGAAACATGTCGGATGTAGCTTCATTATATATTGATAGCCTATCAAATGTATTTTCGAACCTCCTCGCTTCTGACTTCTGATTTCACTGGATGGGCACGATTCAATTACAGGTGTTACCGACTAAAGTGTTGTCAAACTACAAATACATGTGGCATCTTCAATGAGTAATTCACACTATGATGAACCGATCCGATAATATGTTAGCCGTTCGTCAGATGGAATGTATGCATTAATGGAGTTATTCCATGCAGGTGTAGTGGTTAAAAATCTCGAAAATAAGTAGCTTTTTAAGTCTTTGTTGATGATACTGACTTTACTAGTTTCAATGGATATATCTACAAATGAAGGTGCTCAGTTAAGCAAAGACAGTAAATCACGTTTGGATTCGCAGTACTGAATATCTCCTACGAAAACTAACTAGCTCAGATTCCAAACACTACGATATCTCAACCAATGATTCAACTACATCCTGGCGTCCCACCATCCATGACGTCTGATTTGACTGGATTTGCAACCAGGGCCTTAAAAAAGGTTAATGACAGTAGCGTTTTTAATGCCTGTGTCTGCGAGCCCTCTTCACATTTACAAATATCTAATTTACGGAAACCGACTAGATCTCATTAGCCAATTGATAAGCAGGTATCCTAAAATTCATTTGAAAATGGGTGTGAAGTAACGATATATCTTTATAGTTTGTATGATTTTGCTAATAGAGAGGTAAACATACAGTGGTAGACATACAAAGGTTAGGAGCGGTATGCGATCAAAAAAATTAAATCTTAGTTATGTACAATCATGAGCTACCACTCACTTAAATGTGATTGAGGGATTCGGATTTCCTAAAGAATTAAATTACAAGTGGCCCAAAAGGGAAGATGAACCACTACAATGACCATGATTTTGCATTCAGTGAACCCTATATCCCAAGTTACATAATTTATCCTGAGTCGCTTTATGGCAGCAAACACAAGTTTGTCCTCAAAAAGAGAAATGTGAGCAGTGTCTAAACTTCAACTGAGCACTTAACACCTCATATTTACAAAACTTTCATTACTTACTGAGCTATTCATCTTGAAAAATGTTGTTGTCAAAGTAAGTAATGATCGAGATATGTCACAGAAAGTCAAGCTTATAATGAAAACGGTTATTTATCTTCTAAAACTTGTTACAGAATACATGCCACTTTATGGTTGTGAGCAGGTTGATACAAATTGATAGGTATTCACAATAAAATGCACATTAAAGCTTTATTTAGGGGAAAAAGTGAACTCTCAAGCCTTCACTTTAAACGAAGTCGATGTAGTAATTGCTGACAATAGGTGTAATAAAGACCATAGAATGTCAAGTGAAGTGATTCTATTGGTAGTTACTCACACTTCGATAAAAGACAGATTAAGCAAGCATAAAAGTAACTCTGGTAGACAACAAACACAGAAATACTAAGGACGTAACATGAACAAACTAATAGGTATCTTTCGGTGTGGAAAATAAAACATACTTAACATAAACGTTGTGTAAACAGTTCGGAAGTTAAAACAAACAACCTGCTTATTGGAGTCGTGTCACTGATCCTCAGATGTCTTTTAGACCCGAAATAAATTTGGCAGATATTGGTGTTTTATTGAGGAAAAAGTGCTAAGAGAACCTGGCAGTAGTAAAAATAGAGTATGGTCAAGATACTGACTCAGAGTTTGGCCCCTTGTAGTGGCATCGGGCCATAACCACACAATCCTCAAAGCTGAACACGAGACAACTCGGAAAACAGATATTCAATATGTAACGCGGAGAGATACCTAACGATGGAGAAGGCGGGAAGAATGTATTAAATAAATTGGAGTTGATCGGATGGTATGGCTCGGCTTTGCAAGCATGGTCCCTACTGAATGTTACCTTATATCTTCTATTCATATTAAATATATTGTCCTTTCTCCAGCCCAAGCTTGTTCTCCATCATGTATTGGTAATTGCTATGACACAGTGAGTTGGTGTAGAAGATGGTATGACTTCCACGTAAGATCTTATAGATTAGGCAGTTATATCATGACAAATCTACAATTTTAGGATTAGGTCTATTATTAGAGCAGTACTAATATCATAATAGACCATAATTCTACACCCTAATCCCTTCGGCATAAACCTGCTATAACACATTATTTACTTGCCAACTTAAGCATATTAAGGTTCATAGATATGAAGATATCTGCTAGTGGGACTTCACATAACGATTGTAGATTATATCCGGTCACGGTTTAGCATTTCGCCCGCTTATTTACACCTGTTACCCCTCGTGAAGGAGCTTAGACCTCTCACTAAGATTCTGCGACCAAATTTGTCCTGGAAAATACTTTCCAGTTGTTTCCAGTTCTTATTATTCAATTCTCATATCTGCTTCCAATTCCCAAGCAATGTGTTTCTTAGTCTTCTTGTTTTCCTTTTGCCTTGAGGACATTAAGCTAGGGTTTGCATTGTGACGCAGTTTGGTTATCATAATTAATTGATCACTGGGTGGTGATCAATGTCATGCTTGTCTAGTCCTTATTAGTGCAGATCGAATGCTATCGATCATGTTGCAAATTGGCCACCAGTCTAGGTGACTCGACACTGCGGGCACTATGTATTGAGATTTAGATGGTGGTTGGAGGGTTTCTTGTTGAGCAGTTTGGTTATCTTCGCATTTCATTTCCTATCCACCTCAAGCGTCTTTTCCAAATTTCTTCTTTAATTAGAAACTGGTTTGTTCTTTCCAACAGTTGGTTATTGCTGGTGACATCCGGCCGACGGATAATGAGTATCTTGCGCAGATAATTGCTGATAAATACCCTAACATTTTGATGATTGTAGTAGCTGTCCAAGTTTCAGCTCCGTACAATAGAACTTTGAATGGGCGCAAACTTTGAAGGTTGTAAATTTTTACGTGGTTCTTAGTTTTATCTGTCTATAGTTTTTCATTGGGATGTTAACAGTATTCATTAGCGGAGGATACTATATCCTGACAATGTTTTCATTTATTTGACGATTCATCTTTGCACTCAACTTCATACCTTTAGCCAGTTAGATCTCACGGTACTCTCCTTTGCCCTTGATTAACGTACATGTATTTCCTCTTAAAAAATATTGGGTTCAATCTTACCTTCAAACAATCATTTGCCATGTTAAGTTCTAACGATAGCCGTTTATCTAATACAGACCTTACTGATATTTACACCTCTTCAAATTACATCAAAGCCATCTAAAAAATATAATTTGCTTTGATGCCTACAGTGTTACGGGAGAACTGTAAACATTTGGCTGATTTAAACCTTTTTATTGTAAATCAATAATTTTACTGTGCTTTTGGATGTATTTGTTTTACTTAACCTTTGAACGTGTTTGTTTATATCATCATTTTCGGACATTTTGGTTTCTCTTTGTCATTGGATTGGTATTTGGGAGTTTTTGCTCCGGGAACCTACAAAATTGAAGGTTTATTTCGTAAATGTTATAATTATTGTCGTTAGAACGACATTTGGGTCGACTATTTGTAACTTGCGATTAAAATTTGGTATCTAAATTGGAGTATGGTTCTATTGTTAATTTGGGTTCGTAAATTGCAAATAGATCGACATACCGTACTTCAATAATGGGAACGAGCAAAAACTTCGACGTGACATAAAGTTATTCAATTATCGGTTCTGTGCTCATACTTTGGATTTGTCTGGATATTTTGGGTTCAATTTCCTCGTTCTATTGGTCGATTTCGTTTGGATTAATTCAGATTTGTTTTGGTAATCGATTCTTTGGAACAAGGAATACGATGGAAACGCGGAGGAAAAGGCCGAAGGAAAATGACGAAATGGATGGTAAAATTTCCAAAGCTGTTTGTGGTATGTCTGATGTTGATGATGATAAATGTGATGTTAGCATTAATAGTATGTCCTCTAATCAGCTTAGTACTTCTAGATTAAGGTTAGGTAACGCATTACTAAGGAAGAAGAATTTAGAAAAGAGACTTGAATTAGAATGGCAGCTTAAGATGTTAGATCTCCAAGAAGAAATTGATATGGCTGAATTAGAATGTAAGGTCATGGAGGACGATAACCAACTGCCCGTAGACAAATGTGAGATAAATGCTAAGGTGAAAAGGTATTTGGATTGTGATAATGGATGTAATAATCATTCAATGGAGGTATTTAACATCTCAAAGAGTGATTGGGTTGATGAGTTAAAGGATACATTACATACTATGGTTAATAATATGGTTTTGCCCAAGACTGATATGATGTATTTTGATGGACAACCGAGTCAGCACCACCGTTTTATTAGTCAGTTTACTAGCATTATCGAGAGTAAACTGTCCGATAAGGGCCAATTATTGTCGTATTTGTTAGACTATTGTATGGGAAAGGCCAGGATGGCTACTGAAGCTTGCATTCCATCGCTAAATAAATTTTGTATGATCTGTTTGGTAAGGAACACCTTGTTGCTCGCGATCTGATTACTGAGTTACTTAACCACAAATCTGTTGAAGGATCAGCCGATGGCTTAACTGAATTTGCAATTAAGCTAAGTAATATGTGCATAACATTGAAGGAAATGGGGTATGTCTGATGTGAATTCTAAGGCTAATTTGGAAATAATTGTAATAATAATAATAATAATAATTTATTCTCAAATAACAATTTGTTACATGAGGCATGCCAGTTTACAGGCAAGATCAAATTGATACAAATGATACAATATACACTGTATTAAATTACATAGCTGGGTTGAAAATTTATAAGACATGAATGTAGATTGTTTTAATCAGTATTACAGTTGGCGCGCTCCACGAGAGTTGCGTTGCGAATGTGCGACTGATGGTCAGGAATAGGTCCATTGAAGGTATGAGCTTCTAGGAATCGCAACCTTTTGTCCCTTTGGGATATCCAAGGCTTTAAGGATGGTGCAGGGTGAGGTAACCTGTTCCATATCTTAAGGGGGCTGAAAGACGGAGCAAGTAAAAGAAAACACGAGAGGCAGAGTAGCCAATATTCATGTAGGAATGTTTAAGGTATGATTACTAAGTCTAATTTTCTTTTATTAAGAAAGAGCATTTTAATAGGTTAAAGAAAATAAGCTTTAGCAAGGTGTGAGTGGACATACAACTGACAAATGGAGGCGATTCGGAAAGGAGCTGAGAGTATAAGATTATGTGTGATTATAAAATAAAATATAGTGCTAGAAACAGTATTGTGATATACAACTGGCTATCTTCCTTTTATTATCGAAGCTATTAGAGTCCCTCTCGTTTTTTTTTTTTATTTGTTTTTTTCAGGTTTTATAGGGTCTTGAGTGGGCTTCGTATATTAGCGAATTGTCTAGTTTGCTTGTAATAGGATTTCTGAGTAGGAAGTGAAACCAATTCAACGTTCGTAACACGATTTAAAGAGGTATTTTGCGTGATAAATCAGCTTCAATACCATAAGTCCGTGACATCCCACTAAACCATAAGGAGCCGTAATTAAACAAAATGTTCTGCCCTACAGACATGGGTGGATTGAAGTTATCTCCCCACCTTCATGTTTGCTGGTCAGTAACGCCACCCTCCCTCCTTTTGTGATGTTAGGCTCTCTTACGTTTATGGTAAGTATGATTAATTCTTTAATCAAAGCACTTAGTTGGAATACACTGTCTCTACTAGGTCCATGTTACAAGCAAATCAGATATTTAAAAATTCTGTTTTATGGGTTAGATGTCCATATAGTATATCACACTGCTATGAAAGTAACTAATGGTTTAAAGAAGTAAGGATTAATAGTAAATCAAAAGATATGAGTGGGTATAAAATTGTAGAAAAAAAAAGAAAAAGATTTTAGGGTGAGAAAAATAAAACATTGAGAAACTCACAAGACTTTGTGGCCAAATTTCGAGCTTTGAATGATCGGTCTTAGCAGATCAGCATCCATAAGATTGAGCTATCTGTCTACTTGCAGTAGAAAAAAAAGCATGACTTTTAGGAAGAATAATGTACATTTAGCCTGTAGAGATTTGGGGACTGAAAGCTAGGGTTAGGAGCATGAAATCATGATTAATAAACAATGAATAATAGGAAAGGATAAGCCATATATCCTGTGATTTGCTTATATTCAGATTAGTAACAGTCGAACTTTTTATAATTTTGTTCTTTCTAGATACTAGGCGGTCCGTAATAAAGTGCCTCATCGGTGGGCGGGAGTTCAAGGTAATGTTGAAGCTCTTTGGAGTCTAGAAATAGGGTTATTAGCTTTTTGAATCTGGTAAACGTATCACAGTTACGGATAGGCATTGGCAGCCTGTTCCACAATAAACTGTACCGTACTGTAAAGAACTTACAACGCATTTGTTTTTGGTGTTTTACGGTGTGTAGTGTATATGCGTTGTTTCTAAGTCTATAGGCTGGGTCGTGGGTGATAGTCGGGCAGGACGTAAGAAAGGAGAGCCCATATATCGCTTTGTAGAGAAATATTAAATTGTGTTTTAGCCTACGGTGCCATAAAGGTTCTAAAGATAGATGCTTACATCTGTCTGTGTAGTCGAGATTCGAGTTACATCCTAGTAGTTGACGTGTAAAACGTCTTTGAACATCTTCTACTCTTATCTTGTCTGCGATATTCATATTAGAGAAGACAAAAGAGCAGTATTCAAGGGTGGGTCGTACACATATTTTTTAGAGAGTAAGTTTACCCTCTAGTGTGAAAAAGTTTTTCATTATAAAACCAATTAGCCGTCTAGATTTAGAAATAATAGAGGAGGCATGTTCTTCAAAGTTTAGGCTTCCTGTGTAATTAATTCCTAAATCGTGTACTGATTCGAGTGTTTGGACTATACATTCATTTAAGTGAAGTCGCGGTTTATAGGGATGCTTTCCAAAGTGCATGATCCCGCACTTGTTGAGGTTAAATGGTAATTGCCATTTTTCACTCCATATAGTTAAGCTATTGAGGTCCTTTTGGATCAGGGATACACTTTCGCTTAGTGTCTCAGGCTTATAGCTGTATACTATTTTGAGATCATCAGCATATAAGTACGGTTTCCCAAATTCTATGGTGTTACATATATCGTTTATATACATAAGAAACAAAAGTGGCCCTAATACGCTTCCCTGGATGACTCCACTGGTGATTGGTCTAGGGGACGAGAGACAGTCATTGTACTTTACCATCTGTTTACGTTCTGTTAAGAACGAAGCAAACCATGAGTACAGTGGGTTGTGTATTCCGAAGGACTTTAGTTTGATGAGTAGCCTTTTGTGTGGGACCTTATCAAAGGCTTTCTTAAAGTCTAGGAATAGGACTGATACAAGGAGTCCGCTGTCTCGTTTCAGAGTTATATCATTCAGGTAGTCTACTAGGCATGTATCGCATGATCTGGACCTAAGAAATCCATGCTGGGAGGTCGACAAGAGATTGTTAGTTAATAGATGTTGGACTACAGCCGCCTTAACTACTTTTTCCATTACTCTGGATACCACTGAAGTTATGTTTATAGGCCGGTAATTTTCAACGTTTGCTTCAGGTCCTGTTTTAATTTTGGGAATGATATGTGTAGTTTTCCAGGCAGTAGGGTAACACGCTGAAGAGAGTGATATCGCGAATATTTTGAGAAGCAAAACACACATATCATCACCTCCACGTTTTAGCATGCTAGATGGAATACCATCTGGTCCATCAGTGTAGGAGTGTTTCAATGTACTGATTGCTTTGGAGATATTTTGTACACTGAATTCTACATTAGTAATTTCACAGGGAGTTACTGGGATTGGTTCTGAATCATTAAATGGTTTTTCGTTAGTTAGTGAGAAACAAAAATGTTCACTGAATAATTCTGTGACAAGTTTGGGATCTTCGTATACTTGTTTGCCTATAATGAATATACTCCCTCTCGATTTAGAGCGTTTAAGTTTATTTTGGAGTAGTACGGTGAGTGCAGAGGAGTTATTATTAAGTCCAACTGCACGTTTTTCCTGTGCTACTGCTTTTTGTTTACTTATTGCATCTGTTCGGACAAGTATTTCTGTCATCGTTACTAAAGAGGAAAAGTCATTTAAGTTGTGGAATTGAGTACAATGTCTTTGAAGACGTCTTCTTGTACTGACCGGTATATAGAGATCTTTGGAGAACGTAGGTTTACAGTATTCTAAAGGTGCGATGTTGTTGATGATACTTTTGATGTTGTGATAAAATATATTGGTTAATGTGTCGGTATTGTTTGAGGTAAAGTAAGTTCTCCAATCAGTGCTTCTTAGGTAATTGTGGAAGTTATTCCAATCAACCTTGCGATAGTTTCTACGAAGTGTTACGGTTTTACTTCTATCGGTTGTGGTTTTTACATTAAGGCTGCATATGACAATGTTATGATCACTACCTGGGAACTTTTTTCCAATATACAAAGTATTGGGGATGAGGCCACTGGTAAAGACTAAGTCTAAGATGTTTTGATGTCTGGTAGGGCTATCGACATACTGAGTCCATTGTCCAAGCTCTAGACATTCAATAAATGATTCATAACGTCTCGGCGCTTTGACTGGCAGCCAAGAAATTTCGGGCATATTGAAGTCACCACAAATGAGCTTGCCTGTGAATGAGAGGGATGATGCTAGCGTGAATACCTCCGATAATACTGCTATTTCATCTATTGATGCGTTAGGTTGACGATAAACACAGCCGAGCAGTAAGGTAACGGAATTCGACGGCTTTAATACAATCCACACCGAATCCTTCAGTTTGTTTAGTTCAGGCATATCACATAGCAGTGAGTTCAGGCTAGAGTGAGCGTAAATAAGGCATCCTCCGCCTCGTCCATTCAATCTATCGCTTCTATATAGGGAATAGTTATCTAGAGATATGCTTCGGTCGGAAATATTACTGTTAGTCCATGCTTCAGATATCATAATAACTGATGGTTGATATATGGATACAAACAGGGCTAAATCCGTCTTTTTGTTGCAGATCGATCGAGCGTTGATAAGACATATATTAAGCAAGTGGCCCACTAAGTTAAAATGGGTGAGGGTATTTCGGATAAAGTCGTCGTAACCCTCGCGAGTGTAAGATGAGTTTGATGTGAGGGATTGGAAGTTCTTCATTAGCTCGGTATTTTGATAGTTAAACTTATTGGGAGATGTATCAAATGAGCTGGTGAAGTTGATTGGGGAGTTTACCCAGGAGGAAAGGGTGGGAGTACTCTGTGATGGAAACTGTACGGAGGAAACAAATTTATGTTTTGCATGTGGTTTGAAATAACCTGGGCTATATGCTTCAACAGAGGTGTTACTAGGGGTCTTATTCCAAAAAAATCTTGTACAGGCCTACTGTGAAGTGTATGGTTATTTACAAAATAGTCTTGATGGTTAGACTCGTAGCCCCTGTTATGGCTATTTACGTTAGCGCGAGAGGGGTCTGCTACGCGTAACTGGGAGGAGTTGCGACTATTGTTATACATGGGAGCCGTTGTTATGTGATGGGTCGGTACTAAAGGGTATGAGAAGTTTTCTTTTTGAGAGTAATTACAGTTGCGATCCTGGGAATGTAGGTAGGGTGTGGAGTGAGAAACCTATTATTACCATTTTTATTTATGGTTTTAGGCTTCAGGGGGTGATTTGGGTGGCCAGTTCTCTGGTATTTTTCGTTAGTCTGAGTGTAAGAAGGCTTGCTACGTTGAAGCCCACCACCCGTTTTGCAACTTGGAGGTGTTGAAGGCAAGTTATACGATAGCAGCGGGGAGAACCTGTTCACTGTTCTTGGGATACCTATAGAGCAGTTGGGTTCAATCTTACGTGTTTCCCTATTCGGTATCATGAGTTTTGTCTTCCCACCCTTTATTTTCAGAGCAGGATTCTTTCGTTGTCTTTGTGAGATGAACTTACGTTCATTCAAGTCTACTTGTGGAATGTCTTTAGGAGGACAAATTTTCAAGTGTATAGGTTTAGTTGCACATGTGTTGTTACACGACTCGCATTTTAGTACATTACTGAATGAACAGCTGGGATTAGTCATGTCGTTATGGCTTTTGGTGTCAGTTGGGGTCCGTATCTTATCCAAAGGTTTCTGATCTGTAGACTCATCTAGATCAACAGAGTGATCAGCCGTATGTGGGTTGGTGTCATGCTTAATGTTCGTGTGTTTTAAACTATTTGCTGTGTTGCAAACTGTCTCTGGCTGATTATTAACTGTAACACTCCCATTCAATTCTATCGCTTCACGTCTTCTTACACGACGTTGACAGGGCGTAAGGTCTGGAGTGACTTTTATATTTTTGTATGGAATTAGTGAGCTAATGTTTTTGCTCAAATCAATAAACTGCTTAGCATCGTTACAACAGCCAAACTTAAACAAGAGGGGGCAAGTTGATCTGTCTGACTTTTTTCTAAGGCGGATGACTTTGCAGTTAACGTTCGGCATACCGCATGCTCTAAGGCAAATATCTCTTAACTTAGATGGGTGTGTGCGGTCGGGGAGGTTATACACAACTGCATTGAAGGAGGACATTACTCTCTTCGTCACTTCTTCAGCCACAAACTCCAAAATACACTCAGCTTTAGTGAGTTGCTCAAGATTTCTGTCTGTATCAAGGCCCCATATATGAGTGAGGGGTGCTAATTGCTCAAGTTTGCCGTTAATTTCGGATAGAGAGTTTTGTAGCTGTCGGATGTCATTACTATATCTATCAGTATTTTGGTGCGTATGAGGTGGACCATTGGACTCTTTAGTTTTTGAAATTTTAGACTTAGGCCTTGGTAGCACATACTGTTTAGTAGATTGTGCTGACTTTTCAATGCACGTAGGTATAGTGTCTTGTATGTCAACCAGTCTTACCGTTGGCATACTGCACGTAAAGATAGAGGGGCTGCGACATGGAGAATCTGGTGACGATAGAGACATTTGTGTACAATGCACATATTTTTCAGTAGTTAAAGGTTCGACATTGTCAAGCACTGAGTCGTCAGTTGTAGGGGTTACAGATTTGGACCTTTTATTTGGCTTAGAAGTTGGTGAAAGTCCTCTTTTACTGGAGTTATTGGACATGATATGAATATAAGTGAGCACAGTTCTCGTTAAATTAAATATAATATCTGAGTATTAGTTGTTATTAAGTATTAACCTGGTTAATACTAGGATTAGAGACTGTGAGTATATAATAAATTGCAGACCTATTTACGACTTAAGTCCGCAATAGGTACAATACGAACTGATAATTGTCCGTCGAATAAAAATAGGTTTTTTCTTATGTTTCGAGGTGAGATGTTCCCGATGTACAGGATAGGATGATAATCACACTATAATACACCCTACAAAAGAGCAAGTCGAAGAATCCCTAAACCACGTGAAAAAAAATGTTACCACTTTCAAAGTTCGCGGCACTCAAAAAAAAAAAAAATTGTGTCATGCTTACCCCTAGAATTACAGACTAATTGGGTGGAAGTTGCCGATAAGATCATGTTGACCGGGAGGGAGCCGGTCTTTGAGGAATTTGTGATCTTTGTAGAAGAAAGAGCCAGGATTGCTCGAACACGTTTTGGTAGATTGGTACATTGTAACTCAAAGTTCAGTAAAAGTAATTATGAAGGCAAAGTTGATAATAGATCGCGTTTTAATGTAGTTAAGCTGGAACCAAGCAACTAATTCACGGCTCTCAGTTGCGAAATTTGTTTTGGTGATCACAAAGATACACATTGTATAAAGTTATTGAAAATGAATGTTGTAGAAAGGAGACAGGAAGTGAGAAGACGTGGTCTATATTACCTGTGTTTAAGGAAGGGTCACATATAGACCTAATCCTAAAATTGTAGATTTGTCATGATATAACTGCCTAATCTATAAGATCTTACGTGGAAGTCATACCATCTTCTACACCAACTCACTGTGTCATAACAATTACCAATACATGATGGAGAACAAGCTTGGGCTGGAGAAAGGACAATATATTTAATATGAATAGAAGATATAAGGTAACATTCAGTAGGGACCATGCTTGCAAAGCCGAGCCATACCATCCAATCAACTCCAATTTATTTAATACATTCTTCCCACCTTCTCCATCGTTAGGTATCTCTCCGCGTTACATATTGAATATCTGTTTTCCGAGTTGTCTCGTGTTCAGCTTTGAGGATTGTGTGGTTATGGTCCAGTGCCGCTACACTCCTACTTTTCCTCTTCTACCAAACAAATACTCACCCAACCTGTTAATCAGCTCTCGGTCTGTACGGGGCAGAGATTCACCCACTTTGAAACAACCTCTCACTTACTTTGATAAGGGGAAGTTGGCTGTCCCCTGATGTCACAGACTCAAATGGACAAACAGACACTTATAATAATAATAATAATAATAATAATAATAATTTATTCTCAAATAACAGTTTGTTACATGAGGCAAATGATACAAAAGATACAATATACACTGTATTAAATTACATAGCTGGGTTGATAATTTATAAGACATGAATGTAAATGGTTTTAATCAGTACTACAGTTGGCGCGCTTCACGAGAGTTGCGTTGCGAATGTGCGACTGATGGTCAAGGATAGGTCCATTGAAGGTACGAGCTTCTAGAAATCGCAACCTTATGTCCCTTTGGGATATCCAAGGCTTTAAGGATGGTGCAGGATGAAGTAACCCGTTCCATATCTCAAGGGGGCTGAAAGAGGGAGCAAGTAAAAGAAAACACGAGAGGCAGAGTAGCCAATATTCATGAAGGAATGTTTAAGGTATGATTACTCAGTCTAATTTCCTTTAATTAAGGTATTTGTTAAGAAAGAGCATTTTAATAGGTTAAAGAAAATAAGTGTTAGCAAGGTGTGAGTGGACATACAACTGACAAATGGAGGCGATTCGGAAAAGAGCTGAGAGTATAAGATTATGTGTGATTATAAAATAAAATATAGTGCTAGAAACAATATTGTGATATACAACTGGCTATCTTCCTTTTATTATCGAAGCTATTAGAGCCCCTTTCGTTTTTTTATTTGTTTTTTTTTCAGGTTTTATAGGGTCTTGAGTAGGCTTCGTATATTAGCGAATTGTCTAGTTTGCTTGTAATAGGATTTCTGAGTAGGAAGTGAAACCAATTCAGCGTTCGTAACACGATTTAAAGAGGTATTTTGCGTGATAAATCAGCTTCAATACCATAAGTCCGTGACATCCCACTAAACCATAAGGAGCCGTAATTAAACAAAATGTTCTGCCCTACAGACATGGGTGGATTGAAGTTATCTCCCCACCTTCATGTTTGCTGGTCAGTAACGCCACCCTCCCTCCTTTTGTGATTTTAGGCTCTCTTACGTTTGTGGTAAGTATGAATACTGCTTTAATCAAAGCACATAGTTGGAATACACTGTCTCTACTAGGTCCATGTTACAAGCAAATCAGATATTTAAAAATTCTGTTTTATGGGTTAGATGTCCATATAGTATATCACACTGCTATGAAAATAACTAATGGTTTAAAGAAGTAAGAATTAATAGTAAATCAAAAGATATGAGAGGATATAAAATTGTAGAAAAAAAGAAAAAGATTTTAGGGTGAGAAAAATAAAACATTGAGAAACTCACAAGACTTTGTGGCCAAATTTTGAGCTTTGAATGATCGGCCTTAGTAGATCAGCATCCATAAGATTGAGCTATCTGTCTACTTGCAGTAGAAAAAAAGCATGAATTTTAGGAAGAATAATGTACATTTAACCTGTAGAGAGATTTGGGGACTGAAAGCTAGGGTTAGAAGCATGAAGTCATGATTAATAAACAATGAATAATAGGAAAGGATAAGCCATATATCCTGTGATATGGTTATATTCAGATTAGTAACAGTCGAACTTGTTATAATTCTGTTCTTTCTAGATACTAGGAGGTCCGTAATAAAGTGCCTCATTGGTGGGCGGGAGTTCAAGGAAATGTTGAAGCTCTTTGGAGTCTAGAAATAGGGTTATTAGCTTTTTGAATCTGGTAAACGTATCACAATTACGGATAGGCATTGGCAGCCTGTTCCACAATAAACTGTACCGTACTGTAAAGAACTTACAACGCATTTGTTTTTGGTGTTTTACGGTAAGTAGTGTATATGCGTTGTTTCTAAGTCTATAGGCTGGGTCGTGGGTGATAGTCACTAGTAAGGATGGTGGTTGCCTTATATATGCATCTAAAAATATAACGATAGAAATCCGTGGCGAATTGTCTTCGGCAAATTACTTGATTCGGTATGGCTTACTATCAGTCAGTCAATTAGCTACAACGTAGGACCAGGCACATATATGCATCGGTACAGGAAGAAAGAATTAGTATGTAGAAAGAAAGATATGAGGCGATTTTAATCTCATAGTTTAAATAGAAGATAGTGAGTGCATACAACCTCATACCACTAACAGCACTGAAGACCACTGCATAGCTTACTGTATACTCTCATGAATGTAAAATACTAGCTGGATATATATATCGAACTCCTAATAATCCTAGTAAAACTCACACTACTATAAGTGAGTCATTTACCAAGGCTACCTCCCTTGATTTTACCAACAAAATTATTTGTGGTGATTTAAACCTTTCCAGCACACTACTATTCCCTCCATAATAGCCTTTGAAACAACCCCTTATATCAAGCGAAACACCTGGTATACGCTGCGAAACTAAAAAGGATGTATTGTATATAAAAATACCGGTGCTCTACACCAAATATACTCTGTATTTTTAGCAGTGAAACGTCGAAACTAAAAAGTATTAACAAGTAGGGGAACTTGCTTAGATTATAATCAAATCCAAACACCGAAACCTATGTTGCCTCCTTCAAAAGAGAACCTAGGTCACAAAATTCCCTTCATGGTGTACGACGGTGTGACGTATAATGACCAAATTGTTATATGTGAACTTGTAAAATCATGGTCTAGTTCGCTATTTCTACTGCTATAATAAACTTAATCCTAAAATTGTAAATTTCTCATGATGTGAAAGTCACATCGCTATCTACTCTGACTCGTCTTATCGTATCAATCATCAATATAATATTCAGAGTTTCTAAAGAACACACTTAGGCTGGAGATAGAACAGTATGTTTATTATGAATAAGAGATAGGTTACACAGGAATAACCATGTTTGCAAAGATGATCCATACAAACCGAGTTGTTTAATTAATGTTCCCGCGTTCTAAATTACAGACCTTCTCTTCGAGTTACACGATGAAAGCGAATCTGTGACGGTATTGATCCTAACCACACAATCCTCAAAGCTGAACATGAGATAACTGAGCAAATAGATATTCAACAGCTAACACAGAAAGAAGGCGAACAATGGTGAACGAGGGAATATTCATTCAATTCAGTCAAATGGTATGGCTCAGCCTCTCAGACGTGTTAATTCTGTATAATCTGTCTTCATTCGCCTTAAATACATTATTCTATCTTCAGCCTAAATGTGTTCTTCAGAAGCAATAAGTATCATATTGCCGACTGTCACGACGACTAAGTTTGGCAATGATGTGACTTCCACGTAAGATCTTATGGTGAAGTTTTCAAATCATGACAAATCTAAAATTCTAGGATTAGGTCTCTTAGTACAACAGTACTAGCAACGAACTTCGACCACAGTTCTACAAATCTCCGTAATTATATGTTCAGCTTCAAAGATCGTGTGGTTAGGAACTAGTACCACTGTAACAGCTTAGGTTGATTACTTAAGAGTTCACCTCAAACAGCTAAGCATATGTCAAAACAGTATAGTTCAAGTATTCATCCACTTCCTTATTTTATATAGGCTTTATATTTCCTATTATCTTATATCGAATGCTGAAAGGCTTTGTTTGTCTGAACAGATAATCCCATGCTCCAATGTGACTGCGCGAAGATCTAAATAAAGACCTACTCACTACTTGTCTGGTTTCTTCTGTCAATAGCATGAGGGTTACGTAGAGGGACGAAACTGGTAGGCCCGACGTGATACTGATAGAAGAAACCAGTACGGGTGTATTGTCTTTCATTTCCAATTATTTCATTTATACAACAATCCCACTTTCAAAGCAAACTATAAGCGAACCAATATTGTAAATTGTAGATCATGTTTGTAAAAATGGTGTATCTGTTCTGAAAGAAGTATATACATATATTATATTAAAACTTCGGATATTTATGTTCCGTCCGTTCCCATCCACTGTTTTAGATGGCTCTCGTTAGTATTGCCGTAGGCTGACTGGACTCTGTAATCGGGGGTCTTATAAAAATGGGTAGACAATCCCTGCCAACCTCGGCGTTCACTCCGTTCGTTGACAATGAACTTCTCTTTTCTTCTGACAAGCACTCCTGTAAATAGTCTCTGTAATTGGAATCCCTCTCGCAGTTTACTGCAGATAAACGACACATTTCTAGAGGAAAGCAATGTAATTGAAAGGTATCGATTTTCTTAAACTTACCCAGTTTAAAAAAGAAGACACTTAGCTTCAACATGAGTTGTCTTTGACATCAGACAGATCAAACAGCTAGAAATAGGAGAGGAAACTTTATTCTGTGACACACCTACAGACAGAGATAGTTCAATCATTCCCAAACAAGTAAGCAAGATAAAATGTATTCGGCCCAAATAGACATCAAGTGTTATTCTCAACTATCATTTCACTAATACAGTGTCATTAGATAGCCGGTGGTCCTTGGTACTAGACAGGCAGTTTAGGTGAACTGACCGATGCTCGTAATAGATCAATTAACCTGTGTTGTGGTTCGATCTCAGGGAAGAATCTCTCCGTTTTTACCATTATGCCAAATCTACTGACAAATTTAATTAGCTCCCATCCAATGAAAAGGCATTCTAAACAACATATAATTTCTTCTGACCTTTGTACTGATTGTGAAAACGGGTTAAATACTTTGTGTTCAGTGAAATTTTACATTTACTGAAACATACAAACCGACTCACATAGCATTCTGAACGTCCAACAAATGCTGGCTTTTTGTCATTCAAGATAGTAGAACGAGTTGACTTAACTGACTATCTAGAGGGAGAGAAGCATGTTATATTAAGTCGTGTTGTGATCAGATCATGATTTTCGAGTGAAAGCTTTTAATCATGTGTACACACAAAAAGTGATAAGAGCATAAACTTCAAATGCTATAGTCCACCTCAGTGGTAAGAATCGTAGTTCGGTTGGCCTGTGGTAATTCTTTCAGTATGTTTTCAAGTGAATACTCAGGCTCATAAAACTATCTATTTTTTATGAAGTTTCGTGACCTGGTTTCTATACTTTAGTGATCCAACAGTCATTGTGTAATAAAGCGAATGTTCAAAGGGTGAGTATTAACTTCAACACCTATTTTCACTTTACAGTTTGTCAACAGAAATAAAATTCTTGCAGTTTTTTTAATAAAAGAGACGAATAAAGTGTGTTTATGCAATTAAAAAGAATGACAAGTTACTTTATTTGCATAACCTTCAGGTTAGTCAAGGTATTCCTGTATGGCGGTCTCTGTTGGCTACTGTCCAAAACGTAAGATGCTTGATGCTGATTCTTTGTTTGAGAGGCTGGTATGAATTATTCATCTGATACTAACACATACTTTTGTTAGCTCCGTGAGGCTGCCAATTTAGTTCCAAAGATGAGTACTCCAAAACTAACTTACGCTCTAAAAGTGACGTCCTCACTTCAACAAAAAATAACAGATACAGTTGCATCAAGGTAACTAGTTTGAGTTTTTACATGCTTGTATAAAGACTACCACAAGAAAAGTCTACGGAACAGCCTGGAGATTCCAATCGACAACAGATTCATTTGGATTCGATGTTATCTCAAGGAGGATTTCAAGAAGCCACACTTATTACCTCTGACTCTGACCAGGTTGGTTGAAGGTTGTGTTTATTCTGATGCTCTAAACGATGATTAGTATGCATATATTTTACTAAATCACTTCATCACCTACAAATTTATCCGTAGTCACCATGATTGGTGGTTTTCGACTTAAACCTAAGGCTAACACTTAATACTAATGTACTAAACTCGTATTTGACATCTTAGCCTAAGTGGTTAGTACAAACACCTGACTTACATGACTACACATTCTTTTCTCTTTAGAAATTGAGGACAGTTTCCTAGTTAGCATGTAGTATGTTAATTTATAATATAACGTCAGTTTTTGAGTAACGTTTTTGTGTTATGTAGATCGTTAGTAATTACTCGATAGTATTCCCGTAGCATTCTATTGCAACTAAACAGTTGTTCTTAATAATTTTCTAGGTTCATAACATTGTTACCTGTCTATTTATCCAGTTTGAGTTAAAGTAGAAAATAACATAAAGATTTATCCCAGTTTGTTTGTCATTGCTATCGTTAAAATAGTCTTATGTAGATTCCACAAGTTGAATGGAGTAGCATGTTTCTACATGATTTAAAGCAATCAGTCAGTTACAAGCAAGCTAAAACTTGACACGTGAGAGTTTAGAACCAAGAGAATGTTACCTTGAGTCATTTCACTTTGTGTACCTTCATACTGTAAATATCCTACTCAGCGACGGTTTGGGGACTCGAGCTGAGCATTCATTTCATTTAGCCTGATAATAACCTCAAACTGCCAAAACCTCGCTTAAATTGAGACCGAGTGTAATATCATCCCTAGCAAGTTGGATGCATTGACTGGGATTATTGCTTCACCTTTTTTCAGGATGTGAAATGTTTCACAAAATGCGTCAGGTTACGTGGTTTCATTTCTAACCTGAAGAAAAAATACAAATTAAATGTAGTAAGATGACTCAACAACGTCGTAAGTCAATAAGGGATAACAAATAAAGTTAATGAACTAATAAAGCTCTTTCTGGTCAAGGCTTGACGAAGGTTTACGCAACAGAACTTTGCGTTAATACAAACCTAGTCTAAATTACTGTGTACGAGAAGCTGAAATAACATACCAGATATTGTCCAGAATTAAGGTCGTTTAAACACTAAATGATGTTCATACAGTCATCTTTAAGCCGCCATTTGAGAGGCAGTGATTTTATCCGACTGTTCAAATGAAAGTGGGTGCAGAAAGACCCGAACTCTCTAAACCCAGAATATCATGCAACATATCAACTTGGCTTCACTGTAGTGTTATCCATATAGCATTATTTTCACTCTCAATATTTAGGCTGGTACTCTGTACATCAGTTTCACTAACTAGTCAGCTGCTTCAGTGACTTAGTTGACAACATTCTCTCTACTGCAAATGCTGAAACTAGGAAATAGATAAAAACTATGGGCTTGAATTTCACTCTTAGTTCCATCCACAACCTCTTTGATGCCCAAGTTCTTCAAACTCTTACATTTGTTATCAAACTTCAGTGTCAATCCTTTTATCACCAGAATATCTATATCCCTGATTTTTTAGAGTAAATTTTACGTAGAGTTAAATCTACCTAGATTGAGTTGCATGAGTCTGGAATTGCAGTACTAATAAAGTGTGATACGATCTCACTATGCGTTTTTAATATAGCAATACTAAATTATCAGCTTATAGTCAATTTCACTTGTAGGCAGATAGACAACATAAATCTTGGCGTAAACATCAATATATTGGAGTCATATTTCGCATAAACATTTGAAAATAATCTCAATCGTTGAAATCATGAGTCAATTAAATCTTGACCACCATGGAAAACCTGGAAGCACTGGATGGTCGTTTCGTTCTAGTATGGGACTCCTCAGCAGTGCGCCCCGACGATCCCACCTCGCGAGGTTCGAACCAAGGACCTATGTCTCGCGCGCGAGCGCTTAACCATTAAACCACTGAGCCGGTATCCAACGGTGAAAATAAGCCATTAAAGGGAAAAATATCAGAGTAATGGCGCCACCAGTAGGAAGAAATAATAAAAGTAAAGAATCAACTTAAGAAACAGTAATTATGGTTATTTTCGTACTTAAGACTAGGTGATATCGCATTGTACATTTTTATTTGATCAAGTCATAAACAGGCATAAGTTTGACCAGACGATCTAAATGGAACAAAAGTAAATCTTGGTTACAAGAACAAACTATTTTTCCTCTCACTACCAGCTTATTTCTTAAACCCTACCTCCGTTTTAAATTTAATCATTCTCTGACTTTCCTACTTTTTGTCTTCGTTTTCCACCTCTTCTCGCAATCACTATCTAGAAAAAATCGATTTACAATTGAGTTTTTTTGTTGTGCTCATCGTGTTCTAAGTTCGTTGGTATATCATCGACCATCTTTTGGTTCGGCAACAGCTACTATTATCTATTGTTCCCAACAGCCTTTATTGTTATTCTTATTACAAGGTGAAAATCAAGTCCCACAGTAAAAGTTTTCATTCCACTGTACCATATTAATTGTTCCTTCGTTAAAGTCTCGACATTTGCATCGTTCTGTTGTAATTTCTCCACGTTCAAACATTTACCTGCCCTCACATAAACATGGTCATAGTCCAGACTTGTGCTCTAGATTTTGTATAACAGTGCTAATAATAAGTGCCTCTAAAGTAAATATTGGTTTATGGTGTCTGATCAATAAATCACTTCCACTCCGCATTAGTGGCAGTTATAGCACATTTATTGTAGTTCTTCAAGGCAGCAGAACCTAATGGCCTGGTCCCATAAGTAATAAGGGATGGCACTAAATAAAGTACAGAAACCAGCATTAGTCTCCAGAACTTGATCTAAATAGTTGGTTATTTTATTTTGTAAGAAACAATCACAATTTTATTGTGATATATTTCATGTGTTCCATATAATCCTCAAGTCTGTGGTTATTCAATACCAAATTGAAGCTTCAAAACAACCCGAATCTATGTGGTTCAGTAGACTTTCAACTCTGAGATGGTATTAACGACTAAATTTATGTTCTTGTTCCTGATCGTCATAAGAGCTTGATGAAAATACAAATAACTTAGTATTCACGCCACATACAGAGCATCATCATTTGGGATGAATTACAGGTATTCAATTACGTGTATTCATAGTCTGTTGGTTGTGTTTTCACCAAAAGGTGCCAGTCTACCAGTTGATTAATAGTGATGTTAAGAGCAGAGAGACAGTTAGGACAAGCCAGTCTATATGATTATGAACTTCACCTACTGAATTGCTTATGTTTAAAACATGACGTCAAGATTCAGTTATCCTGGAATGTTCAAACCTGCTGAGTGGGATCCTCAAGATAATGGAAACCATTAATTAGAACCTCTTTCTAATAGAACACAAAATTACATGCGTCATCAGTTTACTATATTTATTTATTTGAGCAAATAAATGTTGATACAAAGGGGCATCGAATACATATGCACCACACAAGTAAATTGATTTGTGTGTGGGCTGTGGTACTTCTCGGGTGTCCAGACCAAAGCAGGTGGTTTTCTTAGGGAGCCACATCTGGAGCCTTCGGCCTAAAGGTCTGATCCACAAGGCAGTGAAACAACGTAAGGATATGCAGTCCCATGGTTGCTGGTGACCAACGATTGGTTCATACGCCATTTTTTCCCTCAGGATACTGGAGCCCAAGTGCACCATTGGTTTGGAATCAGGGTTTTCCAACTCTTCCGGGTAAATCCTCCGTGTCCACCAGCCCGGTTAATGTGCCGGACTTATGCTTTTCGTCCTCTCGCCACGAGAAGACAATGAATAGAACTTCCCTGTCAGTGGCTGTATACGCGTTGCCTAACGAAATCCATGTCTGAACCTGTTATATTTCTCGTTTACCGTTATAACTCAGCTATAATTATTGCTTAGAATTCTCGGACACCGATTCACTCGACAAGTCCCCAAATCAGAACATGGTTGAACAGGAAAGAGATTATATTCCAAATAACAAGGTTAGATGGAAGTAAGAAGCACAATAGGGAAAACGTTAGTATATTTATAGTTTTTCACATGAGATTTCTAGAGTGTTCACTAAGTATTGACTAACACTGATTGGACAAGAATTAGCCAATCAGCGTGCACCAGAGCAATCGTGCATTGAGCGTACTTTAATCCAGTCTATGTCCCTCTAACAGAACCCATTCTATTTTAAATTGGGTGGCCAGACATTATCTCTAGTTGTCACAGGAACAAGTATAATTCAAAACCGATCGTACAAACCTACACTGAATAAAGTTATCAAGATGGGAAATAGGCTATTGTAGGTATACTTAATTTGTTGTCAGCGCCTGTTTACATATTATTTACGGTTACTTACAGAAGTCTGAAACACGAGATGTTGAAGAAACGTATGTAGTTCATGATGAGGATGTTCCTGTTGTAGTCTCGAAGCTAAATACTACAACATAAGTTTAATAAGTCTTAGCAAAGTCTGAGCTATCTTGCCTTCTCTCTCATTGGTGTAATTTATTTATTTATTTATTAGAACACATAAATATTGGTACGAGAGGGCACCAAATCATTGGTGTAAACGTAATTTCGAGGTTTCTAGGTGTTAATAAAAGTTTTGCAAATGAAATTAGCTATTGCTTATCAAAATTCAAGTAGACATATTTCTCTTTCTGATCAATCACACCATCATATCTTCCAATCAATTACAGTAATTTATCCGAGGTTTTGATGCATGTAACATTTTGTGTGTTCTCGTAAAATCGAGTCAACTTGAGAAAAAAGTGCGCCGTAGCTCTGTCTTCAATTTTTTATCTCCATGACTTTTTTTGTTAACACGTATATATTTTCTATCTTCTATCTACAAAATGAAAATTGCTATTTAATTCATAAAATCAATTTAAAACAAGGGCTTTTGTCGTTTGAAGACTTTCCAAGTGTGGTGTTTGAATGAGTTTTATGATTAACATTCAGTACCATTTCCGGTCGTTTAGTAATATATGATGATAAAGATATCCTACACATTTGTAGGCATATTTTCATGCACCTTCTCAATGTATATAAATAACTTCAATGATATACCTTTCTGCCATTCTTATTTCTGCTATGCTAGATTCGTCGTGCTGCTCTAAATCAATTGGATGGAAATTATGGAGGATTCACTATTTTTCCTCAACTTAATCATATAGGTTGGTTTGTTGAACTTTTTTGTTTTCAAATAGGAATTTTGAACCAGCAGCGTTTAACATTATAGTTTTTATTATCTTGTAAGTGGTAATACAGATTATGTATTTCCCTCTTGTTTCTTTTACAGATAGGTAGGTAGCAATAAACAAGTTGGGTTATTTTGTAACGACCCTGGTAGAATAACTAATGCTTAAATTTACTGTTATTTTCAATCAGTCAGTAACAACGTGGAACTTCGTACGTACGTACATCAATTCGAGTTACCATACCACATTAGCACAGAGTATGAGCAGTAATCGGGAAGATTAGGGTTTGCAGATGTTATTCAAAGAGTAAAGTACAGTGAAATAAATTTGGAAAGAGGAAAAAAGGGACATAAAGAATTCCGAAGATTATAATTTGGGAAAACACAAAAAGTGGATGCACCTGTTATTTTACATACAATTTAAAACTCATTGTGACGGGACAATGGTGTTAGCAGTTAACAGGACTTATTTCAATCAGTAGGTTCTAGGTTCAACCTTTCGCCATCTACTTTTGTTTGCCCAGTCGGGTAGTATCACTAACCGTCGAACAGAGCAATGTAACTCACAAAAGCTAGTTCAGAAAACAAAACCAGATCGGGAAATTAGGGCTGCAACCAAATTAGGACCATATTTACTGAAGCGATAGTTTAGTGGTTAAAACCTAATCTTCAGTCATTCACACTGTTCTACCTACTTCGATTTAGGTGACCGCTTATAATGTGGTTCATGCTCATGTACCTAGTGTATAAGTCAATTAAAAAACTATGTTCGTTGTTTTAGGGGTGGTTTGAAAGAAACCTAGAGACGACCAAATCAAGTTATGACTACCTGCTTAGAGTTCGCGTGATAACCTCAATAATTGATCGGGGACTTTGGATGACATCGCGATTGTGCATTCACTTTTTGTTTCCCTTTCAATCCTGAATTCCAAGATCCCTTCGTAATTAAATACTCTTCTGTCTTTTCAAACTATCTACTCGATATTCAGTCGTTCTCATTATCTTTACCACTACATTATTTTGTTCTCCTTTATATTCATGCTAATTTAGTAAGGCAACTCGAGCCAAGCCACATCTGTGCCAGGCTCTACTTTATTGATGACTGAATAACCGATATAAAGGTGTTTTGTAAGTAATATTTTTGGCATTACTTTTGACCTAACAAGCTAGTATTAAAATCAGTGAATGTTTTGTCAAGTGATTTATTTACCCTAGTGAATTCACTATCACAGTAATCATTTATGAACTAAAATCTTCAAAATACACTGACTAAATATTTATAACAATTAATTGGGTTTTTAGACAGTGAAATTATTAGTCGTATATTTATTTCTGCTCTCAGGCATAATGCTTCCAAGAAAGTTGCCACTCATAATGTAATTAACTTCCTATCCTCATCATCGCATCTATCACGATAAAATACAAATTGCGTTGAAATACATACCAGTCTATAATCATTGCAAAGATATCCAATAGTTATTTTGATAACTGTAAAGTCATTCGTAATTTCTTGTATTTTACTAATAACATTTGTTCAACACGAGTAATTCTATTTAGGCAAACATAATGTAGTTTTTAATCATGTTTAAGAGTGCATTGATCACATCTCCTTACTTGGATACCAGTGAAGTTTCTAGATTGAAATCGATAAGCAAGGTTACCAGATAGCGGTAATCAGTAAGTTTCCACCTGAACTAGGTAATTATATAATTTTTAGACTCACCAACTTATTTAATATACTAAATGTAGATTTATATTAAATTCACTTGGTATTGTTTGCTTATATCTTCCCATTGTTGTTTAGAACTGCAATTGTTCAGTCTCTTGTTGGCATATGTGCATCCTATGCGGATTGCCTCGATATTGCCTTAAGTCACAAGCTTTATAAGCAAAGATGGCTATGAGGACTCAGTAGCTAAGTGGTTAACGCGATGGCACTCGAAGCGAACAATACTGGGTTCGCGTCCCGGAGTGAACATCAACTCTGAGATGCAGGTACATCCAGCTGGATTCCACTGCTAGTCACCATCCATCTTTGCTTATAGCCTATTGTTTGGTATAGAGCAGTTGTATTTATTATGTCTCGAAGAAAAGCATTCCAAACATCCTGGTATTGTTTGTCAGTGCTTCTAAAAGACTGAATTTTATCAGCGTCTTCACCAAACGGGACTATGTCATCTGCGCATTCTAAGTTCATAAGTGAACCTCCTGGTAGGAAATCAATACCCGAAAGTTCAGTCGACGAGAGCGTTATTTCCATCATCATGTCTATGATGAAGTTGAACAAAACTCGAGAAAGTGAACAGCCTTCACGGACACCACTTGAGTTTGCAAAAGCAGATGACAGTTCACCATATGCTTTGACTCGACTTGTAGTGTTTGAGTAAAGAGCCTTCACAAGGTTTATTCACTTTTGAGGTTCACCTTTCAATAACAGACATTGCCACAGAACCTCTCGGTTTACAGAGTCATATGTTGCTTTGAAGTCAAGAAAGACCACCAACGTCGGACGCCAATAGTTGGTTAGGCGTGTGATAATTATCGAGGCTAGTATTTTAGATACTATATTAGTTAAATTAATCCCTCTATGGTTGTCACAGGATGATTTTGACCCTTTCTTATATATTGGGACGATAAGTGATTGTGCCCAGTCAGATGAAATAACGTCTAACTCCCAGATCTTAGCTAAAATATTAGTCAACCTAGTCGCTAAAATTGGACCACCATCCTTAAAGACCTCTGGAGCTAATCCATCTGGACCAGCTGCCCTTCCTCGTTTCAGATTAGCTATAGCCTTTTGAACTTCAGCTAAAGTTGGGGGACCTACTTCAATGTTCCATTCACACTGTCTGGGAATGGAGGGTAGTTGTGTAGTAGCTGAAGGCCAGCTGAACTGTTCTCTGAAATGTTCCACCCATCGTTCTAAACGTCTGAACTGAGAGCAGATGAGGGTGTCGTCATTTTCCGAAATAGGCTGACTTACACTTGACTTTTTAATTCCGGTTTCTTTTATTGGTTTGAAGATCTGTCTTGTGTTCCCTATAGCCTCCGCCTTTTCCATCTCTTTAATTTTCGTTGCCCACCAGTGCTTACGGTCGTTCCGTAGACTTTTTGTTAACCTAGATCTGATTTGTTTTCGTTCTTGATTGTGTTCAGAGCCTAATTGGATGAGTTTACTCGTATCTATCAGTATTAGACTTAGTAAAAATCCACTGGTTTTTATGATTCTTTGGTTTAAATCATTAATAGATGTCGCTACTGTTTCCACGAATAGGTAACAACGAGTGTCCCTATCTTTCCAAATCCTTATTGTTCCGTTTAGTCGGACAGCGCACAAACGACTGTCTACTGGGATCCGGTCTAGGACAGCTGGTTCTGCCCTAGGACTCTGCTATACCTACACCAGCAAGGTCACGGGTAAGCAGCATCAGCGCTTCCAGCTACACGAAATGTGAATCGAGTTGGTTCCTTATTTTGACATGGTAAGCTCAAATGAATGACGCTACTCGGATCCTGTATGCGCGTTTCGGAGACGCAGCACACATCGATGGCGCGAGATTCTAAAGTTCTAGCTAAGTAGGCTTGTTGTACTATTTGGCACAATGTTCGGACGTTAAAAGCTCCTAGATTTAGTTTAGAGGGTCGTTTCAGGAGACCAGAAATAACGTTCCGCGTACTCGAATCGTTTGCCCTAGTGGTGCGAGGTGATTAATGGACGTGAAAACGGTTAGTCATGGAGATAAGAGAGTTATTATGAGGTGTAGGGAGGATTTAAATGTGACCAACTTGGTCTCCGTGCTGTTACGGGTATGAGGGCTGATGTCAGTTCCCGGCTTCCCACACGGTGCAAGGGTGTATCTTGAGGAAGCTAAAAATGAAGTTGGATTAGTGTTGGTCTTAACGACCTGGGAGCGTGACCGCAGAGCCCAAGGGACAACTGCCTGAGGTTGGCCACACGCGACCGTTTCGTGAGTAGTTTTCGTGTTAGCTCATGCTTGTTGAGACCTTACCACCGAAGACGGATATCCATGAGATAAGGCGAGGTGTCCATTTCTAGGGTCAACTTTCCCTAACCCTTCCCGTCCTTGTGGGAAGGCAGCATCGCTGTTATGCTGGTTGTTTGAAAGAAACAATTTACTGCCGTCACACCTCTGTACAGTTAGCGGTACGACTTCGTCTTCGGAACTTGGGCTTGCTGCTTTTAGTCTTGCCGCTCTTCAACCGACCTGTTTGGTACGGTAGGACCTTGAGGAACGATAGGCAACCCCGACCACCACGTGAAGGTAGCAACAAAGGTCGGGAAACTCATACTTACTTCTTGCTTACAGTCCACGACGCCCGACACACCAAAGTTCATGCAGTTAGCAGGTCACATGTTCAAACCCTGGCAAACCTACTTTGGTTTATATATCCATGTAACATTGTTAGCTTTCACACAGTGTTACTGTAACCCAACTACATAAACCTATTCTTTGTGAATTATTCGAACGCTTATGTTGACTGAAAACTTGTTTTTGAACCCACTTATTGTTGAACATTTGTGTGGAGAAAAGAGGGATGCAGATTAGTGTTGCGTTTATTCAATCGTTTATTGAACATTTTCAGTAAGGACTTGTGAAGATTGTTGAGTTTCATTAGAACCATGAACCAATCAATGTTAGACCACCATTGAAAACCTCGAAGTACTGGACGGCCGTTTTGTTCTAGCATGAGACTCTTCCGCAGTGCACATCCACGACTCTGTACGCGGGGCTCGAATCCAGGACCTTCGTCCTCGTGCGAGCGCCTATCGAAGATCGACATTTTGTAATCAGATTACTTTTACTTGTTTCTCGAATCTTGGTGAACATAATCTGTTGTCTTATTATCCATTTAAGAGCATGTCCCTCGAATCCACCACGCGCTAAATTTCAATCCGCAGTGAAATACATGACACTTGATTTTCGGGATAGGTCCGTATTCGCGGTTGTTTTCTGCGAACTGATGACACTTATTTTGTTATTAATTCATTCCCCTAGTCAAGTGGACGTCGAGGTACCGTTCTACCCTCCTACGTACGAAACTGTTGGCGGCTACGACTTTCCACTGTCCTTCTAGACATAACGAATATGACAGGTTCTACTTTCTACGTTTACTTCATTGTGTATTTAAATCGTTTATTTTAAATAGACACGCGACTTTTTAAACACAATACCACCATTGGACTGGTAGTTAAATATTAGAGGCGTGCCAAGTCAGTTATTATTATTGATGTCTGTCTGCCTTTCATTTTCTGATTGGTTAATTTTTGGTCCGTAGGCTGTCTATTATTGATTGTCTGTTGCCTACGTGTCCTTGGCGTAGGTTTATATGAGGTCAAGTAAACCAATCTGATGTTTTAAAATTCAGCTTTATGTTAGTTTAATAGAAAGTGTATGAAACGTGAAGTTGCTTATCTTATTGGTTTGGTTAAGAATTTTCTCACCGTCCCAATGTTCTCACGACTCTAGTTTGTTTTGCATTGGAAATTTTTTTTTTAATTAATGAATTAGGTATCGATGTGAGAATCTACTCTCGTTTCTCATACTAAACAGAATAATCCTAATTATTAGCATAAAGACTGTGATTTGCAGTATCTAAAATTTTACATACTTATCATTGGCTAACTGTTTGAAATATTTGCAACAAAATACAAAAGCTGCTGTCTCTTAGGTAATTGGTATTATCTTATTCGAACTATATAGTTCAAAGTTAATATCCAATAATTCCATCCCTGTTGTAATATTTACAAATATAGGTTTACTTACTTACGCCTGTTACTCTTCGTGAAGGAGCATTCTCCATCCAACCCTGTCCTGGGCAATCCTTTCCAGCTCTTTCCAGTTGTTATTCATCCTTTTCTTATCTGCTGTTTCCCGACGTAATATGTTTTTTGGCCTTCCTCTTTTTCGCTTCCCTTCACGATTCCAAGTTAGGGCTTGTCTCGTGATGCAGTTTGATGATTTGCGTAATATATGTCCTATCCATTTCCATCGTTTTTTCCTAATTTCTTCTTCAGCTGGAAGCTGGTTTGTTCTCTCTCACAGAAGGCTGTTGTTGATGGTATCCGGTCAATGGATGTTGAGTATCTTGCGTAGACAGCTATTTATAAATGCTTGTATCTTCTTGATGGTGGTTGTTGTAGTTCTCCAAGTTTCAGCTCCGTACAGTAGAGCTGACTGTCTTGACGTTCGTATTGAAGATTCTTCCAGAATTTCGCCATCAAGAGTGATTAGATTGCTGTTGTCCGTGTTGTATTTGAGGACCTTGGTTTTTTCCTTGTGTGTGTTGAGGCCTACTGATGCAGAGACTGCTGCTACACTGACTGTCTTTATCGGTCGTTGGTGGATTGACATCTATAGGAAGATCTGTGTGTGCTGCTTCGATGTCCGGTTGATTCATTGGAGCCGACCTATTTAGGAGTTCCTTGAATTACTCTACCCATCTGTTCCGCTGTTGTTGAATTTCAGTGATTGGCTTGGCTTCTTTGTCTTTGACCGGTCTCTCTGGTTTACTGTATTTCCCTGCTAGTTTCTTCGTTGTATCGTAAAGCTGTTTCATATTTCCTTCTCTTGAAGCTTTTTCCGCCGTCGTTGCTAGTTCTTCCATGTATTTCTGCTTGTTGGTTTTAATTCTCTTCTTCACTTTCTTGTTTGCTTCTATATACTCAGCTTGTGCTTGGACTTTCTCTGCTCGTGTTCGGCTGTTGTTAATTGCTGCCTTCTTGTTCTTCCTTTCTTTGATCCTGTTCAGTGTTACTATAGAGATCCATTACTTATGATAGTGCTTCTTTAGACCCAGAACCTTTTGACACGTTGAGGTTAATGCTTCTTTGACGCCTTTCCAGTTGTCCTCCATAGTAGTTTCTTCTTCCTTCAGTAGATCTTGTAAGGCTTGGAACCTGTTGTTGAGAGCTATCTTGAATTCACTGAGTCTGTCAGTATCTCGAAGGAAGGCTGTATTGAACCTTTGTATTGCTGTTTGTCCACTTGTCCAGTTCTTTTTTAGCTTCAGTTTCAAATTAGCCACAACTAGGTGGTTATCTGAAGCTACGTCAGCACCTCTCCTGGTTCTCACATCTTCCATTGTCCTTCGGAATTTTTTGTTGATGCAAATATGATCTATTTGGTTCTCTGTAGTGTGGTCCGGTGAGATTCATGTAGCCTTGTGTATACGCTTGTGTGGAAATATTGTGCCTCCTATGACCAATTTGTTGAATGCACAAAGATTTGCAAATCTTTCTCCATTTTCGTTTCTTTCTCCCAGTTCATGTCGTCCCATAATATCTTCATATCCAGTGTTGTCTATTCCGACTTTGGCATTTAGATCTCCCATCAGAATAGTTAGGTCCTTTCTTGGGCATTTCTCAATGATTGATTGCAGCCTCTCGTAGAATTGATCTTTAATATCATCGTTGCTATCATTGGTGGGTGCATAACATTGGATAATATTCATTGTGATCCCCTCCTTTGTTTTGAATAATGCTTTGATGATTCTGGATCCGTGAGATTCCCATCCTACAAGTGCATTTTGTGCTAGCTTGGACAGCATTAGAGAAACTCCCTGAGTGTGTGGAGCAATTTCCTCTTCGTGACTGGAGTATAGTAGCATCTCTTCCGTAGCTAGCCTTTTCTGTCCAGCTTGGGACCAATGGGTTTCTCTGATTCCCAGTACTGCCAAGTTGTATCTCCTCATTTCCGTTGCCATTTGACTGGTCTTCCCGGTCTCCCACATTGTTCGGACGTTCCATGTACCTATAAAAATTGTTTTTCTGGTTGTTATAAGGGGCATCGGCCTCGTTGCTTCCGAAGGAACTCGGCTTTCACCTTGAGGCGTCTTAGTTCTTCTAAATGAAGACCTTATAACTCTCAGGGCAGAGTTTAAATGGTTTGAGTCATTATTTTCTGGTTATCGTTTTTTAGTGAGTTAGTTTTCTACGGGATGGGGTCGCTAACCTGATGCATAACCTTCCTCGTTTACCCGGGCTTGGGAACGGCAGTAGCTCTAGAAGAGCTACAGGCAGAGTTAAATATAGGTTTACAATGCGATAAATAAACGCGATAATAACTTTATACAGCGTTCATATTTTGATTGTTTCTTTATAGATGTGAGTGTAACTATGGTCATTCATATTGCAACTTTAGTTGTCGTTTGACATAGCCCTACTGAATACGTGGCATTTAGCGTCGTAACTGTAGTGTTCCGCCCACTAGTCTGCTTTGTGTCGGACAATAGATACTGTAATCAAAAATTGTTGGTTATAGGTGTTTTGAAGTTTTGACAAATTGACTGTTGCAGAGTATCTATCAGTCAGTCGGCAACAAAGCAGAACTTCGTACGTACGTACATCAGTTCGAGTTACCATACCACATTAGCACAGAGATGCAGTGGTCGATTCGAATCCCGTAGTAAGAGTATAAGTAGTAGTCGGGAAGATTAGGGTTTGAAGATGTTATTCAAAGAGTAAAGTACAGTGAAATAAATTTAGAAAGGGAAAAGAGAAACATGGAGTATACAGAAGACTTTAATTTGAGAAAACACAAAGAGTGGATGCACCTACGCCATTGCAAACGATTTCGAGCTATGTCATTCAGGGTCTCTAGCCATCGGTTGCTATCATCTCGTGGTCCCTAACCAGGTAGTCTACACCTACTACCATGACTCAGTCCACTTGTCAGTGACTTCATGGACTTGTGCCATGTTTTGGTCTGGCCGCCCCTAGCTTTCTTCTAACCTACTCCTACACCATAAAACATCTCACGTCTAGGCAGTTGGTAGTTGAGCATACGTAACACGTGTCCCGGACATCTCAGCTGATGAGTTTTCACTACTTCATTCATCGATTCACCATCCTTACCTAGTAACCGTTTCCTAACAACTGCATTACTTACTCGATGGTCCCAGGATATACGAGCAATGTTTCGAAGACACCTATGATCAAATACTAGTAACCTACGGATATCCTCTACTCTTACCGGCCATGTTTCACTGCCATAAAGTAGGACGGAACGAACTGCCGCGCAGTAAACCCGTCCTTTGGTTGATAGACGGATATCTCGCCTACTCTATAAATGACGCAAGTTGGCAAAAGCTAGTCGAGCCTTCTGTATCCGTGGTGAGATTTCGTCACACACCAGACCAGACCACAAGAGCTGATGAGACTTCCGAAATAAGTGGAGTGATCGACTCGCTCAATTACTTCACTTACTATCATTAGTTCGGGTGTCAATGCAACCCAATCCTGAAGCAACATTTTGCATTTCGAGGGGGAGAATCGCATCCCGAACATGCCTGCATTGTTGCTTAGAGTGATCATAAGACTGTATTTTGTCAGCGTCTTCACCAAATAGAACTGTGTCATCGGCATATTCTCTCTCTCAACAACAAAGTTAAACGAGAATGGAGAGAGTGGACAGCCCTGATGAACACCACTTGAGGTAATCAATTCTGATGACAGTTCGCCATAAGCTCTTACTCGGCCTGTTGTGTTCGAGTAGAGCATCTATATCCAACAGTAAACATGCTTATTTCTGTTTCACGCACTTTTACCTTATTGATTTCCATTATTAATAATTCCGAACTTAGATTTCTTGTTGTCTCTTTCGCAACTACTGTTCTAACGTTTCTTGCTCATTCATCCATCTAGCTACTCTCATAATTAGCTCTAAAATTCGGATTTTTGAATCCTTCATCAATGTCCTCATATGTCCATGCATTTAGTTGTGAACTGTAATACAGGTCCCACAGACCACGCGACTTTTAAGTCGATTTAGGTGTACTGAGATTCTAAGCAGTTAAAGAATGTCGAGTTCGTACATCCATCCTTTTTTCGAAAATTATTATCTGTATGTAAGCTTTTCACTGTTATTTCTTTCACTCTACTCGATTTGTCTTGCTTTTGTCTCGCTGTACCTATTGGTGTGATCAGGTTCTCTGTCGTTGCTTACGACTAAGTTCGTACTTCATTAAATAAAGCCTCTTATAATTACATAGTAATGTAACTCATTTCTCTCGTTTTCACATAACAACATCCTCTTTCTGATACAACCACATGTCATTATAGTCTTATAACTCGAAGGTTATTTTAATAGATGTGGATGAATTTCTTTACTTTTTGTCCAAACTGTCGTAACTCACTCCTAGCTCCTCTAGTTCTTTTCACTTTCTACTTATTTTGTTGTGTCACCTTTTAACTATATGTATATGTATACGATATTTACTCATTTTAAATCACTTTATTCTTAGCGAATAATGCCAAGGATGTAAATGACAGTGCAACACCATCTGAAATATCATCTATTACTTACCCAGCCGGTACTTTATTTTCACCTATGAATACAATGACCGCTGTAATGTCAACTGGAACTGGAATGGGTGGCTGTAGTGCGTTATTGGTTCCTCTTGTAGCTGGTAGTCATGGGACAACTTTATTACCATCTAATATGACTCCTGTTTCATCTCATCTCTCTGTTGTTGCTGATCATTCTGTTTTGATGAATACAAATACTACACCTTTAACAAGCAGTTCAATTAACTTTGTCCCTTCCAGTGGTTCTAATTCCGTCACAAACTCTACCATAGTTCATAACACTCCCGGTTCAAAATCAAATATTAAAATTCCAACATCCAACTCCGAATTGAATGGGCGATTAAGGGTGAGCAGTTTTTGTTCTGTTTGAAATAATAGACATTTTATTAAGTTTTATTAGTGATAAGTTTTCTGACTGAACGCTTGAATCGGTTTCCTAAGCTCTTGTAATAACCGTAGACTAACTCTACAAGACAACTTAAACACGAGAGAAAAGGAGCGTAATATGGGAGGAACGCTTTACTGCAAGGTTAGTTTATGTACAGAAAATTCAGTCAGTCAGTCAGTAACAACGTAGAACTTCGTACGTACATACATCAATTCGAGTTGCCACACCACATTAGCACAGAGATGCAGTGGTCGATTCAAATCCCGTATTGCTAGATGTAGTAAAATCATAAGCTGTAATCAGAAAAATGAGGGTTTGAAGATGTTATTCAAGGAGTATAATCCAGTGAGAGTGTGCACAACATTTCAGACAGCCTTGGGCTTCTGGCAAGTTCTGGGACCCTACTGAACATAGTAACAGGTTAGGTAATCATCCAATCGGAAATGTGACACGTAACATTTCGCTTTCTAGATATTTCTGACAAACTTCTATTCAATACTGATTAGATAAAATGTTTCTCAGCGTTTTTAAGGTCCTCTTTGGGTTTTTTTCGAGGAATTTTCAAGGTCTCTCCAACAATTAGTTTGTCGCAAACTGATCTCATTTGAGGTACTATTAAAAATAGCTGTTTCATCTTAGTATGGGAAAAATTAGTGACTGATGATTTACTCCAAGATATTCCTGAAGATATAGTGAAAGCTTCTAATTTCTGGATTTCAGATGTATCCCAAGCATAAAGGTTTTTACCAATGGCATTAAATGGTTGTTGCACTTACTCCACTGCAAATTAACTGAAGATAGAATAGTAGTGTTGAAACCCAATCTGGTAGATCTAGTGTTGAAACACTCACCGTGAGATCTGAATGTTCTGGCTTTCGATTTCTCGTAAGATCGTGGGTGAACATTGCTGAAGTCTCCCCATACTGAGAAGATGTAGCCGTTTAGTGCTTCTCGGTTTTTCAGTAGTACTCAGATTGAAATCAGTCTGACAAACGCAATCTGTAGATGAAACCAGTCTCTACAAAACCCGTTCAACCGATAGATATTTGTTCACTAATTTACTACATATACCTTTATAACATTTATTTTCTATCTAGAATTCTAAAGATTCAGTTGAAATGAAACCAGAACCACTTGATTGTTTCGGACGAGTTACCACTGGTGCAGCAGAAGATCTTTTAACTTCTGGATCTCAAAATGAAATAAATGCTGTAGGTTTTCCGCAATTAACTTCAATTGCACCTTTCGCAATACCTTCCACTTCCATGGCAATGAGTACTTCAGTGTCTACATCACCAGTTCAAGTTACACGAGTTAGTGGAGGAATCATAACATCTAATTCAACTGATGGTAGCAATCCAGTACCTACTGAAACTATTATAAGTTCAAATTCTAAGGCATCTACGGGTTCTGGACCCTATCGTTGTCGGGAGTGTGATAAAGAATTTCGAATATTACGTTATTTAGAGAAGCATAGACGTATTCATACGGGCGAAAAACCGTATCAGTGTTGCTACTGTGGTCGTCAATTCAACGACTGGCCAAATATGAATAGGCATAAACGGATTCACACGGGTTAGTTATAATTTACCTTATTTTAATTATTACTGAACCATTTTTGTGGAGTCAGTCAGTCAGTCAGTTATAACGTAGGACCAGGCACATATATGCATCGGTCCAAGTTGCCATACCTCATTAGGACAACAAGATGGACACCGGATTCATAAAAGTAGTTAATTCAGAGGTGGTAATATATAAAAGAAAGATTGCAATAAGGATCTAGTACAGGAAGAAAGAATTAGTTCATAGAAAGAAAGATATGAAGCGATTTTAATCTCTTAGTTTTTAAGGGAAGACAGATAGCGTATACACCGACGCCATTGTGATCGATTCTGAGCCATGTCACCAAGAGTCTCCAACCATTGGTTACGATAGTCACGCGGACCCTAACCAAGTGCTCTGCATCTACCAACATGGCTCAGACTACAAGTTAGTGACTTCAAGCACTGATGCCACGTTTTGGTTTGGCCGCCACTAACTTTCTTCCAACCATCCCGAACAGCGGTCAGCATTGCATGTCGTGGTAATCGGTGTTCAGGCATACGTAAGAACACGTGGCCCAACCATCTCAGTCGATGAAGATTCACAACCTCATCAACGGATTTACCATCATTCGCTAATACAATGCGTCTAACCTCACCATTACTTACCCGGTGATCCCAGCAGACGCCAGCAGTATTTCTAAGACATCTGTGGTCAAATACTAGTAGCTTACGAGCATCTTCTACTCTTAATGGCCATGTTTCCCTGCCGTAAATTAAAAGAGAACGGACTGCCGCGCAGTATACTCGTCCTTTTATTGATAGACGGATATCTGGCCTTCGCCATAGGTGACGTCAGTTGGCATAAGCCAAGCGAGCTTTTCGAATCCGTGCTGAGATTTCGTCAGACACCAACCCATTAGGGCTGATCAGACTTCCAAGATAAGTGAAGTTGTCAACACGTTCGACTACTTCACTCCTTATCCTCAGTTCAGGTGTTGACGCAGACCAGTCCTGAAGCAACAACTTGCATTTAGAGGGAGAGAAGCGCATTCCAAACATTCTGGCATTGTTGCTTAGTGCTACCAGAAGACTCTGCATTTTATCAGCGTCTTCACCAAATAGGACTATGTCATCTGCGTATTCTAAGTCGATAAGTGGACCTCCTGGAAGGAGATCAATACCCGAGAATTCAGTCGACGAGAGTGTTATTTCCATCAATAGGTCTATGATGAAGTTAAACAAAAATGGAGAAAGTGGACAGCCTTGACGGTCACCACTTGAGGTTGCAAAAGCAGATGACTGTTCGCCATAAGCTCTGACTCGACTAGTAGTGTTCGAGTAAAGAGCCTTTACAAGGTTTATATACTTTTGAGGTACGCCTTTCAATGACAGACACTGCCACAGAATCTCGCGGTCTAGAGAGTCGAATGCTGCTTTTAAGTCGAGAAAGACCACCATTGTCGGACGCCGATAAGTATGCCTATGTTCTAGAACCTGACGAACGGTGAATATGTGGTCGATGCGGCCACGACGAGGTCTGAAGCCAGCTTGATTCTCTCGTGTTTGCAGTTCACGAGTCTTAGTAAGGCGTGTGATAATTATCGAGGCTAGTATTTTAGATACTATATTAGTTAAAGTAATCCCTCTATGGTTGTCACAGGATGATTTTGACCCTTTCTTATATATTGGGACGATAAGTGATTGTGCCCAGTCAGATGAAATAACGTCTAACTCCCAGATCTTAGCTAAAATATTAGTCAACCTAGTCGCTAAAATTGGACCACCATCCTTAAAGACCTCTGGAGCTAATCCATCTGGACCAGCTGCCCTTCCTCGTTTCAGATTAGCTATAGCCTTTTGAACTTCAGCTAAAGTTGGGGGACCTACTTCAATGTTCCATTCACACTGTCTTGGAATGGGGGATAGTTATGTAGTAGCTGAAGGCCAGCTGAACTGTTCTCTGAAATGTTCCACCCATCGTTCTAAACGTCTGAACTGAGAGCAGATGAGGGTGTCGTCTTTTCCCGAAATAGCCTGACCTACACTTGATTTATTAATTCCGGTTTCTTTTATTGGTTTGAAGATCTGTCTTGTGTTCCCTATAGCCTCCGCCTTTTCCATCTCTTTAAATTTCGTTGCCCACCAGTGCTCACGGTCGTTCCGTAGACTTTTGGTTAACCTAGATCTAATTTGTTTTCGTTCTTGATTGTGTTCAGAGCCTGATGGAATGAGTTTACGAGAACCCATCAGTGCAATAGACCTTGAGGAAATCCATTGGTTCTTTGTAATCCTGTGGTTTAAATCACTGATAGATGTCACTGCTGTTTCCACAGCTGTTTGTATATCTTTCCAAGCAACATCTGGGTCAACCTCGTTTTCAGAACTACGCTCTCCAACGATGACTGATGACAATATAGTCTATTTGAGTCCATCGTTGGTTTGGTGTAGGGGGTCGCCATGTTAGACGATGTCTCTCCTTATGCTTAAAATTTGTGTTTGCTAAAAATAAACGGTTGTCTGAGCACAGTTGCATCAAACGATCACCATTATCTGTGCGTTGTGCCGGAATACTAAAACACCCACGTAAATGCCTTTTTGTTTGGTTTAAACTTCCTATCTGGGCATTAAAGTCACCTGCTACGAGTACTATGTCTGAACGTTTAGCTTTCTGTAAAATTCATCTTTTTTTGATTGAGATCTTGAACCAATTGATGTTAGACCATCACAATTGAAAACCTGGAAGCACTGGACGGCCGTTTCGTCCTATTGTGGGACTCCTCAGCAGTGCGCATCCACGACCCCGCGAGCGGGATTCGAACCCAGGGCCTTCGGTCTCGCGCGCGAACGCTTAACCAACTGGACCACTGAGCCGGCATCCAATGGTGATAGTTTCTAACATCAACCAATCCACGAAATTGCGCGACCAAGTAGATAACTGTCTCTACCCGACAAGGATTAGCTCCACTGGTCACGGCTTCTCACTAGAACTCCGAGAATTCCCTCACGAAGCTAGTCACTAGTGAGCACATGTTGATTACTAGTATAGGGGTTGTGGAGATTATTAAGTTTTTGATTGAGATCTTGAACCAATTGATGTTAGACCATCACAATTGAAAACCTGGAAGCACTGGACGGCCGTTTCGTCCTATTGTGGGACTCCTCAGCAGTGCGCATCCACGTGGATTGGTTGATGTTAGAAACTATCACCATTGGATGCCGGCTCAGTGGTCCAGTTGGTTAAGCGTTCGCGCGCGAGACCGAAGGCCCTGGGTTCGAATCCCACTCGCGGGGTCGTGGATGCGCACTGCTGAGGAGTCCCACAATAGGACGAAACGGCCGTCCAGTGCTTCCAGGTTTTCAATTGTGATGGTCTAACATCAATTGTTTCAAGATCTCAATCAAAAACTTAATAATCTCCACAACCCCTATACTAGAAATTCATCTTTCACTTCATCCGAGCTACAGTCGGTGCGAGCGTAGGCAGAAACGACAAAAAGGCAACGACGCGTGTCCCTATCCTTCCGAGTTCTTACGTAGCCGTTTAGCCGAACAGCACATAAACGACTGTTAAAGGGGATCCACTCTAACAGTGCTTGTTCCGCCCTCATGCTTAGTGCTATCCCTACTCCTGCCAGTCCACGAGAGCTGACCGTCGGGTCACCAGATACACGGAGGGTGTATCTCGTCTGGTCTCCGTTTTGCCGAGGTGAGGTTAAGTGAATGACCACACTGGGATCCTGTATGCGTGTTTCAGAGACACAGCATACATCAATGGTACGAGATTCTAGGGTTTTAGCCAAGGAACCCTGTTGACCGATTAGACATAGGGTGCGTACTATGAAGGCTCCAATGTGTAGTGTGGAGCGAGGTTTCAGTAGACCTGGGACAGTGTTTTGAGCACTAGAATCGTTGGCTATGGTGACACTTGAGGGGGAAGCCGAAAAAGGAAGTTTAGAGTTGAAAGTCGATGTAGGAGTAATAATAGGAATTGAAGATGGAGGTTGATTATGAATACAGTGGTCTTGAGTGCTGTTAGAGGTATGAGGGCGGTTATCACTTCCCGGTTGACCACACCGTGGAAGGGTTGTTCTGGAGGTGCCTGAAAAGGAAATTGGATTAGAGGTGGTCTTAGTGACCTGGGAGCGTGACCGCAGTGCCCAAGGGACAACTGCTTGAGGTCGGTCACACACGACCGTTTTATTTTGTGTTAGCTCCGTACTTGTTGAGACCTTACCGCCGGAGACGGATATCCGTGGGATGAGGCGAGGTGTGCATTTTTAGGGTCGACCTTTTCTAACCCCACCCCTCCTTGTGGGAAGGCAGCATCGCTGTGATGCTGGTTTTCTGAAGAAAACTCCTTACTGCTGTCACACCTCTGTACAGTCAGCACCACGACTTCGCCTTCGGACCTTGGGTTTGTTGCTTTTAGTCTTACCGCTCTTCAACTGACCTGTCTGACACGGTAGGACCTTGAGGAACGGTTGTTCCAGCCAGTATAGCTCGGTTGCTTCATCACGATAGGCAAGCCCGACCAACTACGTCAAGGTAGCAACAACGGTCGGGTTTTGTGGAGTGGTGCTTTAGATACCTGAACATGTATAATATATATAATCAAAGGCTCACAATGGCCTTGATTAGTATCAACTAACCTCTTTTAAAAACATCTGACATCAGGTTATCCTAAATCATTTTAAAAAGAAAAAAATTGGTATGTCAAATAATGATTGAAATTAGTTACCATTTATTTATAAACAGAGTTATTTTGATATATATATATATATATATATATATATATATTAAATGGATGTAATTTTTGATTTGAAATCCAGGGGAAAGGCCTTACCGATGCACGGTATGTACCAAGACGTTTTCACAACCAGCTGTTTACAATGAACATGTGAAGCGACATACTGGTGAACGTCCTTATATTTGTACAGTTTGCGCTAAAGGATTCCCTCGAGCAGCTCGTCTGGCCGTTCATATGCGCGTTCATACAGGTGAACGTCCTTATCCATGTACGTCTTGTGATAGGAGATTTAGTCAACCACATCATCTTGCTGCCCATCTGTGAGTTATTTTCATAGTTTATTTCTTAACTCCCTAAAAATTTTTACACTTCAATAGGCTCATTTATTAGGATTTTACAACTTGGCATATCAGGATGGTGGTACGTGGATTAACATAAAGTTTCTTCCCCAGTGCTTAATCTTTTTATACCATTCGTCACGTACCCTAACATACATTATGGTTTTTAGATAGTATCTATACAAGTTGAACGTCGTAAAGAAATCTTGCAATTAGTATAAATGTTTTATGTTGCTTCATTTTACAGTTCTTTGAGTTGTAGAATAGAAAAAACTTTAACTTATAATCAGTGCACACTTGTAAGAGATCTTGTTTTCATATTTCATACTCTTACTCTGGAAAATAAAAGTTCTTACAATATTTGTATTGGTAATTTAGATTTCATATACAAGTGTAGTTTTTTTTACACTAAAATTATGTACTGTAATTTCTGTGATTAATTTTTAGTCGTGTTCATAGTGGGGATCGGCCATACTCTTGTCCAAAATGTGATGTCAGTTTTGCATGTATTTCTAATCTGAGACGCCATCGGAAGCAAGTTCATCCAACGAGTCCTGTTCCAAATGATAATGCAGACGGCAGTGATGTAAAGAGTGGAAATGAAGAGAAAAAGCCATCACTCCAAATTATTACGTCTACTGTTTCAGATAACAATAATAATAACTCTTCTTCCGTTATGACTATGGAAACACCATCCTATATTGCTTCGTCATCGAATTTAACTTCTGATGCTCCTGTTGCGATCGCTGCCGCAATGTCAGGGACTGTGTTAACAGCAACTGGTGCTCTAGTTCCTGCTAATTTCTTGCCTGCATCGTCAGTACCTGGACTAATTCTTACATCAGGTGCTCCTGGTGCTTTAATAGCTGCGCCAGCTCATTTAACTGAACCACATTCTCATCTTCATCCTACCATTATTGCACATAATTCAGGTAATTTGTCGTATAATCTAAAACTGATGTTTTTTATTGTAAATTAAGTCTTTAAGAGAACTCATGTAGTCTGAAAAGTAACTGACAAGTTTCTTACTTCGTGATCACAACCCACTGGGCCCAGATTTATGTTACCTGCTTATCGTTGAAAGAAAGCTAGGAATAAGCAAATCAAGACGTTAAACTAGTCTATGAACCTATAGAATGGTTGTCGAGTTGGTAGGTAGTCGAATAGGCTCGGACTTTTAGGTTGGGGTGGAGGTCCACATGGTGACCGCGATCAAGGGTTGAAGATATCGAGTAAGACGGGTCAGAATGAGCCCCAATAGCACAGATGAAGTCATTCTTTATTTTCCCTTAAATATTGAGCTTCAATATTATTTCATACTTTCTATCTCTCAAGCCCATTCCTACTTTTTGAAGTATATCCTCCAATGCTTAGTCTTACTATTTTTGATACTATTATTATTACATCGCCTTTGATGTGCTCATTTTTAATGTTATCTTATTGTTCTGATGTGTTGCGTTAACTTGGGATGATGGACCTTTGCTCCATAACTGACTTCAATTTCAAACCGTCACACGGATAACCATATTCCACCCCTTTTTTCTCCTGTTCAAGTTGTCGTGTAGAGTTAGCCTAGGGTTATTACAAGAGCTTAGGAGACCGATTCAAGTGTTCAGTCACAAGATTTATCACATATGCATTAGTTCAACTTACCACAGATCAATGCAGTGAGATTATTATCATGACAAATGTCAAAACAGATTGAAGTAGCAACAACTGCAATTATGATAAAAAAATAACAGGCATGGACGTAATTCCATAAGAAATAATTGATGCAAATAATGGAAAAACACAAAACCTAAGAGAAGGCGCAGAGTGAATCAATCTGTGCTTTTGCTACTGAATAAATACAAATATAGAAATGAAGTACAGAAATTAATTGATTAACCTGTTGACTATAAGAAAGTGTCTGATTAAGTGGATATGGATGGATTTCTTACTTTCAAGAAACAGCTATTACCTTAAAACGACCCAATTAAACTCGCTAAACAGGTAAGAAAAATTATTGTGCTTAGTTTATTCAAAAAAGCAGAGTCGATCACAAACTGGCATAATCTTTTCTGCATGATCTGCCATCTTCCTCAGGAAACACTTTTGTGAAATATGCAGATGATCTCACTGTATGTATGCCTATATCTTCCTCTTTACATCCCATAGAAATGAATGAGTTTTTGTCTCGTATTGATTGTTGGTCTGTTGGTAATGGTCTCATACTTAATCCATCTAAATGTCAAACTGTTAACTTTAGCATGAGACATGAACCGCATCTAAATACCATTTTGAGATCCCATAATACTTGTGCCATTGGAGACTCTTTGATAAACACAGTGTCGACGGTTAGTTATCTTGGTGTTACCTTTTCCTCTGATCTCTCTTGGTCGTCTCACGTTTTATTGTTATCGAAGAAGGTTTCCCGTCTGACTTACTACATAAAGACTGCATGCTCTTGGGATTACTCGTCATTTACTCGTACAATTTGTCGATTCTTGCATATTACCTGTTATTCTTTACTGTTCTCCATTAGTCTTTCCTGGTGTGTAGTGAATCTCTCGAGGTCATAATTAATATGGTTGTGGATAGACATTTAAAGTCATGCAAACTCCTGGCAGGTGTTATTTTATCAGATACTAACCATCCCCTTCATTCATATGTTTCTCCTTGTATATCTTCCGGTAAAACGAGACGTAATTACATTAAAATCCATGCACGCAAGCAAAAGTATACAAGTTCTATAATACTTTACCTAGCAAATATACTCTGTGACGAACAGGTTGTTGGAGTTAACCTAATCAATAACCTGCATCGTTAGCATGTCTCTGACTTGAAAAGTTGTACAGCTTTTCGGGGTTTTTTCAAACCTTTTTTATCCCTTCTTTTGTCTTTGTTACTGTTTTTTTGTGTAAGTAACTTGTTGAAATACCCTGTGCTGAGAATTCTATATTGTACCAAAATATAATATTGAATAAAGCCATTAATTAATTAATAAAATAATGATCCAGTAACTATTAATATATACTAATTTCTGCACTTCATTTTCACCTCCGTCGTTGATGTTGTTGCTACTTCTATCTATTTTGACATTTGTCATGATAATAATCTCACTGTATTAATGTGTGATAAGTTGAACTGATGCATATATGATAAATCTTGTGACTGAACACTTGAATCGGTCTCCTAAGCTCTTGTAATAACCGTAGACTAACTCTCCAAGACAACTTAAACACGAGAGAAAAGGAGCGTAATATGGGAGGAACGCTTTACTGCAAGGTTAGTTTATGTACAGAAAATTCAGTCAGTCAGTCAGTAACAACGTAGAACTTCGTACGTACATACATCAATTCGAGTTGCCACACCACATTAGCACAGAGATGCAGTGGTCGATTCAAATCCCGTATTGCTAGATGTAGTAAAATCATAAGCTGTAATCAGAAAAATGAGGGTTTGAAGATGTTATTCAAGGAGTATAATCCAGTGAGAGTGTGCACAACATTTCAGACAGCCTTGGGCTTCTGGCAAGTTCTGGGACCCTACTGAACATAGTAACAGGTTAGGTAATCATCCAATCGGAAATGTGACACGTAACATTTCGCTTTCTAGATATTTCTGACAAACTTCTATTCAATACTGATTAGATAAAATGTTTCTCAGCGTTTTTAAGGTCCTCTTTGGTTTTTTTTCGAGGAACTTTCAAGGTCCCTCCGACAATGTGTTTCAAGTTCCATGTTTGTTATGACTAACTGATTGGTTGCAGTCGCAAAAATCAGTGGAAAGATCTAAATAACCAATATATGTGAATTAAAATTCATCTCATTACACAAGACAATAGCTGTCTTGACTCAGTAGCTAAAAGGACCACGCGGCAGTATTTGAGTGTATAGGTACTAGGCTCGAGTCCCTGAGTGAACATCAACTATGGGATACGAGTACACTCAGTTGACGAATTCCATGTGGGACGAAATGTGCATCATTGATTTGACTGCTAGCCACCATCTATCTCCGTTTAAAATGCCTGTGACTCTGCTTTTAATATCGAGTCAATCCTCACAGAATGCACATATGCTGATATCAGACTGATCAATTGCGCTCCTAACCATTAATGGAAAGATCCAAAGAACCATTATATATGAATCAAAATTAACTGGCTGATCATGCAATATAATTAGTTATGTTACTTCTTACTGGCACAGTAGTATTCCAAAGGTTATATTTGGTTGTGCTGTCCAAAATTATTTATTTTATTGACCAAAGTTAACTTCATACTTTATATTTATGATTCTTTTTCTTTCGCTTATATAGGTGAGGGAAATACATCTCTACTAACAACATCTATTTCTGGTGGTCTTTGTTCCGTTACTCAACCTTCGGCATCTCTTGCAAATTCATCAACTGCCTTAAGTGTTCAATCAGAAGCACTTTTAAAAGCTAGTTCTTCTCCTACAATGTCTTTTATGTTTCCAACTGTCCTCACTTCAACTCCTCATCATGGTGATGCACTCAGACAAACTTCAGTTGCTTTTCTTACACCAACAGGTGAATTAGATCGATCATGTACTGCTACTTTAGCTACTGCTGGACCTGATGGTGGATTTATATTGAATTCTGTTGGTGGAGATACTGTCTATTTAGAACCGGTGAGTATTTTTATTTTTTTAGTTTGTGGATTATCATTTTATATTAGTTTTAAAGTTGCTACCGCATAAAATTTAGAACTGCGTTTTGACTCTACCAATATTCAAGAAATTTGAGTTTTACTTGATTTCGGTTAACCGTAATCAGAACCCATTGAGCATGGATTTTAATTCCACTCCTGGTTGTTCACTAATGTATTTTATTTACTAATACTATTGGTTTCTTCGCCAGTGAATTTAGTGATAGATATGTGATATCAAATTTCGTTGCTGCAATAGATGTCATTAGAAAGTAGTATTAACTCGTTTAGGGGAAGGCACTTTTGACTAACATCTGGTAAATTACTATTTGTAAACATGTCTATATTCTTTTCTCTACCTGTAAACTGCTAATAGAAATGGGATAATAAAAAAAATTATCTTTGATATTTGCTTCCAATGATTAAGTGAAATATAGTCGTTGACTTAAGTTGGAGGATACTGGTTCACTCTGGGATGATGATCTTCAATGGATACATGAAAATGCGGATTAACATCATTCTGAAGTTTATTGTAAACCTATTTTCTAGGGATTCTTTCAACTATCATACGTCGCTTTAAATTTAAGCCTATCAATAATGATATACCTGCATATGTCATTGAGGTGGCACATTATATATATATATATATATATATATATATATATATATATATATATATATATATATATGCTAAACTTGTTGCTAATCTTCGTTTCCTTTCTTTTCAGTTGGATCCTCGACTCACTCTAGAACCCGGGCAACAGTTTACTCTAACTTCTATTCCCACTTCTCATCCACAGGGAACAATTATTAATCCACATCACTCAGCTGCACATTTAGTGGGTCATCAGGTCCATTTACAGTCGGGACAGGCAACACATATTGCTTTTGCAACTAATATACCAACTCATGGCCATCAGGCTTCACAACTGTTAACTTCTGGTTCAACTATATTTCCTAATACAGCACCCAATCAGGCAGCAATTCACAGTGGTCATTCTTCTGCAACAGTTATTTTTCCTCCTCCTGTTTCTGTCCCTCACTCCAGTTTATCTAGTCAACAACAATCGGTACTTCAATCGTCTACAGAGGTTACAGCTCCTTCTCAGTTGTTACATTATCATAGGCCAATTAACACTACAGGTGTTTTACCAGGTCGTCCTTCATCTACACCTACTCAACAGCAAACAGCAATGCTTGTACCTATAGTACATACACCACCGGTTAATGTAACATCCAGTCTACCAAACTCAACATCTAATACAAATGAATCAGTTAACTCAACTCCTCTAACAACAACATGGCCTGTTAGTGGTACGTTTTTAACATTCGCTTCCTCACATCTCTGTCCTGTTGCTTCGTCCACTGTTATGGAAGATCATACAGATTCATGTGCTCTTACAAATTCTCGTCCTTCTTCTGTTCTGTCAAACTCCTCTTCTCTGGGTGCTATCACTGCTGTCTCAGTACCAGAAACAAGTTTATAGTTATTATTTTTTTGTTTCTCATTCCGTTTAATGACATTATTTACGTGTTCTTAATCCAGTTCTTTGTGTTATGTATGTTTATTCACATTAAAATTAATTGTGTTATCCGACTTTAATACTTTTATACCATTCTTATTAAGTAAATAACAACAGTAGAGGTACTTTCTATTGAACAGCATGTCTACTGGTGACCTCCCTTCTTGTACTTACTACCATTTATTATTTCATACTCGTCTTTTTTTTCAACGATAACTTGATATTTGATTTTGGTATTTTCATCATCATGGTATGTGTGAGTGTACAAATTAGTTTTGTTACGTCGTGTATGTGTGTGTTCAATGTTTAGTCATTGTTATTTGCTTTTATATTTTCCTAATTAGCTAGTCTGATGTAATATCAAATTCTTCTTCTTACTATATCTATTTGAATAAAAGAGCAAACATTTTATAGTTACTAGCTGTGTTGACTTTATTTTACACCTTCTACTTTGTTGTCATGACCATTTTTTTTCGTAAATAGGAAACAAAACAAAACTCAATGAAACATTTACTAATGTGACCGTCAAATTCATCTTTATTACACCAACACTACATGCGTTCTTATCACTCAATGATTAGTATTGTCGTTCTGAGTAGTATGATTTTAATTACTAATTGTTTCTTTTCTGGTTGTTGTTGTTGTTGCTGATGATGGTGTGTGCATATATGCTCACATATAAACGTTTCTCTGTTTACATGTTTATGTATACATCATATAAACTAAATTCAACCTTGATGAATGTAGATAAAAGGAAACATTTTGCTTTCCCCCCCCCCTACATTATTTCATCGTTAATCCATATTGTGTATTGTATAAAAATAAACTAATATACTTTTTTTTCTCATTTTATTTCATTAATTTAAAAGAAAATTTCGTTTGTTTGTTTGTTTGTTTTTTTCTTTATTTTTCATGTGTTTATTTTGGTTTGGTTTTTTTTTGCCGTACAATTGACATTTCAATAAGTGTTATTTTCTTTTCCCATTTCTTTCTTTTCTACATTTCTTTTACACTTTATCACTTTTTTTTCTCTCTCTCGCTTTCTCTCTCTCTCTATATCGAATAACTTTTGTAATCTGCACTAACCATAAATATATATACAAATTTGCACATACATGTGTGTACACACAGTGGCTTTGTTGTTATGCGCTCTGAACACACATGTTTATGTACAGATTGGGTTCTTTTTTCTCTCTGGTTTTGTTAATTTATTTTTCATTTAAATAATTTAATTCATTCTATTAATATGAAGAAATACAACTTTGACCTCTGCTCCTAAAATATTATTATTACTAATATTCTAATTATTATCATAACATTACTATTATTATTATTATCATCATCATCATCATTGTTAGTAACAACCAACTCGACCATCTTCATTGAGTACATTTATACAATAACAGTAATAATGATAACAACATTAATCTAAACAAATGAAGAATCTAACGAATGTTATTTTATATATCTTTTTTTTTCTAGTGTTGATATATGTCTGTCCTTTGAGTGTATATGTGTAGGTTTACCTACCTACTAATACTACCAGTAATTACTATGTGTATTAATTAATTAATTATTTGTATCTAATTTCCTTAATATATCGTAATGAGAAATGTGAATTATATTGAAAACATATATTGATGTTCCGTGTACTGACTTGAAATCAGAGTAAAAGTAGTATTAAAAAAAAAACCTACTTTAGCTGATCTAGTGCAATACATGTCCAAGGTTATAGCCAACTGTCATCTGAATTGATAATTTCAAATAGTGTTCGTCATGGTTGTCAGCCTTCTCTAGTTTTATTTAACTTTTTCATGGACATGCTTTTAGATATAACACTCACCGTTTGATATTTCAAATATTGTTCTATCAGCAGATTCACATGTTGACTTGGAATACATAGACGATATAGTTCTGTTTAGTGAAGACTCTGACATAATCCAGTCTTCAAATCACAATAAGAAATAATGCAAGTATGTATGGGATGTGATTCTCTTCCTAAAAATTCAGAATTTCGCTTCAGGATTGGCCTGCATAATCGTCTGGATTAATGATAGGGAGTAAAGTCGAACGTATCGACCGGTTTACATATCCTAGGAGTCTCATCATTACTGATGTTCTGGTGCATGACGAAATTCGGGCACGGATTTTAAAAGTCTTGATTGACTTTTAACAACTTGCGTCATTAATGGTATATGCTAGAGGACCAGTTTAGTACACAGCAGTTCTCTCCATCCTACTTTATGGATGTGAGACGTGGCCATTAAGAATAGAGGATATTCGTAGGTCACTAATACTCGATCATGTGTCTTCGAAACATTACTCGTGTATACTGGAACCTCCAAGTAAGCAATGACTGGGTTAGGAATATGGTACTAGGTAAAGATGGCAAGTCAATTGATGAGGTAGTAGATCTTCGTCAACTTAGGTGGTTGGACTATGTGTTGTGTACACAATCACCACCTACCTCGATGGGTGATGCTTTTATGTGTGGATTTAGATCGTAAGAAAGCTAGGAGTCGCCTAAATAAAACGTGGCATCAGTCCACAAAATTATTGACAATCGGACTGAGCTATGTTAATAGGTACACATTACCCGGTTGGGTCCATGTGATTACCGTGACCGGTGATTACAGACTGAATGACAACTGAAAACCGTTTTCAATGGTGCAGGTGCATCCATTTCTTGTCTTCTTCCAAATCCTGAGGTTCTGGGTTCCCCATAACTTTTTCGTCTACATTTCGCAAGTTTATATTTACGTTTCGAGTCTAATCTTCGATGCCTGATCTTTCCTTTTCTTGCAAAGTGGGACGGTTAGCGATCGAAACCATTCAGTTGGGGTTACGTCCAGTTGCTAGATTTTAGCTAAGATTCCAGTTAATCTAACTTTTAAAACTGGATCACCATCCTTATAAACCCCAGGAGTTTGTCCATCGGGCTCTGTTGCTTCCTCTCTCTTTAGATTATTTATATCGTTTTTAACCTCATTAAGAATTTGAGAACTTACATCAATTCGCCATTCAGGTTGCTTGTAGACAGTAGATAAAGTGTGACTGAAGTTCAGTTGAACTGTCCCCTAAAGTGTTCTGCCTATCGGTTCTATCTCCTGGATTGAAAGTGAATAATAGTACCATCTTTTCCAGAGGTAGCTTCACTAGCAGCCAGATTTTCAATACCTGTTCGCTTGATAAGATTGAACAGTTGTCTACTGTCACCTATAGCTGCTACCTTTTCCACCTCTTCTGCTTTCGCTACCCACTACGGAAATCGGTTGGTTAAGGTGAGGTGTAACATTTTTAGTTTCAACCTTTTCCGACCCCTCCCGTTTTGAGAAGGCGGAATCGCTGTAGATGCTGGTTGTACAAGGAAACACTGCTTCTGTCACACCACTGTATAGTCAGTAGTACGACTTCCTCGGAACTAAAGTTTCTGCTTTTAGTCTTACCGTTTTTCAGCTGAGCCACTTGGCGTGGTAGGATTTAAAGGAACATGTGTTCCCGCCAATATAGCTCAATTGTGTCATCATGACAAACGTGCCTGATCACCACATCAAGGTAGCAACTACGGCCAGCGTTGGCGGTCTAACTAAGACCAATCTCTAGAAACTGCCTGTATTAAGAATAATCATTCCCTGCAAATAAAGACCAGTTTTCATCTCTTGTTCCAATCTGCTCAGTGAAATATAAGGTGGTGGAGAGAACTATATTGCATTTGGTCCACTTCATTCCTAGCTAATGGGTAGTCTGTTCAAACCTACCTACTTTTGTTCACACAACTGTACAATTTCACTACTCAGTACGCAACACGTATGGATATAGCCCAGCTACTATATAAAAAGGCTTTTGGATAATAATCGCTATCAATAATGTTTCCCAACAGATAAGAGGAAATAGTTTCAACGAAGTTGTTATTTGCACTGCACAAATTGTTATCCAAAGTAAATGAGAATTACCAATTTGTGTTTATCGTAAACTATCGATCTCAGAAAGATTCAAATCATGTAATTATAACTAATATTTTCTCCAAATCTGCAGTTTTACAGACCTTTTTATATTTCCATTCGATTGTTTTTTAAGGATAGTTTTCATTCTGATTTTATTAAGTTATCATGATTGTTTATTGAGCTTCGGGACCTGGTCTTGTATTTATAATACATGTACATATATTAATTATAAGAGTAAATATTTTATTTGACCACTCCAAAATATCACCAACTTTCCTACATTTTAATATAAATATACCTTTGCAGGTGAAAATGTTTTCTATCAGTATAGGGGTTGTGGAGATTTCTAAGTTTTTTGATTGAGATCATGAATCAATTGATGATAGACCACCGTTGGAAACCTGGAAGCACTGGATGGTCGTTTCGTCCTAGTACGGGACTCCTCAACAGTGCGCATCCACGATCCCGCTCCACGCGAGATTCGAACCCAGGACCTATCGGTCTCGCGCCAGACGCTTAACCAACTAGACCACTGAGCCGGCATCCAATGGTGTTAGTGTCTAACATCAACCAATCCACTGAGGTAGATACCTGTCTCTACCCGACACGGATTAGCTCCACTGGTCACGGTTTCTCATTAGAATTCCGAGAATTCCCTCACGAAGCTAGTCACTAGTGAGCACATGTTAGTTATTGTTAACTTTTTGATTGAGATCACGAATCAATTGATGATAGACCACCGTTGGAAACCTGGAAGCACTGGATGGCCGTTTCTTCCTAGAATGGGACTCCTCAGCAATGCGCATCCACGATTCCTTAGAATGTCATTCGGTGAAAGACTTTTACGCATATACTTTCTATATTAGGTAAATAGTAATCCAAAATGAGTAAAATTATCTTTAATGTTTATTGTCTTCTACTCACTATTTTTATTAGTGTTGTCATATAGGAAGATTTGCTTGTTATTTTAAATATTTTGCACCTTTGTTTTTAACTTCAACGAGGGTATTTTCGCGTATATTTATCTGTTCTATTTTTTCGTCTACTTGTAAGTAAGCAAATTAATTGCTTCAAATTTATTTAAGCTTTTCATTGAATACTTCTTAGACAACTTTTTGTATTTATCCATCGTTAAATCCGTGTATTATGATTAAGGTCTTTCTAACTAATTATTCATTTTATAACTGATTAGATAGTTTTATTAATTATGTATTATGACATCTGGATCATATCAGTAATAATTGGATCTGCGAACTCCAGGTCGTTTTGCTAGTATACCACTTGGGGATACATCAAAAATTTCATTCTAGCTTTCCTTTACCCATGAAATGTTTTGTTCTGTCTGTCGTTTAAACAAGTTGTTTTGTATTTAATCATAACAAATATTCATTTATATGTAAGTCGCAACTAAATCAAAAGAAACAACTAGGCCGTAAGTAAACTAATCAACAATAGCTTAGATTTGCACACCAGCATAGTTATTATTATTATTAGCTTTATTCAATATTATATTATTGGTACAATATAGAATTCTCAGCACAAAGTATTTCAGCAAGTTTCCGTTTCTTTCTTCTTGGTCGGTCCTGGCGATAAATACTGAGTGGTCGCCAGCTAGATGTTATCAGTCCAGTAAATTAACATGGGAATGATGTACATCCTTTTCGTTGTATATTGCCAGCAACCATATTCTCTCTTTTTGAGCTTTTTGTAACTTTGATAACGAAAGGTTGTACATTTTTCAGAAACGCAGCAGAATAGGTTGTGCGATTAATAGACATAATGATATATTAAAACAAACAAAAATAGATAACTTGTTGAAATATCTAGATGGCAGGAACAGGTAGCCCAGATGCTCAAGCAGGCCGCGAATGTACAGCCAAGATTATCCACAACATCCGAAATAAGTGTGTCGTACGCCGCACTTTCAAGTCACTAAATAAAAGTGTGCCGTCTCTTTCTGTGACAGCGAACAGACCAACTTTCAGCTGAAGAGGAAATTAGGAAAAGTCTCCATGTCAGATCTTACGGAAGTCATCAAAGTACACCACAAAGCAGGCCCCAACTTGGAATCCTGAAGGCAAAAAAGATAGGTCAAAGTACACATTGAGCAGGTGATTAAAGATAGGCATCAAAAGAACGAACAGAGCTTAGGAACAAGTGAAAAGGATAACGGAGGACAGAGTTCGTTGGAGATCTTTGATCGTTGGCCTATGCCCCTACGTGGAGCAACAGGCATCAGTAAGTAAGTAGGATTATTAGAGTGTAGCTCTCAACAAATTTTCCATCTAAAGACAACTCTTAGTGTGGCTGTGTTATAATCTGGCACGTCGGCTACACTGCACTGACGTGTTCAAAGAAGATATTTGCAGATAGCTCCAACTGCTTAAGATTAACCATTTATTAAAAACTACGTTCTTATATGTATCATTCACCCACTCAATGAAGGGAAAAACATGTATTAGTTCTAGAAATGACAAACTTATTAAACACTGATGATGCTGTGTATAACATCATCCCAAGTGTATCACTATATCTATGATTGGTTTCAAGCAAATAGCCTTTATGTTACGTGATAAATAAAGCTTTAACGAATAACCTCATCACAAACCAATTGATTGCTCCTATCGGATTTTCTTATTTATAAAAAAAATAAAATGGTTACTTATGTAACAACATATGTTATAAGTTATACAGTAGCACACAAAATTACTCAGAAAAATGCTGATATTCTGGATCGAAAAGGCTATATAACTGTAATAGAATTTTGGGAAGCATAGAGTTTAGATTAATGTGGAGTCAGCAGATGTACTGATTAAGACACAATTACATGGTTAGAGGTCAACCATCAAGCCACTGCTTCACAACAAATGAAAATGAACTAACTGTTTTGATCGTATAAATTTATTGTTCCAGAGAAATGTGTTCAGAGCTTTGATTGGTTAACAAATTCACGCACACTGAGATGATACAAATAGAATGATATTTCTTATCTTTGATAGCTGATAATGGAAGATTTCAAGTAGATGAAGCAGTAAATCAATTATTTTTATTGGTTGTAACATTTTCATTGTAAAACATTTGTTAGTTAGTTTCGCATAATAAGGTATTGAATTATCTGTCAGCTGTAAGTAATGGAGATTTGTAGCTCAGGTGGATGATTTTGAAGTTTGTGCTGATGATGTCGTTCAAAAGAAAGATGAAAGCTCCACGACCAAAGCATCTAGCTCAGAGAACGAAACTCCATCAAAAGTTGTAAGTAGTATTTTATTCAAAATTTGATTATTTGTCAATGCAAATACAATTAATATGTTGAAATATAGTTTTAGCCTATTTGCTTTTTGGTATGAAATTAGTTAACACATGCCTATCTTGTTTTTCTTTTCTTTCTACTTACGTCGATTTATATCAATCCCAAAATGGTTGCTTTATAGAATAATTTCACTGGTTGAAATCATGGGTCAATTGAAGCTAGACCACCATGGAAAACCTGGAAGCACTGGACAGCCGTTTCGTCCTAGTATGGGACTTCTCAGCAGTGAAATTTCTAAAATCTCCAAAAAACCGTTTCTGATAGTCATCATCTGCTCACTAGTGACTGACTTCAAGAGATACTCCTGCAGTTCTAGTAAGAAGCTGTTACCAGTGGAGTTCAACCAGGTCTGTTGTGAGATATCAACTCACTGAAGACAATGGTGTACGGTGGATGCCAGATCAGTGGTGTAGTTGGTTAAGCGCCTGATGCAAGAGTGGTAGGTTCTGGGTTCGAATCTCGCGGGGTGCGGGATCGTGGATGCGCACTGCTGAGGAGTCCCGTACTAGGACGAAACGGCCGTTCAGTGCTTCCAGGTTTTTCCGTAGTGGTATAGCTTCAATTGACTCATGATTTCAACCAGTGACATTTCTAAAATTTCCACAAAACCCCTTCTGATATAGAATAATTATATAGTAGCTAATCATGGCAAGTTAAATAAGTATACAATTCAAGGCATATATAATTGTTTTTAAACATTACATAGTTAATTCAATTGACTCAGGTTCAACTCAATATTCAAGAAACTTCTGTTATTTCATCTTGTTAGCAACAATTTTAAACATTCTGAACAATATACAGGAGTAATTATATTGTGCATTTTATATGATGAATGATTTAAGTTTCTGATACTAATTCGCTCGATTGACTAAAATTAATGTAGGTTATTTTAGGAATACAATTTTTGTATTTGAATAAGAAAAAGAGAATTCAGAGAAGATAATTTTCTTTGAATTCGATGATTCTCATTTTTACTTGCAGTTCAATGATTCAGAAACAATTTTTCAACATTCAACTTGCACTTTTATTTTTATCCTTCATATAAAAACATATTCACAGCTAATCTCAATCATTAATAACTCAATCTTCCATATGCATACACACATACACAATTCGTTCGGTCATTTAACTCAACATCATGAACTTTCCACATGATTCGCATTTAAATAACTGATGCTAGGCCATTTACTAACGTCAACATCCAAATATGATTGGATTAGGATTGTTAAAACGCAATATATTTCTTTGATGATTTTGATTTTGATTATTATCCTGAAGAAGTTCAGACAAGTTTGCTGGACGAAACGTTTGGAATTATTTTAAATTTCAATCGCCGAGATCATTTCAAATATAATTTTCATATATAATGACTTCTCTATACTCGACGCCCAATTTTTGTCAAACTAGTCTTTCTAATATTGAAGAATATTCGTATAAATTGAAAAGATTAGTGTTAGACTATATAAATTACAATCTTCTATGGAGTTTCTTCAGTACACTAGTATTTGCTTCATTTGAGCTAACTTGTAAAGTTATGTAGATTACTTTAAATGAGATTTCGGTGAAATTTTATTGCCGCAACATCATTAAACGGTTTATCAGCAAATCAGAAGTGTTTAGTTAAGGATTAATTTACGATCAAAATGTAGTAAAATTATGATAGATTAATCGTCCCAGCATGGTAAGTAAATGAAGAAAGGTTATAATTAACGATTGAGTGTCCGGTAAGAGTTATGATTTAGGGTTAAGAGCCAGAGTTTAGGAGTTCTGAGGTTAAGAGTTAGGTCTAAGAATCTTAGAGCTAGAATATGAGATATTATTATTTGTTAAAACCCATAAACATTAGTACAACAGGGCACCAAATAGATATGCGCCACAGAAATCACTCAAATTTTGTAAGGGTGCCCTAACCGAAGCGGGTGGTTTTCTTAGGGGGACACATCTGGAGCCTTCGACATGAAGGTCTAATCCACAAGGCAGTGGAGCAAAGTGAGGAGATGTAGTCCCACGGTAGCCGGTGACCAACAATTAGTTCATACGCCATTTGTTCCCTCAGGATACTGGGGCCCATGTACACCATTGGTTTGGAATCATGGTTTCCCAACTCCCCTAGGTGGACTCACCGTGTCAACCAGCCTGGTTGGAGCTCCGGACATTCGCTTTTCGTCCTCTCAATTTCGTAAACAACATCTGGGCCACGAGAATGCAGTGAGTAGGACTTCCCTGGTAGTGGCTGTATGAACGTTGCCACTTGAGAGCATTTGGAGAGGGAGAGCTGACTCTCCCCACTTTCCGCTGTACCAGGGCATTTGGGGTCAGAATATGTGATAAGCGTTTGAAAATATCCCACAATCACAAGAGCAGCCTTGAATATACCCTGAATTATGCGACGCACACTCAGATAACAATTGGGTATAGAGTACGGATTTCTAATAAGTTAGCTTACTTAAAATGTCAAATTCACTGAATGATCGCATAGAAGTTATTCTTAACAAGTTTAAGCACTTTAGAAACTAATTATAGGGAAATGTTACATATTTGGGAACTGTTATTACTAACTTATTAGGTGTTAATTGGATAGATAAATTTGGTTTGTGGGATCTACCGTTGAATACACCGAAAGTAGAATCCCAGCCATGGCTAGAGACGAACAAGTCTTAGGTCCGAGTACACATCGATTATACTGGACCAATAAACGGACAATATTTTCTCGTTGTGATAGATTCATACTCTTAATGGCCCAAAATCTATGCTGTACGAAGACCATCCACATCTGGAACACTGTTACATCTCATTCAACTATTTGATAGATTTGGAACACCTAATGTTTCGGTTTCAGATAATGGAACGCAATTTACGTCGTCAGTGTTTGCGGAATTTTGCAAACAAAATGAAATCGAACATATTAGAACCCTACCGTATCATCCGCAGGCAAATGGTCAAGGAGAAAAATGTGTTGATATTCATAAGCGAGTTCTCTTAAAGATGGGGGAGAAAAAAAACGTAGAAGAGGCTCTGCAACAGTTTCTAATCTCAAATAGAATTACACCTAGTCCTACCTGTCAAGATAGAAAATCGCTAGCCGAAATAATATTTGGCCGACTAATTAGGACACGTTTTTGATGTTTTGATCCCGAAAGACAGAACGAGTGAACAACAAAATAATAAGAAAGGGAATCGCCCGAAGATTCGAGAATTTAAAGCACGTGATTTCTGGCTAGGATAGACAAAATGGGTGCTTGGGTGCTTAAAAATGAGACATGGGAAAGTATTGTATGAAACGATCGTTGAAAATACAATATATATTAGACATATAAATCAATTGCGAGATAGAAAAAAATGTTTGCCAATGGAAATATTATATGATACATTTAATATTCCACCACCATCCCAAGTTGAAATGAGAAGAAATCAGAAGCTAACCGAAAGTCAGTAAGAGAACGGAAACAAACTAATTTTTTTTAAATAAACCGAAAAGTGACGTCATACGATCATACTTCTCGAGGGTGGTGATGTGTAGGCGAGAATGATAATGATTGGTTGTCTGCTTAGTCAGATTAGTAGATAGTCTGACAGGAGTTAGATAAGTTATATATTCTCCTATTTTTTATTATTATTGTGATTGTGTTGAATTGTGTCGGCTTGTTGTCTGTTTTTGGTACGTTCTAGTCAGATTAATCACGTGTTCTTGATCTGAGTTGAGTTGAAGTCCTGTAGAATAGACACTGAGAGGGTATCTAGTATAGATATTCGTCTAAGGTAAATTAACGTCCCATTCGTAAAGATGAAGAGAATCCGAGCACTATAACATGAAGTGTCATTTAAAAAGCTTATAGAGATTAATTTTATGAAGTTTTAAAAGCGTTTGTTTTATGGAACCAATTTTAATCTGCTTCCTCGAGAGCAAGTAAACTTATGGTTGAGCAGTGTTGTGTATGTAATATCGTCAGAAAGAAAATATTCTCTGAATAGTCTGTAAGTGTTTTGAAATTTTATTTGCTAAAATAGTAGTCTATAGTAAAACAGAATGTCGTTGAATTTTAAAATCTTGAAGTGGTATCTTGCCATTGAAAAGATGTCATGTAATAATCGGCTAGTGAAAAATGGTAAAGTGAAGATAGTAGTCCATTGAACATCTAGGACGAAGATAATAATTAGAAGTTATAATAATAAGTAACTAGTAGTTGTGAAAATAATTGGGAATGGTTAGAAATAGTAATTAAAAAGATGATAGATTATGGAAGATAAAAAGGAATGTTAAGACCATGGAAGTGTATGGGACTGAATATGTTGTTTTTGTACACAAATTATTAAGTTTAAACTGATGGATATGTGGTGTTTGGATTAACTAATAATTCTTTTGTACTTGTTGAATGCTCGATTTCGAATTCCAAATACAATACATTCGTTTGTGCTTGTGTCTTACTTCTTAATTCAATTGCGTTATTTCTGGGACTTTTAGTTCGTACCATAATTCAAATAATTCAAACATTATACTGGCGTTGAGATGGAGCCTACGATGAAAAAGTTAGATATTCATTCAACTTCTGAAGCTTTTGAGGATTACTTTGAAAGGTTCGAAATCTGGGCTATGACCAAGGAAGATGATGAGGATATTAATACTGTGGCACATTTCCTCACATTCATCGGGAAAGAAGCATACAGCTTATTGAGAACTCTGGCTATGCCGGAAAAGCCTATCTTGCTTCCTTATACAACTCTCAATGAACTGCTGCTAGACTATGTTAATTATACAAATTTCGATTACGGTAAAAGGAGATTTCGTAAAATGATTCATGAGGATATAAAAAGTTCCACTACATTACGTCGTCCCAACCCAGTGCATACTCAGGGTTATGCAGACAATTCATTGAGGAGTTGCGATGCAGTTCGCGAAGATGGGCACAAGTTTGGTCGGTGTTTGTCCTGTGGCATCTTCCACTCCTTTAATTCATGTAAATTTCGTAATTCTAAGTGCTTTGAATGTGGTGATATTGGACATATTCAGTCAGTTTGTAATGCTAATGTTCATCTTGCTGCAACTAATATTAAGTCTTGTAATTCTGATTCTACTGAGTCGAGTATTCATGATGATCATTTATCTTTATCAACGATTTCAGAAGACAGTGCAGAGTCATATGGCAGTTCAGAGTTAAATGAAATTCGAAATTCTTGCGAGACAACAGTTCCTAATCAACCAACTTATTAGATTTCTCATGTTATTGTACCAAATATGGCTTTTCCTGATGATTCACACATTTCTGATGAAATTTCTTACAAATCTGAAGAAAATATGTTGAGTGAACATAATTATGATCGAAAACCTGATGTAGTCTTGATAGATGTTGATTTTTCTAATAATCCATTACTGTCCAATGACATTTTTAATAAATTTCATGAAAATATTTCAGAAGAATCAAATCCCGATGTCATATCATATATTACCTATCCTCATAATGCATTTGTTTCTTGTGGGAAACTTGTTCAATGCGAAGCACAAGTATTAAATGAGCTCGAGTTTGATTACAATTCGGACGATTTCATATCAACTGCTGTTTGTCCTTATCACAAAAACACTTCTAATGTTTACTCTAAGCAATGTGAGCAATATGTTTTAAATGAAGCCACATTATTCATAACTTAGGGATATAAAGATCCAGCATTATTTCGTGGGGGAGGATAGTGTTGAAAAATCTATGGTTCGAATTCCAGATATTATTGATTTCATTACAAAACCGACATGCTGATTGTATGCAATTCCCGGTGAGTCTGTTCCGATTTCGTCTGTTAATTCTATTACTAATGAGTACATTCTAGATACTACAAAGTTTTTATCCAATACAATGTCGGACAGACTCAGGATTAACTTAAGAAGACGTACAACCGATTACAAACACTTATACTTCTATTTAAGCTGTGGAGGATGTGGTGTTTGAATTAACTAATGATTCTTTTGTACTTGTTGAATGCTCGATTTCGAATTCCAAATACAGTACATGCGTTTGTGCTTGTGTCTTACTTCTTAATTCAATTGCGTTATTTCTGGGACTCTTAGTTCGTACTATAATTCAAATAATTCGAAACATTATAGGATAAAAATAGCCTCTGGTTTACATCATTTTTCTCTTCGACACTACGGCGTGCCTCAGAAGATAGTCAATATCATACAGAACTCATATGATGGATTACACTGCAAAATCGTGCATGGAGGACAGTTGACAAAGTCGTTCAAAGTGAAGACCGGTGTTAGGCAAGGTTGCTTACTCTCACCCTTTCTCTTTCTCCTGGTGATCGACTGGATCATGAAGACGTCAACGTCTGAAGGAAAGCGCGGGATACAATGGACATCTAAGATGCAGTTGGATGATCTAGACTTCGCAGACGATCTGGCCCTTCTATCCCAAACGCAACAACAGATGCAGGAGAAGACAAACAGTGTGGCAGCAGCCTCAGCAGCAATAGGTCTCAATATACACAAAGGGAAAAGCAGGATTCTCCGATACAACACAGAATGCACCAATCCAATCACAATTGACGGAGATTTGGAAGATGTAAAAACCTCTACGTATTTGGGCAGCATCATTGATGAACAGGGTGGATCTGATGCAGATGTGAAGGCGCGGATCGGCAAAGCAAGAGCAGCATATTTACAACTGAAGAACATCTGGAACTCAAAGCAACTGTCAACCAACACCAAGGTCAGGATTTTCAATACAAATGTCAAGACAGTTCTACTGTATGGGGCAGAAACCTGGAGAACTACAAAAGCCATCATCCAGAAAATACAGGTGTTTATTAACAATTGTCTACGCAAAATACTTCAGATCCATTGGCCAGACACTATTAGCAACAACGTACTGTGGGAGAGAACAAACCAGATCCCAGTGAAGGAAGAAATCAGGAAGAAGCGCTGGAAGTGGATAGGACACACATTGAGGAAAGCACCCAACTGCGTCACAAGACAATCCCTCACATGGAATCCTAAAGGTCAAAGGAAAAGAGGAAGACCAAAGAACACATTACGCCGAGAAATGGAGATAGACATGAGAAAAATGAACAAGAATTGGATGGGACTAGAAAAGAAGGCCCAGGACAGAGTGGGTTGGAGAATGCTGGTCAGCGGCCTATGCTCCATTGGGGGTAACAGGCGTAAGTAAGTATGTAAGTTACATCATTTTTCATTCGCATTCCTCTTGAGCCGATTTTTATGACTGCATGTATAATTTTGATGGAGGCTTCTGGTGAAATGGACCGATCCAAATTCAGTAGACGCTACAATACTGAGCTTTTGAATGACTCCTGTAATTCTTTGGGAAGCTCCTGCGTTCAGTCAGATCAATCTGTCCATATGTACCAGATTATATTGGCCATAAAAAGGGAGGCTTTTCGAAAGGCACCTCTGACTATTATTCCGCCTACGTAACTATAAATACGATTGTACAGCTTAAGTTAAATCGTCAAAAATAAAATTTCATTCGCTGAGTTTACTTCTTTTTCAATGACACAGTGGTTCAACTTCAGTATTTTTGAGTTAGTTTATTTTGTGAAGATTTAATAACTACAATGGTAATGTATCTGCCACAAAACAAAAGGGTTGGCAAATTTATTCTTGTTTGTTGCCGTGATTCTGAACTCTCGAGTTATTTAAAATTAGTAGGAAACAATTTAACCATTTTCAATTCTTTTTTCAGTGGTTCCCTCGTTACTTCACCAATTCATGACAGTCTATATATTGAATCTTCGAATTTTTTTCAAAAAATTCCCTATAGCATCAATTTTAGTACCAATCGTTGTTGCAGTTTTAGTGTTTTAAATGTATTAATGGTAATCAGATTGATCAGAAAGAGCAAACTTCGTCTAATTTAATCAGTTTATTGTCATCTAAATGTTCTTAGATTTAAGATCTGGATGGACATACGTAAAATTCTTGTTTTACGACCATATTACTCATCAGTAACCAGTGTTCATCCCTTTTTTCTTGTACTTCATTGGTTAAATTAATAATCGATAAACTGCCCATGACAATGTTCCGACTCAGATCTAGGGTGCTTGATCCAAGTAAATTCAACGGTTTATCTAGCGAATCTGATGACATATGTGCATGTATTAATTGAATAAGGACGATTAATTGAGTGTTTTGTATTAAGCTCACTTCCAACCAGTAGACTGTGTGTGATGAATCTTTTGAGGTCATTATGAAAATGGTTGAGGATAGTTATTTGACAGCTTGTAAACTCCTGTCAAATGTTATAGCATCATATATTAACCATCCACTACATTTACATCTTTCCCTTTGTATTTCTTCCACTAGGACGAGATGCCGATAAATCTGAGTCCATGTAAACAAACAAAGGTGTAAAAGCTCTACAACAGCTTATCTAACAAATATTTTATGCGATGAACAGGTTATAAGTGCTGGCCTAGTCAATAATTTGCATTCCTTAACATGTCTCTAACTGAACGTTAAACAGATTCTTGTCCTATTAAGAAACACTTCATTTAATTTCAGTTAAGATTAGGGGAAACTTTTTAAAACATGTGCTGAGAATTCCATATTATACTAAACATCTAATATCGAACCAATTCATTATTAAGGATAGTAATAATAATAATAATACAGTGATCCCATTCATAGCTTTTAATGTGTTGGTCAGGTACATGTATATATATATATATATATATATATATATATATATATTTACTATCTGCCCTATCTTTTATTTATCAAAGTCCGAGGCTAAGAATCAGATTATCGATATAGTAAAATGAGAAAAAGGAAAGAAAATAAGATCTGGAAGTCTATTTCATTTCTTTATTTTATCATAACACAACCTTCAGAAGACAAAACTGAAATTACCAACATTTAAATGACGTCAATTTTCTGATAAAATAGAAATATATATACACTTTTTATCATAAATATTTTATAATAAGAGAAAGTGGATCCGTATTATGAATACATTCAATTGACTTCCCATTGTTTCAATACAGAAAGAATAATATTTATAGTAGATTAATATGAATTCATGTATTTCCTGATGATTCTAGATGATTACAATCTAAAAACAAGGCTACTAATCGTCAAGGAAACAACACAGATACACATACTCTACGTCTGAATGGTGTTGAATCAAGTTGGATTTGATACTTAATTTAGTGAATAATCAATGATTGCTGAAGAACCATTCAAACATTAATTTATTTGTAAGCTAAATATGTAAATATTCTAAGAGGAAAAACTGTGAATAGCATAGAAGTCCTAAGGGGGAAACAGTAATGTTATCACTTCTTATCCACAATATTAAATATATCCCCCCCAAAAAAAAGAAGTTTTACATTGGTTTTCAGGAGAACTGGACACTATTTAGGTATATTACAACTACATAAGTACTGGATACCCAAATAGATCAGTTAAATCTTTCATTTCTAGAAATTCTGCTTCCATACTCTTCTCGATTTTATGGAATATTTACATGTTTAATTTACAAATAAATTAATGTTTGAATGTTTCTTCAGCAATCATTGATTATTCACAAAAGTAAGTATCAAATCCAACTTGATTCAATACCATTCAGACGTAGAGTATGTGTATCTGTGTTGTTTCCTTGACGATTAGTAGCCTTGTTTTTAGATTGTAATCATCTAGAATCATCAGGAAATACATGAATTCATATTATCCTACTACAAATATTGTTGCTTCTATATTATTGGGGAAAACCATATGAACTAGTTACCTTGAGTTAGTTAATAAGCAACTTTATTCATAAGCTGTATCACATTGGAATTGTCGTTGTATTGTTTTTTTCTGAGTGGAAGTGACAAAATTCTAAAGAGAAAATTACTGAAGGAAATAGAATCAGCAATCGAATGACAATATGTATTGCTTTTTCTCTATGAATGTAGTGATTACATAGGTCTTTTGATACATATATATATACATATTACTATCACACGGTTTCAATTATTTGTGTACAAAAAATAGACTTTTGTTCGTTTTTATCTACTAATACATTCGATGTTGATCCCGATGATGTTATAAACCAGTTTTCATTATTTGAAATGAAATGTTTTCCATCATTATCACTTGTTGATATATCAATAAGTAATGCATCATTGTCTGGTATGGATACAGTTGAGTTTTTTCCAATAGTATTAATGGGCGAATTATTTGATGTTATTGGTAATTGAACTGTTACTTCATTTGGGTTTAGTTTATTTGTTACAAATTGTATCATTCTATTATCATTGATTTGGGGATTGTCGTCTGTAGTACTAATGTTGTTTTCATGTTCATTATCAACAGGATGCATAGAAGTATATGACTTTTGTTCATATTCTTTAAGTAAAGGACTTTTTATTTCAAAATAAGAACTGGGATTGTTACTCTGTAATCGATTATTATTACTACTATCCATTTGAGTATATTCCGGTATATGATGTCTGAAATGAATAAGACTGGATTCTGTCAATGATATACTGATAGGTTTAATAAAATCATTATTATTTAACTCATCATTATTTGAATCCAATGAAGTTAACTGGATTGAATTATTGCTTTCTAGTACACTATTCTGGCGAATCCCATCATTTATATTATTACTATTATTATTATTAGAGTCAATGTTATTATTAAGTGTAGGTGTATTAGCGATGTTATTAGTAGTAGTTATTATTGTTGTTGTATTTGTTGTACTACTTGTAGTAGTAGTAGTAGTAGTAGTAGTGTCATCTTTAAATGAAACAGTCCTTTTACTTTCCATGATTGGGTTAGGAAGAATAGTTTCTGAGGTCTTTTGAATTTTTATATTATTCATAGTTGATTCATTATTGTTGTTATTACTATGATTAATATCATTTGTAATGTCAGTATTATTACTATAAGTAACAGGTTTTGTGATAGAATTTAGCATGTTATCTTTTTCAATTATTATTTTATTATCAGTTTCAATATTTTTCAGTGTATTCTCCCAATCTTCTAGTTGTTGTTTAGATATATTCATTTCATTATCCTCTTTAACTTCAGAAGGAATATTCAATTTGATATTCTTATCTTTCATTTTTCCTAACTTATCTGATGTTGATGATGATGATGATGATTTATAACAAGTGGATAATGATAATGGTGAAGATGATATCATTTTATTATAATTACAAGGTTCCTGTTTTCGAATGGACGTTTTCTTTGATGAATTAGAACGACAATGATAATGAATATGTTGATTTTGAACATGTTCATGTGGTAAATGATGATGATGATGATGCTGATGATGTGAATGCGGATGTGGATGATGATGATGTTGTTGATAGTAATGATGATGGTGATGATGATGATGATGGTGATGTTGATAATGAGGGTGTGAATAATGACAGAAATGAGGTACTTTATTAGAGTTTAATAAATTATTTTCTTCTTCATCATCGTCATTATCATCATCATGAATATCACCGACTTTTTTATGTCCAATTAATAATAATTCACCTTTTTGATTGAAATACATTTTTCTTTCAGATTGTTTTATTTTATAGGCACGTGATTTCAAAATAGAAAATATCATAATAGATAGAAGTAATGCTATAACAATCCCTATTAAACTACATAAAACTGCTGTCCAATGTAAAAATCTAGTGAATGTTACTTGACATTTCATTTCAGCAACATATTCATTATCGAGTTTTGGAATATTAATTGATGATTGTTGTCGATGTGATCGACTTAGAAATGAGATATTTTGATAAGATATCATTGGATTATTGATTTTTTGTTGATATTGTAAATTATCAGACATATTATTTATTATATTAGTTTTGTTCTGATGATGAATAGATGATTTAAATGTTGGTGTTAATGTCGCTATTGTTCCATTACTTTGAATATACAATGATGGTGATGATGGTGATGATGATATTGAAGAACTAACAAATCTTTTACGAGTAACACGAAAACATATTAAGTACTTTGTATCAGGATGAAGATTAGTTAAATCAAATTCTTTAATTTGATAGTCTTGTATTATTTCTTGACCGATTAGATCAACATCCAGATCATTATAATATAGGATCTAATGGATAAAGAAAAAGAAAGTTGAGGGAAATAAAGCTTCTTTTATGTATTTAAAGCAAATTATTTCTATTTGTAAAGATTTGAATCCCTTCGTTATCTACATTAATATTGAAAACGACAAAGTTTATATTTTTATAAATTTATCTCCGTGTTGCACAAGCTAGTAGTTAGCTAAGCTCAGTGATTTGGAGTACATAATGCGTAGGATGCTTGAAGTGATACACCCAGTTGTCAAATTCTGAATTGAACAAAACGCACCTCGTGGATTCAACTTTACTTAAAGCAAAATAGTTTACTAAATTACAAGAACTATATATGACTGACAATCAGTATAACTTTACTTTCTATGTAACATTAACTTTTGTTCCCAAAATAAGTGAAGTTGTCGATGGGTTCGACTGCTTCACTCCCTAGCCTTAGTTCAGTTGTTGAGGCAGGCCAGTCCTGAAGCAACAACTTGTATTTAAAGGGGGAGAAAAGCATGCCAAACATACTGGCATTGTTTGTCAGTGCTTTTAAAAGACTGCATTTTATCAGAGTCTTCACCAAACAGGACTATATCATCTGCGTATTCTAAGTTCACAAGTGAACCTCCTTGTAGGAAATCAATACCCGAAAATTCAGTCGATGAGAGCGTTATTTCCATCAGTATGTCTATGATGAAGTTAAACAAAAATGGAGAAAGTGAGCAGCCTTCACGGATACCACTTGAGGTTGCAAAAGCAGATTGTATACCTTTCATACTCTGCCAATGAACTGCTGTTTATACAAACTTTGGGAATGTTAGTAGTTGAACAATTTTGAATTCTATTAGTATTCTGGAACTTATTTCATTTTTTATTATAACTGAAAATAGTGTGACGTTATTTTGTTGAAAAAGTTGAAGTAATCTATGAATGAAGCATCGGATGACAAGTAATCATGATATTCCAAGATGAAAAAAAGCGACAGGCAAATGTTCAATGTAACTTCAAGACCTACCATCCCTTAGTATTCACAAAGTTAACAAACTATGAATCCATAAATTGTTTACGTGTTCATGGTCTAGTTTTGACATGTTTATTGAAAAAAATCACTGAAGTTATTTAATGCAAAATAAGTAAGAAACTTAAGAATACAGACGCTCTCAGACGAATGAGTGACTTCTCACAAGCTTAAATGAAAATAGAAAACATATTGAATGAGTTGAATAAACGTGTTAGATTTGATTTTTAAAATACTTTCATAGGTTCAATTCATAGTGGAGTCGTGGATGAAAGCTGGCATTAAGTAGTTTTAGACTATGTTGAAATAGCTGTTAAATACTTCCTGCTTTCCAATCATTGTCTAACTAAGGTCAGCTCTTTATGATGTAACAGTTTTTACAGAGAGTTTTATAGAAGCAAGTTCAGATCTGATGATTTCAAGCATCTATATAATGCGAGGTAAAAAAGATTCAATTTCAAAAGGAAAAAATGCCTCCGGGTTACAGTAGTTCTCTATCTAATGTAGATTCATCATGAAAATTCCTGTTAAATACTAACGTTATACTTGGCGGCCTGTTTGAATATCTGGGATACCTGTTCCTCCGATCTAGATATTTCATCAAGTTATCTGTTTTGTTGTTTGTTTTAGCACATTATTATGTCTATTGTGCGCACAATTTATTCAGGCGCGTTTATGAAAAGTTTACAACCTTTCGCTATACGTGATACAAAAAGGTACAATCAGCGACATCATGGTGGCTGGCAATATGCATTGAAACGAATGAACATTAATCAAATGTGGATTACCGAACTCCTAACATCTAACCGGTCATCATTCAAAATTTATCGTCACAATAGATCAAGGTATAAGAAAAGGAAACTTGTTGAAATACTTTATGCTGAGAATTCTATGTTGTACCAAAAATATGATGTTGAATAAAGCTTCTAACAATAAAAAAAATATAGTGTATCAAAGTAAGAAAAACTAATAGTAGTACAGAATGGACAAAGTACTTCATTTGCATGACGTTGAACGTTGTTATCTACAAGGTTATCAATGTTCACTAAGTAGGTTGTGTGTCATATCTAGTGATTCCAAACATTTTCCGTTTTATTTAGTAGGTAATTACTGAACGGTAGATCGTAACTATTAACTAAGATTTTCATTTTACACCCCAACAATAGATTTATTAAATCATGAAAACATTACACATCAGAACACATAGCTTAATACTGTATGTAGGTAAATTCAATTCATTATAAAAGCTTTCATGATTTCATTTGATAGTAAATCATACGAAATTTAGTCTTTCAGTGTGGAAAAGAAAAACAAAGTTTACATAATTAATAAATCCATCATTTATATTAAAGCTTTTATTCAATTCTAAGCAGGTCATAATCATCGAGGAATTAAATGAGGAAATCTATGTTAGTGAACAGAATAATCACAACAAATTAGTAAAGAAAAATTATTGATTGATGACGACAGGTGATTAAGAAGTGTTGTTAATTTATCAGTAACTAATAATGTAACAGAAAATTCCGAAAGTTTCTATACATGGAATCAGAAACACTATTATTTTTAATAGAATTATTTGGGATAAAAATCGACCTATTATAAACAGCTGAACACAATAATTAGTATCGGGTTTGTGGAGATTATTAAGTTTTTGATTGAGTTCATGAACCGATTGATGTTAGACCACTGTTGAAAACCTGGAAGCTTAGAACGGCCGTTTCGTCCTATCGTAGGACTCCTCAGTAGTGCGCATCCAAGATCCCGCTCGCGGGATTCGAACCCAGGGTCTTCAGTCTCGCGCGCGAATGCCTAACCTACTGAACCACTGAGCACTGCTGAGGAGTCCCACAACAGGACGAAACGGCCATCCAGTGCTTTCAGGTTTCCAACGGTGGTCTAACATCAATCGGTTCATGATCTCAATCAAAAACAATGTTATTAATCTATCAATTTTTATCATATCACTTTTATGGAAAGTGTTTTAGTGATCAAAGTAGTCAAGATATACACATTGTCAATCGGTCAAATTGAAAATAAACAAGATTTATTCTATGTGTATCACTTCGACCGGTTTCGAGTAGTGTCATCCAACCGCTGGTTACGATAATCGTTCAAACCCAGACCAGATAGTTCGCACTTATCAACATGGCTCAACCCAGTAGTCAGTGACTTCGTGAACTGACACTAAGTGGTGATTTGGCCAGCCTAACGTTTTTCCAACCTATCCCCATACTCGCCAGCTTCATGCTTTTAGGTTGGTGGTTATTTAGTACAAGCAATACAATTCTGAATTATATCAGTCGATGTGGATCCACAGGCTTATTGAGTCTGCCATATTTTCCTAGATTTGTATTTATATCCGGCATTTCTCAATGAGTGACCTCAACATACAGCAGGAATGATTTGAAGACAGCTGAGACGGTTACAACATTGTTTCATACTATTTACTTTCAGATAATAGATAGTATCTTTGATCGTAACATGATCGTAACTACATGAACGTTTGATAGAATTCTCTTTTTCAAAAAACACCAATACACGTAAAAACTATACAAAAAATACTTACTTTGGCCTGCTGAAGTAGATTTTGTGCAACTTCCATAGAACTCCAATCCCATGTTGCTTTTAATCGTCGATTGTCTGAATATCCAGGCAAAACTTTGAAATAAGACAATAAACTATATCCATCATCCGCTTTTTCACTCAGATTCTTTGATTTGATTGGCATTTGTATGACTGAATAATAATTATAGAGTTAACCGTTTTGCTGATGATGGAAATTCAATTATAATTCATGATATGGTTTCTGTTTCCTTTTTCATCCTACAATCGGCAATAACTCTGTGCAATGTAAAGTAGAAATAAGTGATTGCTGTTAGGGGTTTGTGGAAACTGTTGAATTTACTAGTTTACACTATGCACTAATCTTCATTAAACAACCACTGAATAAAAGAAAGTACTGGATAGCTGTCTCTTTCGGATATGAAACTCCCTAGCAGAGTGGATCAAGTGGTCAAAGATTAGGCACTCGCAGGGGAACTTGAATGTCTTGGGTTCTATCTTCCGTTATAGGTCCCAAAGACTGAAGAGTTCCATACTAGAAAGGAATACTTGTACAGTGTTTCCATGTTTTTGCAATGGTCATTTAACTAAGAGCAGTCCATGATGTAAACTTGAGAAATAAATGAGCTGAATATTAAAAAATTTTCTAATTTATGAAAGTAAACATTTCCCAATCTTCATACTATTTTATGGGTCAGGTTGTTATCGATCTTGGATTCATCGAGGAATATGATAAAAAATATTCTAGTTTTGACGTATAGATTCTGTTTTGTAGAATATTCGACTAGACTGAATACTGAATATTGTTTATTTTCATTATCACTAATTAAGAAACTAAAACAACATTGGATAATATTCATTGTGATCCCCTCCTTCTTTGTTTTGAATGATGCTTTGATGATTCTGGATCCGTGTGATTACCATCCTACAAGTGCATTTTGTGCTACCTTGGACAGCATTAGAGCAACTCTCTGAGTTTGGAGCATTTTCCTCTTCGTGGTCGGAGTATAGCAGCATCTCTCCCGTAGCTAGCCTTTGTTGTCCAGCTTTGGTCCGATGGGTTTCTCTGATTCCCAGCACTGCCTAGTTGTATCTCCTCATTTCCGTTGATATTTGACTGGTCTTCCCGGTCTCCCACATTGTTCGGACGTTCCATGTACCTATAAAAATTGTTTTTCTGGTTGTTAGAAGGGGCATCGGCCTGGTGGCTTCCGAAGGAACTCGGCTTTCACCTTGAGGCGTCTTAGTTCTTCTAAATGAAGACCTTCTAACTCTCAGGGCAGATTTTAAATGGTTTGAATTATTATTTTCTGGTTATCGTTTTTTAGTGAGTTAGTTTTCTACGGGATGGGGTAGCTAACCCGATGCATAACCTTCCTCGTTTACCCGGGCTTGGGACCGGCAATAGCTCTAGAAGAGCTACAGGCGGAGTTTTTCTATTAATTAATCAACAGTTTTTATTGCTTGATCACTGAGCAATGAATAATATCATATTTATCTAGTTTTTTGATTCTGAATGAATTCTGTCAATCAAGTTGTAATCTGATCATTACTCTAAGCGATTCAAAATCACAACCGCTATATTTTGATATTACATGGTTGAAGGTAGTCTTTAGGAAACTCAGGAACTTGGTTCCGTGCTGGTTGTCATTCATCAGCAAACAAAATTTACAAATATGCTTGATGAATGTTTGAATTCCACAGAGTACATCCGTTCCCTCAAGATTGCAGACACGCCTTATTGATGAATGTCAACGAACACAGAGTTTATGTCCTGAATTTTTTCCTGATTACCCCCGACCACTTAACATTAATTTACTCATTTAACTGAACTGTATCAAACACGTTTACAATGTTCCCACAAACTTCAGTGAAATGATATTTTAATATACTGTAGATAAATTTAAACCGTTGAAAGTATTGCGCAAGAAGTGATGAACTATGATACACTAGGTAATTATGACAGTGACAGACTATCTGTGGTCTAGGATTACATATGCTCAAATTCATACGGGAGCACTACATTCTGGTGCAAGTAATCCTGGAAAAGGGAACACTAATTTTACTGTGGTTACAGATGCACTTTACAGTTGAATAGAACATGTCTTCTTACAAGTAATGGAAGAAGTTAGTAAATGTCTGACCTAAAAATAGTACACCTCACCTTGTTCTACTGCTGTCCATTCCGCGTGCTAAGAATTTCAAAGTACGAAGCCAACACATCACTATGTACTTAGAAAACAATTATCTTTAAATGGTCTGTAATAATTGTTCCTTAGGCTTTCTTATCAGGCTCACATGTTGCCAAGACCACTAGTGAAGTTTCCTTTCAATAATATAGGCAATCATATATCAGCAACCGCCCTCATACCTCTAATAGAATTACAGGGAAACCTAGTTACAGATCAGTTTCATCAAGGTTTTTCCGGGTAACAACAAAGAAAATATGTTTGTGCAAATCACTCCAAGAGTTCTAAAGTCTTTATATAATAACAAAATAATATTTTTTTGTTGTTGAAAAAATGATCATTCATGAGGATGGGAGAAAACTTTATTACAAAATTTTAGCCACAATTTAGCATTCATTGAGAGTTGAAATAAAATTGATTAGAAAAACTCATCATCCGCTTATGTTAACTGAAATAATTTGGACACACTTAAAAAATGAAATGAAATTAGGCTAGTAAAGTTTGATGAATCTCTGACAATTTCCCTACCTCTATAAAAAAAAAATTTAGATTATTCTCTTAAAATATTTTTATTTTTATTTTCACAGATTGAACCCATGAGTCAGTTGAAGCTAGACCACCATTGGAAACCTGGAAGCACTGGACGGCCGTTTCGCCCTAGCATGGGACTCCTCAGCAGTGCGCATCCACGACCCCGCGCCACCCGGGGCTCGAACCCAGGACCTACTGGCTTCGCGCGCGAGCACTTAACCATTAGACCACTGAGCCGGCATCCAACGGTGTTTATGTCTAACTTCAACCAATCCACGAAGTTGCGCTACCGTACACCATTGTCTTCAGTGAGTTCCTATCTCACAACAGACCTGGTTGAACTCCACTGGTAACGACTTCTCACTAGAACTCCAGAAGTGTCTCCTGAAGTCAGTCACTAGTGAGCAGGTGATTATTATTATCAGAATGTGTTTTGTGGAGATTTTTAGTTCAATCTGTGAAAATTTCTAAAAATCTCCACAAAACACATTGTGATTATATTTTTATTGCTCAAAATCTTTTTTTCCCATTTAATAAGTTTTATCCTCTTTTGACCATCTCCTTACTTATTCACTTTCTATAATGAAAACAAAATCTTGATCAACTAAAGAAAATAAGAAGAAACATTTCTTTCTCTAAGATTATTCTTAGTTATTTTGGGTATAAACTAGAGTTTTAATCGATACTTCAATAAAGTAGAATGAGGGTCATTGATAAATTAGACTTGGATGGTATGCAGAAACAAAAAATGACAGACAACAATCCAGGTTATTTCATTGGTTATTCAATTAAAGTATCTACCTATGTATCTTAATCAACCATATAAATAATTTCATGTCAATCATTTTTATGAAATGGATTATTATTGTATACCTGAATAATTTTAGGATTATAGAACAGAAATGTTGGGTAATTGAGGAAATATAGATAGATAAGTACAATTTATTCAGGAATAAAGTTTGATAAATAGATAGCCGTTATGTGTATGTTTGTGAAATTTAATCTTTTAAGTATGCGCTGCATGATATAGGAGGAAATAATCCATTTTGTGTTTTAAAGTTTGAAACTAAATATCAGAATATTAGGGGATCAGAAACAGTCAGGATTCAGCCTGGAAATTAGCTGGATATCGACATATTCAGTACTTTTTAGCAAGTATATAATGCCATCTGGTTGGTAAGCTCCGAGCAACATTTAATGATTAGACAAATTCCACATTGAATACTACTCAGTGATCAATCAATATGAACAGCACAGTCCTACAAGAGGTCATTAATTCCCATAGTAGTGTAGAGGTCACAGTTATGTGATATGTGACTTGGATTCGAGCCACGTGTGGGTCATAAGTTCCCACAAGACCACAAATCGACGTTGCAGTGGAACCACCTGCTTCGTACACCCCTAGTTAGAGGTCATGGGTTGGATACAGAACATGCGTTGTTGAAGAATTCTAAACTAAAATGAAATGACAGTTCAGTGCTTCTTAGCTAGTTAGTCAATATCAATTCAAGATGAATATTACTTCCGTTTAGTAATAAGTAGTATAGGTGAACAGAGTACCACCTTTTGATTAATTACCATATGAATTCTATGGTAAACTGGGATTGTTTGATTAAAGTTAATATTTCCGATCAACATAACTACATATTGTTTATGGATTTTAATTTTTGGATTACATTCAGAAGCTAGGAAGCAAGTGTAATACAATAAATTCATATTATATTTCATGTATTTTTATAATTTATAGGTTGATTTCAGTATTTCATATTATTGAACTCAGTAATTTAATTCTGCTCAAACTAATAGCTTTAATATGTCTTTATCAGGTTGAATGATAAACTGATATTAGTTAGATAATCTTTGGAAACCATGAAGCACTGGACATCTATTTCGTCCTGGTATATGACTCCTATAGTGGATTGGTCAAAGCTAGACATTAACACCGTTGGATGCTGGCTCAGTGGTCTGGAGGTTAAGGGTTCGCGTACGGGAACAAATATGCTGGGTTCCATTCCCACACGTGAGGTTGTGGATGTGCATGGCGAAAAGTCCCACAACAGGAGGAAACGGCCGTCCAATGCTCCCACGTTTTCAATAGTGGTCTAACATTGATCGATTCATGATTGCAATGAAATTCATCCAGAACGCTATACTGATCACTTCCAAATATTTTTTTTCATTCTAGGTCGTCATTTTTATGATAAATCTGTTGTTTAAGCAACATTTAAAAGCTTTGCCACATTATGTATGCCCGTAACAGGGTTGTATTTCATAGAGACAGTTGTAAGCCGGAAATCTTGCAGGTTATAAGAAATTTAAGAACTTCCGGATGAAATAAAAGTTCACTGTAGATTTCATTTAAAAATGTTTTATTTGCTTGCGATATAGATCTATCTGTTCATTGTTTGTTGGTTTTCATTTGCATAAACGGATAAAAGTTTTTCATGATTAACTATATACATTAAAACATTATCCAATTCTCATTGATTTTCCCTAAATATTGATTACTGATACCAGTAAGAACGTAGAAAACCTATTTCTAGGTTATTCATATTGATTTTCAATTCATAAATTCACACTAGTCATTTGCCTTGTACTAACATTTTGAACAACTAACTAAAAAACGGAATTCTATTTAAAATAACTCAGCGTATATTATACTAACAATCAATATCACTATGAGAACATTAAGAATTATTACATTGGTTCAATAAGAAGTATTTATGGCTTTACAGAGAGACAAAAAATTCTATAAATTAATGAAACTGTTAGCGGGATATAGACTGGATTAAAGTACGCTCAATGCACGATTGCTCTGGTGCACGCTGATTGGCTAATTCTTGTCCAATCAGTGTTAGTCAATACTTAGTGAACACTCGAGAAATCTTCTCATGTGAAAAACTATAAATATACTAACGTTTTCCCTATTATGCTTCTTACTTCCATCTAACCTTGTTATTTGGAATATAATCTCTCTTTTCTGTTCAACCGTGTTCTGATTCGGGGACTTGTCGAGTGAATCGGTGTTCGAGACTGCTAAGCAATAGGAATAGCTGGGTTGTAATAAGAGAGAATTATAACAGAAATCCAGAAAAATAAATTGTCGTTTACATGTTTGTCTATTTTTTAATGATTATTCAATAATAAATGATTTGAGAATACTTCTGAACAGGAGTTAGAACAAACTGTTCAATTATAAAGTTAATTATGTAAATATTAAGAGAGTATGATGTGTATTCACATTTCCTCACGGATTAGTACTTTTACAAAAAACAAAATTTTCATATATATACGATTGTACAGCTTGATAATAAATTCGTTGAAAAGAGATCCCTTCGTAATCTAGTATTATAACCTATATATATATATATATATATATATATATATATATATATATATATATGTATAGAGAGAGAGAGAGAGAGAGAGAGATTATGAGAAATCATTCTTCAACTTACCATAATGGAAGTGTTTCTGTTTGATTTGTCAACATCATTAAATCAATTTATTGAAAAATAATAGTAGTACAGAATTTCTAATGTATTGGGCAATTTACTAAGTGTATATTATTACTAATGACATCAATGTGAATTTTTCGGGTTGATGTATCCATGTAATGTTACTTTCAAGTACATAAAAAGTGTGATTCAGGATATTCCTTCATATTGATTCATCTCTGATTTATATAATTCAACAAAGTACTCGATAAAAATATATAGGCTAAGTGAATAGAATATTATCGAATTGAATGAGATGTATGACAGACATATAAGGGATATTTTATTGTAACTAACTTGAAAATGAATGAATTCTATTGGTTTATTAAATCATGTGATCACCTCCTTTTCATCCCATTATCAAGAATTATAATCATCAGTAATCTAACATATCGATGAACATAAAAATGTCGATATTGTACACATTCCATCTGGTTATAGTTTGATTATTAATTAAAGAAGAAGGAGGGGGGGGGATAAAAATGAGAACAGTATTCATCATCTGAAATGAATGTACTCTAACAAGTGATTGTTCACAGGATATAAATTTGGCAAATCCAATGAATAAACCATACAAAGATAAAAGGCTAGCTAGTTGCTATCGTCATCAGGATGTTTTTAAACCTTAGGACAGTTTTTTGAACGTTAAGTATGCGATAATGTACAGTGTTCTACATAAAATAGATATTACTCTGGTATTTAACAGAATGATCACTTCGTAAACATTTGTCATTATGTGAGACATAATGCACATAAGGACATTGAATTTTTGTGAAAATTATATTTGTAAAGATCTCAATAATTGAACTTAATCATTCAGATCTCAACAAAGTTCATTTAACGTGCTATTACTGACTATTTAGATTTACAATAGCAGAACCAATCGATATCACACAGACAACAAGTGATAGAAGATAATGGGGAAGATTTGTTACTCAGGTGGATAATTCTGGTGGAGTTTTGTTCTCTAAGCTGGATAGTTTGGTCGTGGAGCTTCCATCGTTCTCCTTAACAACATCATCAACACAAACTTGGCCAATCAAGATCGAGGTTTACAGGACAAGCTGTGTGTCATATGTGGAGAAATTCAAACACTTCACTTCTACCTGAGTTTTGTGCTGATGATATTGTTCAGAAGAACGACGAAAGCTACACGACCAAACCATCCAGCTCAGATAACAAAACTCCACCAGAAGTGATAAGATTGATGATCTCGTCATTCAGTCAATAGTTTAGTGTTAACTGAGCAGATTTCAACAGACGAAACCTCTGACATATTTGGTGAATTAAAACTGCCACTGGTAAATAAACAAACCCAATCAGGATATCATAATCAAAAAGAAATATCACACAGTAATGTATGTGCAGTGACTTCCAAATCTCACATGATCAACTTCTATTTACGATTTTCAGATTATCTGAACCTTACGCTAGTGTTATTGCTAATGCATATTGATTTGTTGCATTGTTAAATGTGAGTGAATTCTATGTATCTGCTAGGTTGTTTGGCCATCTTTTCTCTTACATACTCTGCTCTCCATACTCCCCTAGACACATAATATGTCTTCAGGCTGGATGTTATCCTGCCATTGGGTAAACATTGCATACAATCGTCATATTCTGTAGCCCTATCAGAGTTCTGTATTCATATACATCTTTTACATATACGTTACTAAGTAGTAACGATTTTAACACAATTGTAATGTATTTTGCAAAGAACCTCATCCAATTTCGAACGAATGATTTCACGTTTGATGGATGTCGAGTGATACATATTTACTGTGCCGGAATAATCGTTAACCAATTATTCTCACTGTTGAAATCACGAAGCGATCTTAGCTAGGTCACCTAGAAGCACTCTACCACATTTTTGTCTTACTACGGGACTCTCAGTACAGAGCATCCATGGCCATTAGCCTTGTTATTCCTCTGGAATTATATCACGTGTTGCTACGTAAACATAGTATTATTTATTTTCCGTTGGCTTTGTTAGTCAAATTACATATTTTAAATAATGATTTCGAAATATTTTTCTAGATTCATACATCAAAGTTCATGATATTTGTACTTCCTATTCCTTCAGTTAGGCTACACCACATCACTTGTTTCAAGCTAGTTTGTTCTTGTATTGGATTAATGAGAGTCTGAAAATCTCCCATAGAGTAATTTGTAGGTAACTTTTATGCATTTTGAAAACTGGTTACGAATTCTAGGGTATGAACGCATGTTTTTTTTATCAAATTATCTATCAATGTGATATGATTTCAGTCCACTATCTACGTGAATTTAGACAATCAATTATACATTTACACAAGAAATAGCGATGGTGCTTAAAAACAACTATTCATTGTTGTGCTTGATAAAGTTATTATTTTGTTAATGAAAAATGCTTCACAAAAACAGGGAATATTTTGACGAACAGTTGTTTTCAAAAACTTCGTCATCAGACACCACAGTTAAAAGTTCATAATTATTGTATTCTTTTTACAAAAGCTAAGATTAGGCATGCTAGTGACCAGAACTGTATTAAATGTTGAATATGGTGAACTTTTGCGTCTAATACGGCCTAAATACTTCAAAACTGTGTTGTTTGTAAATTAGGTGATTTACAAAAGGTTAGAATGACCTGTTATAAGGTGCCAAGTCGTGATCAATATAATATTGTTAAAATAAATTGTTTCAATGGAGCACATTGTAGGAGAATGTCGTCGGAAATAATGGAGATTGTAGTTATATAAACAATAAAGTTATGTGTAATAAGTAAGGTGTTGTCTCGGTAATTATGATAAGAAATTCATGTGGATTGAAAAAGATGAATGCGTAGATAAAGAAAGGGAAAGGTGTAAGTGGTTTATAATATCCACTTTATGTATATGATGATCCTATAGTGGACCAATGTAAACACTGGGACTGAACATACTTCTTTTACATACATCCGTTGGGTTTTCTAGAGTCGACCCACCTGGTTTCATCTACGTAGAAGAGTCGTAATCTTACACCTTCAGGTAAATGGTTCTGGGACTTAATACTAAACAGCAAAAGCTTTATCTCTTTCAATATGATGTTCACCATCTACTAAGTGAGGAATAGTGGGACTGTTACTAGATTTCATGACACCTTTTCCCAACCATTTCGGTACACGTTTACGGGTACGCAAGCATAGATCACTCCAAGTATAGCCTACGTAACTGACTTTACTAGTACAGTTAAATTGATAGATGCACAAAGAGAATGGAATCTTCGGTATCTTGTCCTTGCTACCTTCTACAGGTATTGGTTTAGTTGAGGCCACTGGTAACTTGGCGACATGAAATGTCTTTTTAATAAAATCCAACATGTTAAAATTGAGTTTTAGTTAGAGGGCTTTCTTGCTGACTGTGTTCGAGTTTGTCCTATTCTTCCATTTTGATAGATATTTTTTTGACGAAGTAATCTAACATAATAGTTTGATCCTGTGGCAGAAAAATCCAACCAGATTTGCTTTGTTACGCATCGCATTAACTAATTTGAAAACCATATACACAGTCCAACTATTAATTGCGAATCGGGTACAAATCAATAGCGCGTTCGTTACAGACATGCTTACAACTCAGATGCTTAAATGTGGTGCTGTGAAAAAGCTGCACTGCACACGCTCCCATATTATTATGGTTAAAAACTCTCAACTCCTCATTTCCGGTAGAATATCTGTTAATATTCCCTTGTAATGTTTGTTAAATACCTAGACACTAACTTCCTAACTTTTCCTATTCCGTGGAAAGTTTGTGGCGAACGCGGATTGGTCGGATTATTTTTAGCAATGACCTGACTTATAACTATACCGTTGAGTTATCTAGGGATATCAGTATACTCTTCCTAATTTTTGAACCTGGTGCTTAGATGAACATTTATTTGGGCTCTTTCCGGTACAATGGTTAGGGTGTGTTTAAAACTCCGCCTATAGCTCCTCTAGAGTTACTGCTGGTCCCAAGCCCTGGTAAAGGATGAGGGCTAGGAGTCAAGTCAGCAAATTCATCCCATAGAAAATAAACTTGCTAAAATACGCTAACCAGTAAGAACAACTTAAACCATTTATACTCTGTCCTCCGACTTGAAGATTCTTTGTGAAATAGAATTATGATGCCTTACACTAAAAGCCAATATTCGTCCGAAGTCACGACGCCGATATCTCTCCTAACAACCACAGTAACAATTATTGTAGGTAAATACAATATCCAAACAATATGGAAGGACGGGAAAATCAGACAAAGTCACGCAAGTGAAGAGATACAACTTGGTGGTGCCCGCAACAAGTGAAACCAATCGGACTCAAGCTGGATAGAAAAGGTTAGATTCGAGAGAGTTGCTGATGTACTCTGTTCATGAAGAAGAGAACGCCCGCACACCTAGGGAGTTGCTCTGATGTTGTCTAAAGAAGCACGAAAAGCACTTATAAGATGGGAATCTCATGCATTCAGAATCACCAAAGCATCCTTCAAAAAAAAACATGAAGGGGGTTACAATGAATGATATCCAGTGCTATGCGGCAACCAATGTTGGCAGTGGAGACGATTTGCTTCCAATTTCAAGGGATTGTCTTATTCCAAATGATATACGGTGCTTAGCGGGACGTCACCTGGATGCAGCTGGTCGAAACAATCTAAACCTATTAAATTTAGATCAGCTGGCATTATGTAACATACCCCGATGAACGTCGATTCTTCGAAAGACACTTTATACTCTAACTGTTCAAGTCGATTTTCTATATATTTATCTCTGTAAAGAACCATCTGAATTTTTTTCTAACCGCATATCAAGAAAATGATGTTTATCGTTCACTGCTGCTTCTAATGTGAATTGAATCGAATGATGACATTTTTTAATTGATCCGAAATTTCATTGAGGTTCATATCTTCTTCACCAATAATGAAAGTATCATCCATATATCTCTGATATGAATGAAATCTTTCAATTATTGATCGAAGTACAATATATTCCAGATTGATCATGCAACAATCACGCAAGAGAGGGACTAGTGGGGAACCATTTGCAACTCAATAGCTTTATCTATAGAAATCATTATTAAATCTGAGTTGCACATTAGAAGTATGTAAAATGTTTTGTTAGTCGTAATTATTCTTTCAGTACACTGTATAGATGGTATTCTATAGTCCAAATGATGTAAAATAGGGGAATATTGTGAATTCATATAAGGTAAGTAGATTTCAAAAAGTCAACTAAGTTGAAGCACTAAAACACTAGTTTATGGAATCGACGTTAGTCGATGGAACAAAGTGATTGTCATAGTTAGGTGTGAATAAATGTATTCAAGCAAACAATACCAAGTGAATTTAAAATTCACCTCATTGCACAAGCAGGTGGCTATCAGGACTCAGTAGCTAAGTGGATAACACAATCGTGTTTGGAGCAAATGGTACAGCATCCGAGTCCCAGAGTGAACCCCGGCCGTTGTTGCTACCTTGACGTTGTGGTCGGGCTTGCCTATCGTGATGAAGCAACCGAGCTATACTGGCTGGAACAACCGTTCCTCAAGGTCCTACCATGTCAGACAGGTCGGTTGAAGAGCGGCAAGACTGAAAGCAGCAAACCCAAGTTCCGAAGGCGAAGTCGTACTGCTGACTGTACAGAGGTGTGACAGCAGTAAGGTGTTTCCTTCAGACAACAAGCATGACAGCGATGCTGCCTTCCCACAAGGAGGGGTGGGGTTAGAAAAGGTCGACTATAAAGGTGCACACCTCGCCTTATCCCAGAGATATCCGTCTCCGGCGGTAAGGTCTCAACAAGTACGGAGCTAACACAAAAATTACCCATGAAAAGGTCGTGTGTGACCGACCTCAAGCAGTTGTCCCTTGGGCACTGCGGTCACGCTCTCAGGTCACTAAGACCACCTCTAATCCAATTCCCTTTTCAGGTACCTCCAGAAGAACCCTTTCACAGTGTGGGCAAGCGGGAAGTGATAACCGCCCTCATACCTCTAACAGCACTCAAGACCACTGTATTCATAATCAACTCAGAGTGAACATCAACTCTGAGATACAGGTACATCCAGCTGACGAGTCCCAAATAGGACAAAACGCATGCCTTGGATTCCACTGCCAACCACTATCCATCTTTGCATAATTAGAAAACAGTTATACTCATTAATCATAATATCATCAAAAAGAGATTTTAGTAGTCAAGATTAAATCCTTGCATTTTTCAAAAAATGTGTTTATATGAAATTCAGATTAACTATTTTTTTTTGAAAACTTCTACACATTGAGAAAATTGTGAAAATACAGATACTTTTTTGTTTAAAGTGTAAAAAACAATAGAAGAAAACATGAAATAGAAGGATATAAGGAAGAAAACAAACAAAGGAAACACAATTGAACTAACGTTTAATTGTTCTTTAGTATATTATTACTTTTTGCTATTTATTCATTCTCTTGTACAGCTTTCACACATTTTGCCATAGTTTGAGAAGCTCGACTAATACAATCTGTAATATAATAATCTTTTAGTGTTAATAAACTAAGTTTAATTGGTTCATTTGTATTCAGCGTTTGAATTGAACTCTGTTTAATATGAAAAATGTAATTTTAAAAAAATAGGTAAAATAGGAGGATTACTCAAAAAATATTGAAGTCCATTATTTACTGGTTAACAGAATAATAAATCTAACTCACATATATATAGTCATCCTCACAATTGATTGATCACTGGGTGGTGATCAATGTCATGTGTGTCAAGTCCTTATTAGTGCAGATCGAATGCTATCGATCATGTTGCAATGTGGCCACCAGTCTAGGTGACTCGACACTGCGGGCACTATGTATTGAGATTTAGATGGTGGTTGGAGGTAGTCAACAGGAAACCCTGGACCCGGGTTTCGTGCTACTTGGCACTCGTCAGCAAGGTATACCTGTAATCTTGAGGGAACTGGTGCTCCCTGGCGGATTCGATCTCATGATCGATAGCATTCGATCTGCACTAATAAGTACTAGACAAGCATGACATTGATCACCACCCAGTGATCAAACAATTGTGATTACATCTCAGTCCTACAGGAGGTTAGTCACGGCTTGGATAGCTCAGTGGTAACGTCTCTGACTGTGAAGCTGGGTGACACGAGATCGAATTCGCCAGGGAGCACCAGTTCCCTCAAGATTACAGGTACATCTTGCTGACGAGTGCCAAGTAGCACGAAACCCTGGTCCAGGGTTTCCTGTCGACTACCGCCAACCACCATCTAAATATAGTCATCCTTTCTCGATTGGTTTTCTTTTTCATTCACATAATTCTCTAAACTTAAGTAAGCTCTTCAAATTTTGTCCAACTATTATGTAACTCGTGTTAATAAACACTGACAGGTTCAGTTTTCTCAATACCTCCAATTTACATGTACATGTCGAAGCACATATATTGGAAGAACAGAGAGAAGAGTACATGATCGCGTTTCCGAACACAATCCAAATAATATGAGAGAGGCGCAACGACTCAAAATAATGTGATAGTTCGACATGCAATCAATATCGGGTGCACCAATGATATTTCTCAACCCCTCAAAATTATCGGCAGACGAAAATACCCAGAGTCTCTCAGGTTCGGCGAAGCAGTATCTATGAACAAACTCAAACCTGATTTGTGTGTCGAGAAAAAGACAGCAATCAATTTAAGTAAATGTAATTTATCCACCAAGACATATATTAGGAAAGATTGGTTCGGTGAATGAAGGACTCCTTGCTGGATCAATCTTTATTAGTTTTAGTGGTCAACTTATTACTACCTTGGTAAATTCACAGTCTTGACTAATTTCGCCCGCAATCACTACATATTTTGTTATTACTGTTATTTTAATTATCACACACATAATCTAATCTCTTTCCGTACTTTATCTAATTACAGCGACACTCATCCCCTATGTTTTTGAATTCTACCTCCAAATAATTTCACAATTGTCCACGTACATATATGTACATATGCATTTATTTGGTTATTATTGATAATCTTTGTCATTCTAATTCATCCCGTCATCCATGTAATTTGCTCTAGAATTTTACGTTTATGCTAGATATATAACACTAATGCAATGTATTAAGGATTTCATATTACCCACTCACAAGGTTCTTCTAATCATGTTGAATATCCAGGAAACCAATTACTTACTGATCATTTTGTTAATTTGTATTGATAATTTATAATGCCGAATGTCTCCACTTCGGACACCTTTCATTTTTATCTCGATTGAAGATACTATTTTTTGAATCAAGCCACAGTTATTCTAGTTTACCACTTTTTTCTTCACTTTAAAATCATTATATATTATTGTATACATGTGTTACACAATCTAATTAATATTATTCGGATTCTAGCAACTAAATCTTACAAGGAAGATTTGTCTTTTAGAGTACTCGAAGTTTTAAACAAAGAACAAAATTGTATTATTAGGGAATTGGAATCAAAGTTAAGGGTCATTGAAGTTAATTGAAAGAAAATCAGATTGCTAAAAAGAACTCTAGAATTACCTATTTGATACATATGTATATTAGTGTGAATAAAATGTGATAGCTAGAGAAGATCAACAGATTGATAATCTCATACCATGAGAAAATCTAATAATCCAATCTTTTATTGAAGAGTAATATTTACTTTACAATACATGAACGATGGAGAATGCTGGTGGACGGCCTATGCTCCTCTACGAGGGGTAACAGGCGTAGGTGAATGAATGACAAAATAAGATTAAGTATAATTCTTTATGTTCATATGGTTTATAGTATGTCATTTTGTGTACATACATCAGTAGACATAATAAATCATTCATGAAAAAATAATTATCTGTGAGACCATAATTTATGAACGACATTTGAATGACGCTAAAGTGACGTTCAGATAACTCATCTACTTACTAAAGTCAGAAGAGGGTTAGAAATTAGTATGATAAATTTTTGGTTCAGTGTTAGAATTTATAGTTAGGAATTAAAGTAAACATTTTTATTACGAACTGAGATAAGCTATAATGCCAAAATCCTATTTACTTATATGGATGAATGAATTTCGTGCTATGAGTATAGATACATCCCTGAAACGGTTGGCCAGTAAAAGCTTCCTTCTCACACTTAGTCTTTCACTCAGGTACGCGGGTGGACTCGTGTATATGGAGATTGCGTATGATTATTAAACCCATACATTACAATACTTAATAAATCCAAGCCCCCAAATGCCCTGGTATGGCCGAGAGTGGTGTGTGCTCACCCTCCCTCTTGAAATGCTCTCACATGACCATGAGTATACAGCCTCTGCCAGGGAAGTTTTACTCAATGTCTTCTCGTGGTGGGGGTGTTGTTTACAAATATGAGAAGACGAAAAGCGAATGTCCGGCGCTTTAGCCGGATTCCAAACCAATGGTGTACATGGGCTCCAGTATCCTGCGGGAACAAATGGCGTATCAACCAATTGTTGGTCACCGGCTTCCATGAGACTGCATCTCCTTACGATGCTCCATTGCCTTGTGGATCAGACCTTCAGGTCGAAGGCTTGGGGTGTGACCCCCTAAGAAACCCACCTGCTTCGGTCTGGGCATCCGGGGAGTATCACAGCCCACACACAAATCTAATGATAATGAAAATGTGTGGCGCATATATATTTGGTGCCCTCTTGTACCAATATTTATGTGTTCAAATAAATAATAAATAAATAAATAAAATAAATAAATACATCCTAAATTTTATAAAGGGATTTAAACATTAATCTACAAATTACTTTGGATAAATTATCAGCCAATGTTTGAACTTCTTTGAGTGATGGTTGAATTGTATTCAAATCTAATAAACCAGGAGCAACTTGACCGATTCGCGAACGAATTTGATTTAAATCATTATAGGGCAAGGTGATACCGACTACTTCAGAGATAGCACGAAATATTTTCCAATCTTCTCGACCCAAACCAGGTGGAACTACAGCTAATCGAGTTTGTTGAGCACGTCCCTCGGTATTAGCATAAATAGCATCTTTTTCAGTATAAGCAGCTCCAGGTAAAACGACATCAGCTAATAATGCACCTGCATCACCATGATGACCTACAATGGATATGGAGAAAGAGAATAATATAGTAGAAGTCATTTGTTCGGCAATAAATGAAGTATTGTTTACCATGGGAAAACATTTCTTGAATTAGATGATATAGGTTTGAGTTACGCAAGATTAGTTAGTTTCCTAAAGATTTGTAACAGCTTAGATTGGTTGGTTAAGAGTTGACCTTAAACAACCAAGCATATGCCAAAACAGTATAGTTCAAGCATTTATTCACTTCCTTATTTTGTATAAGCGTTATATTTCCTATTATCTTATATTGAATGTTGAGAGTCTTTGTTTGTCTAAATAAATAACCTCACGCTCTACTGTGACTGCGCGAAGATCGAAATAAAGACCTGTTCACTACTTGTCAGTTTTCTTCTATCAATAGCACGAGGGTTACCTAGAGGCACGAAAGATTTTAAGATGTCTCTACAGTCGAGAGCCAAGTGACACAAAATCTAGATTCAAGGTTTCGTTCTTGATTACCTGTATTGGCTTGGCTTCGAGATAATTCCTTAAGCTTCGTACATCAACCACCGTGATAATACAAAAACACAAATTTTTACTGTTAGAATAACAGTCTGTTAAATAAGTAAATTGAAGGGATTGACAAAATCGACCGTAAACAAACTTAATTGTAGGAGAGATGCTATATATCTCAAGCACCGAACATACAGCTAATATAACCAATATCCTAGTGAAACTAACCATGAGTAATAATATTCAGGCGTAACGTATAAAATAGTATTTTTTTAAAAAAAACTCATGATTTAAAGCTGGTAGAAGAAAAATGATATGTGTAAACGTTATTGAGACCGATCACGAGCCGTATCACCACTAATAGTTTTCAACCAACGATAGGATTATCTTGTAGATCACAGCCCGGATAAAAATAGTATTAGAAAGAACTCAAAGTATTACAATAGATAATTCCATATGATATGCTTTGGTCTAGACACTATCATGTAAAATATTCATCTATGCTGTGAAAAATCAAATTAAATCACAATGATTATTTTAGCTTACCAATATAAACTATAAAACTATCGGGAGCTAAATATTGACGTGTAATAAGATTACGATCAGCACCCAGAAGGAAAAGAATTTTTGGTTTGTTTTGTTTGATTATTTCTACGTTTGACGTGTAACCTAAGTCTAGAGCGGCAACTTGACTTGCATACTGAAATAGAAGTGAATGGTACAAATGAGAAATATGTTACTCCGTAGTTCATTTGAAATGTAATAAATACATACAAACATGTCAAGTGAATAGCCCCTTAACCTAAGGATACATGAACTTAGGTTGGCATTGTGACGACATGATATACTACCAATGATATTAATGTACATAAATAATCACAGAGATAAACTTAATTAGAGAAAAATCAAAATTCCGAATCAGTGGAACACTAAGGATGTCGGAGAATTTTCCGAAGTACGGTGTTCAGATCAATTAGCAATCTACAGACATATCGACATAGACTCAATCTACGGAGCTATGAGGAAGGGGCCAAAAGGTAAACCAACAAAAATAGTTAGTGAAAGTGTAAAGACAAATTAAGAGAACATAGTTTGTAAAGGCAGTCAACCACAAACAACACCATTCAAACGAACTGATATAACACTAGTGGAATTAACTGAGAAGTTGACTTCTATGTAAACTAGGCTCTGAAGATGCTGTTCAGAAGGACAATAAAAACTCTGTGATTAAACCATCTAGCTTAAGGAAAGCAACACTATCAGGATGTATAAAAACCACTAGATTTTAACTCAGCAATCTCAAGATACAGCTGTCGGTGCTAGATCTGAAAGTTCTGGGTTTGATTTCTGAAGAGTCTCATACCAGGATGAAACGACTATTCATTGCTTCTTAGTTCACAACGATTATCTAAGATAAGTCCATGATGTGAACTATGAAATCCAACAATTTCCACAAGACCCCTAAATAGGAATACATTAAAAATATAAATTTTTAAATCAATAAAAAAGTGAAAGCGACAGACATGATGTATTATGGATAATTGAAACACAAGAAAACAACACTTACACGATGAAGAACATTGAACACTTGATAGTCTAATTTTTTCGTTTCTTTTAAATTGGCGGAAATTCGACGTACAGCATTATGAATTGCCGCTGCATCCTTACGTTGTAAACATTCACTTCCCAAAATTATTATGGGGTGGGACGAAGAATTTAAACGCTTTAAAATTAGTAAAGTAGTAAGTTAAAGAATAAAATAAATTGCAAAGTGAAGAGAACAATAATTAAATAGTATGAGAATCATAAACGTACAAATGTTAGTGATACCTGGAGAGATAATAAGTTGCTCAGTAGTCTAGAGGTTAGGCGTTTGCGTGCAAGACAAAAGGTCCTGGGTTCGATGCACACTGATGAAAGGTCAACTACTAGGACGTAACGACAGTTCAGCTCTCCCAGGTTTTCAATGGTTTTCTAAATTAAACCAGTTAATGATTTCAATGAGGTACTGATGTATTTGATATTGTGGCCTCAACTGGTTAGTACATCACTTCACTTCTCTTACTCCTGTTACACCTCATGCAGGGACATAGGCCATCCACCCAACTCTGTCCTGGACTCTCCTTTCCAGTTGTTTCCAACTGTTATTCATTCTTTTGAAGTCTGCCTCCGAAAGCCGAAGGAATGTATTCTTTGGTCTTCATCTTTCCCTTCTGCACCTAGAATTCTAATTTAAGGTTGGTTGGATTTGGAGTTTATCAATTCACAAAATACAAAACAATCAATAATTTGAGAAACATGATAAGGCAAAGTTCAGTGTTTATGATGTCAGTTATTACAGTGTGATCGAAAGAAAAATTTTAGACATTTATTTAAATGTTTCTTAGTAGTTTCCAGACCCCGGTATGTGGAAATGTGGGTGGGAATTATACTGTTCGAACGAACTGGCTTTCCTGATGTGAATTGAGATTGAGTATATTGATATGCTTCTTATTATTTATTTATTTGAACACATAAATATTAGTACAAAGGGGCACCAAATACATATGTACCACACAAGTAACTTGACTTGTGTGTGGTCTGGAATACTACCCGGATGCCCGAACCGAAGCAGGTGATTTTCTTAGAGGGACACATCTGGGGCCCTCGACATGAAGGTCTAATCCACAAAACAATGGAACATCGTAAGGAGATGCAGTCCTATGGTAGCCAGTGACCAACAATTGGTTGATACACCATTTGTTCCCTCAGGATACTGGAGCCCATGTACACCATTGGTTTGGAATCAGGGTTTCCAAACTCCTCTAGGTGGATCCTTCATATCCACCAACCCGGTTAAGCGCCGGACATTCGCTTTTCGCGCTCCCAATTTCGGAAACAACACCCCCACCACGAGTAGGGAATGAGTAGGACTTCCCTGGTAGTGGTTTTATGCACGTGGCTATGTGAGAGTATTTGGAGAAGGAGAGCTGCCTCTCCCCACTCTCGGCCGTACCAGAGCATTTGGGGGCAAGTTGCAAAAAAGCTAAGGGTAGTCAGACCAAAACATGCCATCAGTCCATGAATCCGTTACAATGATGTGAAAGCATTTACATTTTCTTTTCCCTTAGATCTCGATTTCTAAAGTTATTTCATGGTCTTCATTCTAAGAATCCATTCTTTTTTCACCAGTCGTATTGTCCATGCGCTAAACGATTCTACTACCGTTGATACTCTTACTGCTTATAATACTACTCATGATAGTTTAATCTCTCTGTGCTAATATATAGTATGGTAATTTGAAGTGATGTACATATATCCCAGAATCCACGTTGCTAATAACTGATTGACAATATTTAGTACAATCATACGATTAACTGTTCCAACCTGTAAATGACTTTATTACTTATGTGAAATGATTATTCTATAATTTATAAAATAAGATGGATAAACATTTTAAAATAATATTAAGTCTAAAGGAAACTTACCTTATTCAATGGATGTTTACCAACAGCTAAAGACTGTAAAGTTTCAAGTTGATCACCAAGATGCTGAAATATAAAGAGATAAAAAAAACAGAATTAGATTTACTGTAGCTAATTCTTTTAAACAGGAAGTCCTCTATTCATATAAACTTAGAACAGTTGTTACAAAAAATTATTAAGAATGAGGATTAACTTCATTGTGATTACTGAAGCAAACATTAGACAGATTATATTCTACCATTGATCAAATATTCGATGTTAAATTTGATTAAAACACAAAAAATATTTAGTACAATATAGATAAAGGAAATAAACCATACAAAATGAACATAGAGACTGAAGAAGGCTAATTTTTTACAAGCTTTCACCTAAAATTGTTATCCACAACGTTCATAGACTATTAGTTTCCTTGAGAACCTAATGCTAGTTCCCATCTCTGATTTAAAATCAATGTTTTTTAATTCTATAAGATAGATACTCCACATTTATCGATCCAGTTTGTGTTGGAAATGTTTTAGTTCTCTTATATCTAAGAAGAAAAGTTACCCTCAAGTGAAACCAAATACAAGCGAATCAGTACACTAGCATTAAAATATGAACTTAATCAATTCAATATCATGAAACAATCTTTTGCTAAAAACCATAGATTAATGATTTCAGTCAGAGTACTCCACTTAAAGTTTAGAATATTTTCAATTAATTAGCTGATAAGAGCTCGTAATATATTGACTGAGTTCTGATGACTGATGTGAGTTACTCTATTCACTACACTAGGTATATACAATCTAATATAGTATACAATTCCTTATAGAAGCGTAATACCATTGAGTTCAATTGGTAATTATAGGAATACCAATTCGATAGTAGATGAAACGAAGCAAAAAAAGACGGAATGGAATGAATATGACCAGTAAAAAAATTAAACTAACAATCCACTGTCTACTGTAAAAGAATTCAATATGTGTAAGTAAACACTTTATCGACTTCATAGTTTCTAGAAGCACTTTGTTCTCCAATCACGAACAAAAAACAGAAGGCAGGAAATATATAGGGAAAGGCATACTTTTAAGGTTAGTTAGTGCTCAGAAAACAAGGATATCTAGAGGATTACAAGTGATCATGAGAATCTAGAAGTTTTTTGGAAATTGTGCTAAAATTGCTGACAAACCTGGTGATTAGATGGTGGTCGGAGGTAGTTGACAAGAAACCCTGGACCAGGGTTTCGTGCTACTTGACACTCGCCAGCAAGGTGTACCTGTAATCTTGAGGGAACTGGTTCTCCCTGACGGACTCGATTCCGTGTCACCCAGCTTCACAGTCAGAGTCGCGGCCCGGATTACTCAGTGGTAACGCCTTTGACTGTGAAGCTGAGTGACACCGAATCGAATCCGTCAGGAAGAACCAGTTCCCTCAAGATTACAGGTACACCTTGCTGACGAGTGCTAAGTAGCACGGAACCCGGATTCAAGGTTTCCTGTCGACTACCTCCAACCACCATCTAATCTCAATATATAAAGCACGCAGTGTCGAGTCACCTAGACTAGTGGCTACATTGCAACATGATCGATAGCATTCGATCTGCACTAATAAGGACTTGACGCACATGACATTGATCACCACCCAGTGATCAATCAATTGTGAAACCTGGTGATTGTCCGACCAGGATAATTAAAACACTGATTGGTCAAAATATTTTTAGTACTGCTCTTCTCCCGAAGACTCTTTAGAAATTATCAAAGGTTCTTAATATGTACTAAAACAGTCACAATTGATTGATCACTGGGTGGTGATCAATGTCATGTGCGTCAAGTCCTTATTAGTGCAGATCGAATGCTATCGATCATGTTGCAATGTAGCCACTAGTCTAGGTGACTCGACACTGCGTGCTTTATATATTGAGATTAGATGGTGGTTGGAGGTAGTCGACAGGAAACCTTGAATCCGGGTTCCGTGCTACTTAGCACTCGTCAGCAAGGTGTACCAGTAATCTTGAGGGAACTGGTTCTTCCTGACGGATTCGATTCGGTGTCACCCAGCTTCACAGTCAAAGGCGTTACCACTGAGTACTAAAACAGTCTATAGTAGCAAATTATAGAAGCAAATAATTTCTACAGGTAAACCTGATTTGAAAAAGAATGTCAAGAAAATAGTAAATAACAATCACTTTGGCAAAAGACAATAGCTCAAGCTAACTGAATTCCTGTTTCGACAATAAAAGCGATGAGATATGACTATGTAATCGCAGAATTTTCAAACTATGAAAAAGCTAAAACATATCCTGAACGTAGTTTTATAAACTATAAATACTCCTACAAGAAAAAATTGCCAAATTTACTGTGTGTTAATAGGCAACTGTTTTTTTAAAGAAGTCCAATCGTAAATAGTGCCTCCAAATGCCCTGTTACGGCCGAGGGTGAGAAGAATCAGACACGGGGGGTCCACCTAGGGGATTTGGAAAACCCAGATTCGAAGACAATGGTGCGCATGGGCTCAAGGATCCTGAGGGAACAAACGGTATATGAACCTATTTGTTGGTCACCGGCTATTATGGAACTGCGTCTCCTAACGTTGCTCCGCTGCCTTGTGGATTACATCTCTGGGTCAAAGGCTCGGTGTGGACCCCTAAGAAAACCACCTGTTTCGGTTTAGGAGCCCGGGTAGTATTCCAGCCCTCACAAAAATCAAATAATGAAGTATGGCGCATATATATTCGATGCCTCCTTGTACCAATATTTATTTGTTTAAATAATTAAATAAATTCGTAAATCCCGGCTCATGAGGAAAGCTATTAACAACTATAAACAGGAAATCTGATCGAATCACAGATGTTTTAAGAAATATTGGATAGGCTTATGTGTATAATCAACCAGTGTAAAAGAAAATTTACAAAAGGTTGAAAAAATTATGGGGGAAATAACACCGTTTAGTTATTATGAATTTGTAAAGAACATTATCCTTAAACGACAGTGATTGTAGTCAACAATACTTTGATTCAATCACTATTTATAAAAAAAAAATCCCATTAAACAAAACATTAAATCATACTTCATAATCATAAGTTAAGTCAACTTTTGGACCTAATAAAAAGACTTCCAAATCGTTATGTATCCAACATTTGCGTAGACGTGCATTCAACAAAGGTGCCTCAAAACGTGGATTAGTACCAATTAATAATACTAGATCAGCATCTTCTATACCAGTAATACGACTGTTGAATAAATAATTACTACGTAGATCCGTACTAGAAAATATAAAAAAATTAATGATATTAATTAATAAATAGTTCATACAAAATATTAGGTGAAAAATTTGATTTAAAATGATCTGATATATCCCGTTGTTGATACTTTGAGTGATTATGATTAGTCTTAGGCTTGCTTAAATATCTGGGCTACACGTCCCTGATATCTAGGTATTTGAACGGGTTGTCTGTTTTTTTGCTTTAAGACATTATTCTGTTTATTAATCGCACAAACTATATCAGGGGCGTTTATGAGAAATTTACGACCTTTTGCTTTTACTTACTTACTTACGCCTGTTACTCCTAATGGAGCATAGGCTGCCGACCAGCATTCTCCAACACACTGTCCTGGGCTTTCCTTTCCAGTTCTATCCAATTTTTGTTCATTCTTTTCATGTCTGTCTCCATTTCTCGGCGTAATGTGTTCTTCGGTTTCCCTCTTTTTCTTTGGCCTTGAAGAATTCCATGTGAGGGTTTGCCTTGTGACGCAGTTGGGTGCTTTCCTCAATGTGTGCTCTATCCACTTTCAGCGCTTCTTCTTGATTTCTTCCTCCGCTGGGATTTATTATTTTATTTATTTCAACACATAGATAATGGTACAAAGAGGTGATGAGACCCGTTCGCATGCTAAGCGAGCGAGAGCCATAACAAAGCAATTTTGACACGTATGGAGGATGGCTGGGAAGCCAACTCCATTTTGGTCACGCGTTACTCAATATTTATAGTCAGACAAAAATAAATTACAGGCATGTGATGAGTCATGAGATAATGAAGTGTACACACATATACGCTCATGTGAAAACAGCCAAGGCTAATAAGCGAATAATTAACAAGGTCAAAATATGACTCGAGTAGAATGAATAGAATGGAATGTCCGAAAGCTCGAATAAGGTATATGGGCTTGGCATAATAACTGACACTACAGAGGCACCAAATACATATGCGCCACACAAATCTCATTCGATATGTGTGAGGGCTGTGATACTGCCCGGGTGCCCAAACCGAACCACGTGGTTTTCTTAGGGGGCCACTCCTCGAGCCTTCAACCTGAAGGTCAGATCCACAAGGCAATGGAGCATCGTAAGGAGATGCAGTCTCATAGAAGCCGGTGACCAACAATTGGTTGATACGCCGTTTGTTCCCGCACCATTGGTTTGGAATCCGGTTAAAGCGCCGGACATTCGCTTTTCGTCTTCTCATTTTTGTAAACAACACCCCCACTACGAGAAGACATTGAGTAAGACTTCCCTGGCAGAGGCTATATGCGCGTGGCCGTGTGAGAGCATTTCGCCAGGATATGGTTTGTCCTCTTCCATAGTAAGTTGTAGCTGATAGTGTCTGACCAACAGATTCGAAGTAACTCCGCCTGGAGCCCCTCTGGGGCTACTACCGGTCCCAAGCCCGGATAAAAGAGGAGGGTTGGGCATGGAGTTAGCGACCTCACCCCGTAGAAAACTAACTCGCTAAAAAAACGCTAACCAGAAAAACTTATTCAAACGACCTATCGCTGTACAAGCTACAAAAAAGTACAATCAGAGATATCGTGGTGACTGGCAATTGAAAAAATGAACATTATTCAGATGTCGATTACTGAACTGCTAACATCTAATTGGCGATCACTCAATATTTATCGTCAGGATCGATCAAGAAATAAGAAAAAGAAACTTGTTGAAATACTTTGTGCTAAGAATTCTATATTGTACAACAAATATAGTATTGGATAAAGCCAATAATAATATGTGTAAAAGTGGGTGACTATTTGGACTCAATAGTTAAGGGGACAACGCCTTGGGCGCTCAAAGAGAAAGGTACTGAGTTTAAGCCACGAAATGAATGTTAACCCTGATATGCGGGTACATCCAGCTAGTGAATTCTGAATAGAACGAAATATACGTCCTAAATACCATTACTAGTCATGTATTCCATCTATTCTCTGAGTTTAAAATGTTAAATTTTATTAAGTTAAGGTAATAAAAGCTGCAAAACATTTGGATTGTATTATTCCTACCCGATTATTTTTTTATTGATGAAAAGTGGGGATGAAAATACTTTTTTTGATTGCAGTTTGTTATGTTTCAACTCAATAAAGTATTTTATAGTAAGCCTTTACTTAGAAGACATTACTAATCAACTAAATCCCTACGCTAAATCCGTGATTTCAGTTAGGAGATAGAATTCTAAATTAGTGAATATCAAGGAGACATACAATTTACTTTCGTAATCATCGAATGAGATTCATCATGTTACATCACATATGGTAATCAATAATTGAACTTTATAAGATACTGATTTTTGAGATTATTTCAAGCTTTGATTCACTGATTTTTTGTTGGGTTTTTAAAACTACACATTATATTCCTTATAAATGGTTGCTACACTTCCCGGTATTATTTTTGTTTTAACTACTGTGCTATTCTTTTATTAATTTATTTTCTAGCAGCACTACGTATCAGCTTAGTTTTTCACTTTACAAAAGTAAAGCGAACCAGAGGGAAAAACGGTAGTAGCGTTCTTTTTGACGAATAAAGTGAAAACTAAGTGCTGAGAATGGTTCAAAAATGGGCAGTGAAATACAATTAAAACTCAAGATTTATTGAAAAGTCAACAATTATTGGTTTTACGCTACTGTAACTGATTTTTTCGTCATATTTTCCAAGGTTTCAAATCATTGAGAGCCGATTACTTTGTGGTTATTCACCATAGGAGCTATACTTCTCTACACACTTCAACTTAACACTAATTAACTACAAAGCACCAACTCTATGCTTTTATTTTAATTCCTCTCCGTTAGCTCTTTTTTTCTCTACTGCTATGCCAATTACCATTACATTTCGATGTGAAGAATAACTGAGGTTACACATGTGACGCATGTCCGCTTACCATTAGTCGGCAAATTATTGCATAACCATTCATCGATTAACCGTTTTACCATATACCCAATGTTCGAGTTCGACTAAATTTTGCTAGTTCTTCGAAAAAAATTGTAGTCTAAAACTAACAATCTTAGAATTTATTTTTTATTTTTCTAACCTAAATTTCCTAATTCAATTTAACCAAATACACCATCGAAAAAAAGCTTGCAGAATTACCTATTTGTTGGAAAACTTTCTTCAGTACAAACTAATTCAGAATTCAATCGATTAATTAGATCTTTCAATGCTATCATTGATTCGGCATCAGCGAATGGACCGACAAGCCCAGCCACCTGATTTGCTCGAGGTATACTTCCTTCAGATGATCCAAGTATAGGAAGTAACTTTTCTGCAATTTTAATCAATACATCTTCCCATGTACTTTCGCTTAATTTGTCAGATTTTTTCAAGAATGGAACAACCAACCGTTGTCTGTTTAAGCCATCATACGAGAATCTAGACTTATCAGCTAACCATTCTTCATTCACATCCTAAAGATGAGTTTAGGAGAAAAAAGATAGTATATTGAATATTTTTAGAAAAAAGAGACAAAGTTCACGGTCAAACTAAACAATAATGGGGATTTTTTTGTCGATAGTATTATTACTATTATTATCGGAAAATTGTCAATGATGAAACTACAAGCCAACTGTAATGCACAATCTATGACTACGTATTATGTACGTTGCTTCATTTTGACATTTGTCGAAAAAATTTAACCAGAAGAAATTACTTACTTATGAGTAAGCTGAAAAGTTATTAGGACAAAAATAGCTACTATTTGCTTTAACCCCTGGAGCAATGGACACTGATAAGCAGCGATGAGAAATTTCAAACAAAGACGAAATATTTATTCAGTGTTTTTTTATTTTGAGCGGTTCCCTAGTTGATGATGATGATGATTAGACTCAGCAATCTAAGATTTATTGTTACAATGAGATTGTTATTTTGCATAGTATCACGTCAAATTGCATTTTATAGAATTCGCTGATTTCTTAACAACGATTAATAAAAGACAAATGCAAATTGAGTTGGAAGAGTGTGAGGACGGCCCGCGATGGTCTCAAGGGAGCTATGAGAGAGCCGAAGACATTCCATCCAATCATATTTCTGAAGAACATGACAGAATCTTGACGTGTAGCTTTCTGATCGGACAAATACTCATAACTATTGCATGACGACTGGATGATTGTAATGATAACTCCATCTTTACTGAAAACTTTAAATACCTAATTGTTTTGTACCATATTTGAAACTGTTTGGGATAAGATTCCTTGCCACTCATCTTCTTTCTTCTAACTTGAGACTTGGAGTGTTCGAGAGTTCGAGTGCTCAAGTTGTACGCGGTATAGAAGTTCTACATATAGCAGAGTTTGTTTCAGACATTCACTCACGCAGACAGACAGTAAGAGGTGCAACATCGAGAAAGGATTCTCAGCCTATTCAAAATATTACACATTGGAAGTGTTAATATAACTCAGAACAGATTGAACAGTGTGACAAGGAGGCAGGTAATGGGTAAAATATTAAGTGTACAGACACACACATATGCACATAGATGTATACACGTATAACTACAAGGGAGGCATATGTACTGAAAGTCAAAATTTCTCATGAAAAGAATAGTTATTAGGAAGATAAAAACGACTTAGAAGTCACATGCTATCTGAGTTATTAAAATCTGTCCAGAAGCTAGAATGAATCATGAGTGTAGTAGTTAGCGATCAGTGATCCAAATAATGAAGAAACCTATGGTATATCTGAAACTGTGTATATCGAAATACTAACAAACGTCAGAAAATAGCTGTCGTATATTCTCATAAAAAGAGGAAACTCGATAACTATAACTAGTAGACCTACTGACAGCATACATACAGGGTTAAATAAACATCCAGTGATAAGAAACTATAGAATTACTTATCTATTCACTGAATTATCGTACAGTCTCAGCAAAATCTAAGCATTACAGTTAAGAATAAAAGAATATAAACTAGCCAACTGTCAACATTCCGTTGTGTGTTATCACTATTTGATTAGAATGGAATTAGGAACATATAGGGATAGTCACTTAATCATGGAAGCATTTTGGTCCACTAAACTTCAAATTATTGTTATCGATTATTAGTTGCACGTTTAGTTGTAGCCACTTAACGGGGTCAGTAAAAAGAGGTGACATTTGTAATGACTTTTAAAATATAGATTATTACTCAGAATAAAACGTTTAACAACCCATAACTAACTTCGTTCAACCTTGGGATTATTCTTAAAACTTGATTTGTACGCATAGAGACTACAATGTTTGCACCCAACGCATCCATTACATCGATCGATTCAATACGTCTTGTCTCCCAAGGTCGTGCAGTAAATGCATACGGTTTAGAAGTAAGAGCACCAACGGGACATAGATCAATAACATTACCAGACAATTCACTGAAGAACGGTTTATCGATATAGGTACCAATTTGGAGAGAACTTCCACGACCAGTAGTCCCAAGATCAGGTACACCAGCTATCTCATTAGCGAATCTAATTTATTCAAATTATAACCACAAATGAAAATTAATAATGACTGATATAATGTACACATGATTTGCAATAATTTTAACAAAAAACGTTCTTGATTGTGTTGCATTCTCTGAGCTTGTGGAAGCTTACTAGTTAAGTTTTAGTTGTCATTTTGGACAGCATAGCCAACGCTTACTTTACATGGAAGTGAGTTGTTTATCAGCTTTATTTATAATAGTATTCCTATCAAATGTCTTGTTCAATTGACATCGAAATGGAAAGTCCACACAGAGAAATATATAGTCATTTCGCTCTTATTACCGTTTCATAATTGAAACAATAAGTAAATTAAAAACGCTAACAAGATTATTAGTATAGGGTTGTGCAGACTGTTGAGCTTTTATTGAGATCATGAATCGATCAATGTTAGATCACCACTAAAAGCCTAGAAGCACTGGACTGATTAAAGTTAGACATTAGCACCGCTGCATGCCTACACAGAGGTCTAAAGGTTGAAGATTTGCGCGAGACTGGAGGTCCTACTTCGAGTCTCGTGTGCGAGATCGTGGATACGCACCGCTAAGGAGTCCAACAATAGGAAGAAACGACTGTTTAGTACTTTCAGGTTTTCAATAGTGACCTAACATTGATCGGTTTATGATCTCAATAAAAAGCTGACAAGATTATCAATTATTCTATTCAATGCCCAATCACTAAAATCTCAGTAATAATGAAAAGAATATTATTAAACAACTGACAATTTAACGCAACTAATTCATATCAGTTTATCAATAGCCTCCATATAATAACGAGAACAATTTTTCACTCATTTTTTTCCTACTAGAATGAAACATTCATCCAGTATTCCATAGCTTTCAACGATTATTCCAACTGAAATCAATTTGTGATAAATACAACCAATAAATTAAACTAATCTCTATAAAAGTCCATTCAACTAAGCTTCAGTATAAATTGCAATAAATAAATCTATTTATTACCTTACACATCTTGTACAGTGTATACAACGAGTCATAATGGTTTTAATTAATGGACCAAGATTTTTATCTTCAACAGCACTATATAAAATGAATATAAAAAATAAACGAAAATATATATGTCTACATGGTTGGATAGAAATCTAAAATAATTCTACTGACGAATGTTAATTCTGTAGAGAGAAAAACAAACAAACGATGAATTAGTTAGATTTACATTAGATCTGATCATACGGGCAAAGTATAAAACTGTAATGAGAAAAATACTAACGTGTAACCAGTGGAAGTAACATATGATTAGTTATTGAATGTGGACAGATATAACTCAGGTAAATATTCAGTATGTGATTCCCTTTTGTTGAATACTTCTCCGGACTTCAACTGAGTATAGGCTGTTTGTAATTATGTTGAATAAAGTACTGTCTAACCTGCACTCTGGTTCTGTATATTTAGTTACGAATCGCATATCCGGTATAATACCATCTCAGTCTGTGTATAACGTATCGAGTGAGTGTTCAGTTTAGTGGTAGTATGATCTTCGGCACATATCGTATTATCATAACATGTGGAAAACTAGAATATTTCTTTCTCCCGTTTTATCAGATACATTTCAATGAAGTGTTAATTGATACTGGTTATTATCAAGCGCTAAGCAATTCTTGCTTGGAAACAGAATCAGACAAATAGTAATCCATGAAAGTTTCTGAAATTAACTCTATATGAATCTAATGAGAGAATTCAGTTTACGTGTCTTAGTACAACGTTAAACCTTACCAGAATTATATTAATTGCATACATTAAATTAAAAGATCCAAATCAAACTATAAGCTTATCTTATCCGTAATATCCCCTTTATGATAAAATGAGTGATACAACTCTTTAAGTAGACATTCGTGTACTCGGCTTTGGATCACAATCAAAGTGTGAGGATCAGTGATACTACCCAGTCACCCAAATCGAAATGGGCGAAGAGGAACCCGAACCTGAAAATCAGTAGCTGGAAGTCGAAAAATTTGGACACTAAGCCACCGCCGTTCATGAGAAAGTCAATATTCTATTTTTGATTAATATGACCCAATCAAAACTATCTGTTATCAGTTATGAGCCATCACTATCAAGTATGATGCGGTGGGGGAGCAATAAGTCAAAATTCAAATTTGTTTAAATTCACAAATTAGTTACTACCTTTGAAATCACGGTCATTTAGTCAGTCTTTAGGAAAGAACTTGCCACATATGTATATAGGTCTAAGTTGCCACATTACATCAACATACCAAGATGAAGTTATTATGATGAATACCAAAGTGGTAGAAGTTGTGACAACACCCGTACTAGTAGAGGAGATCAGGTCTACAAAGAATCTGATCCGAGAAGCAATGTTTAACTGGCGGGATGAGAGGCATCAAATAGTTTTAAAATTCTAAAACTAAGATAAGGCAGAGAGCGAATGCGTCCGAGCTACCGTGAGTTGTGTCACTCCACATCATAATAATTGTACAGATCCCAACCAGGTAGTCAGAACTTATCAATATAGTATACCTCGTTTTAATTTACTTGCCCCTACTTTTCTTACACCAGCCAACATAGTGAGTCAAAATAGGTGATGGGTGATTTTAAACAAAAGCCAATATTTCAACTGATCCAAGACTAAAATTAATCCAGATCGTTCATTAGATACAAGCTCATTTATTAAACTCTGATTTTTACTTTATTCTATAAATAATGGTGAGATAACACAGATGTCTTAACTAAAATGAGTGAGGTAGAATTCAAATTTGAAAGCGAAATGTATTGAAAACAATAGCCAGAAAGAAACATTCCTAACAATGATACTAGTTGGTATGTGACCGTTAAAAGTAACTTTTGACCCAGTATGATTTTTCATAATGGTGTTTATAATGCATCTGATTATTAATGTGTAATATATCTAGCATTTTTCCGTTTAGTTAGTGAGCGAATGTTGCATATAAGAGAATAATTTTCACTGAAGGATTTCATTTCAAACTTTAACTATCACTTTATTTGCTTTTTTTTCATCCGTCAAATTGGAATGCACCACAGTAGCATGTTCTTAGAAGAAATACATGGATAGCTTTGGATCAATGAATTAAAGTTCTCAGTAAAAATTACACTATTATATGTCGCACTTTTATTGAACATTTCAAAAAGATTGTTATCTTCATACTCAAAATGGTTACTTTTAATTTAAGCACAAGTAGTGATTTCAAATAAAGTTAAGTCGAGTAACAGTTTATGCATTAAAAAAAATTACTATCATAAAAAGGCAAGAATGTATACACACCGTTTGCCAGTAAAGCGAATGTCAACAAAACGTGAACGATCCGATCCGAAATTCATTGATTGATCCTTGAGATGAAAAGCAAACCACATGAAATAATTCGTAACAGATTTCACTGACATATTTAACAACAGTATATTAATGAAAAAAAGTATATTAAACCATTTGGTGAAGGGTTGATTCTATTTTTAGAAAATGGAAAATGCCACAATCTTAACAAGTTAAAGTTCTGACTATTCCATACTTTAATCAGGCTCAAATCGGAACACACTGATTGGTCCGTCTTAATGCAATCAACGTTAGTGGACGAAGCGAGGAGCTTGAATATCCCTGCATAAATCATTTATAAACTTTATTTATTACGTTACTGCATCTTTATGGTTTAGGTTATTAGAATATCTACTGTTGGCTGTTGTTATAGTGCCCAAGAAATACTAGAAAGTAGAAGGAAATGAAATCATCGCATTGTAAACTAATGAAGTTCTTGGTATTACATAATACATAACCATGTTAACTAATAGCAGGAGCTACAGAGCGAAATAGAAAGACTTTAATTAACACTAGAATTAAAAAATCCCAAGTAATGACTGGTGATTTACTCGTATATTGTTATGACGAAGGACGATTGTTTAGATTTATGATGATACACGAGTTTCGGGTTGCTAAAATGAGTGAATAGAATGCTGATCGATAAATAGGACTCAATGACGTGATGTGATTGAGTGGCAACTGTGCTCATGAGACCAGATTATTAATACAGACCGCATAATAAACTTTGATCAAAATGTGATAACTGGTCGGTAGAACATGTTTTCTATTTTGATTGAGATCATGAATCGATCAGTGTTAGATCACCATTGAAAACCTGGGAGCACTGAACGGCCGTTTCGTCCTAGTATGGGACAGCTCAGCAGTATACTACATGTCCCTATGTTAAAAAAAAGTCAAATCAATCCATAAGAGCGCTTTGGTATCTTGTTGCAAAAAATGTTGCTACTTGAAAAAATATATGTAGCTTCATATTTTTAGAACTTTAATTAACCAACTAAACTACCACAAAAGTACATAAGAAAAGGCATATTACCTGCAGATCACATTCTCCACCTTGATCACAAATAGGACAATCCAACGGATGATTGACTAGTAGAAATTCCATAACACCTTCACGTGCCTTCCGAGTTACTTCTGAATCAGTTTTAATGCTCATACCACGCATTACAGGCATTGCACAACTAGCAACAGGTTTCAACGACTTTTCCACTTCAACTAAACACATACGACAATTGCCAGCAATTGATAACCGTTCATGATAGCAAAATCTAAGATTAACAATTAGAATAATAACGGTGAGATGTAAAATTTCAAAGCGATGAACACGTACAAAAATAATTAATTCCAGTCTATTTCAGTATACTTTACAGTTTAGGACAGATTAAAACAATCAGTGTTTTTGAATCGTATGCTTGTAACACAAATCACGAAGACAATGCAACTGTGAAAAAAGACACATTTACCCAATTTCATATCTTATTAATGACACAAACTCCGCCTGTAGCTCTTTTAGGGTTACTGCAGATTCCAAGCCTAGATAAATGAAGAGGTTTGGGCATGTAGTTAGCTGTCCCATTTCGTAGAACATAACCTTGCAAAAAAACGCTAACCATAATAAATATTTTCAACCACTTAAACTTTACCATGAAATATGAAGACTCGTCGTGAAATAGGGCTATGACGCCTCACATTGAAATCCAATATTCGTCCGAAGTCACGACGCCGATATCTCTCCTAACAACCACAGTAACAATTATTGTAGGTACATACAATATCCAGACAGTGTGGAAGAACGGGAGAATCAGACGAATAGTCACGGAAGTGAAGAGATACAACTTGGTGGTGCTCGCAACAAGTGAAACCAATCGGACCCAATTTGGATAGAAAAGACTGGACTCGAGAGAGTTGCTGATGTACTCTGGTCATGAAGAAGAGAACGCCCCGCACACCTAGGGAGTTGCTCTGATGCTGTCTAAAGAAGCACGAAGAGCACTTATAGGATGGGAATATCATGCATTCAGAATCATCAAAGCATCCTTCAAAGCAAACATGAAGGGGATTACAATAAATGATATCCACCGTTATGTGCTCACTAATGATAGTAATGGCGAAGATAAAGATCAGTTTTATAAGAGGTTGCAGTCGATCGTTGAGGAGTGATCAGGAAACGAGCTGACCATCCTGATGGGAGACCTAAACACCAAAGTCGGAATGGACAACAACGGATATGAAGATATTTATGTATATAAATGTAAACCATAAGGGATCGAACACAACAGATGAGCTTTTAAGAATGCATAGAACTGTTTTATATATATATATTATGAATAACAGGGAATCAGTAAAAACCTTATATTTACATACCGAGGTATTTGTACACCAGCTAAAGCGCATGCCTGTAAAATAGTCATACCAGGTTCACATGTGACTGGTTTGCCATCTACCAAAACTTCAATTTGTTGAGAAGTAGGTTGGACTGGAGGAGGTGGGGGTGCATTTGTTGGACTTTTAGAGGTGTTTGTACTCGATGTGGTTCCAGACACTCCAGCGACCACTTCTTTGAGAGGGAGATGTCGAAACGAAGATGCTTGTCTAAAGATCGCTTTGGAAATCAAATATGGATATGTTAAAAAAGAGAAGCGAGTCTATGATATATATAATATACGAAGTGAAAACTGCTGTTAAACGTAAGGTTTCCAACGGTAAACGGTAAGTCAGTCGATGAGAGTATACACCTTTATGGACAAAGATGACTAGATATTAGATGTATTATATATATTATTACTAACTACCTTGACGCCCAACAACAGCCTGTGAAAGATTATAATAAAACTAAGAGTGGTCAAACCAAGAAGTGGGATCAGTTCGTCAGGTCACTTACTGTTAGTCTGAGCCATGCCCATAGGTTTGTATGCAGAATGGCCATAATCTACAGTCGAAACGGCAAGACTATACCCAGTAAAAACTAGGCTAACCGATGACGGAATTTAAAACGCTGTTCTGGATGACTTGTTGCAAAAACCCATGATTTTAATATTTTGTACTTCACAAAAAAAATTGGATGACACTTCCCTTATGAAATGAAATGTTAAAGCCATTGTGTTGGGTTAAGAATGCTAAGGTTAGGAGTATTAGAGTAAGTTTAAAAGTTTTGGGGATAGGACAAGGGGTTTGGTTGTTCCAGGGTTAGAAGGTAAGAACGATGTGTTTTAGGGAGTTAGGTCTAAAAAGATGTAGAGCTAGGAATAAGAGTCTATCTTGACCACAGAACTATGATATTCAACCTGGATTATTGATATTTAGCACTAATAAATTCACTAATGATATCAAAAATTCAGATTCTCTGCTTTTCCATCGTTGTTTTATATTCTGGAGCTTATCGGTATGGTATCATTACGACCTCCTCGGTATGGTATAGTCTTGTCGTTAAATCTGGGTGATAGAACCTGATATTGAGCTGTTTCATCCATACAATATCTTTCTTGTACTACCAGTTGTCATACAAGTCATCTTTCACATTCGTTTTTCTATTTGGGCTGTAATTGTTATGCTCTTTATTTCAGTCAGGTATCCTTTGTCACGAATTATGTAGGGACATCGACGCACTATGGGAACCCAAATACAGTAAATGGATTATTTCGGAACTGACAATGCAATCCGTCGTCATCCATCGACCGAAGCTGGCTCGTATTGAATTTAATTATACACCCCTTGTTTAAACTTATGCTTTAATTACTCCTATAGATGAATATATATTGTGTTCATCACATAAAAACACATAAAAGGATTAAAATCATAGATGACGAACTGATGTGGTCTTAAAAGACTAGCGGCGTTACTGCATGCTAGGTTCTGTTGGTCACTCGAATATGAATACACACAGTGGAAATAGACGTAGTAAAATAGTTACGCTGGGAATTCAGAAGTACATAAACCTGATAGTTGGCTCTAGTCATACCTTGCTTGTCTATGAGGTTTAAAATCAGTTGTTGAGGTTCAAGCACCTACTTCCTTTATGTCTCAACATTTTTATAAAGTAAACTCTCATCAGTATGGAAATCATGCTTAGATTTAAGCAACCATATGCACAGTTATTCAGGACATGGAAAACATTTCTCTTAAATGTTTTGGGGATACACACATGTTGAATGAGAGGAATTCATAAACAATGATAAAAACAAATGAATGTAATTATTTCAGCGCTTTTTTGGTGTCGTGTAAGACGAATAATCAGGTTTATTTCGACCTAGAATGCACATAAATAGTTGGTATTGCAAGATACAGACAATTTACACTACTTTTGAAGACGTTTGATTAAGAACGTTTTGGAAGACATTATAGATTTTCATTTGTAGTAAAAGAGCTATTAATGCTAGGGCTTCTACTCACTCAGCCATGCACTAACGCAAGACTGTCTTCTTAACATTTTCCGCTAGCAAGCAAAGCGCCCGCGCGAGCACAGTGACCTTGGCGGGTATAATGAATAAGTTGTTGCCTAACATACTGTGCAGCCTAAGTTACACAACACATTTTTCTGCTTGTGAAGAGTCTAGTATATCAAAAAAGCCAATGATTGTTTTAAAAAGGGGAGTAATTTCGTATTTGTTGCAACCAAATCTTTTATATCCCGGACATTCTTGAAGAAGCAGAAGCACGGCCATCCCTGGATACACTAGGATATTCGACGTTTACCAAGACACAAGGAAAAGTATTGGGACACCCCCATCAGTCTTGGCCAGTTGGTACGACGGAACGCTACAGATCAGTAAGAAATAAGTTTATAACTACAGTCCAGGAAGCTCAACGAAAACATGAAAAGCAGTTGGCCCATTCTGTACTCAGGCGGCCTGGGAGACTTCTTTTTTACGCTATACATTTACTTCTTAATGAACGCGTTGAGGAAGCCGACCTCGGACAATGAGTTGTTGATAAATTTCTGCTCCTGAATTAAAGTATCCGCTGTACATATCTTTTTAGCTCTGTTAGTGAAACATCTAACCAAATTTTTCTTGTAGCAGATAGGTTTGAAACTATAGAAGTGAGTATATTGGCAGGCAGGAGGACTTTTTCTATACACGCCTCTACTTAACGAGCCATCACTTCGTCTGGTTAGTGTGATGTCAAGGAAATTCAGCTTTTTGTCATACTCGCTCTCACCAGTGAAACTGATCGCAGTGGGTACACTGTTGAATTGTTCTAGGAGTTCTTACTTATTGAATTTTTGATCTACCATAATGAAAGTGTTGTCGATGTAGCGGCAATATAAATCAAGCTTCCTAATAGTCTCATCAAGTGGTCCATTTTCTAGCTTTGTAGAAAGAGATCAGCTAAAATCGGGCCTAGAGGTGAGCCCATGGCTATCCCGTCTATTTGTCTGTAATAAGTATTGTTAAAGAGAAAATGGACATTCAACGTGTGGATAAGAGAGTTGTACATATCTAAAACTGGGCATAGAGGAAGGCCCGGTTTATGAACTTTAGAGAGTCAGAACAGTTGTGGTGTATATGAACCAGTCGGCTTAATTGAATAATGGATCTCAGCCTTAATTATTCCCTTTTTCTTTAGATCCTTAAGGGAATTAGCCGATTGTTTTTCTACTTTATTATTGACGTCATAATTACTAGTAACTTTTTTGAAATTTGCTAGGATCACTAAGCATTGCTTCCATTTTTTTGATATAATCCCTTTTGTTCATCTGAACTATACCTCCTTTATCTGGTTTACTCATGATCAAGGTTTCATCTTCTCTTAGTTTTGTTAAAGAGTCTCGGTGCTGCTTGGTTAGTACATGAATCAAAGGTGAATTGATCACAGTTTTTAAATTACTTTATTTTACTTACACCTGTTACTCTCAATGAAGCACAGGCCGCCGACAATCACTCTTCAACCCAATCTGTCCTGGAATTTTCAAATTACTTAGTGATAAATTTACATCTGATATGCCCCCATTTTTTATTGTTTTTCAAAATATAGAATTTATGAGAACACTAAGAGAGTTTGTAATTTTATGGTCTAGGTCAGTATCATTGCAATTATCTTGGCTACCACAATTATAAACCTAATCCCAAAGTCGTAGATCAGTCATGACATGACCATCAGATCTATGAGATCTTATATGAAAGTCATACTACCGTCCTTACTGACTTTTCCTATACTGATAATTAGCAGTATGATATTTGACAGATTGAATAACACTTGTAAAGGACAGGGCCTATCACCTCGGCAAACCTCATATAGGTGGGCTACCTGTCCATTCACATAAGGTTCATACAGAAAAACAGGACGAAGCTCACGCGTTCCAAATTGAAAGCATAAACTGCTTATATATGAACGCCGCGAGTCTACCAAACAAACTGGATGAATTACGTGAACTTAGCAACGCTAATAAGGCCCATCTGATAGGAATATCTGAAACCTGGATATCTTCTCAGTTCTCGGACCAATCGTTAGCATTACCTGGGATGACTTTGTTCCGCAACGACAGAAAAACAGGAATTGGGGGCGGAGTAGCCATGTACACACTTTCTTGCTTGGAGGTGCACCAAGTTCACAACCTCGAGTTTAACAATCTTGAGGAATCCATATGGTACTCTGTAAGATTGTCTAGTACTTCGAGGTGTCTAGTCGGAGTCATTTACAGGAAGCCAACTGCCGACACCGAGTACGATAGTCGTATGCTGGAAGGACTATCCCGCTCTATCCGTCTCGGTTTCACACACATCCTGATTCTAGGGGACTTTAATCTCCCTAGAGTCAACTTCGCGGAACACACGTACACTGGAGGCGACAACTCAACTGAAGCTCGGTTCTTCAACCTCATCGATAACTTGGGCTTATATGAAAATGTGAGGTCGGCAACTCGTTGGAGAAACAGTCAGACACCATCGCGCTTAGACTGTGTATTCACTAACGAAGAATTCCTAGTCGACAACCTCTCAATCCTAGCTTCTCTGGGAAAGAGCGATCATGCCGTCATAGCCTTCAGTTTTGTCATCAAAACTAAGCTAAGGTATCCCAACAATAATTTGCGTTGGAATTTTAAACGGCTGAATGTGCCAGCTCTACATTACTATCTACAACAGGTGGTTTGGGATGTTCACCCTCAACTCGATGTGGATGGTCATTGGGACTTCTTACTGCACACGCTCTTATGTGCTACAGACCATTCAGTTCCTCAAACGGTTCCCAAAAGCCGCAAGCCATCTACAGTAATCAAGAACCTTACCCTTCGCCTGCTAAGCCGCAAAAGGCACTGTTTGGCAGAATACAAACGAACTAATAACGATGGAGCGTATAGGCAATATAAACATACCAGGAACATATGCTTATGGACAAATTCGCCTCTAACCCTAGGATCCTATTCCGTTACCTCCTGACTGCGGTGGACAGATGGACAAGTGTAGAACTATGGTCTACTACGATATTAGTACTGCTCTAATAATAGACCTAATCCTAAATTTGTAGATTCGTCATGATATAACTGCCTAATCTTTAAGATCTTACGTGGAAGTCACACCATCGACTACGCCAACTCACTGTATCGTATCAATTACCAATACATGATGAAGAACCAGCTTAGTTTAGAGAAGGAACAATATATTTAATATGAATAGAGACCACGCCTGCATGGCCGAGCCATGCCACTCGATCAACTCCAGTCAATTCAATTCATTGTTCGCGCCTTCTCCATTGTTAGGTATTTCTCCGCGTTAAATATTGAATATCTATTTTCTGAGTAGTCTCGTGTACACAGCTTTGTGGATTGTGTGGCTATTGTCCAATGCCACTACACTACTCTCCCACCAGAATCAACGTGATGTTGGTTCGATACCAAATTGGATGGGATCGTCGTGCGCCGAAGGTTACCAAGACTAGGAAGAATCCCCGGGGTAATGATAAGCTGAAAGATAAATCAAAAAGAAGGCGGCAGCATCTGGTCGGGAAATACATGTAATAATTTTTTTTAAAAAAAAATCTGCCTTCATGCTTAACACACTTAAAATGACAATTTGGGTGAAGATTATTTGAGCTATAAAAAAAATGGGATTACAGTAATAATAATAAAACAATGCGTGTTAATAGCCGTTGGTTAATAACTTGACGTATAGGTAGTAAGTATTTTGTGTTTAGAAATATTAAAGTAATGAATATTATAGAAATGTTAATATTGGTATTAGTTTTGGTTTAAATTATGAAACCAATTAACAATTATGCCGGTAAGTTGTCCATATGTGATTTCCAATTGCATCTGTATTAGTAGGCTAACTGGGAGAACAAAAGTATTACCATGGAAAAGAATTCCAACTAGTGTTCCAGTTAGTTTGATACGGTTTATTTAGTTACGGGGAGATTTTCTCAACTTCATTTTTACTTGACCGTGATAGAATTTAGTAATACTACCAATACACATGAATGGTTATCAAAATAAAATTTAAATACGTGAGTGATAATTATATGAATTTTGGACAGATAGCTAGGAACAAATCGCTAAACATGAGTGTGTTCGTAAGAGACATGCTCTGGACTCAATGTTCTGATCTGCAATAGACTATTTATTTATATTTATACTTGCTGGCTGATTGGGCATACAAGTTAGTTGCAAGTATGCAGTTTATCATAAGGCGGAATACGATTAAATTGAGATATAGTGGTTACAAGTTATTAAAATCAGTTAGACCTGTGTCATATTACGAAGTGATGTGGTGCTGCAAGATGTATTTAGCTAAATAAGTTTTTACAAGATGATTAATAGTGATTGATGCTCATGTGATTATCAGGGAGAACATAAGTTGTAACCAAGGGGAGTACACTCCCAACTCATGTCTATGATAATGGCTTGAACCTTAGTCAGTGTTGGGGTAAATTCGACATTGATGTTTTCAGTTTGCAGGAGATTTGCTCGACTGCTTATACTGATTATTTGCATGCATGATTGTGTCGTTAAACCATCAATTAGACTGACAAGGTTTTGAGATATTTACTGAATGAGCAACTGATAGAGAAACATACTGTAATCATCTGTGATGGATGAAGATACCAAGACAACAACACAATTTAATGGTAATTATAAGTCAATTTGTTGACCGATTTCGTTACTAGTTTTATTAATTTTATCAGTCATATTACGTGATTGTCAAGTTATGACAATGCTTTATGACGATATCCTGAAACTATTAAATTTAACTAGTTATAGTGTTGATTGAAGATTAGTCAGTGGAAAAATAGATATTGTTGACTTAGGTGATTCGAAATTATCAGAAATTTGTAACGTTAAGGAATCCGAGACGCCTAATTATATTATGAATTTCAATTCAGAAACAATCGTTCATTGTTAATTCTAGTAGGCTACGGAGTTTTGATTTCAAACGTTTGTTTAGCCAACAGCTACCTGGGGATTTAGTTATTTTACTAGTGCAGTTGATAGTACCTAAATTTTTAATCTTATTATCTAAACTATGTCTGCATTGTAGGCTGCTAATATGATAAACCAAGCAATAAACCCAAATACGATTAGCAACAACGACTATGATGGGTTTATTAATAAATGTTAAAGGCGATCCAGATGATTTCTAAATTTAGAAGAAATGGAGATATAGTGTAACGTATGTATGAGCCAGGTTAACATGCAGGTTGTTGACGTATATGACGACTTAAAAATAATGAACATGACCAGAAAATAGTTTTAAAGTTTAGACTGCTTGTGAAACTTCAGGCAGGAATATGATGTGTTATAAACATTCCATAAGAAGTTACTGCATTTAGCCTAGGGACACTTACAAATATATAGCAAAAGGAACCGGAAAACATATACATGTTAAGTACAAAAAAAATCATTAAGTAAAATAGTTGAACTCGCCTGGGTTATTTTTGAAAATTAGATTATTCAGTGGACGACATATATAACGCTATTCGTGAGTAGTATTGATCCAAAAGTATCCAGAATAAAACATGCAGTATGGCAATTAATTCCAGGGTGCTTGATGCTGTTGAGGTTTTTGACACTCGCTCGGATCAGAACAATCGAATGAATCCAGATAATTGTATGGTTGTCATTGAACGAACCATCTAAAAATGATTGCAGAAAACTTATAGCTGAAACTCACCGTATGTTTTTGGAGTAGTCATCCTCGTTGTTTGGCAATGGAACTCGAGAATATGAAATTAGGCAGGCAGTGGTCGGAAGAAAAGATATTACAGGATAGTGCGTAGTTTAAAACAGGATGAGGTGTTAAGTGAAGGAACAGTGAGAATTAGATCCAGATAACTATTTAGTCCTTGATCGCATTGTTAGTCAATGTATATTTACGCTATTTACAGGTCATATTTGCTAGAGCTTGATGTTTAAACAAGACTATGTCGCTGAAGCATGTAAATGCTATTACAGCTTGTTAACAAATCATCAAAGCTAATTAGTTAATATAGACGACCAGTTTTTATTATCGATTGGGCTAGTTTGTCATGAGGACTAATCAATATAACATTACGATAATGCATGTGAGCATTAATCAGAGGACTATTAGAATACAGTGTTAACATAAATATAAAATCGATCGAGAAAGTTGAAGTGGAAATAAGGATTAATAATAATAGGTTGCGTTTTTCTAGTCGGGCTTACCAATGTAGAACTATGGTCTACTACGATATTAGTACTGCTCTAATAATAGACCTAATCCTAAATTTGTAGATTCGTCATGATATAACTGCCTAATCTTTAAGATCTTACGTGGAAGTCACACCATCGACTACGCCAACTCACTGTATCGTATCAATTACCAATACATGATGAAGAACCAGCTTAGTTTAGAGAAGGAACAATATATTTAATATGAATAGAGACCACGCCTGCATGGCCGAGCCATGCCACTCGATCAACTCCAGTCAATTCAATTCATTGTTCGCGCCTTCTCCATTGTTAGGTATTTCTCCGCGTTAAATATTGAATATCTATTTTCTGAGTAGTCTCGTGTACACAGCTTTGTGGATTGTGTGGCTATTGTCCAATGCCACTACACAAGCATCCTCGATTGCAAGGGAAAGATTGATGTCATTTACCTTGATTTCTCAAAAGCTTTTGATAAGGTTAACCACTTGTGTCTTATCAACAAGCTCAAACGACTAGGTATCATACCACCTCTAATCGACTGGCTTACTTCATACCTAAAGAATCGACACTTTAAGGTTAGGGTTAATTTGACTTTATCTCAGGCTATGGAATGTCCTAGTGGGGTCCCCCAGGGCTCAGTACTAGGGCCTCTTCTCTTCTTGACCTACATAAATGATCTTCCTCAACAGGTACCGTCAGACTTACTACTTTTTGCCGACGACGTGAAACTTTGGAGAGAGATACGCAACCAAGACGATACACAGGCACTTCAGGAGGATCTGACGCGACTTCAAAGTTGGGCAGACGATAACGGACTTACCTTTAACACTTCAAAGTGTAAAGTAGTCCATCTGTCGCAAACTACAGTTACAACTTAGGAAACTCCTCTCTAGTAGTATCCCAAGTCGAAAAAGATTTAGGAGTCCTGGTGCCCCATGACTTAAAGTCTTACGCTAACTGTGACAAAAATGCCTTCCGAGCAAACCTTGCACTGGTAACGTTGAGGCGCATTTTTGGCCAGTTTGATGGAAGAACTTTCCACACAATCTTCAATAGTTTCATCCGTCCCCATTTAGAGTACGGAAACATAGTACTCCCCCCTCACTCCAAAAGGACAAGGTCACTTTGGAGCGTATCCAACGGCGAGCCACGAAATCAGTTCAAGGACTCAAATCTAAACCATACGAAGAACGCCTCCATTAACTAGACCTTTACTCATTAGAGTATAGACGTCTTAGAGGTGATTTATTAATGGCTTTTAGTATTCTTAACACTTCTGGTCATCCTCTTAAACACTTACTTAAGCTTAGTTCAAATAATAACCTGAGAGGTAACACCCAGAAACTGGAAACACAACATAGCAAGACGGAATGTAGACACAACTTCTACTCCTTAAGAGTTGTCAAAAGCTGGAATTCGCTGCCGGCCGAGCTAGTCCAAGTGACTTCTCAGGAGTCCTTCAAGAGGCAACTTGACCTATTCTTAAGGACCAAGGACAGCATCACACTATCATTTACCAATTTCTTTTCCTCTTTTATTGTTAACATGCCTAGGTTCCTGCCTGGAGGATTTGGTGATCCCCTGCTACTAGACACGGAAGCCTGTTAAGCGAAAGCTTATTCTATTCCGTCCACAATCATTTGAACCATTTTGAACCATTTGAACTTATGAGTTGGGGATAGAATGATATATTTTATATGAAAAGGAATAAGTCACATAGTAGTAATCCTCAAACAACAGTTCGTTACATGAAACATGACAGTTTATGGGCGAAATCAAAGTGTTACAGAAGATACAGTCTTCACGGTGGTGGGTTCCTCTGTTAGTTTGATAACTTGTTAGGCAAACTGGTCATAAAATTATGAAGGATAACACTTCTCACATATGAATGCAAATAATATTGGTAAGATTCATATTTTCAATATGACCGTTAGTGCGCTTTTATAAACCATGACCTTATATCTCTCCGTAACATCTGAGGGAATAATTATGGCATAGGACGAAGTTACCCCTTCCATATGCGTGTTTAGTGGCATATCTCGAGGGGGCTGAAGAGGAGGGTAAGATAAAGAGATGAGAAGCGAAGCAGACAATTTCGACAATGTTTTAGGAAGTATATGTGTGATCAGACTCTTCTAAATGCATTGGGCAAATATATCACAATTCTGATAAACTTCGTCTTCTCATTACATTGCCGAAATTTATCAAAGGAACTAGTTGTTTTAAATCAAACCAGATAATGTTCATGGATATTGAAATTGAGTACTTAAAACAGTATTCTGGTACACAAATGACTATCTCCCTTTTTGTTAAAGCTATTTCAGCTCATTTTTATTTTATTGATTTTATAGGATCATGAGCGGGCCTCGTTTTTCGGCAAATTGTCTAGTTTCGCTTGTCATAGGATCACTCGTTAGGAAGTGAAACCAACTCGCCGTCACAAACACGACTTAAAGAAGTATTTTGCATAATACATTAGCATCAATACCATTTGTTTGTGACATCCCACCTGATCATAAGGAGTCGTGATTAAACAAAATGTTCTTCCCTCCAGACATGAGTGGATTGATTTTATCTACCCACCATCATGTTTTCTGGTCATTAATGCTTCCGTCCCTCCTAATTTGATGCTAGGTTCTCTTTAGTTTGTGGCGTGTATGGATATTGTTTTATTCTAAGCTCCTTGTTAGAATACACTGTCTCTACTAGTCTCGCGTTAAAACTTCTGTATTGTGGGTTGGATGTTCATTTAGTATATCACACTGCTATAAAGATAACTAATGGTAAAAGTTATAAAACACAGGTCAGATTATATGTGGTTTAAAGATGGTAAGGACAGGTGGCAAATCAAAGAATATACAGGAGTTTAGAACTGTGAAATTTTCGGATTAAGAAAACAGAACTTCGAGCGACTCATAAGAATTTTGGACACTATAACCTAGCTAAACCACTAGTTCAGCAAGCTTATAGCGACTCACGTGCAAATGAGTTTAGTCTCATCTAACGCAGTTAAGCCCTTTTGCTAACTCATTTAGCGGACAAAGTCATCCGCACTATAACAACTTATTGTACCCTTATTATTTTGTGCTTGTATGAAGTACGTATGCTTGAATATTGCTTACGGCCCACGCATTTATTCACTCTGCTAGTCTTACTACTAACTGATTATTTGATTCGATTACTCATTAATTTCACATGCTTTATGTATGTCCATGTTATTCACACTCACTCACTCACTCACTCACTCACTCACTCACTCACTCACTCACACACTCTCGTTTCGCTCTTGCTATGGCTCTCGCTCGCTTGCTTGCCTTTCGGCACAACTCTTCTATGCTTGTTTAACGCATCTGTACATTTGGATATATGTGTGTGGTCTCGTAATAAACGTAATCATACACTTCGTATTTGCCTTCTGATTAATAAACCGTTGGGACGTTATATAGAACGGTTATCAAGACGAACTGTATACGAAGTTTAAGGATTAAATCGAATACCGACCACCACAAGCTCCGGGCATTTATACGACAAATCCGATGACCATTTATATGGCATTGTGTCACATGCAAAGTGTCTTGGACATCATTCTCCATTTAAACTTCACCACCCAAAAATTTACATATCGAAAGTTCTTTTCGCCAGCATGTAATCTTAGTATATTTATCTTCAGCCTTCAAATCTTCAATATGGTCAGTGGTTGACAAGTCTTTACGGACGGACTTTATTGTTACGTCCAAGTTTTGCTCGTCCCAGTTATTGAAGTAATGACTATCGATCCACTAGCAAATTACGAACCCAAATTAACAGCAGAACCAAGCTCCAATTTAGATACCAAATTTATTCGCGATTCACAAATATTTGACCAAACGTCGTTCTAACAACAATAATTATAACAATTACAAAACAAACCTTCAATTTTGTAGGTTCCCGGGGCAAAACTATTAGATACCAAACCGACGACAAAGGGAAACCCAAGTGTCCGAAATAATGATATGAACAAACAAGTTCAAAGTTAAGCAAAACAAATACATCCAAAAACGCAGTAAATTATTATTATACAATAAAAGGGTTTTAATCCGCCAAATGTCTTCAGTTCTCCTGTAACAGTTATGACTTGTCGCCAATTGTTATGTCGGAATCGCTTTTGGAAAACAAATCAAATGCTACACCGATAAATCATCACGTTGGATTAAATCAGAAGTAATACTGAACTAAAACACAATGAATAAAAGAATGCAATTTTGCTTCCTAATACCGTCATATCAACGAGTACTATCGGTTTGCTTAGTTTATGTCCATTCTGTAGCATTAAGCCAGTCATTGAAAGCTTTTACTGCTGTATTTAGCAGCCTTATTTAATTTCGTCAAAGGCTTTCTGGTCATATAGTCTATTAACCTTTAGTGAGGTGACGACAGAGAGATTTTGAGACAATAGCTGGTTGAGTAGATCATTCTCCAACTGAATCTCATGCTCAGAACCAGTTTTGAGCTCAGAACCTTCCCTTTATATGACTTTCTAAAGGACAACTGACCTCTCACTATGATCAGTTTGAATTTCTCAGCTACAATTATGGAAATCTGTCTTTCCTCTATGATAACAGGTCCTTTCCTACTTTTGGTTAGATCTAGATATTTATTGTGCCTGTTCATTGATAGAATAATGGTGACGTTCTTTCGAGTTCAATCATTCAAAAGACGACAATACCCGATAAACTCCTGACAATAGTGTAACAAACTTTTAAAATGGAGCACACGGTACCCAAGAAAGGTGCTATAGGAAAGATTATAGGTAGAGACGAAAATAATGGTACATGAACAGTACACTTGATAAAACCCAATTATCACAGTTGGAACAATAGCCTACTCAAAGAAGAAGGATAGTCCGATTTCTTGTGCTCCAAAGATAAGCAATCAACTGGAAAACGATAGTTGCATAAAACAAATTTAACTACTAGTGCATAATACAAAACGACCCCAGAACTATAAAAGAATGTACTTCAAAATTATTCACAAGAAACAAAGGCAACCAGCGCACAAAGTATACACCAAGGTACAAGAATTCGGTATAGCGAGGGCCTTAAAAACTATGCTAAGTAAAACAAAGAGAAAGCAGTTATTAAAAGCTTCAATAACATCAAAGAAGTAGAATTCAGAATTTGTAAACAATATAGCAATAATAACTGCAACACATACCAAAAATGAGAACAAATATATAACAAAATACAGACAACATTAGGAGAAAGAATACATAGTGCAGGAACGCAAAGGACTACTTACTTACTTACTTACTTACTTACGCCTGTTACTCCCAATGGAGCATAGGCGGCGACCAGCATTCTCCAACCCACTCTGTCCTGGGCCTTCTTTTCTAGTTCCATCCAATTCTTGTTCATTTTTCTCATGTCTATCTCCACTTCCCGGCGTAATGTGTTCTTTGGTCTTCCTCTTTTCCTTTGACCTTCAGGATTCCATGTGAGGGCTTGTCTTGTGACGCAGTTGGGTGCTTTCCTCAATGTGTGTCCAATCCACTTCCAGCGCATCTTCCTGATTTCTTCCTCCACTGGGATCTGGTTTGTTCTCTCCCACAGTGCGCTGTTGCTAATAGTGTCCGGCCAATGGATCTGAAGTATTTTGCGTAGACAATTGTTGATAAACACCTGTATTTTCTGGATGATGGCTTTTGTAGTTCTCCAGGTTTCTGCCCCATACAGTAGAACTGTCTTGACATTTGTATTGAAAATCCTGACCTTGGTGTTGGTTGACAGTTGCTTTGAGTTCCAGATGTTCTTCAGTTGTAAATATGCTGCTCTTGCTTTGCCGATCCGCGCCTTCACATCTGCATCAGATCCACCCTGTTCATCAATGATGCTGCCCAAATACGTAAAGGTTTTTACATCTTCCAAATCTTCTTCGTCAATTGTGATTGGATTGGTGCATTCTGTGTTGTATCGGAGAATCCTGCTTTTCCCTTTGTGTATATTGAGACCTATTGCTGCTGAGGCTGCTGCCACACTGTTTGTCTTCTCCTGCATCTGTTGTTGCGTTTGGGATAGAAGGGCCAGATCGTCTGCGAAGTCTAGATCATCCAACTGCATCTTAGATGTCCATTGTATCCCGCGCTTTCCTTCAGACGTTGACGACTTCATGATCCAGTCGATCACCAGGAGAAAGAGAAAGGGTGAGAGTAAGCAACCTTGCCTAACACCGGTCTTCACTTCGAATGACTTTGTCAACTGTCCTCCATGCACGATTTTGCAGTGTAATCCATCATATGAGTTCTGTATGATATTGACTATCTTCTGAGGCACGCCGTAGTGTCGAAGAAGTTTCCATAGTGTTGTTCTGTCCACGCTATCAAATGCCTTTTCGTAGTCAATGAAGTTGATGTAGAGTGATGAATTCCATTCAATTGATTGTTCCACAATGATCCGTAGAGTTGCAATTTGGTCTGTACACGATCTATCCTTACGGAATCCTGCCTGTTGGTCACGAAGTTGGGCGTCTACGCAGTCCTTCATCCTGTTTAACAATACTCTGTTGAAGACTTTTCCCGGTATTGAGAGAAGAGTGATGCCCCTGTGGTTATCACACTTGCTGAGATCGCCTTTCTTCGGTATTTTGATCAGTAGTCCTTCTTTCCAGTCTGTTGGTACTTGTTCTCCATCCCAAATCTTATTGAAGAGAATGTGGAGTATCCTTGCAGTTGCCGCTACGTCTGCTTTTAGTGCCTCTGCTGGGATGTTGTCCGGTCCTGCTGCTTTGCCACTCTTGATTTGTCTGATGGCCATGCCGATTTCTTCAATTGTTGGTGGGCCAACATTGATTGGGAGGTCCGTCGGTGCTGCTTCGATGTTGGGTGGGTTCAGTGGAGCTGGTCGATTCAACAGTTCTTTGAAGTGTTCTACCCACCTGTTTTGTTGCTCTTCAATGTTGGTGATTACCTTGCCTTCCTTGCTTTTCACTGGTCGTTCTGGTTTGCGGCGATTTCCAGAGAGTTTCTTTGTCGTGTCATACAATTGTCTCATGTTTCCTTCTCTTGCAGCCTTTTCCGCCGTCGTTGCTATATGTTCCACATATTTACGTTTGTCGGTTCTGATGCTCCTCTTCACTTGTTTGTTTATTTCCGTGTATTCAGCTTGTGCCTTGGCTTTTTCTGCTCTTGTTCGGCTGGTATTGATTGCTGCTTTCTTGTTCCTCCTTTCTTGAATCTTATCCAGTGTACCAACAGTGATCCATTCCTTGTGATGGTGCTTCTTGTGACCCAGGACCTCATGACATGTTGAAGTGATTGCCTCTTTGATCCCCTTCCAGTTGCTCTCCACAGTAGTTCCTTCTCCATTGAGTAGATCATGAAAGGCCTGGAACTTGTTGCTGAGGACTATCTTGAATTTGTTGAGTTTGTTAGTATCCTGGAGAAAGGCCGTATTGAACTTTTGTGATACTGTCTGCCCCGTTGTCCAGTGCTTCTTGAGTTTCAATTTCATCTTGGCGACCAGTAAGTGATGATCTGATGCTATATCAGCTCCTCTCTTGGTTCTCACGTCCTCTATAGTCCTCCTGAACGTTTTGTTGATGCAAATATGGTCGATTTGGTTTTGTGTAGAGTGATCCGGTGAAGTCCATGTGGTTTTGTGTATGCGTTTATGTGGGAATATGGTGCCGCCTATGACCAGCTTATTGAAGGCACATAGATTTGCAAATCTCTCACCATTTTCGTTTCTTTCTCCCAGTCCGTGTCGTCCCATGATGTCTCCATATCCAGTGTTGTCCGTTCCAACCTTGGCGTTGAAATCTCCCATCAGAATGGTCAGGTCCTTTGTTGGGCACTTCTCGACTATTGACTGCAGCCTATTGTAGAATTGATCTTTAGCGTCTTCATTGTAGTCGTTGGTAGGCGCATAACATTGGATGATGTTCATTGAAATGCCCTCTTTCTTTGTTTTAAACGAGGCTTTGATAATCCTTGGTCCATGAGATTCCCATCCTATAAGTGCATTTTGTGCTTGTTTGGACAGCATCAATGCAACTCCTTGTGTATGTGGTGCATTTTCTTCTTCATGGCCGGAGTATAACAGGAGCTCTCCTGTAGTTAGTCGTTGTTGTCCAACTTGTGTCCAATGTGTTTCACTGACCCCAAGTACCTCTAGGTTGTATCTTCTCATTTATGCAGCAATCTGGAAGGCTCTTCCGGTGTCCCACATTGTACGAACATTCCATGTACCTAAATAAATGAGCGCACTCCGCCTGGAGTCCCTCCGGGGGCTACTGCCGGTCCCAAGCCCGGATAAAGGAGGAGGGTTGGGCATGGGGTTAGCGTCCCCATCCCGTAGAAAACTAACTCGCTAAAAAAAACGCTAACCAGAAAAAATTATTCAAACGCAAAGGACTACTCATAAGAAAAACAGGCGTGGATGGATTTTTTCGAAATTCGCACAGGAGCTTACAGAAATGGGTTTTACACTCTTACTTTGTACCCAGTATTCGTTCTTTACTGGAGTCCCAGTCATAGTGGTGTTAGACATACTATAAAATCCTGAAGAATTTTCAACAACTAGGATGTTCAGGTTCTGTTCAAGACGGACCTGGTCTTAAGATTGGGTTTTCCAGGAGTTTACTGTCTACTGCCATTTTGAGGGAGAGGCACACAATCAAATGGCATTCTTGTTCCTGACCGACCTCTGTGAAGTGAATCCTTCGTGCTTCAGCCCATGTCAGTACATCGACTCTGATCTTAATTAAGAAGACTGCGAGTAGATTTGTTTATCTACATAGCTTTCTCGCTTGTACTTGTTTATATGCTTTTTAGCAGCGTTCGCCATTGCAGTGGCTCTTGAACACAATCCCTACTGGTTCTGAGCAACATTGTTGACACAACCACACGCATCCAGATTTATTAAATCTTTCGAAAGCTGCAGATGATAGGTTTCCGCATACCTCGTGATACCATTCTTTTGACTTACAGCAATGCATACCACTGTTGAACGGATGTCGACAACGTGGGTGATGACAAACGCCTTTTCTACACCTTCAAGTCATCAGTCAGAGGTTTTCTGATAACTTATGCAAAAAACACAAACAGATGAAGACTAAAACCTAAATAAAATGTTATACAAACTGTGAACTGCAGTAAAATAAGTGCAGCAAACAGAAAAACCAGTGTACCCAATAAGAGTAAAAACTCAAAATTATTTTCCAGATAGAGCTAAATATTGTGTCAACTAAACAGAACTTACTACATTTAAGTTGAAAACAGCAGTCTTGATCCATGATAAACGATAGGAACTATACATTTAACCTAGCGCACTTGGTTGTACTAATTAACAACAGAAATCGGAATTGACTCACCTCATTTTTAGAAATGTATCTATTTGGTATAGTGGTAATGTGCACAAACCATATTCGCAAGAAGAGGTTTATTAAGGTTGATTTTGTCATCGTCTCTTTGAATCAGACGATAAGGCTTTTTTGTGTTGCGAGAATTCATACAGTCATCTTGGGTTTCTAAGCCTTGCGCTTGTAACGGAATCAATTACAGCTTTTATCGGCGCAGTGTTTCATGTTTGAGAATAACAGTAGGAATTTTTTGAACATGTTAACAACTCTTAGCACATTGAATTTGTGGTATTTGATATAGTGAGCCAATCGGAAGTGGCTAGACGAGGTTACCCGACAACAACGAAAAATGACTCGTGGGATAAAGCGTTTCATTGACCAAACAATGGTTTCATTTTCTAAGGGGTAGACACATGTATATATAAATAAGTATATGTGTATATGGCTTGGTAACTCAACAGACTTTCTGTTCCTCTCTTGTCTTCTCACTCAAGTAATCACTTTGGAGAGGCCGCGCATGGTTCTTTGTGTATCAGTATCAGATCTCGGGCACCGCCTGTCATAACAGTAACAAAATTTTCAGACGATTAATGTAGATAGTCTGCATTAGTCAATAATGAAAGTTGTATTCGAAGCATCTATAGATTTTGTAATCTGAATAAAGGTGGTTCACTCTTAGTTACCAGAATTACACAGTTCATTAGTGAGGGTTTTTAATCTCTAATCAGGATATTGAAATATCCGGGAATTGGCAGTTTGTGACCAGTAATCATAAATGTAGAGATATTAACATGTTATATTCCAGCAGAGGGTTCTAGTGATTTTAAGTTTCTAACTGAAATGATAGATTTGATACTTCAACGACGAAATCATGAAACAAAGCATTTATTATGTATAATTGTTTCTGAACGAGAAATACATTGTCAGAAGCGGTTAATAAAGAAAGCATATGATTATTAGCATCACCAATCATATTAAGATCATATTCATAAGGTTTATTATCACTAGTTGGGAAATTTGAGATTGTTCTACACACCAACATGAAGTATCAGATTTTATCACACTCAGAGCATTTAACATAAAATAATGTCATAACTTGTTTAAAATCCGCAAACTGTAGAAAAGTAAAAGGCCATCGTTAAGAACTATTGAAAATAATCCACTTTAATCATTATCAAATTGTGTATTAGTTTTGCTCAAAGATCATTTCATCTACTTTGATTGACTGTAGGACATTTGATCTCATTTACTCATTTACTAATGAATTTTTTCAGATAACCGTTCTCGTGGTTGGGAAAAAGCCTGTCTTCTCAAAACTTGGCTTCAAAGACAAAGAAATAGCTGATTCGACTGGTTTCAGACTAAAGGGAGTACTAAAAAGAACATATCAAGCAGCCAACTTGGTGTCTCAGTTACAAAAACAAATGCTCATTGCGACAATCAGACGTGGACAAATACGCGCTTTGTCATACCTCCAATTGTGTTTTCTAGTTTAAATGTGCGTGCCAAAACATATATATCGGAAGAATATAAAGTGGGATTTATGTCTGCATTTTCGAACACATTCGACAATAGTTGAGATTTAATGGACGGAAGATTTTCAACAGTGTGAATGCTAGTCACTTGCTCAGCAGTGGGCATAATGTCGAAGTTGCAAAATATTTCAAAATAATCAACAAACAGATGAATTCAAAACTGATATTTTATTAATTAATAATCAATTGTGTGTAAAAATAAATAGATAAATAAGTGTATTTTTGACTAGAGTCGTCACTGTGCCTTGGGGTTAATATGTGTTCAATTGTATCAGTCTTGATACGCTTACTTGTCGTAGTTCCTCATTGTTAATTATAAGTACTAAGCTACGCGGGAATAACAACAATGCTCAGCTTAATTTTAATAACTGATCGAACTCATTTCACAAATCTCTATTCTCTTACCCAGTTGTTTCAGTATCGGATCTTACCGTTGACTGTGTTTCAAGACATTATTATCACCCGGAATACCTCATTATCTAAAGCTTAAAAACCATTTTGTTTACAGTGATTTTTTTATCTGGTGACATAATTTCTGTGCAAATTTCTTGTTTGATTTGTCAGTTTTATGTGTTTCCCAATAGTCTAGTTAGAATCCGAGAAAGTATTCTATACTAAAGTTTATTTAATAGTGACACTTCGTTATTGTAATAATGGCTATCATAACGAATGGAAAAGTGGTTAGTATTTCAACTCTTACGTTTATTAGATATTCAACCACCTTTGAACAGCATCGGATATCAACAGGTCGTATATAAAATTTGCTGTCCTGCTGATAGTCTCCTATGTTTTATTAGTCTATTTTTATTTAATTAAAAATACGTAATAAGATTAAGTAAGATTATCCCGACGAGAATAATGAGTGGTAACTGTTGGGATCTATTTCTGGACTAATACTATACATTTATTTTTATTGTATAGTCGTAAAGTAACTAAAATATGTATACTGATGTTTCTCTCACTATAAGCTTTATCTTGACCCATCGACTATTATTATACGATTTACCGTTCTTAAGTTATGCCCAGTCAATTAATTACAGTCTCCTGCATTCACAGACACATTTGGCTAGATCTTGCACAAATGTTATTTTCTATTTTATGGTACGATGTAGTCTTTTTAAGTTTGTATATATAACCAGTATGTTTGAAATACGTGATTGATATCGCATAGGCTGAGATTGGTGTTATAAACTTAACAGGCAGGTCTAGGAAGGAAGATAGGACCGATAAAGACTCTAGAATGCTCGTATGGGTTTTATGTGTCATTGGTCCGGTTGGTAATTAGTTGTTCTCTATTTGGTGATATCATTACGTCAGATATTAATAAGGCACAAGGCCCACAAGTTATAATAGGATGATCATTCAAACATTTCAACTATAATTTATATTAACACTATCAGTGATTATAATTTATTAGACTATTTAAATCTGATTGTCAGTAGTTAATTATCAATCACACAAAATCATCTATTTACAAACTTACTAAATAAAAACAGTCTATAGATTAATTTATTTATCTAAATTTCGGTAAGACTATAATTTATGGACGAATCAATCACGTATAAGATAACAGGTCTCTGATTTTGGCGCGAAATTTACTCATCCATTCGTCCAAATAGCATCTTAAGATTTTAGCTGATCTCAGTTCATGATGAAAACCATAAATCTAAATCCTCAATCTTTACATCAACTGTAAATCATCATCTTTATTCTTCAAATTGCTTTCTAACCTTCATTTAGCCCTATTACCTAGGTAGACACTCTCAAGGTCACTTTGATATCGTTCAAAGGTTGTCCATACATTATAGTCTCACCGAAATTTCTTATTTTATTTTAGATTTACATACATCAGATGGGTTTTGTGGAGATTGTAGTAATTTCAATCGTTAAGATCATGAGTCAGTTGGAGCTAGACCATTATGAAAAACCTGGAAGCACTGGACGGCCGTTTAGTCCTATTGAGCAGTCCCACAATAGGACGAAATGGCCATCCAGTGCTTCCAGGTTTTCCATGGTGGTCTAGCTTCAACTGACTCATGATCTTAATCATTGAATTTACATACATCATTTATTTACAATAATCTGCATTTATGATTAAAAGATCAAGGAATCTATAAAAGAAAAATCTGTTTTTCTATTTATTTCTGATTCTTGAAATATGATTGGTCAATTGCAAGGATACATTTGATTGGTTAATTTATAGTTTGTATTTTTGTTTAAAAAATTTTTTTGGCGGCTAAATTATTCATTAAATATTCATTAGTAGATAACATGTATTCATAAAATAAAAATACCAACGATTTCATTTCAATTATTTTAAACAAAATGAATTTAATATATATGAAATTTGATATAAAATTATTTTATTCTTATTATACAATATTTTCAATATTATTCATAATACATTTACATTTATCATTCATTAATTGTAATAAATTGAATTCAAATTGGAATGAACATGTCAATCCATATAATCAAGAAAATAATAAAAATAATCATTTAATAAGAAATTATTATTATAATAATAATCAACGTCATCATCGAAATATATTACCATCTTATAATGTACATGTGAATAATGACCAGACACAATTTCCATATAGTAATAATCAACGTTCACCTTATAGAAATTCACCTATTTATCGAAATCCTCATTTACAACAATCTAATACATATCGATTTCAAAGACGTTGGGTACCATATTCAAGAAATATAGAATATGTTAATCCTTCAGTAAGAAAATATTCACAAGAATGGTGGAAGAAAAATTTTCTGTCTAATAATTATCCTAATAGAAATATTGATTATAGGAGAAGAAATCATACATTATCAGATCGTGAAGTAAATGATTATGTAAGCATTTATTCATCAGATAGTCCGATTGAATATGGTAATACAAAGCCTGAAAATTATTTTGAAAATGTTATGACTTTATCCCATCCTAACGATCGTGTTTGGAATGCGAAAGAACAATATTGGGGTTATGCACCAAATTCATTTAGTACACAACAAGGAGCTGAAATATCTACTTATTTATGGTCACAAAGTGCAAGACAATTCGATGAATGTATACCACCGTTTTGTATTCCTGCTCAATGTGATTATTATTCAGATGGTCGATCAACTTGTACACAAAATCCTCCATGTTTGGGCTCTACACCATGTTATCAGAACGATCCATCATGTACACAAGCAAACTATGGTGTACAGTGTAATGTAATGAATTCAACAGTTTGTAAGCAAATGTTAAATCTACAATGCAGTTTTGGCTGTGTTAAAAACGGTTCTAAACCTTCAGATGTATTATGCGTATGCAACCCCTGGGCATTACAAAATAACGATTCATCCTGTGTTTCGGTCGATCTAGATATATTCAAATGCCCTTTAGGATGTAATGGAAGAGGTCGTTGTGATCCGAAAACTGGGAAGTGCTTTTGTTACCCTGGTTTTAAGGGACAATCATGTGAATTGGAAGATAAATGTCCATCAGGTTTAACAGGACCTAACTGTGAGTATGATGTTGACGAATGTCTAAGTGGTAGGAGTGGATGTGAACAAAGATGTGTTAATACTTATGGCTCGTTTCGGTGCGAGTGCGAAAACGGTTATGTCGTTGTACAAGACAACCCAAAAAGATGTAAACCATCAGAGTGTTTGACAAAATGCCACTTAGGAAATGGGAATTGTGACACGACAGGCAAATGTCACTGTTTATCAGGTTATACAGGAGAGTGGTGCAATTTAGACATTGATGAATGTAAATTAGGAACACATAACTGTGAACAAGTATGCATTAATACTCCTGGATCCTACTTATGTGAATGTCACTCAGGGTACAAACTTAACTTGACTGATAGAAAATCTTGCCATCAAGTTACGTGCAATCCTAGATGTACTATTAATCAAGGATTTTGTTCTGATGATGGAATATGCACCTGCCGACCGGGGTTTACCGGACCAGATTGCAGTGAAGATATAGATGAGTGTAAGACAGGGACACATAACTGCTCTCAAAGATGTGTTAATACATACGGCTCTTTTAGCTGTGAATGCTATGAGGGGTATGAATCACAAAGTGGTGATGGTTTGAATTGTAAATCTAAATGTTCAGAGAGATGCATGTCTAATAAGGGAAAGTGTGATGCCACTGGGAAATGTTTATGTCGTCGTGGATTTACAGGTCTTGACTGTTCTGAAGACATAAATGAATGCGAATTGAAACCTAAGCCTTGTGTTCAAGGCTGCGTTAATACGTATGGGTCATATTATTGTACGTGTGATAAAGGGTATCATCAGGATCACAAAGGTCACTGTCTTCCAAATAAATGTAGTCCTGAATGTGTTCATGGACAAGGTGAGTGTACATCTAATGGAAAATGCCTGTGTAATCCAGGTTTTCGGGGGTTATCTTGTGAGACAGATGTAGATGAATGCGCCGAAGGAAAACATAATTGTCAACAAGAATGCATCAATACTCCTGGGTCTTTTAAGTGTTCTTGTCATTCAGGCTACAAATTATCCACTGTAAATTCATCAAAATGTGAACCTATTTCTTGTCCTTCTCACTGCACTTTAATAGATGGAGAATGTGACTGTGAATGCAAGTTTGGACATTTTGGACTTAATTGTAAGCAAACAGTAGATTCATGTGCAATTAAACCATGTGACCAAATTTGTGAGGATTTAGGTGATGGGAAGTATATATGTAAATGTAATGAAGGTTTTGAACCAAGTCCAAATAATCCTAGACGATGTCAGCGTATATGTAAAGATGGTATAGACTGTATATATGGAAGCTGTCGAACTGTGTTTTCAAATGACACAGATCAAACTTTATGTACTTGCTTAGAAGGATTTTACGGAACAAACTGTCAAAACGATGTAAACGAATGCTTGAATGAAAATGGTCAAAAACATTTTTGTGAACATCATTGCATCAATACATTAGGATCATATCAATGTTTTTGTGATCCGGATTATGAATTACAGTCTGATGGTCGAACATGTAAAAAACATTTTAAACGTGAAATGAAGTGTCCTGAATACTGCCAAAATGGTGCAACTTGTAAATCAACTGGAGAATGTGTATGTCAACCTGGCTATGAAGGAATATATTGTGAGAAAATAAAAGATATTTGCTCAGTACTTAAGTTATGTGATCAAAAATGTTTTCCCAAAGATGTAAGTTGTCTACATTATTTAATAACAGACAACAGTTGTGATATTGTATAGAAATAGAATATTACAAAACTAATTTATAAGGTAATGATTGTTGTATAAAACGTTTACATCAATCACTGATTTTGGTTATGTAACCGCTGCAAATATGAATGGGCAGAATAGATGTTGTGCCTTATTATTAATCTTTTAAACGGCGTACAACTACGACCCCATGAGAAGTCGAGCTAAAGATTTTCAGATTTGATGGTCATTGTGTAACTTTTATATCACTGAATTGGTATTAATTCCTGTAAAATTTAATACAAATAGGTGATGTAATATTGAATAACATCTAAAAGGGGAACCTGAACTGGGACTTATTACGAGTGTCCACAGATAACCTATGACTATATAGAGTCGTTAAGTATTGAAGTTAATAGGATAGCATATATCAATTGATTTTAGCTATAATGATAACAATTTTCTATACTTACTACTCACATCAAATCCATAGCTTTTGATATCATTCCATGCTAAAACGTACCTTTAAATATTTTAAGTGTTGATTAGACTGTAATAGTAAGCAATGGATAGAACAATAGGTTAATCAGGAGATAAATCGTTTCATTAAACCATTTCATTTTATTCTACTACTTAATTCATACGTAGGAAGCTACATTAAGAAAAATAATTACCCTTGATAAACTATTTAAAAAAGACTTAAAATACATGAAATAAAGTGAATTCACTTCTTCGTAACAAGTTTTTTTTGGTGAAACTATAATTTATGGACGACCTTTGAGTGACACTAGACTGAACTTGAAAGTGTCCATCTAATAACCAGGACCAAAATAAAGGTTAGAAACCTGTGTGAGGAATTAGAATTATGATTTACAGTTGATGAGTAAGGTTACAAATTAGACTTAAGATTTTCACCATGAACTGATATCAGCTATAATGCCAAAATTCTATTTATCCGAATGAATGAGTGAATTTCGCGCCAAAACCCAAAACCTGTTATCTTATACATGATTAGTTTATCCATAAATTATAGTCTCAACGTTTTATTTCTAGAAAATGTTCTTATTCTATGAAAAGAATTTATTTTATTGAGAATAAGCATTGATTACAATATTTTCATAGGTGAATTCATGAGTTGATCTAAGCTAGACAACTATGGAAAACTCGAATACACTAGATGACCATTTCATCTTAATATGGGACTTTTAGTTAAATAATTAAATACATTTGTCAAACCATTACATGTTACCCACTTTGTTTATATTAATTTTCAAGAGGGTTTCACATAACGATAATCGATTTTATTACATAGTGCAGTAGGTTTGATTATGTCTAAATAAATAATAACGTACACTATACATATACATTGTAGGAAATGTTAAATTTTGTAGTTTAATTTAATAGATACACTTTAATTAGACAATCGTTCAACGTTTCGCTTGGTGAACGAGTGCTTACCGTTCAAATCTGTGTGTTGACATTCAGTGGTTTGTGTGTTTAAATTCAATTTGTTTGCAATAAATCATGACCATTACCAATTTTCGTAGATAAAATTTGTCTCATAGAGGATATGGACAATGGTTTCATAATATCAGTAATTAACTGAAGATACAAGTACAAACTACTAGATGTCAATTCAATGATCTGAAGGTCAACTAATCGCAGCAAGGCTTGATGATACTAGGCATAATTCCTGATAGGATCGTGGATAGTTGCTTCTGAAGAGCACCATACTAAGACGAAACAGCGACTCAATGTCCATGGATTTCCATTTGTTACCAATCCGTGATACAAAACCGAAAACGTCAATGTTCTTTTGCTATTTTTATGGTTGTAAGAATACGATATGGTTGCGCAATATCGTGCTTTGGTTGAAGTTTGACTTGTATATCGTTACATAGCGGTTTAGTGGTTCAGAGATTAAACGTTTTCGCGTAAGACTGAAGGTATTGGACTCAACCACAGGATGAGGAGTCGTGGTGAGCATTGTTGAGGGGTCTTATACTAAGGTGAAATGTGTGTTCTGTGTTTTCAGGATTTTAACGATTTCCTGACTTAGATCGGCTTGTATTCTTAACATAAATACAAGTTTATCCAAAAATTAAACCTGTAAACTTTCAAACTTTTATGGAGATCTCTTGCACACAATAATAATAACTTTATTCAGTATTATATCTCTAGTGCAATATAAAACCTTCAGCACAGAATATTTTATCAAGATCCTCTTGATGTTCTTAGATGTCATTGTACATAATGAACGAAGAGTTGGTGGGGAAAACCACTTCTTTGTTTTATGCAAAATTACACAATGTTTTTGTAAAATATGAAAATCATATATTGAATACATCATTTATATATCTTCCTTGGGTTGTCCTCTACACACTTCTTCGTTCTCCCAATCCCGTTGTTAATCTGATTGCTCTCTCTCTCTTTATTTTCCTTCCTGTTCCCTTCATTTCAATATTCTTCTGGTAAGTATTCCATTTCCAATTCCTACTACATGCTACTTATATCTATCTCAATGAGTAGTGTACATTACATATATAATACATGAATAATTAAAGTAAATGAATAAAATTATATAGAATAGGATAAAAAATTTTTCTAATAAAATAAAAAAAGCTATACAGCAATGGATTGACAATGCTTTCAAAAGTATAAGTTTTTATTAAGGTCAGCTCTTACTAGGTGTTCATGTTATAGCATATATACTAGATAGGTTATTGTAGACGTTTTGTATATATTTTTTAACTGGATGGATTCTAATCTATAGGCTATACAAGAAGAATATATGAATGGAGTAAATAATTTGTTTCTGATAAAACAAAACCTACTAACTTCATTTGACATTGTTTACTTGAGTCTTCCCATTGATACTTAGGTCTGCAGTTGATCAGTCTTTTATTGGCATATGTGCATACTGTGGACACTGCCTCGATATTGCCTTAATTCACAAGCATTGTGGGCAAAGACGGATATTAGCTAGCGGTGGAATCAAGGATAGGCGTTTTTTACTTTTTGGAACTCGTTATCTGGATGTTCCTGCATTTCAGAATTGATTTTCACTCTGGGACTCGAATCCAGTACCGTTCACGTCAAACGCCACTTAGCTACTGAGTCCGGATATCCACTTGCTTGTACAATGGTGTGAAGCTTAAATTCACTTAGTGTTGTTAACTTGTATCTTCTCATTGAAGTTTAGCACTGAAATTGATCAGTCTCCTACTAACTGTCCATATTACTTCACATTTTAGAAGTAGGTTTTAAGTAATCAATATTAACTTATATTATCTTTCATAGAGAAACAACAATGATTTGAATAAAGTAACATGACGATTATTTTTGTTAACTTCTCATTAACTGTCTAAAATATGAAATATGAATAAAATTAAAATGTACAGTAAAAGAATTGATTATTATCCAGAGTGATGAGGTTTCAAATTATTTCTTTATTATCACAGAAGGGTTTTTGTGGATATTGTAGTACTTTTATTGGTTGAAATCATGAGTCAATGGAAGCTAAATCATCATGGAAAGTTGAAAGCACTGGATGGCCGTTTCGTCCTATTATTGGACCCCTAAGCAGTGCGCATCTACGATCCTACCTCGCGAGATTCGAACCCAGGATCTATCAGTTTCCCGCGCGAACAACTAATCACTAGACCACTGAGCCAGCATTTGTTTATTATCCTTGTCTTCTCTTACCATTCATTTCTAGTCTAGTTGGCCTTTTATTTTCATATACAAATGTTCTTAACAAGTATATAATATGTGATCAGATTGTTCGAAATGTATTCCGTTAATGTATTACATAGTCCAGATAATCTTCGACTTCTTATTACTTTATCGAATCGATTATGAACCTAATGTAACATTAAGTTATTGCACTTTAAATTATAGAAATGAAATTATATAATAATAATTATATGATTTGATAATAAGTTTGCAAACATGATAAACATTAAATTCACTTAGTATTGTTTGTTTGAATCTTCCCATTGATGTTTACAAGTGTAATTGATCAGTCTTTTATTGGCATATGTGCATACTGTTCAATTCCCAGAGTGAACATCAACTCTGAAGTGTAGGTACATCCAGCTGACGAAACATGGCTTCCTGGATTCAACTGTTAGTCACTATCCATCATTACATATAATGATAAACAATATATATATATATTAAGGTCAAACATTCAAATATTTAGTTTTTGGTAATTTATGCATTAAAAAAACATATATTGATATGATTATAAGTGTACTTACAGAACATGTTTATACATGTTTCTATAGTTTACAGAATTCTATTCCTCGTTTATAGGCATTAAATAATGTTGTATGCAATCACTGACTGACTGTATTAATATCATTCAATGATATAATATGATATAACTGCTTTGAGGTAAAAAAAAGTTGTTTGACATTAATATAATTTAAAGGGAATAAACGAAAAAAAAGTGAAGAAAGAAAGAAAGAAAGAAAGAAAAGTTCAATGAACTTACATGAAAAGTACAAACATATATGTAAACTAAATATTTTTGTCATGTTTTGGATAGTTGCTAATAGTGCAATTCAAAACGTGTGTTTTGTTATATTTTTGGGATTGATCAACTGAATGAATCTATATTACAGTGTTGATGTGTTATATTGAGTCTTGAACCTAGTATTCTTTACATCAGCTTCATAACACTGATATTCTCAGCTCATAAGTTTCAAATATGACGAAACTCATGTCCTGGATAGCATTGCTAACCATTATCCACGTTTACTTGAATACTATTGAATATCTTGGAATATCAAGAAAATCCAATTACAATACATATATGATCAGTTACACTCTATAATAAATGAATACGGAGGTACAAATACTTACGAAATAAAAGTAGATAAAATAGTTGTGATTTTCATTTTCGTTCCTTTTTAAATGATAATTTATTCATATTTTAAATAATTGAATTGATAAGTCAGTTGAAGCTAGACCACTATGGAAAACCAGGAAGCACTGGACAGCTGTTTTGTCCTAGTATGGGACTACTTATCAGTGCACATTTACGATCCTACCAGCGGGATTCGAGCTTAAGATCTCCCGCGCGAACGCTTAACTTATGAACCACTGAGTCGGTATTCAACGGTGTTAATGTCTAATTTCAACCAATCCAAAAAATTGAGCAACACATCCACAATTGTCTTCAGTCAGTTACTATCTCACAACAGATCCGGTTGAACTGCACTGGTCACTAGAACTCCAGGAAATATCTCTTGAAGCCAGTCCCTAGTGAGCACATGATAATTAATATCAGACGAGGTTTTTGTAGAGGTTTTAGTAATTTTAACAGTTGAGATCATGAGTCAGTTGAAGCTAGACCATCATGGAAAACCTGGTTACTATTATTACTTATTCTTATGGTAAATAAATTCATGTAGAAAAAAGATACTACTAATAATTATTATAATAATCATAATGGTAACAATAGTATTAGTTTTATTTTATACCGTTGGTTTGGTTACACCATATTACTATACAATAATGAAACACATTTCTATCTAACATACATTCAAGTTGTAGTTTTACTTTGAAAAATACATTTACATTAATAAAAAGCTTCTGTCAGTTTCTATGCATTAACCATTGTTAATTCATCTTATCTAAGGTGTATCAATTTCATTGTATTCGTCTCTCGTTTTTTTTACCATGAATTGCAATGTTTCTTTATGACTATTCCAACAACCAGTATCATAATAATCTGTAAGACTTTTAATATAACGCCTAAGTACATATAGTTAACATTCATAATTATTTATTCTAAAGAAATTTATAATAAATAGTTTAATTATGATATTTATACAGTTGGAAAATAGGTGATAGAAACTATTGAACCAACTTCAGTTAACACTTGATTGATATATTATTTGATAACAATTGTCATAATAAATTAAAAACAGTAAAGAAATTATAAGCAAAGATGGATAGTGACTAACAGTGGAATCCAGTTTGATGCATGTTTCGTCCTATTTGGGACTTATCGGCTGAATATACCTGCGTCTCAGATTTGATGTTCACTCTGGGACTCCAATCCAGTACTGTTCACTTCAAACACCATTACATTATTCACCTAGCTACTGAATCCTGATAGACACTCGCTTGTACAATGGGGTGAAGTTTAAATTCACATTGATGTTGTTTGCTTGTATCTTCCTATTGTTGTTTAGGACTGCAAATGATCAGTCTCTTGTTGGCATATGTGCATCCTGTGCGTATTGCCTCGACATCGCCTTAAGTCACAAGGTTTATAAACAAAGATGGAAGGTACTGGGTTCAAGTTCCAGAAGGAAAATCAAATCTGAGATGCAGGTACATCCAGCTGATGAGTCCCAAATAGGACGAAACGTGCGTCAAACTGGATTCCACGGCTAGCCACTATTCATCTTTACTTATAATGCTGGTGAACTAGGGTAATATGCACAGTATGCACATATGCCATTAAGAAACTGATTAATTTCAGCCCTAAACATCAATGGTAAGATTCAGACAACCAATACAAAATGAAAGTAAAACAATTAACTATGAAGTAATCTTTAAGTATAGATCTTTTTCCATCTAACTTTGAACTATTTTGATCGTATATATGGGTTAAAATTTATAACAGTCATTTTACATAACTCATACTTTCAATCAACTCCATCATTGTAGTAATTTCTATTGGCATTCCTTATGTGAAGTCAGTTCATGAAAGTGTTGCCGTAAATTATTTAACCAAACTGTAGGAATATGATAATAGTATTATGACATATTTAAGCAAAAGTTGTTCCTGTTCTGATGAAAAAAGAGCAATAAATGTTCATCAACAATTGATTTTTATTGCAAAGTCTTTTCAACAAGATCAGCTACTTCTAGTTTTCTGTTGAATTCATTGAATTCATGTACTTTTAACTCTTTTGTGTTTATATTTATCTGTATTGTTCAATATGATGAGAATTTTCTAGACTGATTTCTATAACATAAGGCTGCATAAACCGTTGATTTTAATCTAAGTTGGACAACCATTAAAAGCCTGATAGTAATGGACAACTATTTGGTCCTAGTTTATGATTCCCTAGTCCTTTACATCGGAGACCCCACGTTTGCTTACGAATTCAAAGGTTTTAATTTCGATTTGTGGTAGTAAGATCATGGATGCTCACTATTGAAGAGTCTTATATCAGCACGAAATGGACATCCAGTGGTTTCAGGTTTTCATCAGTTGTCCAACTTAGATTGACTTAATACATAAACTAAGTATATCAATATACTTAAAAATCTTAGTCTGCTAATTTCTGGATATATATATACATATATAGAAACAAACATGTGAAAGTGAACCATACTGAAACCTGTCAAAGAGTGATGATTATTTTGCCTGATTTTAAGAAATTCTAATTACAATCAATAAGAATATCTCTATATCGATATGCTTAAACTAAAATGAAAAAGAAAGGAGTTAACTTCCTCTATTTAGTTTATTCAAATTACTGTTAACATTTATCATGGTTTTCTTTAAAAACGTTTTTTTTATGTAGCCTATGAAACACCAAATAGAATTTGGTGGAAAAAAACCAGAGTTAATTAGAATAAGTTTTCTAATTCCTTGATATGATTCACAGTATAAATAATGTCAGTTGTTTAGGTAAATCTGTCAGTAGTATATAGAGAATAGGGTTTCTTTAGTTTTGTATAATAATAAACTATGTCTGACATATTGAATTGAATTATAGTAGTAAATAATGTTGTGTTTTGATTTGCTTGTTGTTGTTGTTTGAATTTACGTTGGTTGATAATTGGCGTTTATAAAACGGATTGTACTGAGAAACAGAAATCTTATGTAAAATTAACAAGCATTATGATTAGTTACTTGAATCGTTCAATTCATATTATGAAATGCGACTAATTAGAGTATTATCTTGATTTTGCTATGATTGGAAACTGTCTGTTAAGACTGATTATAAGGTTGATATCAAGTCAGTATTTGTAGTAGTGTACAAAAGCTTTCAAGAGAGTATACTAAGATTTATTGAAGTCTTGGTTATAGGGAAACTGAAATCCTCTTTATGTGTTCAAAAACAATTTGTTCTCTTAACCTTAACCTACCTTGATAATGCTGATTTATTATCCAGTGTGGTTATCACATTGTTTTTTGTGTACTTTAATATTTTTCCTTTGTTATGACTTACCCTTAACCTGTCTAGTTGACCTTTTATTTTTCATATAAAAATGTCTTAACAAGTATATGTGTGTGATCGAATTGTTCGAAATGTATTAATATCAGAAGGGGTTTTTGTGGATATTATAGTAATTTCAATAGTTGAGATCATGAGTCAGTTGAAGCTAGACCACCATGGAAAATCCAGAAGCTCTGGCGGCCGTCTCGTCCTATTGTGGGCTCCTCAGCAGTGCGCGTTCACTATCCCAACTCACGAAATGCGAACCCAGAACCTATCGGCCACTGAGCCGGCATCCAACGGTTCTAATGTCTAACTTCAACCAATCCACAAAATTGAGCAACACATTTACTATTGTCTTCAGTGAGTTACTATCTCACAACAGACCCGGTTGAACTCCACTGATCAGTGCTTCTCACTATTGTGCAAATATATTACGTAATTCTAATAACCTTCGTCTTCTCCTTGCATTATTGAAGTTTTAATAATCTGTTGCCAACAAACGATTGCTTTATTTAACACATGTACTTTCTTTTATCATCTTGAAGAAAGCCAATTATCAACATCCTACTCACAATCTATGATATTTTCAAGACAGAATTATCATGAAAATCGACCTAACTAATATCATTGATATTAATTAGATGTATATCTATGTATCATTATGGATAGAGTGAAGATTTAAATCAAGTTAGTATGGTTGAAAAACAAGTTTCATTAAAATTTAAGTTTTTCAAGATATTCAACTAACTACCTACAGCTATTACACATGTATTAAGTAATTTAAAAAAATATGATTGTAGAATATCGTCACCAAGTTATCCATGGTGATCTAGCATTAATTGACTGATGAACTCAACTATAAAAATCAAATGAAATTATCAGAATGATTAGTCTCTTGTTGGTATACTGTACACACTGCCTCGATATTGCCTTGAATCACAAGTTTTATAAGTAAAGATAGATAGAGATTAACAATGGAGTCCAAGACGCACGTTTCGTCTGATTTGAGACTCATAACCTGCATTTCAGAGTTGATGTTCACTCTGGAAATCGAACAACACTAAGTGAATGTAAATTTCAACCCATTGCACAAGCAGGTTACTATCAGGACTCAGTAGTTAAGTCGAAAACGCGATGGCATTTGAAGCAAACGGTACTGGATTCGAGTCCCGAAGTGAACATCAACTATGAGATGCAGGTATATCCGACTAACCATTTTTAAATAGGAGGAACGCGTGTCCTGGATTTCACTGCTGGCCACTATCCATCTTTGCTTATAATTCCATAGCCATTTATTTTCTATGTTATAAGCTTTATTTATACTGTTTCCAATGAGAAAATGATGATTGAATATTGGCATGAAAAACTGAAAAACAACAAAAATACAAACATTAAATTATATTTCTCAGTTTACAAGGTATTCTAGTTGAACTGTATTCTGCTTAACGAATATGAACTGATGAAGAAAAACATTTATTACATGTATTATATTACAAGTGTACATTTGTAAAAAAATTGGACAACCATTATGTTTCTTGGTACATGTTTAAAACATGAAATAATATAAAAATTATAGATTAGATGGTAAACAGTATAATTTTGCACTCTAATTTCATCCTATTCGATACTCCTTAAATATTATATGTACGTGTATCTTAGTGTTAGATTGGGACTTAATCATGATATCGTTTGCTACAAACTCTAAAGTATTATCCATTTCAATGGTTAAGATCATGAATCAGTTGAAGCTAGACCACCATGGAAAACCTGGAAGCACTGGGACTCCTCAATGGTACGAAACGGCCGTCCAGTGCTTCCAGGTTTTCCATGGTGGTCTAGCTTCAACTGACTCATGATCTTAACCATTGAAATTACTACAATCTCCACAAAATCCATCTGATATTATCCATTTATTTATTGAATATGTATGATTTTTATACTATTTTAAGGAAGGATTTAAATTATCCTGTTATTTATGTGTTTAAGTAAACGTTAACTTTGGCTTTGTATAGTAATTTTTTGTAAACTTTATTGAACAGATAGATTGTGAGTAGCAGTGAAATACAGGAAAATGTTTTAGCAGTTGTAACAATAGAGACTAGATTCAAGTCTTGATTTGGATATTAACACTTTAATGAAGATACTATATAATTGTTGAGTCTTAAATAAGGTTTTATTTAAGATTTCCTTGCTTAAACATGATTAAGGAATACTAATTTTAAATAAAAGGAATTTCAGGAAAAAGAAGTTTTAGGGCGAGACTATAATTTATGGATAAACCAATCATGTATAAGATAACAGGTTTTGGATTTTGGCGCGAAATTCACTCATTCATTCGGATAAATAGAGTTTTGGTATTATAGCTGATATCAGTTCATGGTGAAAATCCTAAATCTAATTTGTAACCTTAATCATTAACTGTAAATCATAATTCCAATTCATCAAACTCATTTATAACTCTCATTTAGTCCCATATATCAGGTGGACACTTTCAAGATCAGTCTAGAGTCGCTCAAAGGTCTCCATAAATTATAGTCTTACCAGTTTTAGATAGAATACTGATAACTTATATTAATGTTATATAAATGACTAGTCATGCTCTAAGCTGTATTACATCCGAAAAGATATAACTGGTGAAGTTTTAATTACTTGTTTACACATGATTTTATATAGTGACGATTACCAGTGATGGACTGACTATCTATCGTCATCTAAAAACTACATTGATAATAGAAGACATCTGTAATGTGTACTGTAGTTGAACAAGACATACTGTCAAGACTGATTCGTATATAGTTGACTGTATTCAAAATAAATTCAATTAAAATAGTTTTATCAAGGATTAACATCAGTTGGAGAATCTTTTAAAATCCTAAAGCACTGACTAACTAGCAATATTTAACATTTCAACCACTATCTCATACAGGATTAAATCTAAAATTATTAGATATCATGGGAGGCAGGATATCAACACATCGCTCAGTTGTAATATTTTGCAGTTGTAATAAAGTGTAATGATCATTTAATGCTATTCTTGATAGTCAACTCACCCTCGACAGGGCTAGAATTCATCAATCTCCATGACTCACTAGCATTGTCCAACTCTACATGATTTCCAAATTTTCTCTAAATAATAACATGATATGTAGTATGGTAATGCAACTAAAAAAAAACTGTACTTTCATCGATATCATTGTTAACAATACTAGTTTTAAACCATCCAATAAACAAATGTAACACTTAGAAAGTATGTGATATTCATTATGTTAAAAGTTTCTAACCTACAATTTGAAGTTGCTTTACTCCATGTTATTTATTTTATAAATGATTTGAGGATAAAATTCATCAAATGAATATGTGATCGTGGATGGGCACTGTTGAAGAGTATCATACTAGAACGAAACGACCGTCCAGTACTTCCAAGTTTTCCATGGTTGTCTAGCTTTAATCGACTCATGAATTTAACTATTAAATTAATAAAATCACCACAAAACCCGCTTCTGAAAATGAGGATGTATTATGCGCTTTATCAACTAGTTTACTGATAGAAAATGAAGGTAAACAATGAAATTCTTGAACTTGAGCTTCCTTAGAAACTACTTATGTTCTACAAAGATTTCTACAATTATTGCCAATACCTTTAATTTCCTCGTTTGAGTTAAACAACTATGTTCATTTTTAAAACTCTATATAGATAATATGAATTATGGTAATGTTTCTTTTTCAGTATGTATCTTCAGACAACCGTAGCGCTGTTGGTCTTTTATAATACAAAACAACCTATCTGTCAATTTCTTCCTGTGATAAATTTATGTAATTCGCAACTGACTATAGTTTTTTTCCACAAGACAATGTCACTTTTCTCATTTAGTGGCCCTATATCGGACTTCAATTAGACTGTATGCTGATTGTTATCGAAATATACATTTTGTCTGATTTCGTATATAATCATCGACTTCGATCGTGTTAATGAATAACGGAATTAAATAAGTTAAATACGAGAATGAATTTCGTATACTTGTATTTCATACAATCGTTGATCCAGACAAATGATCGAAGAAACAAAGAGAAGAGAGGGAAGCGAAATGACGCGCGGTGGAGAAGGCTTCTAAGCCAACTCTATTTAGTCAAGCGTGAATCGATACTTATGGTCGAACAGAAATAAGTTACAGACACATAATGATTAGGTTAAATAGTTAGCACATATAAGATCATCTAAAAACAGTCAGTGTTAATAAACGAATAACTGACAGGGGAAAAATATGTCCAGAGAATAATGAATTGATTGATCTGTCCAATGTACGCTTGACATAGTACCAGCCCCTAAACTCATACAAAAACACAATTTCAAGATAATTAAGGATTTCGACAGATAAATAAGAAAGAGGTAATTGAATGACAATAACGACAATGACTGATATTAATTAGTTTAACAGACAGTAAACTAAATGATAAGAAGTATTTCAGTCAAAAGCTTGTGTGAAAAATCTAAACACTGCGGTAAAATAAATTATGAAACTGATTGTTTAACTTAAACTGCAATGCAGGCACAAAACTGAATATATATATACTGTTGTATTCTGCTACATCGGGGTGGTGAAATTTGCACCTAATACAAGGGAATACTCTACATGTACAATCAATTCATTTATACTTATATACATCCTAAAAAAATGGTACAATCATAGAAACAGTAACTACTTGCCATTCTAATATTAGTAGGTCCTATTTTTTGGCAATCTATTAACAACTAATAACAGAAGTTTCTAACTTAATGAGTAATTTATCATAGATAATACAGACATATATTTGAACTGTTTTCTTTTATCAAAATCTTCTAAGCTTCTATTTGTCTGCAAGAAATCCCACATTTATCTGACTCAGGAAGAGACAGGGATGTCACTTATTTCTTCTGGATACATAAACTACGGTTAAAGGTTCGTATCCCTTTAGCTTCTGCTATCTGTTGGGAATGACAAAATGACTCGATATACCACTCAAAATGATTCGATTTATCTACCATATGCTCACTATTAACTAGATGTACCGTGATAGAGCTAAGTATTATCATTGTCTTACCCTTTTCATAACCAAGCTCACTCATTCATTATTTAAATCACCTGGTAGCACGCCTAATATAGTTATCTCCACAGGTGTAGGTAAATTTGTAAATGCACATTGAGTAGAAAAACTCAAGCAACTGACCTTTTATTTAAGTACTTACTTACTTACGCCTGTTACTCCTCGTGGAAGAGCACAGGCTACTCACCAGCACTCTCCATCCAACCTTGTCCTAGGCAATCCTTTCCAGCTCTTTCCAGTTGTTATACATCCTTTTCATATCCGATTCTATTTGCCGACGTAATGTGTTGTTTGACCTTCCCATTTTCCGCTTCTCTTCAGGATTCCATGTTAGGGCTTGCCTCGTGACGCAGTTTGGTGGTTTGCATAATGTATTTCCTATCCATTTCCATCGTTTTTTCCTAATTTCCTCTTCCTCTGGAAGGTGGTTTGTTCTCTCCTACAGTAGGCTGTTGATGATGGTATCCGGCCAATGGATGTTGAGTATCTTGCGAAGACAGCTATTTATAAATACTTGTACTTTCTTGATTGTGGTTGTTGTGGTTCTCCAAGTTTCAGCTTTTTTTTCAAGTAGATGTTCACTAATACTTATTTTTATCAATTAGGATTGTTGACAACTGTGTTTAGGTAAATCCAAGTTTAGTTTGAGTACATACTGGCTAAATGGATGTAATTGAGCTAATAATATTTTTTGAGGCTTTATTAATTTGATTTTCCGTATGTATTTTTTTTAAAAAACATACAGGATGGTACATATCATTGTGGTTGTGATCCTGAATATGAACTTCAAGCAGATGGTCATAGTTGTGAATTAAAATCTTCTTGTGATTTCAAATGTCAAAACAATGGAAAATGTTTTGATGGAAAATGTGTATGTACATCAAATTTTGAAGGAGAATATTGTGAAAAAGATAAAAATGAATGTGATCAATCTATTTTTGTACATGGTTGTAGTTATGGATGCATTAATACTTATGGATCATATGAATGTATATGCCCAGATGGATATCGAAGACTTGCCGATAAACGTACATGCGTTGTAAGTTTAAAAAGATCTTTTCATTATCGCTTAAATTACTTAATTATGTAAAAAACACATTACATCACTTGATATTTCAATGTTTTGTATTGCAATCTTTATAAATGTTTCCCCCCCCTAATTTCATATGATAAATATATGACAGATAATTCTCATTTATTATCAGAAGTGCTTTTTGTGGATATTATAGTAATTTCAATAGTTTAGTTCATGAGTCATTTGAAGCTAGATCATCATGGAAAACCTGGAAATACTGGACAGCCGTTTCGTTCTAGTATGAGACTCCTCAGAAGTGGGCAACCACGATCCCACCTCACGAGATTGGGACCCAAGACCTATCGGTCTCGCGTTAAGAATTAAAATAAAGAAGTTCAGCGAAGGGATCTCTTTTCAACGAATTTATTATCATGCTGTACAATCGTATGCATATATATATGAAAATGTTTTGTTAAAGTACTAGTTCCGTGAGGAAATGTGAACAAGGAATAACCAAGATGATGTCATAGAAAGATTACAATACCAGATTACTTAATATGAGTAATAACAATAGACTTAGTAGGTTAGTAATGAATTATAATGTGAATGTAGTAAGATGATTAAAATGTTTTTCTAACAATGATCGAAGGTCATTAAAGGTTATAGGAGAGTAAAAATAAATAATGTGATATCATGAGCATTTATGAAAAAAATAATGAGAATATGAGGCATAAGTAGAGGGCGAAATGCAGTTATAGTAATAAATTAAGACCAAGGTAATAATAATGATAGGATGTGCTTCTTTTGTACGCATAATTCTAGCTTGAACTCATGGATGATAAGCGCTTCGGCTATTTTTAAAAGTTGGTTACAAAGAAACCTAGATAGATGTGTACGAATCGTATATACAACCTTAAAATCAAACTGAGGATACGTAGAATGATTACAGTCGTTTAGATGTTCAAGTATGGAACTTCTAACTGCTTGCCTCTCACCTTTGCAAGAACACACTGGGACGTATTCGCGTATCCGAGTTGAAAGCGAGAGCTGTCTACAGTCAATATACCATGATTCACAAGAGCAAGTGAACTGGTAGATGCATATAAAGGCGATCAGACGGGGAAGCTTATCTATTACGGATACAAAAAACAAGTTCCTACTAATGGAAGTTATTCGCAGTTTTGCTGCATAGAATGTTCTTTTATCGCTGTCGTTAAACGATTTTTGATTACATCAAATGTTCGGTCACCTTTAAATTCCAATCTTATATAAAGGTTCTTCTTTGGAACGGAACAATCAGATTTCTTGTCATAACAACTCCTTTTCATATTCTTAGTTATAAAGCGGTCTTAATAACCATGTTTCGTCAGAGTTTTTTCTGAGGAATACTTATCCTTCGTCAATGCATCCCATACTGCATATCTGATGTATTCGGTAACTTAAAGGGTGAATAACATTTCTCATTCTGTTTAAAGACCACTTAGTTTAATCTTTTAAAAATAAATTCTAAAGTTATTTTACCGTGATATCGTGCTTTTAAAAACTTACCTGGATAACTATGAAAACAGGACAATAAATTATCACTTATTTAAATAGTATAAATACAGAATGATAGTTATTTTGGACCAATTATACTTATGAATCAGTTATAATGATGAAGTCCAGACAAGTTAGCTGGACGAAATGTTGGAATTAGTTAAATTTCAATCGCTGAGAATATTTCAAATATAATTTTCACATATAATGAGTTATAATGGTTTTTTTATCAAATGAATTCATGAGTCAATTAAAGCTAGACAACCATGGAAAACCTGGAAGCACTGGATTGATGTTTCATTCTAGTATAGGTTTCTTCATCAGTGCACATCTACGATGGATGAGGATATGAATGCTATATTCTTAACACAACAAATATTGTGACTAATACTGTACTAAAAGCGATTACTAATACTTACTTAAATAACCATAATATATCACAAGTAAGTATTAGTTTATCATAGCATTCAGTTGAATATGGTAAGAACATGATGTGTAAAGTGTACTAAGATTTGTCAACCATTAAACATGTACAATAAATTCTGATCTAAAAACTAAATCGGTTTAAAATCAAATGTATTGATCCTTCAAGTCATATTTTGTCATGTTCCTCTTTAGGTGACACAGAAAAAATATGAGAAGAGAGATAGTCACTTAATATGAGAGATTAAACAAGCGGCACAGTCATGTTAACATATCCTATTACGTTATGTTATATTTTAATAGGATCATTAAAATGATGTAAATAAACATTTGTAACTAATAACTTATCTTTACAAGAAAAAAAGGAATCTAGTATATGTTCTTCATTTAATGATAACGTTTTAGCATAGATACGAAAAGCTGAGACTTGTTAACTTTCTACATTGGGCTCAGCATAAAGTGGCCATAAATCATGTACAAAAACTAGAAAGAAAAAGAAAAATACAATTAAAGATATGAAATAACTAAAAAGAAAGCATAATTTACTGTATCTATGGGAAAACCTAAACTATAACAATTATAATCAGAGAGGGATTTTGTGAATATTACAGTAATTTAATACTGAAGGAGCTTTGTTCTCAGAGCTGGATGGTTTGGTCGTGGAGCTTTTATCGTTCTTCTGAACGACATCATCAGTAGCACAAACTTCAGATAGAAGTGAAGTGTTCGAAGAACGATGATAGCTCGACGACCAAACCATGCACCCCAGAGAACAAAACTTCATCAAAATCATCCACCTGAGCTACGAATCTTCTCCACAATCTCAGTAATTTAATAGTTGAATTCATGAGTCAATTGAAGCTAGACTATCATAGAAAACTTCGAAACACTGGACGGCCGTCTCCTCCTAGTATGGGACTCCTCAGCAGTGTGCATCCACGATCCCACCTTGAGAGATTGGAACGCAGGACCTATCAGTCTCGCACACGAACGCTTAACCACTGAGCCGGCATCCAACGGTTCTATTATCTAACTTCAACCAATCCACGAAATTGGGCCACCGTTCAGCATTGTCATAACAGTTATGTAAATGTTAAAGTTTTCATAGACTATTTGTTATTAAATAATATTGTTCAATTATTTTACTGTAGTTCATAGGTAGATAGAAATGCCTACAAGTTTTAATTATTATCATTTTATTAAAAATTATCATAGTTATTCATATTTCCTGTTAACTACTGTACTCAACTTGTGATGCTCGGTTACATTAGTTGCTATAAGTTTGTTAACAGAAACCAACAAAAATTAATTGATTTTTTTTGTGTGTTGATTAGCATTTTTTCAAAAATCTTATTTAAAGTCTTGAAGTGACTGATTCTTTCTGTAATATTAGAACTAGCATTGCTTGGTAACATAATCAGAGACTGCTAGTGAGATTGTAGAGTGGTGACGAGTCGCGATTGACTATGAACACCACTACAAGAAGACTACGTCCCAGTTAACCGATAAAATCCCCCGTAAGTCAAATATCAGAAGGCAGTTGATGGCTGTAGTCGAGATGTATTTGTTGGCGATCTCGTGGTATTGGAAGGATACCGAGATCGTGCCAAAGGAGTACAAGCGTGGTTACCGAACGTAACCGGAAACTAGGAAACTCTATAACTTATTCATGCTAGTCTGTAGTATTTACTCATCATCTATCAGTATCACCTCCAGAAAAGAACAAAGCAATAACATGATGGTGCTGCAGCTTTGGGTGGAATGTTAAAGCAGTTCATATTTGGAAAGACAACAGATGTGAAGTATTTTCTTTATTTTTATCTACAACTTTAAAATATGGATTTAACTTCCTAAAAAGCCTAGCCAGGAGTACTAGACTTATTGGCTCCACGTGTATACTTAACGATAGGCCGAGTAATCAATTACTAAGAAAAGATACATAATATTTACATTCAATTTCAGTTCCATGACAAAAGTTAACTGTTAAATAATACATTGTTCTAAGTATCTGTTATTTTTTGGAACATAGAAATAATGTGACAGTAACAACTTCAGTCTAGACAATCAACACTTAAGCAATTAGACTCTCATATCCACTCAACCATACATACTTATTTATACAAATATAAGGATATATATATAATAGGAGAATTATTATAGACTTAAATAACACTGTCTGTCTGCTAAATAAGTCAAATCAAAGGCTTAACTAATGTAAGCATACACAAACTTGTGTGTGAATAAGATTACTTTAAATGTGAAAAAAGTTTATAACCCTTTAGATTTCAAGATAAGTACCAAGCATTGAAGCATTTGAAATAGTCTCCAAAATCCCATGGGAGAGAGGATACGTATCCGTGGATTTATGGTGCATCTGTTTTCTGAACATTCCATGTGTATAAAGTATCAAGCATTTTCAGACCGTTGGTTGCTGGCTCAGTGGTCTAGTTGGTTAAACGCATGGCGCGAGACTTATAGGTCCTGGGTTCGAAGCCCGCGAGGCGGGGCTGTGGATTCGCACTGCTGAGGAGTCCCACGGCCGTCCAGTGCTTCCAGGTTTTCCATGGCGGTCTAGCTTCAAATGACTCATGATCTCAACTGTTGACATTTTCCAATTCATTTACCGAATGTATGGTAATTATAAACGTATAATTTTTAGTTGGAATTTCATTTTAAACTCTAATTTTATTTACCTTTTTAATCCCTCAAGTTCGAATCAACTACAGGGATGCATATAAATAGTTTTAGACGACAAAACAAAAATGAGATGCTTAGTTGAAATTGTGTTCTTAAATAAGACACTCATTTATAAATTGAAAGGAAAAATTCCCGAAAATTCTAGGTGAAACAATTTTATTGAACGTTGAATAAAGGATGTATAATTTCACAGTTCTCTTGTATGGTTATTGATGGATAATTTTCCAATATTATTTAAATCCTTGATTACATCACTGACGTCAAATGGATTAATTCAATTATAACAAGATTTATTATTTGTATAGTTGAACGCAAACAAGATAACAGTAAAACAATTGAAGATATATGAATTGTAAATCTATGAGATAATATATTGTTATAATAGAACACAAACAGAGATAAACAATAATAAAAACATTTCTAGTATACGGTAATTAAAACAGGCACTCATCATATAAACATAAAAAAAGAAGAATGATTATACATTAACTTGGTAACACGTATTGAATATCAGATGGGTGAGATAGTCACTCAGTGAAGACAATGGTGGATGTATCGCTCAATTTCGTGGATAAGTTGAAGTTAGACATTAACACCGTTGGATGCCAGCTCAGTAGTCTAGTAGTTAAGTGTTCGCGCTCGAAACCACTAGGTCCTGGGTTCGGATCTCTCAGGTAGCGAGGTCGTAGATGCGCACTGCTGAGGAGTCCGACAATATGGAGAAACGGCCGTCCAATGCTTTCAGGTTTTCCATGGTGGTCTAGCTTCAACTGACTCATGAAATTACATATTGAATACTTAAGAGAAAGAAACCTATTACATAATTCCTGTTACAAATAATATTGCACTTATATAAATTATATACTTTTGCAAACTGTTTTTGAAGGATAGAATGAATTGATTTAATATTATAATATTTCGATCCGCCATAGATAACTTTGACTTACAACAGATGTTTAAAGCATATTAAATGATTGATAACAATAATAATAATATTTTTTGAGAATGTCCCATGGACACTATTATTCATTACAATAGAATCGAATTTATTACAGTTAAAATTTAATAGTTTCTTAGCATGCTCCTCCACGAGGAGTAACAGGTGTAAGTAAGTAAGTAAGGAAGGAAGTATTTAATATAAATGAATGTTGACTTCTAATTTCTTATATGTAGATAATAAGAAAACAGTTATCAGTGTGCATTAGTGTGAAACAATTATCATTTGAGAAACTATTCATTGTTATTTCTGATTTCATTTATATCTGGCCTATGAAAGTCGATCAAACCCTTTAAATTGTTATCAGAAAGGGGGTTTTGTGGAGATTATGGCAATTTAATAGTTGAATTCATGAGTTGACTAAAGTTAGACCACCATCGAAAAACTTGAAGTACTGGACGATTGTTTCGCCCTAGTATGAGACTCCTCAGCAATGCGCATTCACGATCCACGGCCATCCAGTGCTTCCAGGTTTTCCATTGTGATCTAGCTTCAAGTGATTCATGAATTCAACTATTGAATTACTATAATATCCACAAAACCCCTCTCTGAAAATATACTTTTGCAAACGTAAAATATAGAAATAAAATATTATATTATAATTCATTTTCGTATTGATTTTTTGAATCTTCCCATTGATATTTAGGACTGTAATTGATCAGTCTCTTATTGGCATAAGTGCATCTTGTGCGAATAGCATCGATATTGCCTTGAATCACGAGCATTATAAGCAGAGATGGATGGTGACTAGCAGTGGAATCCAGGACGCACATTAAGTCTTATTTTAGGACTCGTCAGCTAGATGTACCTGCTTTCTAGAGTTCATGTTCACTCGGGGAACCAAAACCAATATCGTTCAATTCAAAAGCGCGTCCTGGATTCCACTCCTAGACACCACACATCTTTGCCTATTATATTATAATCGTTTCATGTTAAGAGTTTACAAAGTACAAATTTAAGTGAATTACATAAATCTGATGAGTATTTTGTTTTTAAAGGTTTGAATCTTCCTGTTTTTTGATGTTAGAAATTCTTAAAATTGTTTTCAGTTTTGGCATATATGGTTGCTGTACGGAATACCTCACTATTGACATAAGTGTACATGTTTTTAAGTAAATTTAAACTAGTCTCAAAATAGGATGAAACTTAAGTTCTGAATTCTACTGATAGTCACTAACTATTATTGGTTAAGTGGTTAAGCACTCGTGTACGAGACTGATAGGTCCTGTTTTCGAATCTCACGAGGCGTGATCGTGGATGCGTACTACTGAGGAGTACCATAACTAGGACGAGACGGCTGTTCAGTTCTTCTGGGTTTTCCACGATTGTCTAGCTTCAATTGACTCATGAACTCCACTATTAAATTACATATATTTCTTTTTAATAAGTTTGCAAGAAGCATATGTTGTCTTTGTCAGATGATGGGAAATGTTAGTCAAAATATACTTAATTCATAATTCGTACTAATACCATCTTTCATCACTGATTAAAGAAAACTTGACCGATCACATATTATTGTAAATCGATTGATACTATTTGTTGTACCGATTTTGGCGAAACCTATACCTCTAATCAAACTGTATATTTTAATTTTATTCCGTCTAGACTGGTATCTAGGATAAATAGTAATCCATAGGTTAATATTAACCTAATGAAATCATTGAGAAATAAACTAAGGAACTGATATACTTAATATCATTTATACATAACAGAATGAAATGACAAAGAAGTTTGATATATGAGGTAGACGACTGTAATGTATTCACATATTATAAATAGTATGGTTATATAACAATTGATTATTTTGTTAAATTACAGTGTCAAAGTCTGTCATAGTTAAACCAATCAAATAGAGCTTACTCAACATTAACAATTTAGTAATTCACGTTGCTTAATTAAGTTTTTCACTTTTATATTGATTCTATGCTAAAATATCGGTGAGACTATAATTTATGGATGACCTTTGAGCGGTGCTAGACTGAACTAAACAGTGTCCACCTGATAACCAAATAAGAGTTATAAATTAATGTGAGGAATTGGAATTATAATTTACAGTTGATGATTAAGATTAGATTTCGGTTTTTCATCACGAACTGACATCAGCTATAATACCAAAAGTCTATTTACTCAAATGGATGAGTGAAAATCCGAAACCTGTTATTTCTATACATGATCGAGTTCATTCATAAATGATAGTCTCACCAAAATATTTATAAAACTTAGAAGTTTTACCACTAAAGATTAATAGTTTAATTCATGAGTCAAAGCTAGACAACCATGAAAAACCTGGAAGCACTGGATGATCGTTTCGTCCTAGTATGGGACTCCTCAACAGTGCGTATCCACGATCCTGCCCCTCGTGAGATTGGAACCCATGATCTATCAGTCTCGCGCGCAAGCGCTTAAACATTGGACCATTGAGCCGACATCCAACAGTGTTACTGTCTAACTTCAACTAATCCACGAAATTGCACCATCGTAATTACTATGAATTTAGATTGTATTTACAAACAGTACGAATAGTACATTGAAAATGTTAGAAATAAAAGTTTAAAATGTAGTTTTAAACAACAATAAAAAATAAAAACAAAACAAAAAATACCTTTTATGCCAATATGATCAATTGTATAAAAATATAACGAAAATATACATTAAACATTACATAAATCACAACAAATTGATTTAGTAGGTTAACATACTGACCTGAGAAAAAAATAGTAGTTGAAAAAAAACAATAAAAAAAAATACCTATTTCACTTAGTAACTTTTTCCTTCACCTTAAAAATTTCAAATTCGAATCATTTTAATGTGACTATTTTTAATAGAAATACGAACACACTCAACCAACCAACCACCCACCCACCCAGATACATACATGCACAAAAGAAAAGAAAAGTACGATTTGAAATAGTCTCTAAGTGTATTTATTATTTTGTGTATGAAGAATAAATAAATAGTGTTTAAGAAAATGATTAAAAGTAGTGGTAGTAGTAGTAGTAGTAGTGTGAGTGTTAGTAGTAGTGTTAGTAATAGTAGTAGTAGTAAATGTCCGTACATTTTTCAAGTGCAATGACCTTCTAACATGATTCTTATTTAATTGTTTAGATAATTAAAAGAAATTTGCAAGTTGTTGCAGTTTTTCTTTTTTTTCTCTCTTCTTTTCTCTCTTTTTTCTTTTTCTCCAATGTAAAAAAAAGCTTACACAGAATACATGCATAATGTATATAATGAAAAAAAACCAACAAGAGAGAGCAAAATCTAATTGAATGGCCAACATTCATGCTTTTTTTGTTACAGAAATCTAATTAATTCAAATCAAGGTTAATAAATAATTATCAAAGTGGTTAGATAGAATATACTACTGAATTAAAAGGTTAAAGCTTATAGGGAATATATAATTTTATTTGAAAACTATTGGATAATGATTATTATCAATATAATGTGGAAATAACAGTAACTGATAATAATAATAGTAATTCTACACAGATTAAATAGTTGTTGTTTTAAGTTGAAATATATTTAAGGAGTATAAGAAGAAATGAGGTAAGGATAAAACTAGAAATCTGTTATGGGTGTTATAAAACGATTAGTTTGGTGAATAAACTTAATTACATATTACATACTTAATATCATAGAATGAATATGGTTAAATAGCCAATGAAATACGGAGAGCATTGAATTATTGTTTCATCGTAGTTTAGGAACCGTTAGCAGTGAGTATCTACAATCGTATCATCAGCCATCCAAATGCCCTGGTATGGCCGAGAGTAGGGAGAGTCCACTCTCCTTCTCGAAACGCTCTCACATGGCCACGGGTATATAGACTCTGTCAGGGAAGTCCTACTCACTGCGTTCTCGTGGCGGGAGTGTTGTTTACGAAATTGAGAGGACGAAAAGTGAATGTCCGGTGCTTTAACCGAATTCCAAACCAATGGTGCACATGGGCTCCAGTATCCTGAAGGAATAAATGGCGTATGAACCAATTGTTGGTCACCGGCTTCCATGGGACTGCATCTACGATGCTCCACTGCATTGTGAATCAGACCTTCAGGTCGAAGGCTCGAGGAGTGGCCCACTAAGAAACCTAACTGCTTCGTTTTAGGCACCCGTACAGCATCACGACCCTCCCACATATCAGATGAGATTTTTGTGGCGCAGATGTATTTGGTGCCTCCGTGTACCAATATCTTTGTTAAAATAATAATGACAATCGCATCATCAGAAATCGAACGCAGGACTTTTGTTATATTTGAACAATTATTCTATAGATCAGTGGTTTCCATGATTAATTTCAAGCTATTAGTAATATCACGTCAATATCTTCCAATGAACTTGATGAGAAAAATTTCCAGAAACCCATATAACAGTCAATTAATTATATTTCAATAGTTGAGACCATGAGTCAATTGAAGCTAGACCACCAGGGCAGACCCAGAAGCACTGGATGGCCGCTTCACGTGCGTATTCACGATCTCACTTTGCAGGATTTCAACTCAGGACCTATCAGTCTCGCGTGCGAACGCTTATCCTCTAGGCCACAGAGCTGACAGCCAACGGTTTTAATGTCTAATTTGAAGCAATTTACGAAATTGCTCCACCGTCCACCATTGTCTTCAGTGAATTACTTTCTCACAACAGACTTGGTTGAAGTCCACTAGTAACGATTTCTCATTAGAACTCCAGGAAATATCTCTAGAAATCAGTCACTAGTGAGCACATGAAGATTAATATCATAAGGCGTTTTATGGAGATTGTAGTAATTTCAATAGTTGAGATCACGAGCCAGTTGAAACGATACGGTCATCCAGTTCTTCCACATTTACCATGGTGATCTAGCTTCAATTGACTCATGATCTCAACTATGGAACTTACTATAATATCCACAAAAACCCTTTCTGAAATTAATTATATAATTAACATTTTTACAGATTAACATCTATAAGGATTGTTAATATTAACGGTAGATTTTGTTAGATAATTGAAGTTGTACATTCATTGAAATAAACAAAATCAGTATATATAAAATTAAAAAACTGCCATCTAATGTTCGGTGTGTGAGACATAACATCTGATACCAATACATTTTATTAGGATTATTTTACTAAATCTAGTGTTGTTATCAATGATCAATGTGAGTTAATATATACAGAGTTGTATTCTAGGGGCTATGTGACTTCAGGCAATATCGAGGCAATCTGCACAGGATGCACATATGCCAACAAGAAACTGATCAATAACAGTTCTAAATAACAATGGGAAGATACAAGTAAACAACATCAAGTGAATTATCTTAACTACTTCCATGTAAAACGTTCGCAATATTTAAAGTAAATATCTTTTCATTAATCACATAAAAGCGTACTGTACTTTTCCTTAAATGAACTAATACTTTTTAAGAGTTGAGTTCATGAGTCGATGTAAGCTAGACAAATATGGAAGACCTGAAAGCACTGGATGGCCGTTTCGTCCTCAGCAGTGTGCATCCATGATCCCGTTGACGGGATTCGAACTTGTGACTTTCGGTATCACGTGCGAACGCTTAACCTCTAGACCACCAAGCTGGCATCCTACGGTGTTAATGTCTAACTTTCATCGGTCTGTGAATAACTGCGGAACCATTCATCCATTGTCTGACGAAATTCACACGTATCAGTTAGTCATTCAAAAATAATGATGGGCCTGACACATATGTCCATCGCGTTTAGCTACCATACAACATCAATACAGTGCGACGAAGTTATCAGGAAAAATGGCAGAATGTTAGAAATAGTGACAATGTTAACAGTATTAAGAAAGATTTAGTATAAATAAAATACTTCAAGAAGAAAGTTTATATTTGTGGAACAGAGTGCACAAGATTATTGTAAAACTAAAAATTTCGGGCTAGACAAAGAGTGAATGCATCTGTTGTGTCTAGTACTAGGTCAAGCACACATGGATTATTCTAGTTTCCAGACAGACCAATCAACTTATCATTATGACTCTTATTTTGAAATAGTCAATTATTTGCTTATTAACCTTGACTGTGTTTATATGAGCGCATGTATGCGTACATCTCTTACCCTATTAATCATATATCAGTTTGTTTTTGTCTGATTATAAATATTGAGTCACGCTTTGTCAAAACGAATTGAGAGGTTTTCCCTCTCCGTTCTGCTTTTTCGCCTTGTTTCCCTGGTTGACTGCTTGAATAAACGTGTGTCTGAAATAAATTCATCCAACTAAAACCATATTTAGCTTCTTATTACCGTCGTCACACTAACGCGGTTAACCAAGGTTTAATATACGGAGTTAGATGGCGTACTAAAAAGTTCATCCTAATCACATTCCGATCAGTGGCTCACAAAATATTTACGCCACTTCTACTGATATGACTCGTGTTACTTAACGTATCTGATAATTGGTTACGACAACTGCAATGACCCTAACCAGGAAGTCTATACCTACCAACATCGTTACGTAAAATGATCGGTAACTTCTTGAACTGATGTCACGTCTTAAAGTTGTCTATCCTCACTTTTTTTCCAAAATACTCCTGCGTTAGTGAGCATCGCGTGTCGATGTAGGCAGCAGTTAGGCATGAGCATACATATTCCAACCTCATAAGTATGACTTTCGGTGATGTTTTCGTTTTATAGTTAATTTTGTATCTGTTTGCAAAGATTCAATAGCTTTCATCACCAGGGTTCTATTATATAACTCTTCTTCAGCCTATGGTCAACCATGAAACAATCTTTAACGGTTTGCCTCCGAAGACAGCCTTAACCTAGACTAAATCTCTAGGTGAATTAGTGCACAAAATTATCAATACTTAATCTGCCATAAAACATCTATCGGTTGTCGAGTATTTCAACAACCGGTTGAGACACTATTCTAAAGAATGTCGGTCACTAGATAGATTTTAGATTTAACTTCCCACTTTTATACTACCATTGGATGCAAATCTTATATATCTGTCTGATAATTCTCATGAGCAACTTTTTCTCACTTTTAATCTCATCTTTTGAAGACGAGTCTTCATAAATATTTAAGATTCGTAGAAGGCATACTATATACTTTAAACCTTATATAGGCTTTCATAAACATACATGCTCAACTTCAAAACTATTTTTCTTGCTAATCGAGAAAATGAAACTTTGATAAATTTTCCACCTTACCACAGAATCAATCTTCTAGATAACAAACACTGAATTCATATGAGCTAACATTCAAATAAACTTGGTTGTTATAAACAAAATTATTAATTTATTATTTGAACTCATCAATTAAAGTTAGACCACCATAGAAAACCTGGAAGCACTGGACGGTCGTTTAGTCCTAGTATGGGACTCCTCAGCAATGTGCATCCATGGTCCCGCCTCGAGAGATTCCAACCCAGGACCTTACTGTCTCGTGCGCGAACGCTTAACCTCCAATGGTTTTAATGTCTAACTTCGAACAATCCACGGAAATTATTAACCAGTTGAAAAACAACAGTTATTATCTCCCCAGCTGGATTTTTTTCTGAAATAAACTTAAATAACATGACAATAGAAAATTGAGCAACTATATCATGATGATGGTTCCATCTTTATCCATAAATGTTTGTGACATTGACCATAAACTGGAAATTTTTATCTCTTTTCAGTAAAGACTCAGTAGGTTCCATCGATTTAACTTGTTATATATCTTTAGTAATTAAGAAGGAATCTAACTCCTATATGTAAAACGTTTATAAAACCACTAATCAAAATCATGAGAAGTTAACCATGTATTATTGTAAATGAAATTCCTTCAATACTATTAACATTCTTAATGAAAAGGAACATTTATATGAGCATATACAATTTTACGGTTGAATAACAAACATCAGAAGGGTTTTTTTAATACATATTATAGTAATTTCAATATGTTGAGATCATGAATCAATTGAAGTTAGACGATTATGGAAAGCCTAGAAGTATTGGATGATCGTTTTGTCCTATTGTATGACAATTTATTGGATAATCCTTTGAATTGCATAATGCATTTTTTGTTTTTTTTTACTATCCTATAAATGAATACATTTTCATAATCTCTAATAAACATTTTGAAACTAAAGCCATGTGTTAGAATAGTTATGTAAATACATGATTCATTTATTATAGAAAACAGACTATAACTGTTTTCAAGAATCAATATGTTTACAGTTCACAGACATCTTGGAGATTATGGTGGGCGTTAATGATATAAAGAATAAATGTGAAATATTTACATATTACATAATTAGAATTTAAATCTAGACGAATTCTATTGATTTTTTCTAAGAATCATTTTATTCAGAATAGTACTGTGGTGCGTGCTACTTAAATTGATATAAGTAGTATGTAACGCGAGTTAAAGGAAGTAATGTCTGGCAGATTGTCTCCACCCGTGTTCTGTTCACTACATTTGGTGTCGCTGCCAACCAGGAGAAGAGGGGGAGGCTGTTCTGCGGACGCCGTTGCGGGCATGGAGCTGAGGTGCGAGTTGAGGCAGTCTGGTGCGGAGAGGTGGCGTCGAGTGGAGTGTTCTGGCGGGGCGGCGTTGGCTTTAGCGAGTGCTGTCGACGGAGAGTAGCGGTGGGACGTGCGGCTGCTGGTCGGACATCGGATGTAGTTGGCACAGCAGGCCGGTGGAGCACGTGTGTTAAGCGTCGCAGTTGCCGGGTGGATGTCGGATGTGGTTGCTCCGGCAAGTCGACGGAGCTACAGAGGTCAGCGCGCCGCAGACTCGACATTTTGACGAAGAGTGTGGCACAGACTGCAGAGACGAAGAATGTGGCACGGCGAGCATGGACCATCGCATGAACGACTGCTTTAAATGGGGGATGAGTGTGGTGCATGCTACTTATATTGATATAAGTAGTTTATGACGCAAGTTAAAGAACGTTATGTCTGGCAGCAGAAGATGGAGGAAGATCAAGAAAGGAAGAGCGAGAACACAATGGAATTTGTAAGAAACCGCATGAACAATGAAATGTGAAACAATGGATTGATGTTTGCAACGGCAACATTTCTGTTTGATATGATAAAATGATGTTTTGCAAATTAACGATTTACTATTTTACCGAGTAACTCTGTAATTTTGTGCTAATTACATTCGATTGTTCCCACCCAGGTTCTGTTCACTACGATACTGTGATTGACTAATTTACACGAGCTAATCACTAATCACTTTATATATGATAAAGCCATAAACTGGAGTGTGTTTATACTTTGAGACCCATAACAAGGTGTATATACAATAATAAACAAGAGCTAACATTGAACTGTTTGACATAGGGGTTAGTGTAAAGACTGTAGAATAATGACTTGGAATTGGCTGATCGAATTTTTAGTTTTCAATAGTTCATGATACAGCACAATCACACCCTCTTCTTCATATGATTTTTACCTCATAGATCATAACATGTCAATAGAACTACAGAAAATTCGTCTCAAAGTTAGTGATTAGTAAACACTATAATGTTTTTTAAGAGGGTTAAACATGGAGGTAATATACATTCTTATAATGATCATAATCAGTTGAATAAATTTTAAAAGATAGGTACCGTTAAACGTTTATTCCATCTTTGTCTCGAACTTCACATAGGATCACATTCACAAAATTATTTTAAAATCTTATAAATGTTCCTCAAGATTATTTTTTTTTATCAAAGATAGAACAACATATAGATCACTAATGTAGATGGTTTATGTCTAATGACTGGAGGCCTATTCGAAATAGAAAGGAATGGTGTGACCAATAGCTAACTTTGAAGTCACACCTCACAGTCAGCAGCTAACGTGAATAACCCCTTCAGCGTATCGAGATACTATGGCTACTTTTAAGACTGTATAACACAAAGGACGTTATTACGGGAATATATTAGTAAGAACAAGCACAGTGAAAATTCTGAGACCACCATCGTATGAGCCAGTTCATGGCATACGATTAGCTGATGCGCATTGGTTGTCCTTGACCTTAACAGGGATCGAAAATCTGTCCGATATTCAGTGACGGAACTGCCGAATCATTTATCTAGGGCTCAGTGACTGTTAGCTGGACGGCGAGACTATAATTTATGGACGAACTAAGCAGATTTACGATACCAAGTCTTGAATTTTGGCGCGAAATTCACTCATCCATTTGGCTTAATAAAGTTTTGGCATTATAGCTTATGTCAGTTCGTGATGAAAACCTTAAATATGATTTCTAACCCTAGCCATAGACTGTAAATCATAATCCTTATTCTTCAAACTGCTTTATAACGCTCATTTAGCCCTAGTACGTAGGTAGACACCCTCAAGGTTAGTCTAGTGTCGCTTAAAGGTCGTCCATAAATTATAGTCTCACCCACTAGCCCTACAAACATATAGTTCGGCTGATTAATGATGATCAATGAAATCTTTACAAAAAAACAACAATTAAGCCACAATACGATAAATGCGCAAAATGTACTTTTTTCATAATCAGTTTTTTATATAGATTCTGTACATTCTAGTGAAAGTAATCAAAATGAACATATTGTACATTAAAGTTAAGTAGAAATTGCGTAAGAAACTGGTTGGATAACTGATAAAATCAGGAGACTGTGGTTGTTTATCATCATGTCAGAATTTATCTTGATATATGCACCAATAATGTAACTAGTAAATAGTAGATTTTAAATGAATCAATGCTGAGGAACTCCACAAAAGGACGAAACGACCGTTCAGTGTTTCCAGGTTTCTCATGTTAGTCTGGCGGTAACTGACTCATGATCTCAACTATTAGGAATAATGTTCACCAAGAATTTAATTTGTTCTTTTAACATTCTCTTCATTTACACTATTAATCATTGAATGTAAATGTCACGTAATATTATGAAGGATAATTAATGTTAATTATGGTTAATACCAATCCAATCACAATTGACGGAGAAGATTTGGTAGATGTAAAAGCCTTTACGTATTTGAGCAGCATCATTGATGAACAGGTTGGATCTGATACAGATGTGAAGGCGCGGATCGGCAAAGCAAGAGCAGCATATTGACAACTGAGGAACATCTGGAGCTCAAAACAACTGTCAACCAACACCAAGGTCAGGATTTTCAATACAAATGTCAACACAGTTCTACTGTATGGAGCAGAAACCTGGAGAACTACGAAAGCCATCATTCAGAAAATACAGGTGTTTATTAACAATTGTCTACGCAAAATACTTCAGATCCATTGGCCGGACACTATTAGCAACAACCAACTGTGGGAAAGAATAAACCAGATCCCAGCGGAGGAAGAAATCAGGAAGAAGCGCTGGAGGTGGATAGGACACACATTGAGGAAAGCACCCAACTGCGTCACAAGACAAGCCCTGACATGGAATCCTGAAGGTCAAAGGAAAAGAGGAAGACCAAAGAACACATTACGCCGGGAAATGATGATAGACATGAGAAAAATGAACAAGAATTGGATGGAACTAGAAAAGAAGGCCTAGGGCAGAGTGGGTTGGAGAATGTTGGTCGAAGGCCTATGCTCCATTGGGAGTAACAGACGTAGGTAAGTAAGTAAGTAATGGTTAATACCATGAATGTTGTTTAAGTGACGTTAATAAAAAGTGTATAATTAAGACTGAAATTACGTTCTAATAAAGGTATTAATTGGATGAACTCTGGAAATTAAATATTTTAATATTTCAGTGTTCGAACCTACATATCAACTTTAAGTGGGTTTGCCCAGTTTAATAATTTATGAGTATTTGTTTAATTATACATACGAACGCTTACATGATTGATCTGATAGAAACTGGAGAAATAGTTGGGACCAGAAATCACTAGAGAGTTATTTTGTTTTATATTAGATATTCGAAAAATTCTTGCCCACAACGTTATATGAAATTGAATCTAATATATTGAGGTTTTTCTATGACCACGTAACCATTAGAATATTGAATAAGAGATCATTCGTTTACTTCTGTACCATTATATTTGCCTACTATAGTGTGATGAGCATTTATTGAAAATAAAGTTATCTGTCTCAATCCTGCTATGGTTAAACTCTTTCAGTTGCAACTGACAACTAGAACCAGAGAGTACACAATGATCATATGGTTTAAGTAGTATTTCATGGTTACTTGATAATGGAACATAGAATGGTTATTTCGTCATATTTTGGACTTGTCAGCTTTATTTACCTGCATCTGCACTGACATGAGAATACTAATACTTGTTGTTTCAAGAGTCAATGCGTTATCCACAAAGGTACGAATAGCCGTATACCAAATATTCTATAAAAAAAATATCACTATTTTTACTTCGTTTGCTTAACATTTACATATTTTAATTATTAACGATATATCTGTTGATTTTACTTTTACTTGATTAGAAAGAAAACAATGTATCTTGTAATCCACCTTGTAAAAATGGTGGTATTTGTCGACTTGGCAATCTATGTGAATGTACACGTGGTTATGAAGGTATTCAATGTGAATTAGATATAAATGAATGTGTACGCCTTAGACCATGTGATCCAGATTATGGAATTTGTGAAAATACACCTGGTGGTTACACATGTCAATGTGTACCTGGTTATAAATTAATGTATGATGGACAACATTGTATTGATAATGAACATGCAAAATCAAATCCAAATTTAGTATTTCGTGGACGAGGTACAAAAGGTGTATCAATTGCTACACGTTTAACTAATACAACTCATTTTAATCAAACAAAATATTATCCTCGTCAACTAAATAAACGTAGTCTTCAGCCTATCATCAAATATACATTAAAATCAACAACTCATCCTGCAGATCTTCATAAAAATAAACATTTTCATTATCAAAATCAACGATCAGTATTATCATCTAGGCATCATTATAAAAAATTATCATTAAAAGGTGATCCAGATATTATTACTACTAGAAATGGTAAATAAGTAGTATATTATTAATATACTACTTATTAAAATCATTGTTTAGCTATAAAGTTCTATTTATATATATATCCATTCTAATCCATTTCATACTTTCATACAATATACAGTTGAATTTTCAAAGTTTATAACAAAGAGATAAATTGAACGTTTGTATTTTCTATTGAATGGCCTATGAAATCGCATTATTATTATTATTATCGTTATTATTATTATGTAATATTATACTCAGATTATTGTAACTATATGCAACAGTTTCCCTTTTTCTTAATAAAACAATCGCTTTTCCCCATATATTTAGTACATTTTTTTTGTTTGTCAATATACTACTCATAATATAAGTAGTTTATAACTAAATGATTGAAGTCAATATTTTGTCCTACCTCTTAAATGCTTTAATGTTTAGAAGAAGAAACAAAAAATACTATACTGTTACTATCATAATGATTATCTTGTGATTACAGTTATGTTTATCATCTTGTTTTATGCTAATACTGAATTCTTAGCTTTGGATCAGCTACTGGTTTGTACGAAATGATTTGTTACTATTACCATTATTATTATTATTGTTATTATTATTATTACTATTATTATATAGATATGATCATTGTTTGACAAAAGTCATTCATACAGACATCAATATGATGATGTCGGAAAGACAATTTAGGATATACTATATTGTGTACTGTTTTGTTTATGTTAAATAAAAGAATAATAATAACAATGATGACTTCATTCGGAGTACAGTATGCAGTTCTGAGGATATTATGTTTGAACAAGTACTAATGTAGTGAAAGAGAAGATAAATAGGGACAGTCGAATATATTTGAGCATAAAATCTGAGAACCATACAGTAAATTCTTCATTTGTATAATATCAATCAACTGTATCAGAATTTATTGTTCCATCTTCTTCTGCCAGACATTCTATTCCTGACTAGTGTTATATACTACTTATGTTGATATAAGTAGCACACGCTACATCAGTTGGTGTTTGTAAACCTTAATATGTATATATATCAAAAAAAGTAAGCAAGATTATATAAAGCTAAGTGAAATATTTGTAAGAAAATACGGATCTATGCCACAATGAATTAAGTACATGTTTATGAGTATAAATGTTTCATTAAGCCATCTTATACAATCTGTTTTATTACAGAATTCATATGCTCATTACAGTATTTTTCTAAAGTTTTAAGTGTATGAATTGAAATGTCTCATTCTTCTAGCAAATATACAAAAGGAAATTTTGGAATGGAGTGAATTGTTGATTTCTGGTAAACTAGCAATGGTTAGTAGTTTGCTAAATTTTGAATGTTTATCCATAACCATAATGATAATGAAATCAAAAGATCCATTATGTACCTTAATAGTCTTCTTCAATATTCACCATAATATAACCGAATCTTTTGTTAAAGGTTCAAAAAGTAATAATAATAAACAGTAAGATACACAACGGGAAAAGCAAGATTCTCCGATACAAAACAGAATGCACCAATCCAATCACAATTGACAGAGAAGATTTGGAATATGTAAAAACCTTTACATATCTGCACAGCATCATTCATGAACACGGTGGATCTGATGCAGATGTGAAAGCGCAGATCGGTAAAACAATCGCAGTGTATTTACAACTGAAGAATATCTAGAACTCAAAACAACTGTCTGTCAACCAACACCAAGGTCAGAATTTTCTATACAAATGTCAACACAGTTCTACTGTATGGGGTGGAAACCTAAAGAACTACGAAAGCCATCAACCAGAAGATACAAGTGTTTGTTAACAGCTGTCTGAGCAAAATACTTCGGATCCGTTGACGAAACACTATTAGCAACAACCAACTGTGGGAAAGACCAAACTAGATCCCAGTGGAGGACGAAATTAGGAAGAAGCGCTGGAAGTGGATAAGACACACATTGAGGGAAGACCAAAGAACACATTATGCTGAGTAATGGAGACAGACATGACAAGAATGAACAACAATCGGATAGAATTAGAAAGGAAGGTCTAGGAGAATGCTGGTCGGCGCCCTATGCTCCATTAGGAGTAACAGGCGTAAATAAGTAAGTAATATATAACAGGCATTATACATGAATTTAAGAGTCGCTAATGCTGGGAAATAAAGAAATCATGTATCTTTGTTTAGATTATAAGCGCGATGAAAAACTTTATTCGATATTCATAGAATACATGGAAGATATGACAAATCAAATGTAAACTTTATGCCAAAGTCAATGACATTTGACATAGATTTTATTACCGAATCTCCAATAGTACAAACTTCATGTGATTCCAACAGGGTGCTTAGACACTTTTTATACGTCTCTCTAAAGTGAATAGTTTAATATTGAAAAAGATTAAATGCGAGATTATTAAAAGAAGACCATTTTTCAACGAATATTGTAAAGTCATCGATTTCAAGAGGATTTGGAGAAAAAGTATTGTTCGAATACTTTTTACACTTAAGCCATGTCACAAACTGGCATCATATTCATAGTAACAGAAAACATTGGTGAACGGTTGTTTGGTCATATGTTAGATTTGAATCATCCAATAAAGTATATTGAATTTTAAAAGTAAAATTTAGTTAGCGAGGTCACAGAAACAATCATAAATAAATTGTACATGAAAGGTTATTAGTGCTTAGAAAAATATGAAGAGATTTGTAGGGTTCGGAATGGGGATCATGTGGAAATATGAGATTGACTAAATCTGTTTTGAACTCCCCTGTATTCAAGCAAAAGTTCCAAAATTCTGAGGTGTATTGTTTCTGAATGAATTTTTATCTTACAGATAGTAACTAAAACAATTCTTTGATTCAAGCAATATTAGCAAAGATGGATAGTAACTAGCAGTGGAATCCAGAACGCGTGTTTCGTACCACTTGGGACTAGTTAGTTGGATCCAGAACATAATTTTTCAGTGTTTTACAGTTCATAAACATAAAAATCAGACGTCGTATAAGATATTGTTCCATCACTGAAAAATATCTATCATCTTGATTAAATCTACAGAATCAATGTTTTGCTCCTTATAATTTCCAATAAATAACCATCTTCACTATGGTCAAACGGTGAACATTTTATAATTTTGTTCAACCATGGTCAGTAAATCATGTAGATGGATACGGTGATTACAGATAAAAGAGGTTAAGAATACCAAGATGTGATTCACAACGGACTCGATATAAATGATTATCTAATCAGATTCACTCAAGCTAAAATAAAACCCATTACTAGTATCATTTTTAAGAAGCTTATATTCCTAATTCGAGATAAGTCATTCCTGAACTATTTTCGAGCAAATAATAACCACTTTTATGGAGTGTTCGGATGACTACAATTTGTTTGTTCAATGTACTTGACATTTGGTTGTCTGACTGGATTTGCATTCATTGGTTAATCTACGCTTTTCTCTTCAAGTAGTTTCTCAGCTCTCTTAATATATTCTATCATTCCCATAGTAACTAAATTACACCTTTTGTCCTCTAGAACTATAACAGCATACTCTCTAGTTCTGATTTTCTTTATGCTTTTTGTTCTTGAATACAAAGCCGTAACAACATTGATGCATGAATGTTGAATGTTTGACCAATACACAAAAAATAATACGTATTCATATATGATGTATATAGAAATTGTTTAGTTTGAAATTTACATTAAAAACAGAGTTCAGCTAAACCACAAATGAACATCAAGAAAAAAACTAGAAGATTATTTTATTTGATTATGAAACTTCTTGACATTACTTACTTACGTCTGTTACTCCTCGTGAAGGAGCATAGGCCGCTCACCAACATTCTCCATCCAACCCTGTCCTGGGCAATCCTTTCCAGCTCCTTCCAGTTCCTACTGATCCTTTTCATATCTGCTTCTATTTCCCGACGTAATGTGTTCTTTGGCCTTCCTCTTTTCCGCATCCCTTCAGGATTCCAAGTTAGGGCTTGCCTCGCGATGCAGTTTGATGATTTGCGTAATGTATATCCTATCCATTTACATTAGTCTTTTCCTAATTTCTTCTTCAGCTGGAAGCTGGTTTGTTCTCTCCCACAAAAGGCTGTTGATGATGGTATCCGGTCAATGGATGTTAAGTATCCCGTGTAGATAGCTATTTATAAATACTTGTACCTTCTCGATGGTGCTTGTTGTAGTTCTCCAAGTTTCAGCTCCATACAGTAGAACTGTCTTGATGTTCGTGTTGAAGATTCTCACTTTGATGTTAGTTGACAGTTGTTTTGAGTTCCATATGGTCTTCAACTGTGGGAATGTTGTCCTTGCTTTGCCAATCCTTGCCTTTACGTCTGCATCTGAACCTCCTTGTTCATCGATGATGCTCCCTTCTTGACATTGCACTTGTTGAATCTTATCACGAATAAGATTCAAAAACTTCAAACCATTGAAATGACAACCCATTGGTTCAGGTTCCAAACTTTAATCATTAACAATATAATGAAATTGATTAAAAGGAAAGTTTATTTGTTCTAGAGAATCATTCATTTTAATCCCGGATTTACATTGAACAGTATAAGGGTATGAACAAATTCTGTTAGACATCATAACATTGATTTATATAACTTGCAAGAGCTTATCTTCAATAGAAAGTTTAAGAAAACTAATTTATTTTAAATTAAATTTTATAATTTAGGGTAAAGAACGATAATGCAAATTGAATGACTTTGGCAGAATGATTTTTAATAAACTTAAGACTAGGTGTTATTGATATATATTCATTCAAATAGTTGGTTAGTGAAGATATTTAGAAATCGAAGGAATATTCTTAGATCACGCGTGTGAACACTTAACCTTTAGACCGCTGAGTTGACATCCATTGGTGTGACTGTCTAAATTCAACCAGTACAACGTTGTCTTCAGTGAGTTGCTATCTCACAACAGACCTGGTTGAACTCCACTGATCACGGCTTCTCACTAGAATGAGGAGTCTCATACTAGGACGAAACGGCTGTCTAGTGCTTTCAGGATTTCCATGGTGGTATAGCTTTAATTGACTCATGAATTCAACTGTTAAATTATTAAAATCTACACAAAACCTGTTTCTGATCATGTTTTTAGAGACCACATTTGATAACATTTCAAGTCAGCTATTGATTGAATCATATGGTGCATATCAAAAAGACTTAAAAACCATAGATTTGATGTTGTGTTTTTGTATTAACTGCTGAAGAGTTTCAATATAATGCGAAACAAGTGTCTACGATTGTCTGACCTTTCCATACAATATCTAGTTGATATTGAATCATGACGAAAATCGTTATTCACAGGAAATATTATTACTGAGTTGGATAAATTTTCCAAATGCATTGCAAGTATAATCAATGATATAGTATGATCAACACTGGGAATTAATGATTACTTGAAAAAAAGTCTTAAAAGACTAGATATCTATTTTTCTTAAGTAATTCTTCTAGATATCTTCAAACTACAATGTACTATATGCTTACATACTTACGCCTATTACTCCTCATGGAAGAGCATAGGCCACACATCAGCATTCCCCACCCAACTCTGTCCTAGCCAATCTTTTCAAGATGTTTTCAGTTGCTATTTATCTTTTTCATTTCTTCAAATTCTCGACCCAGTGTGTTCGTTGACCTTCCTCTTTTTTGTTTCCCTTCAAGATTTCAAATTAGCGCTTATCTCGTGATGCAAATATATATTATACATAGAACTAAATTTCTATAGAAATTTTTATCTACACCGAAACCATGGTAATACTTCGGATCCGTTGACCAGACACTATTAGCAACAACCTACTATAGGAGAGAAAAAACCAGATTCTAGTAGAGAAAGAAACGCAGGAAGTGCATAGGACACAAACTAAGGAAAGCACTCAGTCGCATCATAAAGTAAGCCCTCACATGGAATCCTCAGGGTCAAAGGATGAGGAGGAGGAGGAGGAGGAGGAGGAGGAGGAGGAGGAGATGAAGATCAAAGAACACATTACATCGAGAAATTAAAACAGACATGAGAAAAATGAACGTCAATTGGATAAAACTAGAAAGGAAGGCTCATGACAGAGTATGTTGGAGAATGCTGGTCGGCGGCCTATGCTCCATTGAGAGTAACAGGCGTAAGTAACTAAGTAAATAAATAAAATACTTGTGATATTTGAATGATTCACATGTACCTAGTAAACATTCCTAATAGTTTCTATTTTCTCAAAAAAGCACATATTTATGAAGTCAGACATATTCAACAAGATGATTCATCAATAGAACCAAACAAAAACAACAAATAATAGAAGAGAATTAAATTAATTAATAAATTAATTAGTTTTTCTTTTCTTTTCAAACACTCTCTTCTTAATTATTATAGATTAATTGACTTGACTTTCAAAGTTCTTTTTTCTAATGATCCAATTCTAAGAACAAGTAACGAAATCTACATACCTGAGTATCTATGACTGTGTTAGGACCCGAGAAACATAATCAATGGCAACTTTGGGATCCTTTTATGGATCAATACTATGAGTTTATTTTTATCGTATAATTGTTATGTAACTAAACTGTTCATATTCGTGTTCCTCTTATTATAAGCTTTATTTTGACCTAGAAACTATTATTATAAGTTTTACCATTCTTGAATTATGCCCTGTTTATTAATCACTACCTCCCACATTCACAGCCACATTTGGCTAATTCTTGTAGAAATGTTGTTTCATATTTTATTGGTACATTGTGGTCTGCTTGATTGGTATATATACAGAGTATGTTTGAAATATGATGATTCATATCGTAGAGGCTGAGACTTGTGTTCTGGACTTAACTGGCTGGGCTGGGCGGAAAGCAGGACCAATCAAGACTTTAGGCTGCTCGCAGGTGTTTTACACGTCATTGCTCCGATCGATAAGTCACTGCTCTCTAGTCGGCGGTCACAAGTTATAACAGACTGACTGATAATTCTAATTTATGTGGAACTATAATATGACAGATTGTTTGACTTAAAGAGAATAACAGTAGTATAAACATTAAAAATAATAATAATAATAAATTTGTAATGATCCTTTCATTGGTATCATGAAATGAAAATGTTAATATTTATTACAAAAAGAAATAGACATAATAACGATAAAGTTAAGGTTGAAACATAAAAATCAAGTTTCTTAAAAGTTAAATACGTGAATACTGTAATGTTGGTTACTATGCTAAGCCCATATAATTTATTCTAGCTTCTGGACAGGTCAATTCATCCATTATTCTTCTTCTTAAACCACGTTTTGTCTTTGTCAATCATTCACTTATCAACCTTGATTGTTTCTATATGAGTGTATGTGTGTACACTTCTTATCCTATTCCTCACATTACTTACTTACTTACGTGCACCTGTTACTCCTAATGGAGCATAGGCCGCCGACCAGCATTCTCCAATCCACTATGTCCCACTCTTCCTTCCTTTCTACTTCTATTCGATTCTTGTTCATTCTTCTCATGTCTATTTCCACTTTCCGTCATAATGTGTTCTTTGGTCTTCCCCTCCTCCTCCTCCTTCTCCCCCTCATCCTTTGGCCTTGAGGATTCCATGTGAGGGCATGCATTATGACGCAGTTGAGTGTTTTCCTCAATGTGTGTACTATACACTTCCAGCTCTTCCTTCTGACTTCTTTCTCCACCGGGATCTGGTTTGTTCTTTCCCACAGTTGGTTGTTGCTAATAGTGTCTGGTCAACGGATCCGAAGTATTCTGCTTAGAAAACTGTTAATGAACACTTGTATCTTCTGGATGATGATGGTTTTCGTCGTTCTTTAAGTTTCCACCCCATACAGTAGAACTGTGTTGACGTTTGTATTGAAAATTCTGACCTTGGTGTTGGTTGAGTTGTGTTGTTTTGAGTTCCAGATTTTCTTCTGTTGTAAACATATTGCTCTTACTTTACCGATCCGCGCTTTCACATCCGCATTCTTCACATATCTGCAGATTATTTTTGTGGGACAATAAATATCAGATAAACGCTTGATTAAATCAAATTAGTTTACATGCCATCTTCACTGCATGTCATTTCGTTTCGCTCTATTCTCTTCGCTTCGTCCCTTTGATGGTCTGTTCAAATCAATGAGTGAATTCTAAAATTCATCCTCCTATTTCATATCCGTTATTCACCAATGCGATTTAAGTTGATGATTATATACGAGGATATGTGATATATATATATATATATATATATATATATATATCAGTAGCACTCATTCGTACGATCCAAATGGAATCAGATCTCGGACCACTGAAATGATTCAAGAAAAATAAATATTTTATGTGTTCCATTTCAAGAAAAAGTTAATCAGTTATTTTAATACTATCGAATATGGTTATTTTTACAATTACCTAGTGGCTCGTTAACTTTTTTCATTCTCTGTTATATTGACTAAATGTACTTGGGAGATTTTTATTTGGACAATTTTCAAATTTTGGCAAGATTTAAATGGGAAATGATACGTTTAATCTACTGTTTAAACTCTGAGAAATTTGATTTAACCAAATTCAAATGTTTTCTTATTTTCACTCAATTTCAAGATTAAAATAATCCTAGAGATAATTTTTTGTTTGTTTAATGCTTGAGAAAGAACATAATCTCTCTCATTGATTTAGCTATTTTCTTTTTAGTAAAGATAATGAAGAAACACAGAATCTTCTGACGATTGATAAAATCGAAGCCGAATATATATATTTTTGTGTTGCCTTGGGTTTTCAAGAAAGTATTCCTCAAGTGTCTCATACTGGAAGTATCCAATGATTAAATCTTTTTCCCTGAATCCCTCCTATCAGTTCAAGATGAAAGCCATTTTCAAAGTTTTACACCCTAATGTAATAATTTATTATACAAAAATATTTTATTGTAAACCTCCGGTTGGCGAACGATATTTTGATAGGGGTAACTAGCATCAGTAAATTTTATTATGCCTTCTATATCAGAGTACGTTCAATATTTTGACTACGACCGAAAACTACAAAACAACTTTCCAATATGTTTAGAGTTCTAGTAATTTTGCGCTTAAATCTTCTAAGGATAAAAGAATTAAGATTGAAGAAATGAAAGCTTTCTTCCATATTCTTTGTTTCAAAGCTACATGGTCCCATCAATATAGATAGTCTTAGCAAAAAGTACATGCACACAAATAATAGAATTTTCCTAAATATTAGTGCAGTGATGTCGTAGTGAACAGAACACGTGTGGGGACAATCGAATGTATTTAACACAAAATTACAGGACTTGTTAATAAAATCTAACAATCATAAAGTAAATGCTTAATTTGTGAAATGTCCATCAATTGTCTCAGAATGACTCAGGCTTCATTGTTCTTGCATTTTCATACAAATTTTATCCTGTTTCCGATCTTTACTGTTCTATCCTCTTGTCTCTCTGCTGCCAGACCTTCTGTTCACGACTAAAATCATATACTACTTATGTCAATATAAGCAGCACACACCACACTTGTCCCCCATTGAAAGCAGTCGTTCTTGCGGTGGTTCATGCTCGCCGTGCCACATTCTTCGTCTCTGCAGTCTGTGCTACGCTCCACGTCAAAATGTCGAGTCTGCGGCGCGCTGACCCCCGTAGCTGCGTCGACCTTCCGGGGCAACAACATCCGACATCCACCCGGCACCTGGGACGCTTAACACCTGTACTCCACCGGCCTGCTAAGCCAACTACATCCGATGTCCGACCAGCAGTCGCACGTCCCACCGCTACTCTCCGTCGACAGCACTCGCTACAGCCAACGCCGCTCCGTCAGAACACTCCACTCGACGCCACCTCTCCACACCAGACTCCCTCAACCCGCACCTCAGCTCCAGGCCCGCAACGGTGTTCGCAGAACAGCACTACTCCCCTCCTAGTTGACAGCGACACCACGGGAATAGAAAGCAATTAGTACAGAAATGCAAGAACAATGAAATCCGAGACAATTATTGAACATTTTGCAAATTAGGTATTATAGTATGGTTTTCCTATTTTACCAAGTAACTCTGTAATGTTGTGCTAAATATAATTCGGTTGTCCTCATCTGTGTTCTCCTTCACTACATTTAAATACTAATTAAACGATCTTCCATTGAAATGATGAGTATGAATCAAACAGAGGACTTTATTTGATCCCCGATTACTTTATTTCAATCGGACAGTAAGATCGAGAAAAGGGTTGATAATTTATTACCAAATGACAAAGTTAGAAATTACCTAACAAAAAATTTCTTAAGCGACAAATTATTACTGATTGATTGGTTCGTTCACAAATTATAATCTCACTATTTTATTTGTTATAGCTGCTCAATTATCTTGTCTTGGATAAAATCCCCAGTAAACCGATCATACATTAGCATTAAGTATTGAAGTTGGCGCTGTGACCTTGAAATCTCTCAAACGCTTCTGATTGGCTAGTCCATAAATTATACTCTTGCCGAAATGTGCTTTATTTGATATGATCTAAAAATATAATACAATGAAATTTCATAATATTCAACTTTATACATGAATTCAGTTCAATGAAATTTTTTATACAACAAGCAAATATCTATGTGTTAGGTGTTTAACAATTATTGGCGCGAAAATTGTTATGATGAATCAAAATCAGTAATGATATGATCAGATGGTATTAGATCAAAACAAAAATTGTTATTGTAACCTTTTATATCTTGCATATAGTTCCTTTTATAAATATAAACAAATTAAGAAAGTTCATATATACAGAATACTATGAATTTATTGCTTTCTTTTCACTTACATATAAGCTAATCTATTTCATTATTAACATAATGTTAAACAACAAACTTTAATGGTTGAATTTATGAAAGCATCAGTTTTCAATGATGGTTTAGATTAGATCAACTCATATATATTCAATCATTAAAATCACTACTATCTCCACAGACCCACATTCTGAGAATGAAGTTTATTTGAACACAAAAATATTGATAAATATGGGCACCGAATACAAATGCGCCACACAAGTAGCTTGATTTGTGTGTGGGCTATGATACTGCCCTGGTACTCAGACCGAACCAGGTGGTTTTCTTAGGGGGTCACATCCGGAGTCATCAACCTAAAAGTCTGATCCACAAGGCAATGGAGCAACGTCAGGAGATGCAGTCCCATTGTAGCCAATAATCGATTCATACACCATTTGTTCCTTCAGGATCCTGGAGTCCACGTACACCATTGGTTTGGAATCAGGGTTTTCCAACTATGTGATATATTAGCGCAATACATGTCAAACAATCTGGTCACACATATACTGTTTCAAAACATTTATACATAAAAATAAAATGTTAACTAGACAGATGGAGGTTAAGAGGATAAAATAAATATGAAAAAACAATTTCAAACCTCATCATTCTGGATGATAAGTTAATATTATCAAGGTAGATTTAAGGTGAGAACAAACTGTTCTTGAATACACATAGAAGGTTTAAATTTTCGTATGGATAAGGCTTCAAGAAACCTTAGTATACGCCCATTTACACTTCTGTACAACACTACAAAAGCCGAGTTAAGATCAATCATATGACCTGTTTCAATTATGTGTTTTGTCATAGATAATGATGGATGTTTATCCTCTACTCTTATTGGGTCATTCAATTCTATTTGTTTCTGCAACCATTTACCTAAATGTTCACACACCCTAATTTCGAGACCACGACTACTCCTCCCTATGAATGCATGATCACACACACACACACACACATTTAAACTGGTAAACACTATCGAAATTTATCAAATGGACTAATTACTTTAAATTTCTTAAAAGAAGACTCCTTGCACACAATCATGTTTGTTCTGTGTTAACTTGGAAACAATCTAACAAATAAATAAAACACTTCTTAACACAATACCATCCAGATTGTGACAGATCATAGAGTGTTTGTTTGAATGATATAAGAAAATATCGAATGTACAACAGAAGTTTATTTGTTTACTGTGATTGTCTTTAATTGTACAGGATGTTAAGGGTTTTAATGAAGCAAAAAAAAGGTTGAATACAATTTTCAATGAAAGTATCACATCATAAATTAATTTTTAAACAATTTAATTTATCCATAACAACTAATTTACATACCTAAATATGAGACTACTATCACTTGGTATTGTTTAGCTTGTATCTTCCCATTGAGGTTTAAGACTGCAATTGATCAGTCTGTTATTGGCA